>JAJKFL010000427.1:26078135-26780635 GCA_021186555.1 Reticulitermes speratus
GAGCCTATAGTAGCCTACGATTAAAGCGGCGTCTTGTTAGGTTCGTAAAACCAAACTGGAGAACTGGAGACCGCAAGGAGTCTGCTGGAATTGCATCTTAAAAAATAAGAAATTAAATTAGCAATTAGAACCTTCGACCACAACTCAAATTTTCTCCAGTTATTTATATTAAGTTCTACATGTTTCGGCCTGCATGACCGTCATCGGGTATGACAAGTCATAAAACACTTTGAGGAAGGTCAACAGCAACAGCCAATAATAGAATGCAATTTCATTCTTTACGCGAAAGTAGGAGTTTGAAAAGGGTCATTTATATCGATAAGGTTTTTGTAAAACTTCATCCAACATTTACGTATATATGAGAATGTTATGTTAGAAAATGTTGTAGTCAGTATTGTTGTGGGAGAGGTTGTGTGTACTAAGTTGTTTTGATTATTGGTATCTGTTGTTTTGATTAGTGGATTCCTCTTGTTTTATTTATTGTACCTGTTGTTTTGATTACTGGTATCTGTTGTTTGTTTTCATTATTGCTACCTGTTGTTTTGATTATTGCTATCTCTTGTTTTGATTAGTGGATTCCTCTTGTTTTATTTATTGTACCTGTTGTTTTGATCATACGTACCTGTTGTTTTGATTACTGGTATCTGTTGTTTGTTTTCATTATTGCTACCTGTTGTTTTGATTATTGCTATCTCTTGTTTTGATTAGTGGATTCCTCTTGTTTTATTTATTGTACCTGTTGTTTTGATCATACGTACCTGTTGTTTTGATTACTGGTATCTGTTGTTTGTTTTCATTATTGCTACCTGTTGTTTTGATTATTGCTATCTCTTGTTTTGATTACTGGATTCCTCTTGTTTTATTTATTGTACCTGTTGTTTTGATTATACGTACCTGTTGTTTTGATTACTGGTATCTGTTGTTTTCATTATTGCTACCTGTTGTTTTGATTATTGCTATTTCTTGTTTTGATTAGTGGATTCCTCTTGTTTTATTTATTGTACCTGTTGTTTTGATCATACGCATCTGTTGTTTTGATTACTGGTATCTGTTGTTTGTTTTCATTATTGCTACCTGTTGTTTTCATTATTGCTACCTGTTGTTTTGATTATTGCTACCTCTTGTTTTGATTATTGCTAGTGTTGTTTTCATTATTGTACCTGCTTCCACATAAGAAATTTGTGCGTTGAAACATTTCGTAGCTCTACTCTTTCTTAACCTCGGCACTACATGGAGGTGAATGTCTAACGTCACGCCCCGGCCGCTTTGTCCTCCCGGAAAGAACATCGGTACCCATTGAATAGTAGGATGGGTGGGCCCCAGAGACGGTTCTGAACATTTGGGAGAAGATAAAAATCTCTTGCCCCTACAGGGACTCGAAGATCGGACCCTCAACCCGTAGCCCAGGCAGTATACCAACTGAGCTGATCAGAGATTAATTTAAAATTAATGGTACGTCAGTGGAAATGTATGAGATATGTTTAAATGTATGAGATATATTTAAATGTATGAGATATATTTAAATGTATGAGATATATTTAAATGTATGAGATACATTTAAATGTATGAGATATATTTAAATGTATGAGATATATTTAAATGTATGAGATATATTTAAATGTATGAGATATATTTAAATGTATGAGATATATTTAAATGTATGAGATATATTTAAATCCGTAATGATGTCTCTAATTCTTTAGGCCTGTAGAAACTTACTCGTAATGACGGACATTACTCGTCATAAAATGTTTAAGTAACACACTTCCCTTCTCGGCAGTACGTATCAAGTATCACCACGCATGCGCAGTTAATGTAGCGCTACAAGACAAGCTGCGCTGCCTGCGACTTAACTCAGTCTTGTTCCCAAACGTTTCCCCGCTCCTTAACATAGGCAGCCAGCCGTACGAAATGCAGTATGTTAGGGGTTGGAGGGGTGGAAGTGGGGCGAAGTGTTCTTGCGCTGAAACAGTTAGAACGCAGCACAATGTCATTATTGGACAGCAAGGCCACAGCTAATGCCGTGAAAACAACGGTGCTAAACGACAGACGAATTAAGCGGTAATTATATATACCACCTGTTTTAATGTTTGAAATCTCTACGTTATGCTCACAGGGTGTGTTCGTGTGTCATATTTAATGCTCGCGATAAAATACATTATGTACTTATACCGACTCTGGGAGCTTACTGTGAAGTGGAAGCGAATACATATGTGTATGTGTATATATATAATATATATATACAGTCGAACTCGGTTACAACGTCACGAAAGGGACTGAATATTTTATGTCGCTATAAACGAGTGTCGTTATAACTGAGGACTATAATATTATGGTTAACAGTGAGGAATTAATTGGTACCACAGAATATCTGACGTTATAGGCGAGGTGTCGTATAAACCGATGTCGTTATAACCGGGTCCAACAGTATATATATATAGTAGTCCCTCGGTCTTCCGAACTATATGGGAGGAGGTTTGGTCAGCATATAAAATCATCCCTTAAACCTAAAGTAAAATTTCTTAAAGCGGAAATACTGTACCTAACAGTATAATAATAATAATAATAAATATGTACTGTAATAATAATTTTAGTGGGAAATACTGGGCTATAGTTGGTCCAAAATTATCCGGACCAACCAGCGGTCCGGATAATGAAGAAGACTTTGTGGGAAAGTAATATCAACTTTGTAAATAATGTGCTTAATTTGTATGTAAATGTCGTTATAATTGTAGCTGTAGTTGCTGAGAACAAAACGAGAGGCTTTACTTTCGTGCCGTGCCTTATATACATATATATATGTATATATATGTATATATATACATATATATATGTATATATATGTATATATAGGCACGGTAAAGTTCTCCCTAGAACAGGCCATGAAGGCCCAGAGGGGGAGTAGAGGTATAACTCTACTCTTTCTTTAACCCTGGCACTAGATGGGGGTGGGTGGTCAACTCCACGCCCCGGCCGCTTTACTCCCGGGAAAAAGACCCGGTACCCATTGTACAGGAGGCTGGGTGGGCCCCAGGGCCGGTCTGGACGGCTGCGAAAAGTCTCGCCCCAACCGGGATTCAATCCCCGGACCGTCCAGCCCGTAGCGAGTCGGAAAGAAGTTGTATGGTATAAAAAAAAGTATACATTTTGTTGGTTAAAAAATGTGTGATCAGATGGAGATGCACGGTGTGAACAATATAAAGTTGTAAATGCACGGTGTGAACAATATAAATCACGCATGCGCATGTGAAGTCCCTTCTACCACTACGCTCAGTTTCCCCACCATTTCGCCATTACTTACCGCGGGAAAAAAAATATAGTCGGATAATTTTTGGACAGACCTCGTGTAGGAGGCGAATTTAAACCTGGCATCTCGACAGACTTTCCTGTCACTTGTGTCTTAAAGAAGCTCTTGAGATGGTTCACAAGTTCACAGTTGCTGCTGCTTGTGTGTCTCATGCAGTCCTCCTGTTTCACATTCATCAAAATTAACCCCTTGTTCTAAAGGCCATTGGATTACTTATTAAAATTGTACATTTTACTGTTAACCAGTAGAATATCCAAATTCCTTACCTCAAGCCGCTGCTTATCACAATTCTCTCGCATTATTCTCGTATTGCTTCTATAAGAAGGACAATTGGGCAAACTCTGGGAGCTTCTGATAAACCTATCTCTGTCTTTCCGGAAACAAAGCGTGTCTCATTCCTCCAGTGACTTCCTTTCCACTTACTAGCTAACCAACTAACCAACTAACCAAGTAACTCCATGGAGCAGAATCCTTGACAAGCTAATAAATTCTCAGCTAGTCCAGAAATGTATGCGTTTTAAATAACCCGAAATTTCATTAGCGCAACAGAACGCCCTTTTCGCTATCCTGAGCAAGATAAATCCAGTCCACATTATTCTCCCCTCTACTCTTAGATCTTCCAAGGCTTCCTCTTCCCTCAAATCTTCCCACCAAAATACTGTATGCATTTTTCTTCATCACATACGTGCCACATGCCCCGCCCATTTCATTCTCCTAGATCCAATCACCGAAGTGCAAATTACAAAGCTCCTCTTTATGCAGTTTTCTCCAGTATCATTTTACTTTCTCTGTCTCACGCCCAAATATCTTCCTCAACATTCTGAGCTCAAATACTTTCTTCATTAATGGGACCAAGTTCCGCACCCATATAAAACAATAAGAGAAATTATACGTCTGTAGACATTAATCATTATATTCTTTAAATAGCAAATTGGAAGACAAAACATTCCGAACGGAATTGTAGCAGGCATTGCCTGAATTAACCTCTTCATAATTTCTTCATGCATGCTGCCAGTAATTATAACCATGGCTCAACAGCCCTATATGGGCTCGGGCCTCCTATTTCCGAGGTTACTGGGTCTTGTGCATTTGTGGCAGTTGGTGACTGGACAACTGGCCGCGCTGCTGTTCTATCCATCCTGATGTGACCGCCAGAGCCATCTGGCAGGCAGTCAGGAGACTTGGGTGAGAAATGACCGCTTTGAATTTTGCTTGCGAGCATTACTAGTTCCATTCATGCCCGTAAGGTTCTTTTACATGCCGTAAATCTACGACATGGGACCGACGGCTTTACTTCCCCTCCGAAGGAAGTTTTATCACCCTTAAAAATCCATCGACCTCGGTCGGGATCGAACCCGCGAACCTTGGGTCCAGTGGCGAGCACGCTAACCACTAGTCCACCGAGGGCGACTAGTATTGGTTAGTGTGCTTCCCAAATATCTGAACCTTAGTTAAACAGTCACCTCTCTCTAATGCCGAAGACAGGAATAAGTGGCACTATACCTCCACATCAACAAACGTCTTTATTCCATTCACAGAGAAAATTCCTTTTTTTTTTCTGTCTCACTGTTTATATCTGCAACCTCAGCATCAAATCAATGCCTGTTAAACGCTTCTGTATCAGCTTATCTGTACTCCACACCTACAGCGTCTATACCAAAACGTTGTGACAAATACTAACAGTCTAAATAACATAGGAAATGTCTTGCTGCGTGTTCTGAGTCTCCAGGCTCATCTTTTAGTGCAGACAAGCTACACTAACTTCAGTGTCATGGCACTGTTCTTTCTCTCTAAGAAAATACCAGACACGATCATTAATGTAGGCTACAGGCCTTTCCTTCTGCAACATTTTCAAGTCGTTATTCAGTAATAGTTTCGCTATTTGGCGCAGTATAAATTTAGCAGTTAAAAAAATGAAATAATTTTGAAAATTGTAATAGATCCAAATCCCGAAACGTCTCACAGGGGATTAAAAGTTTATTCCCCATAAGCAGGTAGAATTCAGTGAACAAAACTTTCTTTTGTCGGTTTATTTCTAAATATTTTAGCTGTTATGGACTGGAATTCTATATATATTAAAGTTTAAATCTTAGCAGGAGGAGGTCAAACACATTTGTGTTCGGCAGGAACACATTTTTTCCACTTTTATTCACAATTATCTTACAGTGCTGAGCCATCAGTGTGCTTCGCTAAATGCACAACATAACTGCGGTATACTGCTTTACATTTCTGTCCCCACACTTTTGTGTAAAGAAAATGTCTGACACCCTGTACACGTATGAGATTACGCTACTGTTTACAGGGACTTGCGTAGTAAGTATACAGCGAAGTTTTTTTTTTTATTGGTTCGTGAAGGTGTCATATGTTTTCAGCTTCAGTAGTAACAGCTGAAATCTTCACTTTTGAACGAATTCCACTGCGAGAGCTTGGAACTCAATAGAACTCACATAATGAGACTAGTGTCTTTGGTGATGTATTGCTGTGACGTGTAGGTGTTTGCAGTGTATCCTGAAACACGGGGAAATTCAATATGTTTCGAGACGATCGGTATTAAAGTCTGTCTTTTGATGTGGAGGCTGAAACACGATTTACAGTAGACTGCGTTCGTTCGAGGCCAAATGTAATTTCACTTTTTTTTATATTACTTTCTCCGTACACTTTCACTTTCATTTGAAACTATTTTATAGTTTATTAAATTCTCCTAAATTCCCCTACATATGTCTACTTATAGACTATCTTCAGGGGGTCACAAACTACACTTATTTCACATCCATAAATTGTCGACCTCGGTGGACTAGTGGTTAGCGTGCTCGCCACTGGACCCAAGGTTCGCGGGTTCGATCCCGACCGAGGTCGATGGATTTTTAAGGGTGATTAAAATCCGTAGCACAACTTCCCTCGGAGGGGAAGTAAAGCCGTCAGTACCTTACGGGCATGAATAGAACTAGTAGTGCTTGTAAGCAAAATTAAGAGGCCATGGCTCTGGCATTCACATCAGGATCGAGTTGAAAAGCGCGGCCAGTGGCCCGGTCCCTCACTGCCGCAAATGCACAAAGGCCCAAGCCCATATATATTATTATTATTATTATTATGTTCAGTAAATTGCTATATGCAGTCTAGATCACTTTTTGTCTTATATGTAAGTTGTAGTAACACTTTAAAACTGATAAACGTTTAAAATTGTAAAATATATGTAAAACACCCTGTATAATAACTTAAAAGTCTTGTCTGAGTTGTTTGTACAAGGTTAAAGTAGCGACACAGTTTTATTGTTTTCGCTCATCATTGGCTAAATTGACGCATAAAATCGTGGTTTTGTGTGTTCTGAACATCGTATTTATATTGAGCTGTTTTGTTTAGTGTGCTGTTGTTGTTAGTGGTGCGAACTGTTAGGTTGTCTAGTTGTCTTGTTTACTTGGGGTTTATTTACCGACGTTCTGAATAGTGTCAAATGCTACGATGCTTAGAGAAGAAAAAGTAATTGAAAAGGATAAAGATGGAAGTGACTAATTTGAGACGATGTGCCTGCATTTGCTTGAAATGACCGGGAAAAACCACGAAGAACTTTTAAGTGGGTTACGTATATGAAAGAAAGTTTGGAACCGCTCTCTGTTGAAAATGACAGAAATGCTAGTTCTCACAATAGTATGAGCGGTAGTGTTAAGTAAGCTAAATGACATAGCAAGACTTAATACTGAGGTTTATGATTTGTATAAAGACATGAAGATCACAGTATCAAATTTAGAAGATCACAATGCCCAGGGCATGTAATCAGGACGGAGGAATATCGTATATCAAAGAAAGCCCTGCAACAAATAAATCACAGCAAGAGAAAGGTAGGAAAATCTAGGAAAAGATGGGAAGATGGGAGTGAGAGAGGATTGCGTCGCGTTACCTGGCACACGAGCTTGGAAAGCTAAAACCAGAGATACGGAATGAAGGAGGTAAAGCATTGAGGAGGCTAAGACTGGATTTGGGCTGTAACATCTTTGCAGAAGCAGCAGCAGTAAATAAGATAACAAATGCGAATACAAAACACTAGACATTTTGGCTTACGGGTATATGTCAGTACGCCTCTCTACACGGTTCTTAGTCTGTTCGTGCAAATCACAGCGGAAGTCTGGAGGAATGTTCAGCAAGTAGGTTCCTAGCCTCTAACCGCTGTGTAAACCAAACACGTCATTCTACTGTCGCAGATAGCAATTTTAGTAGAGATAACACGCAACAGATGGCGCAAGAGTCAATCAGTCAGATGCTGTTCAAGGGACAAGTTGATGTGAAATGTTAATAGATGGCGCAAGAGTCAGTCAGATGCTGTTCAGGGAACAAGTTGATATGAAATGTTAATAGATGGCGCAAGAGTCAATCAGTCAGATGCTGTTCAGGGAACAAGTTGATGTGTAAATGTTAATAGATGGCGCAAGAGTCAGTCAGATGTTGTTCAGGGAACAAGTTGATGTGTAAATGTTAATAGATGGCGCAAGAGTCAGTCAGATGCTGTTCAGGGAACAAGTTGATGTGTAAATGTTAATAGATGGCGCAAGAGTCAGTCAGATGCTGTTCAGGGAACAAGTTGATGTGTAAATGTTAATAGATGGCGCAAGAGTCAGTCAGATGTTGTTCAGGGAACAAGTTGATATGAAATGTTAATAGATGGCGCAGGAGTCAATCAGTCAGATGCTGTTCAGGGAACAAGTTGATGTGTAAATGTTAATAGATGGCGCAAGAGTCAGTCAGATGTTGTTCAGGGAACAAGTTGATGTGTAAATGTTAATAGATGACGCAAGACTCAGTCAGATGCTGTTCAGGGAACAAGTTGATGTGTAAATGTTAATAGATGGCGCAAGAGTCAGTCAGATGTTGTTCAGGGAACAAGTTGATGTGTAAATGTTAATAGATGGCGCAAGAGTCAGTCAGATGTTGTTCAGGGAACAAGTTGATGTGTAAATGTTAATAGATGGCGCAAGAGTCAGTCAGATGCTGTTCAGGGAACAAGTTGATGTGTAAATGTTAATAGATGGCGCAAGAGTCAGTCAGATGCTGTTCAGGGAACAAGTTGATGTGTAAATGTTAATAGATGGCGCAAGAGTCAGTCAGATGTTGTTCAGGGAACAAGTTGATGTGTAAATGTTAATAGATGGCGCAAGAGTCAGTCAGATGCTGTTCAGGGAACAAGTTGATGTGTAAATGTTAATAGATGGCGCAAGAGTCAATCAGTCAGATGCTGTTCAGGGAACAAGTTGATGTGTAAATGTTAATAGATGGCGCAAGAGTCAGTCAGATGCTGTTCAGGGAACAAGTTGATGTGTAAATGTTAATAGATGGCGCAAGAGTCAGTCAGATGTTGTTCAGGGAACAAGTTGATGTGTAAATGTTAATAGATGGCGCAAGAGTCAGTCAGATGCTGTTCAGGGAACAAGTTGATATGAAATGTTAATAGATGGCGCAAGAGTCAATCAGTCAGATGCTGTTCAGGGAACAAGTTGATGTGTAAATGTTAATAGATGGCGCAAGAGTCAGTCAGATGTTGTTCAGGGAACAAGTTGATGTGTAAATGTTAATAGATGGCGCAAGAGTCAGTCAGATGCTGTTCAGGGAACAAGTTGATGTGTAAATGTTAATAGATGGCGCAAGAGTCAGTCAGATGCTGTTCAGGGAACAAGTTGATGTGTAAATGTTAATAGATGGCGCAAGAGTCAGTCAGATGCTGTTCAGGGAACAAGTTGATGTGTAAATGTTAATAGATGGCGCAAGAGTCAGTCAGATGTTGTTCAGGGAACAAGTTGATATGAAATGTTAATAGATGGCGCAGGAGTCAATCAGTCAGATGCTGTTCAGGGAACAAGTTGATGTGTAAATGTTAATAGATGGCGCAAGAGTCAGTCAGATGTTGTTCAGGGAACAAGTTGATGTGTAAATGTTAATAGATGACGCAAGACTCAGTCAGATGCTGTTCAGGGAACAAGTTGATGTGTAAATGTTAATAGATGGCGCAAGAGTCAGTCAGATGTTGTTCAGGGAACAAGTTGATGTGTAAATGTTAATAGATGGCGCAAGAGTCAGTCAGATGTTGTTCAGGGAACAAGTTGATGTGTAAATGTTAATAGATGGCGCAAGAGTCAGTCAGATGCTGTTCAGGGAACAAGTTGATGTGTAAATGTTAATAGATGGCGCAAGAGTCAGTCAGATGCTGTTCAGGGAACAAGTTGATGTGTAAATGTTAATAGATGGCGCAAGAGTCAGTCAGATGCTGTTCAGGGAACAAGTTGATGTGTAAATGTTAACGACACTGGAAACTTGGTCACACGAATTTCGGTGATTCGGTTTTTATGGACGAAACATGTTTCCCCCCATCGAAATTCTCCGCCAGTTGATAAAGAAACATGGCGATGACGTAATGAGAATGCGGCATGTCAGAATAGAGCAAGGATTTTGCAACGTCGTCCACTGGTCCTCCACGGTGGTAATCACCTCGATCGGCCCAGTACATCATGAATGTGAACGCAGCACAAGTGGAGGAACTGATTTGCTGAAACCGACGATTTGACGTTGGTCGCAGGTAGTCGATTGCCCAGTAATGAACAAGTGGAAATGGCTGTTCGTGAATGGTTACGAATACATATACCAGAATTTTATAGCGACAGTGTTCTGAAATTCGTGTTAAGAAGAGGACAAAAAAAACGTAAAAAATTTCGGAGAAAGTGTTAAAAAATAACGATAATTCGATGGAATAAGTGAGTTACATTTAACATTGTAAAGACTTTTCGTTTAATTTTTATGAACAAGGGAACCTTACTTATCAAACATAATTTGTGGACAGGATGTTACAGGAGGAATCTGTCATACTTCGGAACAACGTTCCTTATGTTAAATTACATCGATATAACCAAAAATACTTATATCCGAACTTGAACTTTTACGGAGATAGTGGTGAGAAAAGTTTTAAAGAATGGGAACCCTTATACAGTTATTGATTACCAAATACATATTAAAAAGAGGAGGAATTTATAGTTCCTGTAATGTTGACAGCTGTACTGAACATCTGATTGACATCAAAGTGACAAAGATATTAAGTAACAACTCACAATACTTCCATAAAAATCGTCCTTAGGTTTCCAAATATTTTACGTAGCACACTCTCCTATGTATGGCTTGACTTGGCTATCGGCTCAAGAACGGAACTGCGCAGTGTACGGATAACGTATCGTGATACAGTACGTGGGCCCGCAAGAAGACCGTATTTTTCTCGCGTCATTATTTCCGTAATAGTTCAACTTCGGTTATAGGCATGTTTGGTTATATCGAAGTAAATTAACGTAAGGAAGGTTTACTGTCTGCTCTTAATTTAGTCCATTCAGGAAAAAATTAAGAGCAGATTGAAGTCACGTAATGCTTGTTATCATTCGGTGCAGATCTTGTGTCTTACAGTTTGCTGTACAATGATACAAACATTAAGATATACAGAACTGTAATTGTGTTGTTGTTTTGTGTGGGTGTGAAACTTGGTCTGTCACACTGAGGGAGGAACATAGGGTGAGGGTGTTCGAGAATAGGGTGCTGAGGGGGATATTTGGGCCTAAGACGGACGAGGTAACGGGGGAGTGGAGAAGACTACATAAAGAGGAACTTAATGATCTGTACTGATCACCAAATATTATTCGGGTGATCAAATCAAGAAGAATGAGGTGGGCGGGGCATGTAGCACGTATGGGTGAGGGGAGAGGTGCATACAGGGTTTTGGTGGGGAGACCTGAGGGAAGGAGACCACTTGGAAGACCCAGGCGTAGATGGGAGGATAATATTAAAATGGATCTTCAAGAAGTGGGATGGGGCGACATGGACTTGATTGATCTGGCTCAGGATAGGGACAGGTGGCGGGCTGTTGTGAGTGCGGTAATGAACCTTCGGGTTCCATAAAACGCGGGGAATTTCTTGACTAGCTGACGACCTGTTAGCTTCTCAAGAAGGACTCTGCTCCATGGAGTTAGTTAGTTAGTTACTGGCCGATTTCCTCCTGAAACACCCTGTATGCAACACTCGCTTTGACTTACACACTCTGCATTCTAAGCACACAGTACATGTGTTTCTATGAATATCTCCCTAACTAGCATTTTCCGTCTATTCTTTGTAATCGAGATGCCCTGTGCTTACTTTGAGGTAGAGATTTCAGTTGTGAGTATTGTTTACATAAACCAGACTAGAGACGGATACTATAGCTTTGGATTTGTTTCAGAATCGTAAACGCCGCCATTTTGATGGTATTGTAGTCGCTTCGTGTGTTCAGCCAATTTCTTGTATAGAGTTCTGCGGTCTGTCATTGTGTGCCTCATATCAGTAACAAACAGAACATTGAAGTGAGCTTTATGTCGAGTGTGGTAACAATACAGGAGAATAGAGATTCGTGACAAACTGGTCGATGTTAAACAGCACACGATATATGTCCGTTTTGTGAGGGCTTTTATCTACGAGAATGTACTGACTGTCCAATATCTTAGTGGTTAATTTTAATATTATCTTTTCATCTACGCTTTGGTAAAAAGATTGGTGTTTTCCCCTTCAGAATTTAGACTATTTGGAAGACTGACCGAAGATACACACAAGCATCTACGACAAATCTCTAACATATCCGCTTGTGTGTATTCAAACCCGGTACATGTTTAATAACGAAGTATTTTCCACTCAACTGTGGCTTTCGGAAGGAATAACAGTTTGGTCGAATGTTAAGGCGCACATCGTAAAGATGGAACTAGAGCCCTTGCTGTGTCTAAGCAACAGTCTGTAAAGACGTGTGTGTGGCCAAATGATGCCGATATGAGCAGTCCTAATTATTTATTGAGTGGAGAGGCTGAGTAGAGTCTACAGCTATATCAAAATGAGAGGCTGAGTCGAGGCTACAGCTGTATCAAAATGAGAGGCTGAGTAGAGTCTACAGCTATATCAAAATTGTAGGCTGAGTCGAGGCTACAGCTGTATCAAAATGAGAGGCTGAGTAGAGTCTACAGCTATATCAAAATGAGAGGCTGAGTCGAGGCTACAGCTGTATCAAAATGAGAGGCTGAGTAGAGTCTACAGCTATATCAAAATGAGAGGCTGAGTCGAGGCTACAGCTGTATCAAAATGAGAGGCTGAGTAGAGTCTACAGCTATATCAAAATTATAGGCTGAGTCGAGGCTACAGCTGTATCAAAATGAGAGGCTGAGTAGAATCTACAGCTATATCAAAATGAGAGGCTGAGTCGAGGCTACAGCTGTATCAAAATGAGAGGCTGAGTAGAGTCTACAGCTATATCAAAATGAGAGGCTGAGTCGAGGCTACAGCTGTTTCAAAATGAGAGGCAGAGTAGAGTCTACAGCTATATCAAAATGAGAGGCTGAGTCGAGGCTACAGCTGTATCAAAATGAGAGGCTGGGTAGTCTACAGCTATATCAAAATGAGAGGCTGAGTCGAGGCTACAGCTGTATCAAAATGAGAGGCTGAGTCGAGGCTGCAGTTGCATCAAAGTGAGAGGCTGAGTCGAGGCTACAGCCGTATAAAAATGAGAGGCTGAGTCGAGGTTACACCTGTATCAAAATGAGAGGCTGAGTCGAGGCTACACCTGTATCAACGTGAGAGGCTAATTTCAGGCTACAGCTGTTTCAATGTGAGAGACTAAGTTGAGGCTACAGGTGTATCAAAATGAGAGGCTGAGTCGAGGCTGCAGTTGCATCAAAGTGAGAGGCTGAGTCGAGGCTGCAGTTGCATCAAAGTGAGAGGCTGAGTCGAGGCTACAGCCGTATAAAAATGAGAGGCTGAGTCGAGGTTACACCTGTATCAAAATGAGAGGCTGAGTCGAGGCTACAGCTGTATCAACGTGAGAGGCTAATTTCAGGCTACAGCTGTTTCAATGTGAGAGACTAAGTTGAGGCTACAGGTGTATCAAAATGAGAGGCTGATTCGAGGTTACAGTTGTATCAAAGTGAGAGGCTGAGTCGAGGCTACACCTGTATCAAAATGAGAGACTGATTCGAGGCTACAGCTGTATCAACGTGAGAGGCTAAGTTCAAGCTACAGCTCTTTCAAAGTGAGAGGCTAAGTTGAGGCTACAGCTGTATCAAAATGAGAGGCTGATTCGAGGCTACAGTTGTATCAAAATGAGAGGCTGAGTCGAGGCTACAGCTGTATCAACGTGAGAGGCTAAGCTCAAGCTTCAGCTGGTCCAAAATGAGAGGCTAAGTTGAGGCTACAGCTGTATCAAAATGAGAGGCTAAGTTGAGGCTACAGCTGTATCAAAATGAGAGGCTAAGTTGAGGCTACAGCTGTAGCAAAATGAGAGGCTAAGTTGAGGCTACAGCTGTATCAAAATGAGAGGCTAAGTTGAGGCTACAGCTGTATCAAAATGAGAGGCTAAGTTGAGGCTACAGCTGAATCAAAATGAGAGGCTAAGTTGAGGCTACAGCTGTATCAAAATGAGAGGCTAAGTTGAGGCTACAGCTGTATCAAAATAAGAGGCTAAGTTGAGGCTACAGCTGTATCAAAATGAGAGGCTAAGTTGAGGCTACAGCTGTATCAAAATGAGAGGCTATGTTGAGGCTACAACTGTAGCAAAGTTACCTCATTACTAACAAAGTAATAAGCATAAAAAGTCTAAAGTTGCATCAAACAAAAAAAAAATTGGAAGTTACAGCGTAGTAAGATGGGAAGCTGTAGCAAGACGAGTACTGTCCACAGCTGTAGCAAGACGAGTACTGTCCACAGCTGTAGCAAGACGAGTACTGTCCACAGCTGTAGCAAGACGAGTACTGTCCACAGTTGTAGCAAGACGAGTACTGTCCACAGCTGTAGCAAGACGAGTACTGTCCACAGCTGTAGCAAGACGAGTACTGTCCACAGCTGTAGCAAGACGAGTACTGTCCACAGTTTAGCAAGACGAGTACTGTCCACAGCTGTAGCAAGACGAGTACTGTCCACAGCTGTAGCAAGACGAGTACTGTCCACAGCTGTAGCAAGACGAGTACTGTCCACAGCTGTAGCAAGACGAGTACTGTCCACAGCTGTAGCAAGACGAGTACTGTCCACAGTTGTAGCAAGACGAGTACTGTCCACAGCTGTAGCAAGACGAGTACTGTCCACAGCTGTAGCAAGACGAGTACTGTCCACAGCTGTAGCAAGACGAGTACTGTTCACAGCTGTAGCAAGACGAGTACTGTCCACAGCTGTAGCAAGACGAGTACTGTCCACAGCTGTAGCAAGACGAGTACTGTCCACAGCTGTAGCAAGACGAGTACTGTCCACAGCTGTAGCAAGACTAGTACTGTTCACAGCTGTAGCAAGACTAGTACTGTCCACAGCTGTAGCAAGACTAGTACTGTTCACAGCTGTAGCAAGACGAGTACTGTCCACAGCTGTAGCAAGACTAGTACTGTCCACAGCTGTAGCAAAAAGGTAACATCTTAAAGTCTTACAGTGAAACACGTCAAGGATGCTTTAGCTTTGTTTTGTGTTCCTGTGTGTCCTGACAATCCCATGTTTCATATTTCATCCCCAACAACATGGAACTGCAAAACGTGATCTTCCTCAGTGCCACGTGTCCAACGCACGATAACCCCGCAGCAGATCTTTGACACGCACGTCTTTGTAATTCTTGTGGTAATGGACAAGTTTGTGCGGACTGTCCAACAAAACGTCTAGTTATCGGGAAAGATCAGCCAACTCATTGCTACTGTCCTACTTGAAACGGACACTTAATGGACATGTCTTGTGGGAGTGGAGGTACTTGGACGTCCCGGTCGCTGCTTGTCTGGCCGTTTTCAACTGTTGCGGGGACATTACGCATGCTCCGTACACATCCATTAACCGTCGATGGAATTCCACTGATGTGACACACTTCAACACAAAAATTTCATCAAATGGCTTCTTGGACATCTTGCCATGTTTTCAGTGTGCCTGCCTATTTAAGCTAATTGCACGGCGATATTGTAAGCTTGTGGCGCCTCCCGCGGATGTGACGACAAACACGATATGCACTTGCTCCTTACACAGTGAAATCCGCCATTTTGATGTGAAACATTCTGTTACCTGATTTTGTGAAATTTCGTTCTGTAATCGACAAGCAAAAGTTTCGGTTCTTCGTTCTCAGTATAGTTTTTGTCCACATTGGTGTCAGAATGTGAGACGTGGCTTCAGAGACTAAGCTATCGAAGAATTTTTTATTACAGCAGGCCCTCGATTTAACGGACTAATTGGGGGGAAGGGGTGTCCGCTATTGCCGAAAGTCCGTTAAATCGAATGTATTTTAAAAACATATATTAATAACGAACTTACAATATACAGGGTGTGTTAAAATGTTATTATAATGTATAAGTATCAACAAAATATTATTATAATATACATTGAGTAATTTATACACGACACTAAAACAACTGTTACAAATATAAAAATAAATTTACGACAGAAACCGAACTTTGTTTTAATTAAACACGTCAAAATTTTTGTCAGTTAAATCCGAAGTCCGTTAAATCGAGGGCCCACTGTAATATAAATTATATTAAGTAAATTTCATTTTCTTCAAAAAATTTCCATCCAAAGCCACAACTTCCAATTCCCAAAGCTGTCTCTACAGTCAGTTTGCGAGGTCTTTGATTAACTGTTGCGATAGCTCAGTCGGTATAGTGACTCGTTACCCGAGGGAGGGTCCGGGGATTTAATCCCTGTGAGAATAAATTTTCAGCACCCGTCCAGACTGGCCCTGGGGCCTACTCAGCCTCCTGTACAATGGGTTCCGGGTCATTCCCGGGGGTAAAGCGGCCGGGGCGTGGCGTTCACCACCCACCCCATCCAGCGCCGAGGCCGAGGTTAAAGAATGAGTGTAGATAGACCTCTACTTCCCCTCTGGGTCTTCTTGGCAGTTTATAGGGAGAAATTTCCCTTTTTTTACCTTTAAGTAACTGTCGTTATTTTGTGTACTGTCGTTATTTTGTGTACTGTCGTTATTTTGTGTACTGTCGTTATTTTGTGTACTGTCGTTATTTTGTGTACTGTCGTTATTTTGTGTACTGTCGTTATTTTGTGTACTGTCGTTATTTTGTGTACTGTCGTTATTTTGTGTACTGTCGTTATTTTGTGTACTGTCTTTATTTTGTGTACTGTCGTTATTTTGTGTACTGTCGTTATTGTTTGTATTGTCGTTATTTTGTGTAGTGTCGTTATTTTGTGTACTGTCGTTATTTTGTGTACTGTCGTTATTGTTTGTATTGTCGTTATTTTGTGTACTGTCGTTATTATGTGTACTGTCATTGCTGTTTGTATTGTCGTTATTTTGTGTAGTGTCGTTATTTTGTGTACTGTCGTTATTATGTGTACTGTCGTTGCTGTTTGTATTGTCGTTATTTTGTGTACTGTCGTTATTGTTTGTATTGTCGTTATTTTGTGCAGTGTCGTTATTTTGTGTACTGTCGTTATTTTGTGTACTGTCGTTATTGTTTGTACACCTGACGGAAGAAACTGAAGGTTCCGGTGACAGTTATATTGAAACTCACAACTTTATAAAGCATGACGGCGACAAGTTAAAAACCCGTTTATATAAAACAATTAACACTACGACAACATAACTGAGCGCGGTTTTGTACTCGAAAGGGAGAAAAGTAGAGAAAGACTTGTTTTAGTGTTTAAAGGTCAAGCTAAGAAACTGCGCGTGCAGTATCGTTATTTAATAGCCAAGTCTTTTATGTAGTGGCTAAAACTTTAAACATAAATAAAGCTATATTTAGTGAAATAAATTTTACTGTTGTAACTAAAGAAGTGACTGAAAATGAGGATTCAAATATATTCAGAAACTCTGCTACAACAGTGTTACCTCACCTTACCGGCTGTGGTTACCATGCGCACAGTGGCGGACTGGCCAGGGTGTCAGCTTGCCCGATGGCAAGTGGGCCCCCTTAAACATTAGACAATATGTTAAAAAAGTTAATGACCTTTTAGTAACTTGAAAATATAATAGAAGTTCCAATATTATTACTGGCTGCAACTGAAATTTACGTTGTATTACTATTTTGATTAAAAAAATTTAATAAAATCCACCATTTATTTAAAATTAAAAAAATAATTTAAAAATTCAATTATAACAATCTGTATTTACATTTAGTATCTACTGTATACTGTCGACCTCGGTGGACTAGTGGTTAGCGTGCTCGCCACTGGACCCAAGGTTCGCGGGTTCGATCCCGACCGAGGATTTTTAAGGATGATAAAAATCCGGAGCACCACTTCCTTCGGAGGGGAAGTAAAGCCGTCGGTCCCATGTCGTAGATTTACGGCATGTAAAAGAACCTTACGGGCATGAATAAAAATGTTGCGTAAGCCAAATTGCCTCCATTTCTCATCCAAGTCTCCTGACTGCCTGCCAGATGGCTCTGGCGTGCACATCAGGATCGATAGAACACTAAGCGCGGCTAGCTGGCCGGTCACCAGCTGCCATGAATGCGCATGACTTAGTAACCTCGACAAGAGGAGGCAAGAGGAGGCCCAGGCCCACACAGGGCTGTTGAGCCAAGAATTATTATTATTATTATTATCTACTGTATACTGCCAGTAATATGTACAATATATGTACACTGTAATTACTAAAAAATATACATTTATTTCGCAAAACTTTTAATTGTATCTTTTTTTCACTTATGTATTTTTTGAAAATGTTATTTATTTCTTATAAAAATTAAACTATAGTTGTGGGTGGGCCCCTTTGTCTCCTGGCAACCAATATTTTTAGACCCATTCCGCCACTGCAGGCTCATTTATAAGCGTGCAGATTGCGTTTTGTTTCTTTTAAAAGTGTTCTGTGTTTGCCTGCGGGAGGGAACAGAAAAGGTACATTTTTATATACACTAGACGTAAATATGAATTCCCTCCCCGTGCCTATGTTGCAGTACTTCTGGGTGACACAAATACCAGCATTTATTAAAATGGCCAGCATTTATATCACAGAAAACGGCTATTTTATTTCACCATCGCTGCCCGTAAAAGAAATCTCTGCACTTTATTGCCCTCTGGTGGAAACAATAAACACTGCTGCCAGATGCAGTCGTTCAAAAGGACTGGAATGAGACTTTCTTTTGTTTCTTTATTTTTAGAACAAGGGAGAACGATTAAAATGAAAAAGAGAAAGTTTAGTGATGGGGGTGTGTGTGGGGGGGGGGGAGAAGCAGACTGTAGGCTGGACTGAAATGGACTGCTTCAGTAATGTGTGTGGGGAAATGTGACTAAGTTGGACCGAAATGAAGGACCGCTTTACGGTCTGTGTGCAATACAGCGCGAATACCGGCCTGGCTCTCTTAGTTTCTGGTCTCTCACTGTGGAGAGCCGCGTTCGATTCCGACGTGGCGCATGCAGGACGTCCGATGGATAAAGTGGCACTGGGACAGATTTTGTTCAGTATTTTGATTTACCACTGTCAGTATCATTCCACCAATGCTCCATACTCATTCATACATCTACCACCGACGCTGTATAATGTTTCTCTCCCAGTACTTCAGTTTCCCCTGTCAGTATCATTCCACCAATGCTCCATACTCATTCATACATCTACCACCAACGCTGTATAATGTTTCTCTCCCAGTACTTCAGTTTCCCCTGTCAGTATCATGCCACCAATGCTCCATACTCATTCACCATCTACCACCGACGCTGTAAATGTTTTTCTCCCAGTACTTCAGTTTCCCCTGTCAGTATCATCGCACAAATGCTCCACACTCGTTCATACATCTACCACCAACGCTGTATAATGTTTTTCTCCCAGTACTTCAGTTTTCCCCTGTCAGTATCATTCCACCAATTCTCCATACTCATTCATACATCTACCACCGACGCTGTATAATGCTTCTCTCCCAGTACTTCAGTTTTCCCCTGTCAGTATCATTCCACCAATGCTCCATACTCATTCATACATCTACCACCAATGCTGTATAATGTTTTTCTCCCAGTACTTCAGTTTTCCCCTGTCAGTATCATTCCACCAATTCTCCATACTCATTCATACATCTACCACCGACGCTGTATAATGTTTCTCTCCCAGTACTTCAGTTTTCCCCTGTCAGTATCATTCCACCAATGCTCCATACTCATTCATACGTCTACCACCGACGCTGTATAATGTTTCTCTCCCAGTACTTCAGTTTTCCCTTGTCAGTATCATTCCACCAATGCTCCATACTCATTCATACGTCTACCACCGACGCTGTATAATGTTTCTCTCCCAGTACTTCAGTTTTCCCTTGTCAGTATCATTCCACCAATGCTCCATACTCATTCACCATCTACCACCGACGCTGTATAATGTTTCTCTCCCAGTGCTTCAGTTTCCCCTGTCAGTATCATTCCACCAATGCTCCATACTCATTCATACATCTACCACCAACGCTGTATAATGTTTTTCTCCCAGTACTTCAGTTTCCCCTGTCAGTATCATTCCACCAATGCTCCATACTCATTCATACGTCTACCACCGACGCTGTATAATGTTTCTCTCCCAGTACTTCAGTTTTCCCTTGTCAGTATCATTCCACCAATGCTCCATACTCATTCACCATCTACCACCAACGCTGTATAATGTTTTTCTCCCAGGACTTCAGTTTTCCCCTGTCAGTATCATTCCACCAATGCTCCATACTCATTCATACATCTACCACCGACGCCATACAGCCTTAGTGACCGAAGGCGTCTTTACGTATAATACCTTTAAAAAATTAAGTCACGTTAATATTCAAACGGGCGCTCTAAATATTGAACCAAGATAAGTTGGGCCTTAACATATTAGAAGTACATTCCAGTTCCAACTCACTGTATATCTGACAGTTTTATATAGAAATTGGATTCCGATATTTGTGACAATTTTATCAGTACCAATTAATCCCGAATATCAGAAATCTGTCTTATCCATGCATTGAGAAGGAAGTCAGTTCTGGGTTAAGCTCTGTAGTTCTCGATGTGCCGTCCTTTACGCCTGCTAGTGAAGTTCTACACATATGCAAGATAACAGGAACATTTCTGCAGCAGACTGCGGGTCCTGAATGCCGGCTACCTGCAATACCTTGCGCGCGCATCAACTTCTTATATCTGTACTCTTCACCAAATACTATTCTGGTAATCAGGTCAAGAAGAACGAGATGGGAGGGGCATTTAGCACGTATGGGAAGAGGACAAGTGAATACAGGGTTTTGGTAGTAAAACCCGAGGGAAAGAGACCAATTGGAAGAACTAGGCGTAGATATGGGGATAATATTAAAATGGATCTTCAAAAGTGGGAAGGGGCATGAATTGGATTGATCTGGCTCAGGATAGGGATAGGTGGCTGCCTCATAAAAATGCGGGAATGAACCTTCAGTTTCCATTAAATGTGGGGAATTTCTAGACTAGCTAGTGAACTTTTAGCTTCTCAGGAGGGACTCTACTCCATGTATTTAACTATCTAGTTAATTAATTAGTTAGTTAGTTAGCTAGGTAGGTAGGTAGTCAGTCAGTCAGTCAGTCAATCAGTTAGTTATTTGGTATATTAGTTAGTTAGTTAATTAGGGAGAAGCATTTTTTCCCCAATGGCTCGACAGCCGATAGCCCCTAGTGGGCCAGGACCTCCTCATTATCGAGGCTTCACGATCACACTCAGACACACCACACTCGGTAGGACTCCTCTGGACGAGTGATCAGCCCGACGCAGAGACCTCTACCTGACAACACAGAACAATCACAAGAAAAGGACATTCATGCCCCCGGCGGGATTCGAACCCGAAATCCCAGCAAGCGAACGAACGCAGATCCACGCCTTAGAACGCACGGCCACTGGGATCGGCTGCATATTTATGTATTGTTTAAAATTGACTTCGTACATTACGTAAAATAAAATGCAAATCGTGATTTGAACATCTCACAGCGTTATGGCTAAGGATTTTAATCTTCTAGAGTGCTACTTGTGTGGTAAATGGGAAAGAGTTGCTACAGAAGTAGCGTCAGATCGTTGATGTATGAACACAGTACAAACATCAACCGGTTATTACTGTTGGTTGGTAATTACTGCTTGCTGTAAAAACTGTTAAGAAATTTACAAATGAACTGACTTGGAGAAAAAGTAGTTTTTTTTTAATTTTAGAGCATGTGGTACGTATAATTACCACTTTGCTGTAAAGTTTCAGCACTCCGTGTCATCTGTACATGAAGAATCTTTCGCTGGAATATTTCGGCGTTATGACGTTTACGATGTTTTGTGGAATTTTGTACTGAATGAAATTAAGTACTGGGAGAAGGTGCACAGCGATCTGCACCGCACTGTACTTCATGTCACTTACTAAGGAAACTTAGTGTTAATTCCATATTTCCTCATGCGTGCTGTATTCCCAGTCCGCTGTTTAATCACCTTATTAATTTAGCTACTTACATGGCGTTTAATGTTACATTCTTCCAGGATATGACGCCGTGATTTCTACTAGATAAGCACCAACGTTTCGGAGGATACTCCTGCCTTTATTTTCAAAGTACAAATTATAAAATTAAGTTTGTCGGAAAAATTTGTAATTACGTACCAGTCCGCACGGCGTCACTTTCTGTAAGACCATAACTTTAATATTTGCTTCATATCCGATATATGGTAATTATTGTGTCACTTGTGCACGGTACGAACTGCTGACATAGATAGCATTTGTGTCACTTGTGCATGGTGCGAACTGCTGACATTCAGATAGCATTTGTGTCACTTGTGCATGGTGCGAACTGCTGACATTCAGATAGCATTTGTGTCACTTGTGCATGGTGCGAACTGCTGACATTCAGATAGCATTTGTGTCACTTGTGCATGGTGTGAACTGCTGACATTCAGATAGCATTTGTGTCACTTGTGCATGGTGCGAACTGCTTACATTCAGATAGCATTTGTGTCACTTTTGCATGGTACGAACTGCTGACATTCAGATAACATTTGTGTCACTTTTGCATTGTACGAACTGCTGACATTCAGACAGCATTTGTGTCACTTGTGCATTGTACGAACTGCTGACATTCAGACAGCATTTGTGTCACTTGTTCATTGTACGAACTGCTGACATTCAGATAGCATTTGTGTCACTTGTGCATTGTACGAACTGCTGACATTCAGACAGCATTTGTGTCACTTGTGCATTGTACGAACTGCTGACATTCAGATAGCATTTGTGTCACTTGTGCATGGTGCGAACTGCTGACATTCAGATAGCATTTGTGTCACTTGTGCATGGTGCGAACTGCTGACATTCAGATAGCATTTGTGTCACTTGTGCATGGTGCGAACTGCTGACATTCAGATAGCATTTGTGTCACTTGTGCATGGTGCGAACTGCTGACATTCAGATAGCATTTGTGTCACTTGTGCATGGTGTGAACTGCTGACATTGAGATAGAATTTGTGTCACTTGTGCATGGTACGAACTGCTTACATTCAGATAGCATTTGTGTCACTTTTGCATGGTACGAACTGCTTACATTCAGATAGCATTTGTGTCACTTGTGCATTGTACGAACTGCTGACATTCAGACAGCATTTGTGTCACTTGTTCATTGTACGAACTGCTGACATTCAGATAGCATTTGTGTCACTTGTGCATTGTACGAACTGCTGACATTCAGACAGCATTTGTGTCACTTGTTCATTGTACGAACTGCTGACATTCAGATAGCATTTGTGTCACTTGTGCATTGTACGAACTGCTGACATTCAGACAGCATTTGTGTCACTTGTTCATTGTACGAACTGCTGACATTCAGATAGCATTTGTGTCACTTGTGCATTGTACGAACTGCTGACATTCAGACAGCATTTGTGTCACTTGTGCATTGTACGAACTGCTGACATTCAGATAGCATTTGTGTCACTTGTGCATTGTACGAACTGCTGACATTCAAACAGCATTCATCCTGGTCAATGTGAGGTAAGACGCAGCCCACTGGCGGAGTTTCACAGCAGATGTCTGTAGCCCCGTGATTTGCGGCAACTTCTCCAGCACAGCTGTTGTGCGTGAAGTCTGAACTCCTGATCGCAGGCGTTTTAGTCTCCCAATTTGTGGGAAAGCGCTGGAGGCGAGGGGGTGCGAAGTGACGTCATTCGTTCTTAAGAGTGATTTATCTGTAAGGGTTCAATATAAACTGGCAGTCCTGAAAGGAAATTGTTCTTATTGTCAGAGCTGTCAACATATAGGTGACTGCTTCTGGGATGTGACATCGTGAAGTCTTACAAAAACAGCGACGTTTCACATAGTTCTATTGCCGTCATCTTTAGTGTAGTGGACAGAAGCAGAAAGACGTACCGGGAAGCCTGTAGCGTAGTCACTATACCAAGGTGTACCTGGAAGCCTGTAGCGTAGTCACTATAACAAGGTGTACCAGAAAGCCTGTAGCGTAGTCACTATACCAAGGTGTACCTGGAAGTCTGTAGCGTAGTCACTATAACAAGCTGTACCAGAAAGTCTGTAGCGTAGTCACTATACCAAGGTGTACCTGGAAGCCTGTAGCGTAGTCACTATAACAAAGTGTACCAGAAAGCCTGTAGCGTAGTCACTATACCAAGGTGTACCTGGAAGTCTGTAGCGTAGTCACTATAACAAGCTGTACCAGAAAGCCTGTAGCGTAGTCACTATACCAAGGTGTACCTGGAAGCCTGTAGCGTAGTCACTATAACAAGGTGTACCAGAAAGCCTGTAGCGTAGTCACTATAACAAGGTGTACCAGAAAGCCTGTAGCGTAGTCACTATACCAAGGTGTACCTGGAAGCGTGTAGCGTAGTCACTATACCAAGGTGTACCTGGAAGCGTGTAGCGTAGTCACTATACCAAGGTGTACCTGGAAGCCTGTAGCGTAGTCACTATACCAAGGTGTACCTGGAAGCGTGCAGCGTAGTCACTATACCAAGGTGTATCAGAAAGCCTGTAGCGTAATCTGTATACTAAGGTGTACCAGAAAGCCTGTAGCGTAATCTGTATACTAAGGTGTACCAGAAAGCCTGTAGCGTAGTCTCTATACCAAGGTGTACCAGAAAGCCTGTAGCGTAATCTGTATACTAAGGTGTACCAGAAAGCCTGTAGCGTAATCTGTATACTAAGGTGTACCAGAAAGCCTGTAGCGTAGTCTCTATACCAAGATGTACCAGAAAGCCTGTAGCGTAGTCACTATACCAAGGTGTACCTGGAAGCGTGTAGCGTAGTCACTATACCAAGGTGTACCTGGAAGCGTGTAGCGTAGTCACTATACCAAGGTGTACCTGGAAGCGTGTAGCGTAGTCACTATACCAAGGTGTACCTGGAAGCGTGTAGCGTAGTCTCTATACCAAGGTGTACCAGAAAGCCTGTAGCGTAGTCACTATACCAAGGTGTACCTGGAAGCGTGTAGCGTAGTCACTATACCAATGTGTACCTGGAAGCGTGTAGCGTAGTCTCTATACCAATGTGTACCAGAAAGCCTGTAGCGTAGTCTCTATACCAAGGTGTACCAGAAAGCCTGTAGCGTAGTCTCTATACCAATGTGTACCAGAAAGCCTGTAGCGTAGTCTCTATACCAAGGTGTACCAGAAAGCCTGTAGCGTAGTCTCTATACCAATGTGTACCAGAAAGCCTGTAGCGTAGTCTCTATACCAAGTGTACCAGAAGCCTGTATGTGTCTCTATACCAGGTGTACCAGAAAGCCTGTAGCGTAGTCTCTTTACCAAGGTGTACCAGAAAGCCTGTAGCGTAGTCACTATACCAAGTGTACAGAAAGCCCGTAGCGTAGTCACTATCCAAGGTGTACCAGAAAGCCTGTAGCGTAGTCCTATACCAAGAGTGTACCAGAAAGCCTGTAGCGTAGTCTCTATACCAAGGTGTACCAGAAAGCCTGTAGCGTAGTCTCTATACCAAGGTGTACCAGAAAGCCTGTAGCGTAGTCTCTATACCAAGGTGTACCAGAAAGCCTGTAGCGTAGTCTCTATACCAAGGTGTACCAGAAAGCCTGTAGCGTAGTCTCTATACCAAGGTGTACCAGAAAGCCTGTAGCGTAGTCACTATACCAAGGTGTACCAGAAAGCCTGTAGCGTAGTCTCTATACCAAGGTGTACCAGAAAGCCTGTAGCGTAGTCACTATACCAAGGTGTACCAGAAAGCCTGTAGCGTAGTCTCTATACCAAGGTGTACAGAAAGCCCCCTCCTCTGGTTACACTACTTATACATATCCGGCCGTTCTCTTCTTCCGTTCAAGAACTCTGTTAATGTTAGACCAGCACTAATATGTCTATTACATTTTTTCTCCTTTATGTAAGATTACTACCGCTAGTTGTCGTCCTGATGTAGTGTGATTAGAAATACATTGACCGTTGTTCAACGGCGACTGATGAAACGCATGAAGTGTGAAAATAAGAAAATACTGCCTTCTGGTATGTGACACCGTGTAGACTGGTAGAAATTTACTGACTATATTTATAGTCCGTCAAATGTACAATTTAATCACATTAACTGTGCAACACTGTCCTTCATGTTTCGAACCCTTAATTCGGGTTCTTCCTCAGGGACTCATCATCTCAAAATGTACAATGTGATTGAATTGTACATTTTTCGGACTATAAATATAGAGATAAAATGTACGGAATAAATAATATTAAACTTACTGACGTTCAGAAGAAACACGCTGCCTAGTGGGGCTAGTGTATTCATCCGAAACGTCGTTACATTTCTCTACAATGCACGGGGTCACATCTCAGATGACAGAGCTTTGCATAGTCACTGCTGCGTTTGCCTCAAATCTGACACAAATGATATTTCTGTGAATAGTATTGTGTTGCATAAATGAGCGTGTGTTTAGTGACCGATAGACTGAAGTGTAGCTTAGTGCTGCGTCCTATTGCGCTATTGAATGAGCGTGTGTTTAGTGACCGATAGACTGAAGTGTAGCTTAGTGCTGCGTCCTATTGCGCTATTGAATGAGCGTGTGTTTAGTGACCGATAGACTGAAGTGTAGCTTAGTGCTGCGTCCTATTGCGCTATTGAATGAGCGTGTGTTTAGTGACCGATAGACTGAAGTGCTAGCTTAGTGCTGCGTCCTATTGCGCTATTGAATGAGCGTGTGTTTAGTGACCGATAGACTGAAGTGCTAGCTTAGTGCTGCGTCCTATTGCGCTATTGAATGAGCGTGTGTTTAGTGACCGATAGACTGAAGTGCTAGCTTAGTGCT
Organism: Reticulitermes speratus; assembly: GCA_021186555.1. NCBI lineage: Eukaryota > Metazoa > Arthropoda > Insecta > Blattodea > Rhinotermitidae > Reticulitermes > Reticulitermes speratus. The sequence continues at coordinate 26,104,624 of JAJKFL010000427.1, forward strand.
GCGTCCTATTGCGCTATTGAATGAGCGTGTGTTTAGTGACCGATAGACTGAAGTGCTTGCTTAGTGCTGCGTCCTATTGCGCTATTGAATGAGCGTGTGTTTAGTGACCGATAGACTGAAGTGCTTGCTTAGTGCTGCGTCCTATTGCGCTATTGAATGAGCGTGTGTTTAGTGACCGATAGACTGAAGTGCTTGCTTAGTGCTGCGTCCTATTGCGCTATTGAATGAGCGTGTGTTTAGTGACCGATAGACTGAAGTGTTAGCTTAGTGCTGCGTCTCATTGCGCTATTGAATGAGCGTGTGTTTAGTGACCAATAGACTGAAGTGCTTGCTTAGTGCTGCGTCCTATTGCGCTATTGAATGAGCGTGTGTTTAGTGACCGATAGACTGAAGTGCTAGCTTAGTGCTGCGTCCTATTGCGCTATTGAATGAGCGTGTGTTTAGTGACCGATAGACTGAAGTGCTAGCTTAGTGCTGCGTCCTATTGCGCTATTGAATGAGCGTGTGTTTAGTGACCGATAGACTGAAGTGCTAGCTTAGTGCTGCGTCCTATTGCGCTATTGAATGAGCGTGTGTTTAGTGACCGATAGACTGAAGTGCTAGCTTAGTGCTGCGTCCTATTGCGCTACTGAATGAGCGTGTGTTTAGTGACCGATAGACTGAAGTGCTAGCTTAGTGCTGCGTTCTATTGCGCTATTGAATGAGCGTGTGTTTAGTGACCGATAGACTGAAGTGCTAGCTTAGTGCTGCGTCCTATTGCGCTACTGAATGAGCGTGTGTTTAATGACTGATAGACTGAAGTGCTTGCTTAGTGCTGCGTCCTATTGCGCTATTGAATGAGCGTGTGTTTAGTGACCGATAGACTGAAGTGCTAGCTTAGTGCTGCGTCCTATTGCGCTATTGAATCTTCTTGAAAAACCGATAGCTATATCAGGCTTCCGCCGTAGTGTAAATGATATCTTTGCTCTTCTTTGATGTTACGAAACGTTGATTGATATTTAACGATGTTCCTGGACAAACTATCGGTCCCAAGACTTGGACTCAAAGTCTCCTCACTCTGACTAACTGACACAATCTTCTTTTGGACTTCGTCCATCGTCTAATTTTTAACGAAGCTCGACGTTTCGGTAGCTGGCTCTGTTTCTGTCTTGAGGAAAGGAAGCACCTAAACTGTTGGACTCCTTAGATCGCCCAGTGACTGAGAATACCTCGATCTAAGGTACTTCTTTCCCTGAAGATGGAAGCAGAGTCGGCTGCCGAAACGTCGTGCTGCGTTAGAAATTAGACGATGGATAAAGTCCAAAAAAAAAGATTGTGTCAGTCAGTCTTGGACTGCTTTATGCTTGAAGATGGGACGGATAGGTTGTCCCGAAACGTCGGTAACTAACTAGAAATCAATGCTGCGTAACATTCCGTAAGAGCGAAGATCTCAACCCGATATTTGGTCACGTAGTCCAGAAAATTAACGGTTCATTACTGTCCTTGTCTGTGTATTGGACCGAATGAACTTTGTCCACACGCACACAATACGATGGGCAGTCAAAAAGTTCCCGGAATTCCGGAATTTTGACCCACCATTCCGGGAACTTTTTGACTGCCCCTCGTATTCATTAACATGGCTTTCAGTATTACTCATAGTGCACACTGCTTTATCTTTCTCTATACATACACGTGCACACGTGTGTGTATTCGGCCCTTTGGTTCGTTTGTCTTGTACTTTGTTCGTTGACTTGTTGTTCGCGCATCTCTCAAGAGCGGCAGAGATAGTAGAGCGCGTGTTACTGAACCGCAATTTAGAGGGCTCTGTCGTTACTGCAGTAGTAGGTAGCCCGTGTATTTCCCGCAAGAATGTCGAACGTGTTTTCTAAATATACAATGTGTGGATGTTTTGTTCAATTATTTGAAATGTTTTTTTGCTAGACTGACGAGGCAAAAGTGGACGATATATTTATTATCGAAATACCAGTAATTTCCAGTCTGTTTCCAGTTACAACGATTTCAGTTGTATTCCGCCTTCCATTAGCTGTGTCCATCAACAAAATGGCAGTCTCTAACGTCGCAGGTGTCTTTTTGTTACTAATTGTTTTTCTCGTGGACCATTATAAGTACCGTGATTCCTATTTGGAAGTGCAGAAAAGTTGTTCATACGCCCCCTATGGCACGTGACAAATGTCGTGTATCAAGAGGAATTACTTTAAATGCAACCGTAACCTAATAGTCAACCTACAATGAACATTGTACAGAAGGTCATAAAGTAGAGGTATTATTTTGGGATTGTGGACCGCGATAGCTCAGTCGGTATAGCGACTTGCTACTGGTTGGACCGTCCGGGGATCGAATCTCGGTGGAGGCGAGATTTTCCGCACCCGTCCAGACCGGTCCTGGGGCCCACCCAGCCTCCTGTACAATGGGTACCGGGTCTCTTTCCAGGGGGTAAAGCAGCCTGGGCGTGTCTTTGACCACCCACCACCATCTGACGCCGAGGTTAAAGAAAGAGTATAGCTATACCTCTACTCCCCCTCTGGGCCTTCGTGGCCTGTTCCAAAGTGAAATTTACTTTTACTGTACTTTAGTGTTTTATGGTTTTGTGTTCGCCTTGTAAGGACAGGCGTTTATGAAATCGGGCATATCAACTAGATTTCTATTATTGTAAGCTGTCTTAGAACGTTTGGCTGCGCTTAGTGTTCTGCCATGTACCAGGCACAACTTTCTGTCCGCCGGATTACCAAAACCACCCCTGATTCCCGGAGGCGTGAGATTAGGCAGTATGAGAGAGCAAGCACTAATTTCCATTATCGACGTTCTTACGTAAACCAGTGCGATCGCTTGCGGTAAACCCCAGTTTGGAATTACATCGCTTTGAACACAAAACCCACCTCCGAATAAAAACTATCCGAATAACTGAATTGTAAGTGTTAGCTAGAATTCAGCCTGTTGGCTTTACCCCTGTTGTGTAGTTAATGTCACTGTGATGCTGTGTTCAAAATGGATTTGGGAATATGAGAAAGGAAGTCTGCTGTTAACACAATGTGGGGTATACAGGGCATACACAAAAGAATGGTGCGGTATCAAATGTGAATAAAAAATGTATTTCTCACCTTACACGGGCACAACATACACCGTCAGCGGCGGCAACTGTCCAAGTTTCTCATTTGGTAATTACAATCCTTCAATGTGTGCACCCTGGGTCACACGACACACATCCACACGGTAATCAAACTCATCCCAGACCCGGTGTAGCATGTCCGCTGTAATGGCCTGCAGTGCATGCGTTATCCGATCACGAATTTCATGGATGAGAAGCATGAGAAGCGAACTGCTGGTAGCGCATGAGAAACTTGGACAGTTGCCGCCGCTGACGGTGTATGTTGTGCCCGTGTAATGTGAGACATAAATTTTGTATTCACTTCTGAAACCGCACCATTCTTTTGTGTATGCCCTGTATTTACACGTAAAGTAGATACAGACTTTATATTGCTTTCACCGTGCATTTTTCACACTATTCAGTTTTACCAACAAATGCACACACAAAAAAAAAACTACTTTTTCATAGTTTTCTTAGTATATATTTATACCCCTACACGTGTTTCAGTCCTTGGACCATCTTCAGGGGGCTAATAAGCTACTACACTTCAACTTGCATGTTAGAAGGGTTCAAAGAGCACCCTTGTCTCAGTAATAAATTTTAAAAACATTTGATTTTGTAAAATTTTTATGTGTGCATTTTGTTGGTAAAACCGAATAGATACAGATTGTTGACAGTGCTTGATTTTTCTTAGATTCTTTGATATCTTCGCATTTTTCATTGGTCCATGTCTTAAACCTCGTGATCTGTGAATTAAACTCAATATCCGTCACGTATGTGTCTTTTGTCCCTTCACTGAACACGGCAGCTGTCACGAGGACGCAGACTTTCTATGCGATAAAGCTATCTTCCTCGGAAACTATACAAGAAACACCCTGTATATTCACGTAACGATACTTTGTACAAAAGGCAAATTTCGGATAATTTAATACAGAACAAGTGTTTTTGAACATATCAGAGCCGACTGAGACAGCTTATAAAGTTACGTCATTACGCCAATACAGCCTGACATTTGAGTAATTGTTCTGTTGTGTTAAACCACGTTACATCGCACGTACGGTGTACATCAGTGGTATTCAACCTGGGGTACGCGTACCCCCGGGGGCACACGAAGACATCTTAGGGGGTACGTGAATTAAAAAAATTAATATATTATTTCGTGATAAACACTGAATAATCAGGGCCAGATTTACGGTTAGCCACAACAGACCGGACGTAAGGACATGCGATTTGGGAGCGCCATTTGTCTCACTCTCTCTCTCCTTTATGCGATTCTTATCTGGACGGCTAGTTTCATTTTATTCCACATAGTGCATATAATTTTGCTTTGCTAAAATACTTTGTTCCTTTATTAATTTTTATATGATAGACAATAATATATTTGTTATTTAATAGCTTGACTCTCCTTTTTCTCATTTAAAACTTATTATTTAATACATTAATTTGGATGTAATTTATTTAACTTATTTTAGATGTAGATTATAGACTGTGTATAACTTGATGTATTTAATATTGTTTTCACCGTGCATCTCGTATATATCAAAAACCAAGACCAACTAGACGCACAATCACTATTAAAAACGTTAATAGTAGTATTACATTAAACCCGACATGTTTCGGTCAGGTACCTGACCATCTTCAGGGGTACACTACATTAAAATCCTATGTCCATATGTAAAACACACTTAAAATGTGAGCATATAAGCGTATAGTGACTTTAAAACGGTGTTTTATAAAACATTACACACAACTAGACCTTATATGCTCACATTTCAAGTGTGTTTTACATATGGACATAGGATTTTAATGTAGTGTACCCCTGAAGATGGTCAGGTACCTGACCGAAACATGTCGGGTTTAATGTAATACTACTATTAACGTTTTTAATAGTGATTGTGCGTCTAGTTGGTCTTGGTTTTTGAAGTATAACTTTAATTATACACCAACAACTTTGGGGGTAAAAAGTTGAGGAGAAATTAAATCTGGGGGTACGCGAACAAAAAAGGTTGAATACCGCTGGTGTACATCGCTTGCCCTGTTTACAGCGCAAGCGTTCGGATTTCAGTCACTAGTGTCGCTGGGGGCTGCTGAATGAGACGCAGCGGTTAAGGGTTTAAAGGGACGCTGAGGTGCCTACGAGGAGATCCACGGGAACAGCAAGTAACATGACTGATGACTGAATGTCAGCGCGAGTCATTAAACAGACAGACTTGTGACGTAATAGAATAGAAGAAGATACGGAAAGAGAGTGGAAAATTGAATGACGCTTTTATTTAGAGCGAGAGGGAAGGAGTTGTAAAGAGCATCGCTGTATTAGAAAGTTCCCGTGTTTCACCCGCTCGTCCTTCTGATAGAAATAACACAAAAATGAAGATTTAGACGTTAGCATGGTGACAGTAGTGGCTTGGAACAAGGGCAGCGAAATTGTGGTGTGTGGTTAGTGCTAAAACGTGTAATTTGGTAAATAGTTTGATTGACTTTAAAGCAGGGGAATTAATTCTGATGAGATGTGCGCTCTTCTGGGATATTACGCAGCGTTGAGTGGTGGTTCTGTACCGACGTTTCGGGACAACCTATCGGACCCATCTCCAAGGGTCTTCTTGGACTTCTTGACACTTGAAGATGGGACCGATAGGTTGTCCCGAAACGTAGGTACAGAACTACACTCAACGCCGCGTAACATCCCGGAAGAAGTAGCAACCTGCAATGTTGGGAACTCTGTCAGAATTGGCTTCAAGACAGAGGAATCCTAAATCCTAAGGACATTTCTATGACACTCAGTAGAGATGTGTAATAAAACTAGCTTAAATTCGTACCTCACTGTAAACACAGGCACACTCCTTGTGCATTATCAACACTAGCCGTTTGATGGTATTTAAGTTAACAATGGCTGTTCATCCTGAGTACCATACGAAACGTACACAGTCGAACCCGGTTATAACGTCATCGGTTTAAGCGACAACTCCTCTATAACGTCAGATATCCTGTGGTACCAATTAATTCCTCACTGTTAAGCATAACATTATACTGCTCGGTTATAACAACACTCCTTTATAACGACACAAAATATTCAGTCCCTGTCACGACGTTATAACCGAGTTCGACTGTATTTATTTCAGCACGTAATTTGCCACGGTCTCTATCTTTATCTTTATGACATCAACATAATGGTCTAAGTCTTCATATACAAAGGATTTCTTACATTTTATCCTATGTTGCAATACCTAATATTCCCTCATGTATGTGTGTTTTAATCAATGAATGTCTGTTCATCCTAAAATACAGTAGAACCCGGTTATAACGACATCCGTTTACAGGACACCTCGTCTATAACGTCAGATATTCTGTGGTACCAATTAATTCCTCACTGTTAACCATAACATTATTCTGCTCGGTTATAACAACACTCGTTTATAACGACACAAAATATTCAGTCCCTTTCGTGACGTTATAACCGAATTAGACTGTATACAGGGCATACACAAAAGAATGGTGCGGTATCAAAAGTGGCCACTTTTGATACCGCACCATTCTTTTGTGTATGCCCTGTATATGCTGTGTGGGCTCGTAGAGTTGCTGCCGTAACTCAAAGTGTTGTGTGAAATAGGCCGGTGCAGGTACTGAGCTGTTGTGATTCCTTACAGGTGCCACGCCAGGACCCCTGCGAGTTCTGCCTATGTCTAGACGGAGAGCTCTTCTGCTGGTGGCAGGACTGTCCGCCCTGCAGCGCTAGTCTTTCCTCTTCCACCTGCGGTATGGCTTCATGTGGGGTCACATCGATCGCACAGTTTATATTCGTATGCGGGGGGGTCGCGGGTGCGAGTCTCGACCTGAGGCCGGACATCCGGACTGGGGTTTCTATTGGCTTTGCTAAGTTTCTCCTGACAGATCTTGGGGTATTGGGCATATTATAAAATAGGCCACTACCGCGTTTTTCTATATCCTTTAAAATTCTGCCCCTCGCTTTCAACGCTATATAACTTGTGGTTTTTCGAAAAAAAAAAAAAACAATCTTTAAATAAATCCAGAATCAATTAACTCTGCAAATACGTAAACACAAGTAAAATTATTGTATAAAATGTTTTGGGTTTTTACTTTGCGTCTTTTTTTTTTGGTAAGAAACCGACGTTTCGGGACTACTTGTCTGTCCCAAAACGTTGGTTTCTTACCAAAAAAAAAAACCCCAAAAGATTTTACACAACATTACGACCGCCTTCAATCACGTAAGTAAAATCATTATTCTAAGCAATGATCCCCGATCTCCGAAAGACATTACTTTTTGGAAGGTTCCCAGGCTTCGCTCATTTGTCTTTCTCGTAACAGCTACTAACATTAAAACGATTGTGCAACATTATGACAGGGAAAAACAGAAGTACTCAGAGAAAAACACGTTTCAGTGTCCCCTTTGTCCACCACAAATCGCACATGGACTGACCTGGGATTGAACCCGGGCCTCCGTGGTAACAGACCAGCGACTGACCGCCTGAGCCATTGGACGGCCCTTGTAAAGACTAAGATTAACCCAAATTATATATAAATATTCAGCTCGTACCACGCAGTAAACACACTCATTCTCGGTTACAAAACCCAGTCAGTAAAGGAGAACACATACTCTCCGATTTAGGCGGTAGTCATGTTCCGGGAAGTCCGGCTCAAGTCGAATTTTGCGCAAGTCGCAACTGAGTATAGCTACATATGGTCAGCTATTAATGTGTATATAAGACAGTCCAGTTAAAATCCAAACTCCAACACGCTGGAATTTGATCGGCCGCAGCATGACCGCCCCGCTGCTTGTGTTATCGCCCAGCAGTATTCTTCCTGCACCTTAGTGTCGCTGCGCTTTCGTTCCCGCAAGGAAAAATTCTGCCCATCTTCCGAAAATGCTAATTAACTTTTTTAGTTTTTACGCACGTCCGCAAAATTGCGGAAAATGACTTAGTTTCGTCATGTCTGTCCGTCCGTCCACATGGGACAACTCGGCTGCCACTGGACGGATTTTCACGAAATTTGATATTTAAATATTTTTCGAAAGTCTGTCGATATGACTCAAGTTTTATTAAAATCTGATGATAATAATGAGTACTTTACATGAAGACCCATGTACATTTATGATATCTCGCTCAATTCTTCTTAGAATGAGAAATCTTTCAGACAAAACTTGTAGAGAAAATCAAAACACACATTTTATGTTCAATAACCTTTTTCCGAAAATCGTGCCGTTTATGAGATAATGTGGAAAAATATGATAGGGCCAGACAGGCCACAATGACAATATAATACGGCGCATGCGCTTTGCATGCTGGATAACTGAGGTTACAGACACACACTCAGAATATGTAATACTTATTGCTTTTCCACGGCAACAATGGTTACACGAACGCGTTTCAATGTTACATCACTTGTCTTGTGTGTTACAGTTTTTGAGGCAATAATAAAAGGGGGCGAACAAGACACATGTTACGCTATGCGCGCGCACATTTCCCTGTATGCAGCAGCACGCTCTGTTTGTGTTGCAGTGAACCTTTCCACAACGCAAGACACGACCACTGCGACGACTGAGATGACTACGACCTCTGCTGCAACGACTGTGACCTCTCCTCTGACCACCAGCAGCCAGCGTGTAACCGAAGTGACACAGTTGACCACCTCCACCAGCACCGTCACTACGCCCGCTTCGCAGACTCCCTCGCCCACCACTTGCTATGTTATGGGTAAGTCATGATGGGGCCAACAGTTCTTACGTGAGAATTTAATGGCTACGCAAATGGTCAACCAATTCGCTGCCTTTTATGGAACCCGCAGCTTCATCAGCCTCTTCACAAGCACCGTCCGTTGGAACCTATCCTGACGTAGTTCGGTCCAGTCAACAACTTCCCATTTATGTCTAGATTTTCCCTGTTGTCACTTACCCGACGGTTTCCAGATTAAAATTTTAATATATTTCACATCTCCCACATTCCTGCTACATGCCCACCAATCTCATATCCTTGATCACACTAAAAATATGTAGTAAAGAGAAAATATTATAAAGGTACTCATTATGTAATTTTCTCTAACATCCTGTTTCTTCATCTTTGCTCCAGACAACACCTTTAGCACATTGTTCTTGGACACCTCTGTGTTTTTTCCTTAGGGTGTCCCACAAATTTTAAGGACCAGACAAGATGTAAATTTGTAGTTTCACCTTATTTTCATTGCTCAGGTCATGCGGAAAAATTCGTCCAAGTCCAATGCCATTTACAGTATTTCTTACATTAAGTTACAAGGTGGGGCTCAGACCCAATCTCACCCTTCTTGTGATGGCTTGTTCAATATATTCCATAGCTGGAAGTAATTTCTTTGCAAGCCTAAGGGGCACCATGCCGGTAAGATATGGAATGAATCATTTTGACCCAAATTATACACCATAGTAGTAAATTAGTGAAACATACAGAAAATATCAATGCTTGCATGACTTCTTTCTTATTAAGAATTAACCAGACTGGCTATATGGCCAGCTCAACTTCATATTCAATGGCTACCACAGTTAAAGTAAAAATAATGGGAATATGAACACATCCCATCTAATGCTGTTATTAAGAAAGTATAGGTCTTTTGTATACATTGATGGCAAGATGCTGATTTGTCTTACACTTATATAAGCATGACACGTCTAGAATTTACATAGGACAAACAGTTAGTTCCATGAATGCTGTTACAGGGACAGAATATAAGGTCGGAGAGGTGCTTCCCCGGGACACAGGCACATGTCTGGAATGCGTGTGTGACAACGAGGCACGGGTCACATGCAGCCCCAAGGACTGTGCCACCCATGATGACTACAGGTCCAGCAGCAGCCTGGATATGTTTGACGTGGACACATTCTAACGTGTCGCGAGACAACGAGAAAACTGCAACTTCACATGTCTGATTAATAAAGGTCAGCTCACGGCAGAGTTATGGGTAGAAATGTAACAGAATCTATCACCATTCAGGAAAATACTTAAAAGAATTATGTATGTCACAGTTCCAGGAAGTAGTGAAACATGTTACATATCTTACAGTTGTATGACTCAACATGTAAAAACCCAGTGGTGGCTTGTCATTAGGGGCTGAATGAATGAGCCTTATCAAAATATGTGTGATAAAGTCTGATATGTCAGTTAAATAGTAGATAAAATTGAATAAATCAAGCAAATAATTTTGACCAAACTTCTCTACTTAGCAGTACCACATCCCATGCTTTTAGCAGTGTACTGGCTTAAAAACCATCAGCCTTGTAACATAGAATCGTAATTATTTATCACCTTCTAGGAATTCCAATCTAGCCAATGTGTTTAACTTGCTGCTTGGCATTATACTTGTACTAACATGACCAGCTCAGGTCACAAAGTCTGACAGCCAGATAATATGAGAGCAGACATAATTATGACTGATTCTCTAAGTAACTGTAGGTGTTTTGTATTTACGCACAGTCTTAGACTGTGAGTAAGACATGGGTTCAAAATTCACTGCAGAAAAGTATGTTCTGTCAGTGATTTTTCTGTGTCATCTTGTGATGACAAGGGCTTGCAGTGGGCTGCTTCTGTATGAAGAATGCTTCATTATTTCAGAGTTAATTTCAAACTGGGACAGCATATATACCTTCACTGTGGCTAAGGTGGTATGTCATTGGCGTATTATTGCATGTTCGTGTGGGATTTGTGGTGGACCAAATGGCACTGGGGTAGGTTTTTCTCCGAGTACTTCGATTTTTCCCTGTCAGTATCATTCCACCAATGCCCCACGCTCATTCATTCATCTATCACCCATGCCATATTATCTTAGCAATTGTCAATGTTGTTCACACACTTACAAATACACATACATACATACATACATACATACATACATACATACATACATACATACATTCCATGTATCTATAAGTGTGTCACAAGGAAAACAGGATGTGGAACAATCATAAATACACAAATATACACAATTTTTACAATTTACATTACTATAAACATTTTACAAAACAGTACTATAGATCATCTGTACACATAAAAAATTTATCTCCAGAGTAAAAGGAGTGTGTATTTGAGTATTTTCTTAATGCTACCTTAAATTTTCCCTTTTCATTCTTAAGGATTGTCAGACTATGTGGTAAACTGTTGAAAATTTTGATGCCGGCGTAGAATGTACTCTTTGGAAAACAAGATAGGTTGGCATTTGGTCTATGAAAATGGTGCTTATTATTTGTATTAATATTGTGTATAGATGAATTTGTTTGAAAATTTTCCTGATTATTGATAATGAAGTTCATTAATGAAAGTATATATTGGCATGGAACAGGTAAAATCTCTAATTGTTTAAATAGACTTCTACATGAAGTTCTGGCTTGTGCAGTAGCCATGATTCTGACAATTTTCTTTTGTAAAGTGAAAACCTTCACACTGTTGCAAGAGTTACCCCAAAAAATAGAGAAACAGAATGAAAGTATGCATATTAAATTGATTTGAGAGTGTTAATGTTACTGCCATGGACCATCGACCTAAAGGCATAACATGCTACACTTAACTGCAAACCTTTCAAAGCGTTACAAGGCGATGATTCCAAATATAAGCTTATCTGTTACAATCACAATTCAAAGTAAGAAAATAATACACAGCCACGCAAATTAAATGAATGACCTACAATATATCATCTCACTGAGAAATTCACAAGGTCTATATAATGTTCTTCTTCCATGGTAGCCACTAATACACATCTTTCCCTGGCTGAACTGAAAACTGTTTCCATTGTCATCTAATTTATTTGCAATTATCATCTTAGAATTTCCTCCGAGTTTTATTAGTCCAGATAGCGCCATCAGTAGTGTAACACAGTGTGAAATATGAACAGCTACTTGTTATTTCTGATAAGTATGTGGGTTCATTCACAAACTAGCTTAGTTCTGTTTAATTAACTCTGGTTAATTAAATACCTGTACCACGGATTATGCAGCCAGGTTAGGTATAAGGCTCCTTTTACTGTGAAACTGGATCAAAAGAATTGTCATGTACTCATTTAAATACAGAATTTGAAATAAAACAGAAGTACAGTAATCACACTCTGAAATGAAGAGATAAAGAAAAGATGAAGCTCACTGCCTTTCTTGCCTTCCTCCTCCTCCTCTTCCTCTTTTTTCTCCTATTTCCTCCCCCAGAAAAATCACTCTTCAGTTTCTCCAATTATTATACAGAGCCCCTGAGAAGAGTTTCCTTAGATAATGGGGATGATGGTGTTTGAAGCTTTCCCTTATTGAATAATTTAACAGTGGTTTCACACAGGTTTTTATCACTTATATTATACAGGACTTTTTCCACTGTCACAACACACAACACCAATACGAAGTTTCAGAAACTACCTGTTTCCTTCTTCAGGTGAAGTAACATTAACCTCACAACATTACCCACCATAAAACAAATATATCATCACTTTTCCATTCATGAGAAATAACATAAATATTCCATACAATAATAAAATTGTATAATTACTTATATATTTATTAGATTTATGTGGGTTTTATTAGATTATGGAATTTTTGTGTGTTACTTGTCATGAATGGTTTCTGATGATGTATTTGTTTTATGGTGGGTAATGTTGTGAGGTTAGTGTTACTTCACCTGAAGATGGAAACAGGTAGTTACTGAAATGCTGTGTTCGTGTTGTGTGTTGTGACATTGGAGAAAGTCCTAATGAACATAAGCCACAAAACCTTTCCCTTCTCGCCTGCTACCGTATTCCATTCGCCTCTGTCACAAGCCAACCCCAGCAACGTTTATCATAAGGCTGTCATTACTAGGATTCCTATGAACACAGTGGCTAGATGGCTACAGTGTAATGACACGACTTTGTGTGGTTCTGATTAAATTCAAATTAGGGAAATGTCACTTGTCTCTGCACCTCAGTTGAACAATTACACAAACCTCACACCTAATTTGGCTGTGTCATGCGTGGAAGAGGCAGGGCCCCCGTTACAGAATTATCTGGTAAGTACAAGTAGTTGGAGTTTTGGATAAGTCCATGATGTAAGAGATTGAATCTTTGAGCCTGTGCTCACAATTCCCCCCCCCCCCCCCCAACGACTTGATCTTAAACACAAATATTATGTTCTTGGTGAAGCAGAAGTAGCCCACAGCTTAACTGACTGATTTCCTTATCCTCATAGCAGGGATGTCTAAAAGTACTAACTGTACAGCCTTTCTTAACTAAATGGGGCCACTGCCATGTAGACAGATAAATTAAGAAAATAAATATAGGGTACAAAAGCAGTATCTTGTCTTTTAGAACTGAAATATATAATAACTCTGAAAAATTATGTATTGAAGCCTACAACACTGCTTCCATGTCAAGAGTTCATTTTTTGTGAACTGATTTTAATTATAACTTCAGTTTGAGCTGTCGTCTGCCCACGAATGAAAATAAACCATAAAGAATTTACTTAGTGATACGATATACAATTGAAAGAAATTATTCGTAACATGCAAGTGTATCAAATATTGTTTCACATTAAGTATTTAAATTAATAATCAGCTAAGTGTGGCGGTTACATTTTCATGCCGATGAGTCGTTCAGTACTTCTTACAGCAAACAAGGTTGTTTTGAAGTTTCAGCTTTCTCCTAATATATGCTACCACTGGGGGGACAATATATTTCTCTTATTTTGCTGTGAACTGCATTTATATCTAGGCTTCAAAGAACAAACAAGGAAACTGGTTTTGTTGTCTTTTGTGCTGGACCCATAATTCAGTAACAACTGATGGTATTGGAACAAAATTTCTACACACTCTTGCTAATTGTTTCATAAAGAAAGAAATCTGAAATTATTTGAGTGGACATTACGATGAGGTGTGATGCAAAACACAACATGAAACCAGTTCATTGATTTTGTAATTAAATATATATAATTCTTCTCAATGCCCTTGCCCTATGAACTGGTAGTAAAGTTGCAAATGCATTAAAGTTGATGACATCACTCATTACAGTCGAAGTATCGCAATAGATTGACAGTATCACTGATCAAAATGTGTGGTGTTTAAACAATAATAAAGGGTTGTGTCTGATGGAAATATGCTTGTTTACATGATCACAATCCTATCACAATAGACTCACCATGTTATGTAAGCAGTGATGAAAAGGGAGCAGAAAGTGCAGCAGGGACACAGGACGGGATATCAAATGATAGATTATATAGTCACGTCTGTCTGCGACGTTGATAGGTACACTACGATACACATTCGGTGTAACGTTCTAATATCTGGAAAATTATAACAGTCTGCAACCCTTTGGTCGTGGAGGTGTTGGACATCGTAGATTCTTTGGTACTTGTGACAGAAAAATATGAAGACACCACCACAACCACCAAGAATAATGATGATGATGACGATGACGACACAAAGCAAAAGTGTTAACCACCCAACTATGACACTTACAGATGTAGATGTCAGAAAAAGAAAGGTAAAACTTCTTTTCAGAAAAAACTTGTACCTGTCAGCTAGGATTGGTAGGTCGATTAGATTCTGATAAGATGGACGGGACATATAGCACGTAGGGGGAAAGTGAGAAATTTATATAAATGTTCAATGAAATTTTAACTTGTGATACTTCGTTATAGATGGAAGAATATTAAAATGAATCTTAGTGAAATAGGGTGCATTTCTACTGGCTCAGGATATTGTCAAATGTCAAGTTTTTGTAGACACAGTAATGAACACTTAGGTTCTGTTAAAGTAAAGAGTAGTTTCAGAATTTTTAAAGGAAAATCCTACAACATGGAGGTCATATCATCTGTCTGTCATCACGATGAAACGAAGGTATAAAATAAGGATGTGAAAATCTGTTTCAAAGTCCAAATTAGATAACGTGTAGTTGAAAACAGTCAAAAAGCATGTATTTAAGGACAGAACATTGATCTACATCTAGCTCATCTATTAAAACTCAATACTGTCTACAAAAATTTTGATTGTTGTTTTATAATTTAAACTGTATGAAATATATATTGAAGTTATTAATTGCAATTTACTTAATATTTATTTATAAAAACAACTCAGAGCACAAGTTACAAACACATTTAAAAGTATGGCGTGAGTGTAAAAACATTATATTTACATTAACTGCAAAAATTAATATATGTATGTAACGCTCTTATAATGTGTTATAATATGTTTATACAGGGCATACACAAAAGAATGGTGCGGTATCAAAAGTGAATTCTATTGAAACCGTACCATTCTTTTGTGTATGCCCTGTATATTAGCCACCCTGCACTTAGAATTTAGCTGCTAAATGCTGTATTTAGTGGGTATTACAGATGTCATCTGTTATGTAATAGTAAGTTTTAAACTTGGCGTGTGAACTCCCTGAGGATGGCACAGACGTGCCGAAACACGTAGGAGTATTGAAAGACCATATTTTTAAATGTGTTTGTAACTTCTGCATTGAGTTGCTTTTATAAATGAACGTATGAAATATAATTTCCATTTCGCACGTTCAACATCTTACAGATGTCCCTACAATTCATCACAACAGCAAACAACAAAACTCAACTGTGCACAGTGCAATTAAAATTGTTCGTCAGTGGGAGTTCATGTAGAGCAAGGACACTGAGAATAAAACTGTATCATGTAGGATTACTAGAAGTGGGAGTTAAGTAAGTCTAAAACTTATCGTGTGTGTATTATGGAGGTGAGAACAACTGCAATGCAGGCATTCACAGTAAGGTAGAATTTCTGTTTCTTTTGAGCCTGGGACATAAGACAAAATAAGGACAAACAGGTACAAACAGCTTTCGATATAAAATACCGAGATACAAACAACAGAGTTTGACATTCTGTTGGTGTGCAAGCACATTCGTGTTCTTACCACATTCGCTAGTTTCATGGGTTTTGGCCTTTACTCTCTTGAGTCAGCAAGTAAATAAAAAAAAAGAACTGAATTGAACTTAACTGAATTTAACATAAGCAATATTGTTATGGTTTTGAACATGTGCAGTATTGCTATCGGTTGTGGCCTTTGTGCTGTTGAGTAAGTAGATAAACAACAATTTAATTGAATTTAGTTTAACTGAATTGAATTTAATTTAATATGTGCAGTATATTTTACGGTTTTCACCATATTTAGTATTATCATGGTTTCAATGCGTTCAGTATTTTATGGGCTTTAAAATTGTTCACTGGTGTTATAGTTTTTAACATGTTCAGTACTATTATATAGTTTTTTGACATGTTCTATGTGATAATAGATTTTATTGTGTTCAGTATTATAATGATATGCAAAAGAAGACTTTTGTTAATAACTTGCACGTGTTAAAGAAACAAACTTTCACACAATCCAGTTATTTGAAACTTTCCAGCACCCATAATAATAAACTGTCTAAAGAAGATTTAGGTCACCTCGAATCACAAGGCACAAAAAAACTGCAGTTGTTTTCATGCTTTCACAACATGTATCACAGTGTTTGGATAATCAGTTGATTATAGACACTTCAGAGCAACTTGCCATGCCTGTATCTTTAGGATGACTGTATTTAATACAGGCGGCTGCTCATGTGATTTGGAGAGGGAAATATGTCACTTGTATCGAAGGTTGTTTGCCGCACTTGAAACGCTGAGTCCGTTCACTTAGCACAAGATCTGTCCCCTCTCACATTTCCACAGCTGTGATTGGCCACAATCCTTGCGACCTTTCTACACTATCAAAACCTTTCCTCCTACCAGGCACTTCATCATCCACCTGAACAAAATGCAGGCAGGATGTTCATCTGAAGCATCCAGAACAGCGGTCGCCAACGCGGACCACTGATGGTCCGCGAGAAAATTTTGGTGGTCCCTGGAGAAATTTAGACATTATTTGCAATTTTTATGTTTATTATATTGTTTCATTATATTCTGATTCGTCTTTGTGTCACCGACACAGGATCGCTGACAAGTTTCACCTTATTACGTTGAATCAAATTTCATATTAATAAAATGGAACTTTTATGATCATTATTTTATAGATGTTTGTACCCTTTTAAAAAAAAATTCATGTTAGTGGTCCGCGGGATTCAAAATTGTGAGTTTAGTGGTCCATGAGGTCCGAATCGTTGGCGACCGCTGATCCAGAACATACTTATTATCCTACAGGCTATAATAACCTAGAGGACACACTATTTGAAGGATGGAAAAACCACTGCCATCCATGTCAAGTGTTTGCAGAGGACTGGTAAACATTACCGCACAAAAAGTTGCAAAAATGCTATGATATGGAAACACAGTTTATGGTACCACATTCTGTGACAGGGATGAAATACTGATCTCTTATTCCCATGCTCATAAGAAGAGGTTATGGTTAATATAAAGAAAATCAAATATTGAACTAGTAATAGTTGAGAATTGTATACACATAATAATGTTCATTCTCATTATAAATGTAGAATTGTAACACATTTGTGTGATATTTTATGATTTTATATAGTTTGTGAGAGTTTAATATCAAATAACAAGAATATTTTAAGAATGTCATTGGTCTGTGATGGGTGATATTTTAGACAAAAATAGTTCATAGCAGTAAAATGTAAATCTTTATGTAGGGCCTAAAATATCTGACATCTTTCTCCTTCTTACACGTTACATTGTTTTATGTGTCAGCTGAACATAAACAGAAAAAAAAATTAACATCTGTGACAACATAGGAATAGCATCTGTAGATATTACATTTGAAAATATTGGGGTGTGATATAAAGAAGTGCTATGGCTTGAACATGTTTAGTCTTGTTTTTTTATGTACGAAATGAGATAATTTATTTAAGCAGATGTTACCAGTAACAAGAAATCTAAATCTATTTGAATATGTTGTAATTAAACTAAAATAGTATATTCTGTGATATATTTTGTTTAAATTAATGACTATGAAATATACAAGAACTGAAAAAAGGTGAAGCAATGTATTAAATATTTGCAGGTATGTTTATTTTAAAACAAGTTGTACTTACTTGTTGTTTGCCTCTTAAACACTTTATGATTATTAAAAACATTTCAGTATTTCATAAGTCATGGCAAGAGATGAAATAATAATGTCAGATTAAAAGAAAAATGAAAATTTCTTAAAATGACCACAGAACGAAGTAGATAATGAGATGCATACATGAACAACTGTAAGTAGTTTTAGTATCAGATCTACTCGCATATCGTGAAGAAGAAATAACATGTGATATCAAACAACCAAAGAATCATTTAAAGACATTTTTATGAAAATATGTGTAGTTTAGAGTGACAAAGTTGAATGGTGAATCCATTCATATCATGAAGTTTCTAATGGCTTAGGTTAGAAATGTAACAGTTTAGTTACTTCTTCACATGACATGAGGGTGTCTAGAAATGCCCTTCTCCTTCCTCATATCATGGGACGTCTTCCAGGACATTTCTGTCTTCTTTCAGATGTATGTTTTTAAACTGCACATTTTGTTTTTCACCATCACAATCTAATGGAAATAAAATCCTTGAAAATCTTCTAATGTGTTTATGTGTCATACTACAGCTTAACCTACTATTCCCACTATTCCATGAATCCAGGTTTCTTAAATTTCTTGGTTCTTATGATAACAGAAATCATAAAATATTAAAAACTGAGAAGCAGGAACACTGGCAGACTGCTATGCTTTCTCTCTTCACATGCTGGCCAATCTCTTGCCTGGACCACCCTCAGAATCTTGTTTCAATTGTTTCCCTGTCCTTTATCCTACCTTTGAATCTGCATGTTTATAATTCCAACTATCAGCTACTGTGTGCCTTCGCCTTTCTGGTTATATTCACCCACCTTCCTTCGCTCCGTATGTTCAGTCATTAACCTGTATTTTTATAATTCAACCTTTATTCAGTCACCTATTTTAAATTGATTTTTTATAATTCCAGCTACGTTCACCCCCTGTCTTCTACCTGCATGTCTATGCTACAATTTGCTACTCTTTCTGGGATATGAAACCGTGTTCTCAGTTTGTTACCAGTATTTCGGAAGACTGCTGTTGAGTGAGCCTTGCCACTCCAGAAATTTGCGCAGATTGGATGCTGGTGTTATTGATTTTGGGGAAAAATTGACAAAAAGCATTATTACAAAATTTCATAAAGGTCTAACCCTGTAGCTCACGTGTTTAATTGTTCACGGATGAACGGGGGTCAGGTTCACAAACTTTCTATCCACAGGTAGTTAAAGATATCTTCGTTTTCATGTGTAAGTTCTGCGATGATATGTATAAACATTTAAGGTAAATTATATGAATTACTAAATGGATTAAGCGTATCAGTTTATATCACGTATGATTATAAACCTTATCAGCTTAGATAAATAAGCCTATATTGGCTGCAATGTATCCGGTTGAACAACTGAAGGACACAGACCCCTAATCCATTGACGGGTTCATCCGTGGACGCGATACATGGCAGCGTGAATCACAGATTATCTAGTGAATGATGTGTGTGTGAATGCGGGGCTTGATTGTGAGCTAGAGGATTCAAGTCTTGTGTGTGTTGGATTAGTGTACATAAATGTCTGACGGGGCTGAACGAGAACTGTCTGAGAAGAGGTTCGAATGGAATGAAGACGGAGATGTTTGTACACCCATACAGTCGTATGTTGACGTGGTGAAGTTCAAATCTTTTCGCCCAATCTGGCAAGAGCGTACTCTTCATTTGTCAAATAAATCAGCTTCTTGTTATTCTGGTCAGGATTTGCAGTGTCATTGTATTCGTACAGATTTGCTCAAACAGCGGAAGAAAAGGGATGATGTGCCAAAGACCTTGTTGTGCCATGATCTCAAAGGAGGGTACTTGGAAGACAGGTAAGGACTTCACTTTTAACTTTTTGTGATCCATCCATCATATTTCAGAGTTTGTGTGAAGCAGCCGAGTAATTTATACAATGCTGGCCTTGGTGCCGGCACTGATAAATAATAAGAGAAAAATAATATTAATTAAACGAACAAAAATGTAGGTAACCAAAGAACCTAAGTTGACAAAAAGGGGAAATTCTCAAGAGTCTGATAGAGGCAGATTTATATATTCATCCGAAGAGTCTAACCTTACACATCAGGCGTAAGTGATGGGACACAGCCCGACTAGGACCGAAAGAATAAATACTGATTGTTTTGCAACTAATGATTTATTCGTGTATTGGTCATCTTTCCTACTTCGAGTTTACAGGTTCAGAGGTTCGAGTCCATTTGGGCTGTATCAAGTAGAGCATTGTGAATACTGCTACAGTTCAAATGGAGGAACTACAGGAGTGTGGTCACCATGCAAATGACAAGACTGTAACAATGACTGAGGCACCATAACCTGTCTAGCATACAACACAAAGTTAAAAACTACCTCACAGTTTCTTCCCATGCTTCTCCTCCCATCTCTCCAGAGGATGCCTTGCCTTACAAACCCCACACATTACACTGCCAACCACTGAAACTGTAGAAGTCGGTATGCAATGCTGAAATGACAGAACCCACACGGACTCAAACCTGAAACCGAAACACCAATCACTGGATCACAGATGTGACTTTTGAAACTCAAGTTCAGGTGATTCTCATATATTAACACTGTGACATATAGCTCATAACACAGATGTGTATTACATGACAAATACACATAAACATATACCTTTCAGCAAACCATTACATCTACATTTTTTAAATGTACCGTTCTAGTCAGTCCTGTGCATCTGTGTGAACTGTACATGTAGTTGGCATTTTACCAAACCATTGTACATTGTGTAACTGTAATGAAGTGTTACATGAAACAACTGTCACCAGGCCCAAACCTTTCTGTGATACAAATGTACTGAGATATGAGCTATACATGTAGTGTTCATTTTTTATGCATCATTCATACACTGTGTAACAGCAATGAGATATTGTTTCAACTGAACAAGTGCTAACACCAACCTCTAAACTTTCTGTGGTCTGAAGGAACATTTATGTGAACCGTATATATAGTGGGCATTTTTCACGCCATCTACACATTTTGTAATAGAAATGAAATATTGTGTGAACTGTTGTACATGTACTTTATATTATTAACATTTTTTTATTATTGGAGATGTGACAGCAAACTCTAACATGTCTGTGACATGAAGGAACCACCACAGGAATAATATATATAATGGGCATTTTCTGTCGTTTGTACAGTGTGTAATGGTGGTTTTTCCATGTCATTATACATCCTGTAGTGCAGTGAGACATTATGCGAATGGAAATAATGCTGACCCAGACTCTAGCCTTTGTGCTGTGTAACCTTTGTTTTATTGCATGCATTTAGTTGACGTTACACATCCATACATCGCATGCTATCAGTTCTGGTCTAGCCTTGCTGCTATGTTATGAGAATGGTATGCCTGTGTTCTCCATTAGTGCAAAAAGGGAAGCAAGTACAAGACAGAAGCAGTAATGCAAGTGAACTAGGGTGGCTGAGGTAACCAGGAGAGGAATGAAACTCAGTTTTTACTGCAGTTGTGGTCCATCTGAGGCTGGCTTCACAGGCTCGGTCGTGATGACAGTTTCAACTGAGGCTCTCGACACAGTTTGGTCATGATGACTTTCGTTTGAGGCTGGCTACACAGGCTTGGTTTGATGACAGTTTCGTCTGAGGCTCTCTACACAGGCTTCGTCGTGATGACAGTTTAATTTGAGGTCTCTACACAGACTTGGTTGTCATGACAGTTTCATTTCAGTCTGCTACACAGGCTTGGTTATGATAACAATTTCATCTGAGGCTGCTGCACAGGCATGGTTGTGATGACAGTTTCATCTGAGGCTCTCTACACAGACTTGGTTGTGATGACAGTTTCATTTGAGTCTGGCTACACATGCTTGCTCATGATGACAATTTCATCTAAGGCTCTCGACACAGGCCTGGTCATGATGACAGTTTCATCTGAGGCCCTGTACACAGGCTTGGTCATGATGACAGTTTCATTTGAGGCTGGCTGCACAGGCTTGGTTATGATGACAATTTATCTGAGGCTGGCTGCACAGGCTTGGTCGTGATGACAGTTTCATCTGAGGCTGGCTGCGCAGGCTTAGTCGTGATGACAGTTTCATCTGAGGCCCTCTACAAAGGCTTGGTCATGATGACAGTTCCATTTGAGGCTGGCTGCGCAGGCTTGGTTATGATGACAGTTTCATTACTCCTTCCTGTGAGGACACTATTGTCCACTAGATCCACAATGAAGATGTGGGTAACCAATGAACCTAACCTGACACAAATCCTCACGTGTCACGAATTACATAATGGTCAATCACGCCATCACATGTGTTAACATAGACATGGGAGGTGGTACCAACATTGTTGGGGATATTGCTGGAGGCCTCCATTCCAGATTAGCATATTTTTATTTAATGAATAATAGTAGTGGATGGCTATAGTGGCAGTGAAAGCCTCGGCAGCTTGCTGATACTTGTGACTGTAATTTAGACTTGAGTGACCCAAACATTACCTGAGCTGATGACAGGATTATAACATAATTTTGTACCTGTTCTGTTAAGACATGCAATTAAATAGTCTCGTATCCTGATTTACTAACGCTGTAATGAATTTTGTTTTTTGAAGATATAATGTATTGTAAATATGTTACAGTTCTTTTCATTTTGATTCTTTGTTTTCTCTGTAGGTTCGTGAATGGAAGCACAAAGCATAATGAGTATCGCTTTTTCCATTGGGCTGGAATTGACACATTTATATACTTTAGCCACCAGTTGGTTACCATTCCGCCACCTGTGTGGATTAACTCTGCACATTTGCATGGTACTAAAATTCTAGGTATGTGTGTCCTTAATTTGTCATTTGGTTTGAATTGTTTGATAATTTCTGTTTTCTGTCCTTCGACACTGTAACCTTTAAACGACTGGGTAGGTGTTTAAATTTTTGTGCATTGTTTAAAGAAAATGTGAGTATTATTTACGCAGAAAAAGATAAAATTATGAAATGAATGGCATTTTGTGGAAAATGAAACAGAGATTATGCAGCATGTCTTAAAAGTGTAGTAAATTTCCTTCTTGCCCAAATGTATAAAGTGAATTTCTAGCGGTGAGTTTGTATATGCGAACGTTGGTTGTTTAAGGGTTAATTGAAGTTTGCTGTCTTTTGGGATGTAAGGAGGCTGCGTAGTCTGCTAGAAGTGTACCAAGATTTGAGGAACTCCCTTTTTGCCTTGTCTACCTCAAAGATGGAGGCAGCAGGTTTCTCTGAAATGTTGGTACATACTCGTATATACCATTCTCCACAACGTCATATCCCACAAGACTGGAGTCTTCATCAGCAGTGCTCTGAGAACTTCAAGTCTCACACATAACACATCTGAAACTTTATCTGATGCAATTTTTGTCTTCTTCTTTGGTCGCCTTTTTTTTTTGTTGCATTTTGTTGCGCTAATTAGTATTCTCTGCTCTGCATAACTGCCTCACAAAAGTCCTGAAGGTCACACTGAAGAATTCGGTGAAGGACTTTGGGACTTTTGTGTTCTTAGCAGTCACAGAACTAATGAATGTTATATGTCTTGAAGCTGTCATGGCAACAGAATTCAGCAAAAATCTTCTTGGGATGGCAGCTGTGGCAGATGGTTTATATACACTGCAGGTTTCAGAGACAGGCTCCATTTCCATCATCAGAGATCTGATGATGGAAATGGAGCCTGTATTTGAACCAACTGACATGACTGTCAGCCTAAGGAGATTTTATTGAATAATAAGTGTGTTGTTCTTCCACTACTGGTTCACATCAGTGAATTACATATTTTGCGTGTTACCTGTAGAATTGTTTGTCTTCCTGTTTGATATCCAAAGATATAAACATTAAGATATACAGAACTAGAATTTTGCCTGTTGTTTTGTATGGGTGTGAAACTTGGTCTCTCACGTTGAGGGAGGGACATAGGCTGAGGGTGTTTGAAAATAGGGTGCTGAGGAAGATATTTGGGCCTGAGAGGGACGGGGTAACAGGGGAGTGGAGAAGATTACATAACGAGGAGCTTAATGATCTGTACTCATCACCAAATATTATTCGGGTGATCAAATCGAGAAGAATGAGGTGGGCGGGGCATGTAGCATGTAGAGGGGAGAAAGGAGGTGCATACAGGGTTTTGGTGGGGAAACGTGAGGGAAGGAGACCACTTGGAAGACCTAGGCATAGATCAGATGATAATATTAAAATGGATATTCCTGAAGTGGGCTGTGGGGGGGCATGGACTGGATTGATCTGGCTTAGGATATGTACAGGTAGTGGCCTCTTGTGAACATGGTAATGAACCTTCGAGTTCCATAAAATGCAGAAGTTTCTTGACTAACTGAGGACATCATAGCTTCTCAAGAAGGACTCTGCTCTGTGGACTTAGTTGGCACGTAACCCTTCAAAAGTTTAAGTCTAATTAAGTAATATGTAACAAATCATTTTCCTCCTCACAGCAGACACACTGCATCTGCAATAGAAAGACAGACTTTTTAATGCAGTTTACGGTAATAATCGCTGCTTATTGTTAGGACCGTGCGAAACACACAAGGTTTGCTGTGTGGGCAAAATATGGAGAGTTTGAATATTAAGGCAGGTGGTTCATTTAGCTATCAATGAAAGTTAAATAATTAAATATTGTGACTTTGCAGGAACGCTGATAACGGAATGGGATGATGGAGAAAAAGTGTGGGATCAGATATTGAAAAGTGACAACAGTGTTGAAAACTTTGTAGACAGTTTGGTTGCAATCTGTTGTCATTTTGGTTTTGACGGTTATTTGTTGAATGTGGAAAACGCTGTTCCATTGGAACATGTATCCAAATTGGAGCTGTTTGTTAAGCAAATCCATCGCAAGCTTCATGATAAGATACCGCATGCAGAAGTGATCTGGTATGACAGTGTCACAAAAGAAGGAAAACTGAAGTGGCAAAATGAACTTAACGATCTAAACAGGTGACTATTGCAGTTTTTATTGCCACAATTTATATAAGAAAAAGAATCTGCTGATTTACTTGTATGTATCTAGTTAATGTGTGTGTGTGTATATGTATGTATGCATTGAATAGTGCAGCAGGTAGAATAGAATACATAAGGGCGGACACTGCAGCAACCTGGCACTGCGACTGTTTCTGATCTTTTGTGCAACCCTTTGCTTAAGCATTCTGCAGCCCCCACACTTTGAACAAAATTCAGTACGTTGCTGACGGAGGTGTCGCCAAAGTCAGCTTATTGGAAGAAGTGATGATCCAGGTGCCAAAATCTTAATACCGCCAGTGCCTCAGTCACAAAGAGCGTGTAAGGCCATTTAAAGTGCCTGTTTGCATCTATCACACCTCGGACTGTCTATCACCCCCAGTTTAAATAGATGTCCTTTTAAATGGCAGTGCCATGTTAGCAGGCTCAAATGTAATAGATAACATGAATGATTTTGTGTGAAAGTATAACTTGCTGGGCCTTGGGAACCCAGCGGTGTTGAAGGTATTGAAGGTGTGATGCTGTTGACAGCTGTCGAGCGTGAGGTTTAACAGGCACTTGTATAGCATGGTTGACTCATTGCTTGGTATACCAAATTACTTTAACTCTCATTTACGTTAGGTTTTAGGTTAGGCTCAGCTACTCTTTCATTTTGCAGTATGTGTGTTTTGTTGTTTTTGTATTATTTAATGTGTGGGTGTTTTTGTTAAGGTGTGGATGTTTTTGTAATGTGTGTACGGTGTTCTAATGTGTGTACTTGTATTTACTGTATGTATTTTGTTTTGTAATTGTGTATAGTTTGTTTTGTATTGTTACTTTTATGTATATTTATATGTCCATTTGTGTTGTGTGTACTAGTGTAAGGACTACTGCCACCGGTGAAAACATTTGTATTGTGTGTACTAGTGTAAGGACTACTGCCACCGGGTGAAAATATTTGTATTGTGTGTACTAGTGTAAGGACTACTGCCACCGGGTGAAAACATTTGTATTGTGTGTACTAGTGTAAAGACTACTGCCACTGGGTGAAAACCTAATTGCAGTAAATAATAATAATAATAAACTCTAATATCAGCCCATATTTATGACCATCCAGTAATGTTTCCACCAGAATAATGGATTAGTCTTCTGAGATGTGACACTGTGTAGTCTGGCAGGTTGGTAGCATTTTTTTGTGGGAACCTGCTGCCTGCTTCTATGGGGTAGAAGAGGAAGCTACACACGAGAGGACCAGGATGGTCTACCAACCAAACTGTGTGGTTTCACATCGCAGGCAACTGTAATGTTGATGCTGCTGAAATATTTGTTCTTGTGCATGCCAGGAAGACATACACTGGGAGTGTTCAAGGTTAGGGTGCTGAGGAAGATATTTGGGCCTAAGGGGGACGAGGTGACAGGAGACTGGAGAAGACTACATAATGAGGAGCTTTAGTGCTGTACACCTTACCAAATATCATTCAGGTGATCAAATCAAGAAGAATGAGATGGGCGGGACATGTGGCACATATGGCGGACAGGAGAGATGCATACAGGGTTTTGGTAGGGAGACCTGATGGAAGGAACCACTTGGAAGACCTAGGCATAGATGGGAGGATAATATTAAAGTAGATCTTGAAGAAGTGGGATGTGTAGGCATGGGCTGGATTGATCTGGCTTAGGATAGGGAAATGTGGCAGGGTCTTATGTATGTGGTAATGAAACTTTAGGTTCCATAAAATTCAGGGAATTTCTTGAATAGCTGAGGACCTGTTAGCTTCCCAGGAAGGACTCTGCTCCATTGAATTAGTGCATGCCATGAAGGCGCAGTGGGGAGTGCAGGTATAGCACCGCTCATTCTTGACCTCGACGCTAGATGAGGGTGAGTGGTCAGCTTCATTACGTGGCTGCAAATCCACTGCATTGAAAACTAATGTAGTTTATTTATTGTCTCTTACTGCTGTTTGTAATTAAAGGAGACCCTTAGAGCAAGATCTGGAAATGCATTTACAATTTCAGAAATGTTTCTAAAGAATGACAGAGTAACATAGTGAAGTGGATTAGTGGTCTTATGTTTTCAAGTGTGTTGTTTAATTATACAGTCAGTTTCTAAGATTATATAGTGTCAGTGAGGGATGGATGGATGAATGAGGATGGAGCATTGGTGGAATGATACTGACAGGGGAAACTGAAGTACTGGGAGAGAAACATTATACAGCGTTGGTGGTAGATGTATGAATGAGTATGGAGCATTGGTGGAATGATACTGACAGGGGAAACTGAAGTACTGGGAGAGAAACATTATACAGCGTTGGTGGTAGATGTATGAATGAGTATGGAGCATTGGTGGAATGATACTGACAGGGGAAACTGAAGTACTGGGAGAGAAACATTATACAGCGTTGGTGGTAGATGTATGAATGAGTATGGAGCATTGGTGGAATGATACTGACAGGGGAAAACTGAAGTACTGGGAGAAAAACATTATACAGTGTCGGTGGTAGATGTGTGAATGAGTATGGAGCATTGGTGGAATGGTACTGACAGGGGAAAACTGAAGTACTGGGAGAGAAACATTATACAGCGTTGGTGGTAGATGAATGAATGAATATGGAGCATTGGTGGAATGATACTGACAGGGGAAACTGAAGTACTGGGAGAGAAACATTATACAGCGTCGGTGGTAGATGTATGAATGAGTGTGGAGCATTGGTGGAATGATACTGACAGGGAAAACTGAAGTACTAGGAGAGAAACATGATACAGCGTTGGTGGTAGATGTATGAATGAGTATGGAGCATTGGTGGAATGATACTGACAGGGGAAAACTGAAGTACTGGGAGAAAAACATACAGTGTCGGTGGTAGATGTATGAATGAGTATGGAGCATTGGTGGAATGGTACTGACAGGAGAAAACTGAAGTACTGGGAGAGAAACATTATACAGCGTTGGTGGTAGTTGTATGAATGAGTATGGAGCAATGGTGGAATGATACTGACAGGGGAAAACTGAAGTACTGGGAGAGAAACATTATACAGCGTTGGTGGTAGTTGTATGAATGAGTATGGAGCATTGATGGAATGATACTGACAGGGGAAAACTGAAGTACTAGGAGAGAAACATGATACAGCATTGGTGGTAGATGTATGAATGAGTATGGAGCATTGATGGAATGATACTGACAGGGGAAAACTGAAGTACTGGGAGAGAAACATTATACAGCGTTGGTGGTAGATGTATGAATGAGTATGGAGCATTGGTGGAATGATACTGACAGGGGAAAACTGAAGTACTGGGAGAAAAACATTATACAGTGTCGGTGGTAGATGTATGAATGAGTATGGAGCATTGGTGGAATGGTACTGACAGGGGAAAACTGAAGTACTGGGAGAGAAACATTATACAGCGTTGGTGGTAGTTGTATGAATGAGTATGGAGCATTGATGGAATGATACTGACAGGGGAAAACTGAAGTACTAGGAGAGAAACATGATACAGCGTTGGTGGTAGATGTATGAATGAGTATGGAGCATTGGTGGAATGATATTGACAGGGGAAAACTGAAGTACTGGGAGAAAAACATTATACAGTGTCGGTGGTAGATGGATGAATGAGTATGGAGCATTGGTGGAATGATACTGACAGGGGAAAACTGAAGTACTGGGAGAAAAACATTATACAGCGTCAGTGGTAGATGAATGAATGAGTATGGAGCATTGGTGGAATGATACTGACAGGGGAAAACTGAAGTACTGGGAGAAAAACATTATACAGCGTCGGTGGTAGATGAATGAATGAGTATGGAGCATTGGTGGAATGATACTGACAGGGGAAAACTGAAGTACTGGGAGAAAAACATTATACAGCGTTGGTGGTAGATGAATGAATGAGTATGGAGCATTGGTGGAATGATACTGACAGGGGAAAACTGAAGTCCTGGGAGTAAAACATTATACATTGTTGGTGGTAGATGAATGAATGAGTATGGAGCAGTGGTGGAATGATACTGACAGGGAAAAACTGAAATATTTAGAGAAAAACGTGTCCCAATGCCACTTTGTCCACTACAAATCCCACATGGACTGGCCTGGAATTGAAGCTGGGACTCTGTGGTGGGAGGCCAGTGACTAAATTAGCCACGGCACCACTGCGTACCCTGTTATTGAGTTAGCATGCCTTGCAGAGGGTAAGATACTGTACACCTAGGCAGCTGACGTGACAGAACGTTCACTGTTTTCAGACCTTTCTTCGATAACTGCGATGGAATCTTTTTGAACTACACGTGGAATGAAGAGAACCTGAAAACTTCTCTACACAATGCTGGCACCCGTCACCTGGATGTGTACGTGGGTGTTGATGTATTTGGGCGCAACTGTTATGGGGGTGGTGGCTTCAACTCCTGTCAGGTGAAGTTTATTGTGTAAATACATGCTTTAACGGCCCCCACGCATCACTTTGCACTTGGACCATTTTGTGTGATGGCAGTGGTTGCCACTATTCCAATGGGCTGTGAGTGAGTGTCCACATGTCGTAGTACAATGTATTGCAACTAACAGTAGTGTATTACTAAAATGATTTGTGGTGTGAGCTACTGCACTATCTTGCTGAGGAAAAGTATATTTTCTCTTATAATCAGACAGGTGGTCAAAAGATGGTATCAGAGCATGTGTTTCATATCCATGTGAATTTGTAGTTTCAGAAAGAGGATCCTGGTTGCTGTCGCAACGTACCACACACACATACTGTAACATCATGTAATAACATGTCATGCTTAACATGAGATGTTAATGCAGAATGGTATGTGTTATTGTGAGGGTTTATGTACTCTTGACATGAAAACAGTCTTGACTTAATGAGTATGGGTTTGATTTATTCAACATATACCGGTACTCCTTGAAAGTACCAGTTCACAAAATTCAGTTTTGCTTCATGGTCTGTCATGGAATTTGTGAACAAGTGTTCTCTCGTACAGATACGAATGCAACAGTTTTGTTATGTTTCTTAATGATTATTCTAAGACGCCAATTTACTGTGGAACTTTTGCTAGAGATTCTGTTTGAGAAATCTCCAATCTCTCTCCAGTTTCATCTAGTTTTTCCTATCTGTCATGTTTTCTGTGTGTTCTGTTACAGTCTGAAGTATAACCTGCTGCTCAAAGCATTCCTACATATTTGTCAGTTGTTTTCCTGTGTGGGGAGCTGGGATAGCTCAGTCAGTATAGTGACTGTCCTATGGGCTAGATGATCTGGGGTTCGAATCCCAGCAGGGGCAAAATGCCCACATTGTCTCTGGATCCCACCCAACCCCTGTTCATTGAGTACCAGGAGCATTTTCCCTGGAGTTAATTGGCTAGGGCAAGAGACTGACCACCCAGGTCCGTCTAGTGCCAGGGTTAAGAATGATTGTAACTATATCTCCATATACCTTCATGGCATGTATAGAGACAACTTAATCTCCTCTCCATCTCACCCATGTGGAACTGGCTCATCTGGGAACTTGTGTCAGAATTTAAGATGACAGTTCATGTAGTTTGTGCATGTAGCGTATGTATCACATGGAAATCATCAGAGTGACTGTAGATGAAGTACAGGGACTTTGCAACCTCTCCAGTAGGCAATGTCGGAATAAACTCACATATGGGCTTGGTGTGTATAGCGTACGCAACCCCTCATGAAGTGACTTGTGTTTGGCATCATTTGAAATAATGGAACCGTACAAGGTGATACTGTAGTCGAACGTTGGAGCAGGTGTGCACACCCCCACCCCACCCCTCTGCCTTGTATGGAGAGGGGTTGAAAACAAAGGGGAGGGGAGTAAAAGATGAATGAAAGACACTACGACAGGCGACAGTTGGGAGTTTGATAAGGAAGTCGATACATCCAGGTGCTGGCCGGCTGATGATATATATATACAGTAAACCCCCTATTTAATGAATTGCTGGGGGATTAGAATATATTTCACTAAATCGAGGTGTTCATTAAATGGAGGTTTATTGCTTATATGGAGCTATTGTCAGGACGTGAAAAAATCATCACTAAATCCAGGATTTCACTAAATGTGGGAGCATTAAATCGGGGTTTTACTGTATATATTGTAACAACTGAATGAAAGAAAACTGATCTAGAGATGGCGGACGAAAAAAAACACAAAGGCAAGGACGCTACAAAACCCACCTAACCAACAAGGACAAAGACTCACAAATACTACATAATCGCAGAGAAAACTACTTCCACCACAGCACGGCACTACATCAATTTCCTAACTCGTCTCCATCTACGGTCTACATCCCGGTAACTTATTACATCGTACAACACGACAACCGACCGCAACAACAACAAACTATTATAGTGCATAGTGTTACAGTGTCCAAACCATGGCTCCAACAGAACTCACAGTACATGTTTTTTAAATTATACCGAAGAAAGTGATCAAGTGGAAGCTCAAAAACTAGAAACCCCTGATGATGGCTCATTTTGAGCCGAAACATATGTAGGGTTAAGTGACAAACTTAGTTAGTTACATTTTGGTGCAATATGTTGGTTATGTAAGTAATATATGATCTAGAGAGTCTTGTTCGTTTTTGAGAGTACACAAAACCAGCAACGATCGGCGATAAGACTGTATAAGTATACACCAAGTGTGGTGCATGTGAAGGGTGATTAGAAAGTAGCAAGACATGGACTACCCAATTTATGTAAGAGATATTTCATTTCATTTATCAGAATTTGTTGAATAAATTTTAAAAATTATCAAAATTCATTCATCTTACCGTCATGAAGGAGAATGTTAATGTATTGTGGTGTGCCTCATGAAACTGTTTTGTGCAAGATACTTTTATTGTTTGTAGAACTCGTACCTCTATTGTTTTACATTACCATTTTTATATGGATGCTCTAGCACCTAAACCTGTTCCTCTCTGTCTGCCTACTTCGTAATACATTACCACTTTTTATGGGATTCTCTGAGCAACCAAGCCTCTCCATGTATCTCCTTCTTCCCAAAGTTTGTCCCCTTTATTTTCTTTACCATGTTCTTCTTTCCTTCTCTGTAACATCTCTTCTAACCTGTTCACAACCTGATCTCATTCATTCTCTTGGGCCCTTTCTTTTTTAGGATTCTCAATGTGCCTGTACCATCTTATTCTGGTACTTATTAATGCTTTTTCTTTGAGTGACATATTTTTCTTTTTTGTTTCTTATTCTCTTCGTGTTTGTCTATGTCTCAAGAACATGAGATGCTGTGAAATATTTTGAAGTTTTAAAATCTATAGAGGTGATCCATGATCAGTTAATAACATCCAAATATCCACATTTGTCTGTGTAAGCTGGGCGCTGAGGTGTGTATTGCATACAGAATGTAATGAAGCAAAGAACGTCATGATGTTGCAGGCTGTCGGACTCGTGCGACAGTACAACCTGTCCCTCGCTCTGTTTGCTCCAAGCTGGGTGCATGAATATCTGGGTAGTTCACACTTTGTGCATCTGGAGTATGCATTCTGGCAGAAACTCTGGCCATACCTCTATGTACACGGGCCAACCGAACTGCCGTTCAGCACATCTTTCTGTCAGGGCTGTGGAGAGAAACTCTACTGCAGTGGAAAGGTTGGTGATAACCGTGTTGATAATTCGGAATGCTGAAACTTCGAGCATAATCAGAAGGCACATGAACTGAACCCCCCATAATGGATATGAAGTTGGGGTGGGAGGGGGGGTAGAATTATGATTGAAATTCTTGAAGAGGACATTGGACTTCAGAATTTGTTTATAGAGTTGTGAGAGAAATGGCCTTTCCTCTGTTATTGTGTAACGCTGTTCATGTGAGCTCCCCATCATTATAGCATATGACTCCATTCACTTGAGCCTGTCCCTCCATTATATCATAAGGCTCCATTCACATGAGCCTTTCCCTCCATTATAATGTAAGTCTCTGTTCATGTGAGATCCCCACATGATATCATAAGGCTCCATTCACATGAGCCTTTCCCTCCATTATTATGTAAGTCTCTGTTCATGTGAGATCCCCACATGATATCATAAGGCTCCATTCACATGAGCCTTTCCCTCCATTATTATGTAAGTCTCTGTTCGTGTGAGATCCCCACATGATATCATAAGGCTCCATTCACATGAGCCTTTCTCTCCATTATTATGTAAGTCTCTGTTCATGTGAGATCCCCACATGATATCATAAGGCTCCATTCACATGAGCCTTTCCCTCCATTGTTATGTAAGTCTCTGTTCATGTGCTTTCCCCTCCATAAATGTGTAAGGCTGTGTTTGTGTGAGCCTCTCCATAAATGTGTAAGGCTCTGTTTGTGTGAGCCTCTCCCTCAAGTATATCTAGGAATACTGAAATTTTGTATTTGTGGCTAAGTTATGAATGTACCTAAATGTTTTGTACAAAATATTGTTTGTACTCATTAGTTATCAGTTACAAAATATTTTTATGTTGTGAATCTTTGGGTATATATATATATATGACTGATAAACTTAACATAGGATCAACATAGACATATACATAATAAGTTCTTCAACTATATATATAGACCCCAATAATAGTGCTAGAATTCTGCTATAATGTATGTGTAAGCTCGAACAACAGAAATTTTGACTGCAGTGGAATAAATGGTGTGGCCATCTGAGAAAAGTCCAGCATGCGAAGATCCAAATGCATGGCTGTGTTGTGTTATACATACACTTCTGTCTTGTTCTTTCCTTATCTTATCAAGATAATTTAGGGTCTATAATGACTTTATTATGTGTCACATCAGGTCATGTCTTTGATCGTGAGGTTAGTTTAAGCTTCTCACTATGTAGTCTGACATTCAATCCCAGGGCAGTCCTCTGGAAGTAGTGGTTGATAAAGTGGCACTGCGACAGGGAGTGGTTGATAAAGTGGCACTGCGACAGGGAGTGGTTGATAAAGTGGCACTGCGACAGGGAGTGGTTGATAAAGTGGAACTGCGACAGGGAGTGGTTGATAAAGTGGCACTGTGACAGGTTTTACTTCGAGAACCTCAGTGTCCCCTGCTGTTTGTCGCTCCACTACTTCTTACTCATCTTTCATGAGCGGCTGGTTCAGCAGGCAAGTGTACCAAGGGACTTAGTCTTGCCTTGTTCCTGTAACTTATTTAAATTATATTACTAGAATACAAATTATTTTAAACTGTCTCATCATTATGATATTCACTGCATGAACATAAACCCAGCGCTTAGTCACTCAACTTTACTATGTGAATATTTCTTTTCAGGTGGTGTCGGACACACCTTGGTACAACTTGAGCAAACAGCAGTACCAGCCAAGTGTTCCATCTTGTTTGAATGACAGATTCAGTGAGCCTATATTGAAAGCAAGACAGGGGGAAGGGAGCGCCACTTGTGTCGAGGAGGAGGTACTGCAAATCTTCACGACAGGCTGTGTTCAGCATTACTCTCTGGATGCGTTCATGGGTGGCGGCTGCTTGCAGATCAGTCAGCCATGCGATCAGGAAAAATTTCAGAGGTGAAGGTGGTGTCGATACATACTGTAGAGTCTGTAAGTTCGGAGGTGGTGCCGGTACATACTGTAGAGTCTGTAAGTTCAGAGGTGGTGCCGGTACATACTGTAGAGTCTGTAAGTTTGGAGGTTGCACTGCTGATACTTAAGGACATGCTTTTGCACTGCTGATACTTTAAGGACATGCTTTTGCACTGCTGCATGACCTGACTTACTGATCAAAACTTGCTGCTGCTGACATGTTGATGTGACATTTAGCTTTTCAGTTGATATGGAGAATTTTTTGCGACATCCATTTCTTGACTGTTTCAGATACATACCAAACGTCTTGTGGCCAGCACTGCTAACATCAGTCGCTTGTCATTACTGCTTTAAAGCAGTGTAGTCGCATTATGTCATATCACCTGCTGTAACATTCAGGAACTGTTTAGCCCACAGTGTTTTTGTATGTTTTATACGATTCTCAAAGTCAGTAACAGTGGCTTCTTGAAACAGAATTAACCAATTGGTCTTTGTAATGGCAAAGCTGTCTCTTTCTGGTTGTAGGAATTGGTTATGTATGTGCAGGACATTATTTTATCTGACAACTGTTGCTAGTCGCTTCATGTCCACTGGCTTAACTTATAAAACTTCGATGTGTAATACACATTGTGTTTCTTAGATGTGACACAACTCTTCGAGCTGATTAGCCAGGACAAAGGGATACACGGACCGCATGATAAAGGAAGCGATTGAAATAAAATTACATCCGGACAACATCAACAGGGATGGCGGTTACATACTGAGCCGAGCCTGGCAGCCTGTACTACGTCGGATAGGGACCTCGCAGCGAGGTTTGAGAGCACAGCAGTAAACAACCCACCCACTGACTTAATTGGTTGGGCACTTCGAGCCGGTCTGATTCTCCCTGCCTTGGCAGGCAGAAAAACACGGGACAGACGAGCAGTGGGTTAAATCAGTTCTACCTGAGGATGGGGACGGAGCCAGTCCCCGAAACGTTGTATTTAAACGAGTTAACGCGGCTGATCGCCCGAGAAGACTATATTGAATGAAACATGTCCAACGCCTTCTTTGAATACGATAAACCAAATATTAACTTGAAGACATTGAACTAAAATGCATGGACTCCATTAATGGCGGATTGGAATAGCGGCAAGTGCTACACTGCTTGTCATTCCACTGATTGTCCTCAGATAAACTGATGTCCCTGTGCTATGTGTACGAACTTAAGGCTCCAAATGCTTTTTGTAATGATTTCATGTTTTCTTCTGTAGGATCCTGATCTGTAGCTTCGATTGTGATGGACAGATCGTAGTTTCAGTTGCAACAAAAGCAACCAGTGAAGGCAGCCCTAGCCTGAATGTGCTGCTGCTTACAGAGGACAGCAGAGGAGCCTGCAGGTAGAGTTTGTGCAGTCCTGTCACAGGAACTGCTGTAGATGGTTAGAACAGTTACCCATTATGGAACTCAGAACTTTATTACTGTGGCACTGGGCCTTACTCTGAATCTGTACTATTCATTTTACTCTATTATTGTGTATTTCACTATGACAGCTTGATCTACCTGCAGACGATGTGTCGAAACTCTAGAACCTTTACATAGTGACATTGTCATGTTGTATTACAAGATAAAATTATTGTGTGTGGTCAAGGAGTGTTGGTTGTGTGTCCTGTGTCGTTGTGGCCCAGTATAAATTAGATATATAATTTATAAAATAGGTTAAAGCAACCCATTACAGGCCTGGACAGGCCCTTAGGGTTCCAGAGGTTGAGGCATTCCAGATTTTTGACAATCGACACATGAAGGTTAAGGTTGTCAGCCCTATGCACCGGCCGCCTTATACCCCCAGGAAAGATTCCTGGTACTCATTTCTGTTAGAGGCTGATTAACCCCGTGCCATAGTGCGACCGAAACGATTATATGTCAATGAAAAATTCCAATGACACCATCGGAATCGAACCGCAACGTTCCGGTTTGTAGCGCAGTGCCTCAACCAACTGCGCCAACGCGTGCCCCGAGTATAATTAATTATAGTCCACAAATGTACAATTTAATCACAATTAATTGTGTAATTTCACTGTCCTACATGTTTCGAACCCTTAATTGGGTTCATCTCAGGGACTCATTTCTTCAACATCACACACTGTTTACACCAACTGGTTACAATTGTTTACATAGTAAACATGATTCAATTACAATGTGCATTACACTGGTGTTAAAACAAATAAAAGGTGAAAAATGTAGTTGTTGGTTGTTTCAAGTCTTACATTGTTTAAAATGTTAAAAGTTGATAATCTGTGTTGTTTTGATATCCTGTTTATCGGATTGTTGGTTGCCTAATAGCACTTTGAACCAGTGTATATGCACGATTGTTAAAGAATTTATGTTTTACTATGTAAAAAATTGTACCAGTTGGTGTAAATATTTGTGATTTGAATACGAGTCCTGAGTGATGAACCGAATTAAGGTTCGAAACATGTAGGACAGTGAAATACACAATTAATGTGATTAAATTGTACATTTGTCGGACTAAAATATAGAGAAAAAATGTACGGAATTATGAAGGTAAAAATTGAGCATGTTGGACAACTCGCTATGAAATATGTTTTTGATATTAGCCTGACATAATTGTAAGTTTTCCAAAACCATATCTACCTGCGGACTTTTCAGTGAAGACTGTAATCTTTTTTGTGTTTTTTTGTTGCATACTAAGTGTCGCAGCAGTTAAGCACATTTGTACGTAGTGTGACATTTGTTTTGTTTTTTGAAGCCATTGGTTTACTTTCAGCTTTAATTTTTCCAGAGATTAATTGCCAAAGACATTACAGGATTGCTGTGTTTTGTGCAGCGTGATAAAAGATGTTATGCACTCTCGGTATATGAATCATGTAACATTAAAATCGTCTTAAAAATGTGTTTGAGGGTATTGATTGGAAACATCAGGCCTACCACATGGTCACTGGTGAGATTTTTGTGAACGCTGTAATGAACCACTGTGTTCCTTTAAATCATGGAAATAATTTTTTTGGCCAGTGGAAACTGTCAGTTGTCACGAAAGACCCTGCGTCGTGGAATTACTTAATTTGACTTTGCTTGTTACTGGCTGGTGGAGCACGCGGTGGTGCAGTTGGTTGAGGCACTGCGTTACAAGCAGGAAGGTCGCGGTTTCGGTTCCCGATGGTGTCATTGGAATTTTTCATTGACATAATCCTTTCAGTCGCACTATGGCCCTGGGTCAACTCAGCCTCTAACAGAAATGAGTACCAGCAATATTTCCTGGAGGGTAAAGGCGGCCAGTGCGTAGGGCTGACAACCTTACCACCTTCATGTGCCCATTGTCTAGAAATCTGGGAGCCTCAACCTCCTGGAACCCTAAGGGCCTGTCCAGGCCTGTAATTGGATTGCTTTACCCTTGTTACTGGCTGAAGATCTGTAACCATTGGTTCTTTAGTTAATTTCTGAAGCATTATTGTGGAATGTTATTCAAGACATCCTTTCAAATTGACTTCATAGGATATCAAATCATATTAAAATTGTTATTAACATTTCTCGGCTGTGATACTGTGTAATTTGGTGGCTGAAGAATAAGTAAGTAGATTAAGTTACCTTATAGAAGTGGTGTCACACAGGATACCATTTATCAAATATTGCGGAAGACTCTGGAAAGGATGGAATGAATATGTGAGGTTGGACCAGGCTTGATTGTTAGTAACATAAAATGTTGATGATCTTTCTTTTAAGTTTTATAAGCTTGTTCTTTAACTGTTTGGTGCCAAATGGTGCTGATTGGTAATGCGCAGTGTGATGCTGAAAATGCTGAATATTACCAAATGGTCTTGGCCAATTATGGCATCTCTTATGCAGCAGTCATTTAAATTCCGGTCATCTGCATATAGCACTGGGCATTTAATTTCAGTCCCAAAGGGTTAACCATCCAATAAATTTCTAAGATTATGTAGCATCAGGGATATGTGAGTGAACGAGTATGGACCACTGATGGAATGATACTGATGGGAAATCCAAAATACTCAGGGAGAAACGTGCCACTTTGACCACCACAAATCCCACTTGGACTGACCTGAGAGTGACCCCAGGCCTCCACATTGAGAGGCCAGTAACTAGCTGTGTGGCCTCATCCATGTAGATTATATATTATTTTATTTTCAAGAATACACATTGCGCGGCAAGGTAAACGCCATGCTACCTTTGTGTCAATATATTAACAGTGACTTTCTTTCATATCATTTGTAATTCACAATGATAATTGTGTTGTGGTTGTGGTTTAAGTTTTCAGAATCTCACAGTGGTGGTTGTTCAAATGATGGTTGTCTTCTGGGTTTTTAACACACTGTAGTGATTAAATTTTCTGACGCTTTGCACAAACGTACTCTTCCCATCTTCAGGGTGACTGGAAACGTGAAGAGTATGTTCCTCTGATATGTCAACGTTTAATCACTACACAGTGTAAAAACCCAAACGACAACCACCATTCGAATTATGAAGGTTGCTGTCACGTGAAATGTGTGCTTTGTAGTCTGCTTGACATGTACTGGTGTTTCAGACGAACCTGCTGTGTTTGTAGATTATGGAGGTGGCAGTTTGCTCTGAAGCTGGTACACTTTTACGAGAGTCTACAATGTCACATCCTAGAAATCATCTTCATAGTCATATTGCTACATGAAAGCTACATTCTGTGACAGTGTTGTTACGTGAAGTAACAAACATATAATTACATTTCAGCAAATGGCTGCTGATGGGGCAGCAAACAGGTGACGGTAACGATGACAAAAATTGTGTGTTTCCCTTGGGGCCGAGGCAAATTGAGGAGCTGAAGGATCGTATGGAGGAAGAACTCTATGTTGATATATCACCTTCTGTTGGATCTGGCTGGAAACTAAGGTGAGGCAAAAGCAGAGGAAGTAGTAGATCACTTCTGTGTCGGTCGTTACAGATGCAGCGTTAGTGCAGTGAAATCCTACTGTCACATACTTCTGGGACGTTACTTTTACTGATTAATACTGAAGTGACTATAAAACTGAAATGGTAGCTAATGTTTCTATAGGTAAATGAAATGGTGTTCTTTGTTGGGTTAGCCGTTAGGTCATACCCACACTGCTGCAAACAAAACTGTCTGACGCTTCTTTTACGTTACTCATACCGTGTATATTACATTGTAGGAGTTTAATACTTGTCATGAATTGTATTTTATTAAGTGTGTATGTTGGTTGCAGTCTTCCAGTTTGCTATCCAAAAATACAAAGATTAAGATATACAGAACTGTAATTTTGCCTGTTGTTTTGTATGGGTGTGAAACTTGGTCTCTCACACTGAGGGAGGAACATAGGCTGAGGGTGTTTGAGAATAGGGTGCTGAGGGGGATATTTGTGCGTAGGAGGGACGAGGTAACAGGGGAGTGGAGAAGACTACATAATGAGGAACTTAATGATCTGTACTCATCACCAAATATTATTCGGGTGATCAAATCAAGAAGAATGAGGTGGGCGGAGCATGTAGCACGTTTGGGGGAGGGGAGAGGTGCGTACAGGATTTTGGTGGGGAGACCTGAGGGAAGGAGACCACTTTGAAGACCTAGGCATAGATGGGAGGATAATATTAAAATAGATCTTTAAGAAGTGGGATGGGATGGCGTGGACTGGATTGATATGGCTCAGGATAGGGACTGGTGGCGGGCTTTTGTGAATGCGGTAATGAACCTTTGGGTTCCATAAAATGCCGAGAATTTCTTGACTGGCTGAGGACCTGCTAGCTTCTCAAGAAGGACTGTGCTGCATGGAGTTAGTGTATGTTGGTTGCTGTATTAACTGCCTGACGTTGTTTGAAGCAGCGTCAGACAGTTTGCTGCTGTTGGGTTGGTACAGAGAAGTTGGTAGGGATCACGCACACTAACCATACAAAACATTGTGTTTGGCCCATGCAGTGCCAGTCACGCCTGATGTGCACTAAGCGTACAAAGCATTACGTTTGGTCCAGGCAGTGCCAGTCATGCCTGGTGTTGTTGGAAGCAAACAGATTTGCCCTCTGCAGTCTCCCGAGGAATTTGTCGTGCTCTGTCAAGGTAAGAACGAGTGATTTTTGATTATTTATTTATTTCAAAATATTGGTCTGCATGCATATTTAATAGCAACATATTGTAAATTAGTCTTTCTTCTAGATGTACTGTGATGCTGAGAGTTTGCTCCTCAACAGTGAAAGTCGTCCCACAACACGTTAGTTTGAAGGAGCATGTCAACTGGAGTGTAATCAGTAAACCTCAGGAGGAGATGCACTTGCGAAATGGTTTGTCCAGGGAATATGCAAACTAAGTTTTTTAATTTGCTTGTTGATTGTTAACATAATTGTCATGCAAAGGAATAGATTCACTGTTTGAATCGGAATAGTCCAAATATAGAAGTCAAATATTTAGTGCAGATTTTGGTAGCCTGGCAGATGTTTCATTTTCTGGGTTGTCTTCGTATAGTTCCTCTAAAGCTGTGTGAACATCAGACATATTCTGTTGATGCTCTGTAATCATATTACAGAGAACATAGGCTGCCAGTGATAACATTTCTGTTGTAAAATTTCCAAACTTTTTTTGTAAGAATACCGTATGCACATTCAGTAATTTGTCTACCATGAGATAGCCAGTAGTTGAATATTCTTTTCTGAGCTGTGAGATATTAGAAGAGTAATTTCTCATCAGATTCTTCCTTAGTCGATATGTTTCATCTCAAAAAAAAAAATAAGTGGTAATTTTTATGGTGGTGGAATATCCAAATTTCTGCTTATTAGGAACTTTCCAAATTTTGAGTTCTTAAACACCCGTCCATCATCACTTTTTCTGAAGTCACCGACATCAGTACTCCTTGTAGTACATGTAATACAGTAAAATTATTTGTTGTTCCAATGGTGAGCCAGCTTTTAGAGGACATTCCATTCTTACCTGTTTCTTATCAGTCCATCCTATACAGTTATGAAAGTTCCACCATGTTTTGTACTGATCTAAAACTGATCCATTCGTTGGTAGTTGGCTTTTACATGAGAGCCGGAGACAGTTCATTCCAAATGGTTTGACAGTTTTCATACATTATACTTGAAATAGTTCATTCTCCAAGGCAAAATATTTATTGTAGCAATCGAAAACTTTCCCCCATTGCCTGAAATGTATAAAGCAATCTAGCATTAGTAGGTATTAGATATATAAAGTGAAAGTTATAAACATGTAGCATTATATATATCAGCATTAAATGTGAGTCTGTTTTGTGTTTGTTTCCCAGGAGCAGAATGCAAAGTGAAGTGGACAGGTAAAAGCCTCAGAAATTCTTATAATCAGGCTGTGTGAGAAGACAAAGCTAGCCTGTCTGGCTCAGCATTTTTAAAAAAGTACTAATAATAAAAAACGTACCTAATGGGTAGCGTGGAATTTTTTAAGGATCTCGTAGGTGGATGGGTATTAACATTGTAGAAAGTCTACCGGAGAAAACAAAGGAGAGAGCTGTTGCATGAGAAGAGGCTTCAACCGAAGTTCTTATGACTTCATACAAAAAAGTTACTGGAATGTCAAAAAACCCACAGCACTCAAGCTGAAAATGTAGCAGCTCCAGCTCAGGAACCAGAGTAGCAGGAAAAGAAAACTCAACCCTTACTTCCTTCAGGTGTTTAATTCCTGGTGCTAGAAAAACTCTCAGAGTCCTGCGAAAGAAAATTCAAAGAAGAAGTTTTGGTCGTTTTAAACAACCACCTGTGGGAGCAAGAAAGTCAGTTTTATTCTCAGCCCCTGTCAGCTTCATCATTGGACAGCTGACAAATAATGTACAGTTTTGGCTGACACACAGTGTAAAACTTCTGTCATGTAATAAGTTTGTTAGTTATAAATAAATAAATAATATTCTTTTTACAGTTGTTGTTCACTTACCTCAGTGTTTTTCCTTTGGTGTAATGCTTTTCCAGAAATTTGCATCAAATTTTTGATGTAGTCTCCAGTTAATACTGTCATGGATTTTTTAATTAGTGGCAGTCATTGCCATAAAATTTGTAGACATTCACTAAATTCCTCTTCAGAAGATGACATCTGTACCGGGAAATATTTTCCCAGTACCTCATTTGGTAACCCTGCCCTGGCCTCCGGCGCCCGCATCGTTTCTTTCCTTCCCCTCTCCTATTCCCCTCCTACTCCGAGGTTTCCTTATGGGTACGCAGGTGGTAGTTCGTTACTTCGATCCTGAGCTGACCTGGGGTAACATCAAAATTACGTCTCGGCTGTGCGTCCAAATTCCGTCTGGCGAGGCAGCCAGGGTTGGAGTCCCTTCCCTGGTGCCGTGGTCCCGTCATGGCAGTGTTCTTTGGGTTTAGTCCCACGGTACCAGGAAGGTACTTTAGTTGGTACATATGGGCCAATAATTATTATTTTGTTAGTCACATGTGGCGCTTTGTGTGGAGAGTTATTGTGTGTAAGACGTGATTTGTCGTAATTATGTTGTTTTTTATAATATATGTTCATTTATTCAGTGAATTTTGTTGTGTTGCTACCCTGAACCCCAAAACTGAAGGGCCCAGTGGGTAGTGCACATCTCAACTAGCAGAAATGTGTTTTGTGATGTTTGGTTTAGTGTGGCTGGGGGTTGTTTGAAACATTTCGTTTCAGATTGCCCCAGATGTTGTTTGCTGCAGTGTGGGTTCAGCCTTTCTGTAATGTCTACTTTCGTGTCCAGTGTAATGTGCCGTATTCACCTGAATATAAGGCAACCCCCCTTCAGTCTTCAGTTTTTTTAGGAAAATACGTATAGAGAACATTTGTAACTTTGCAAGATTGTACAGCAATGTCCCCCCACCCCTGCTGCACACAAACATCACACATTTTTCAGGTGATAAATGAGGAAACATTTCTCCTATATTCG
Source organism: Reticulitermes speratus (assembly GCA_021186555.1). Lineage (NCBI taxonomy): Eukaryota > Metazoa > Arthropoda > Insecta > Blattodea > Rhinotermitidae > Reticulitermes > Reticulitermes speratus. Next base: position 26,148,022 of record JAJKFL010000427.1, read on the forward strand.
TGTGAAAACGGTATGGCCCAGCCTGCTTAAGGGTCGCTAAATGTACACGCATGATGGAAGATGGGGATTCAGATGAGAAGAGCGTGAATTTTCTTGTTGCCCGAAGCCATACCATCAATTTCGACATGTTTTCTAGAGCCTGCATTTTAGATCAAGTCTCTAACAGCAGAATGCATATATACTAACCAATGTGTATGATATGATGCCGTTGTACTACCGTAACTCTTCGTACAACCATACGATGCTGCTTTCTGTTTCAGTCATTACCTATTGGATCTCCATGAAACAATCGTGGAGATTGGGGCAGAGTTATCTGGATCTGGCAGTTCAGTGTTACTTGGTCTCCTCAGAATTCTGCCGTTGACAACATAGAAATGAGCGTCTTTTGTAAGTCACTCTGAGTACAACATATATGCCTTGTTAGTACAGTTTGATGTGCATGTTATATGATAAATACTTGTCTACTGAGCTCTTACGATCGGCTGTTTTTTTGTCTACTACTTGACCCATGAAGATGAACACACTATGATACTTTGAAACATCAAGAACCACTTGCCCAGCTACACAGTGTCACATCTCAGACGACCTGAATCCTCGGTAACACTGCTGTGGGAACTTTAAATTTCATAATGATATGTCATGATACGATGCTCTACCTTGACTTTTCTTTATTTTATGTCACTTAATGATGTTTTGGCTGCATTTAACGTCACAACTTCGGACCTACTCCTTTCCATTTCTTTTTTATTTTCCTTGCATATGAACTTGGGAGAATTATAGCAAAGGTATATAAGACTGATGGGGCACGCGGTGGCGCAGTTGGTTGAGGCACTGCGCTACAAACCGGAACGTCACGGGTTCGATTCCCGATGGTGTCACTGGAATTTTTCACTGACATAATCGTTTCGGTCGCACTATTGCCCTGGGGTCGACTCAGCCTCTAACAGAAATGAGTACCGGAATCTTTCCTGGGGGTAAAGACGGCCGGTGCGTAGGGCTGACAACCTTACCACCTTCATGTGCCAATTGTCTAAAAACCTGGGATCCTCGACCTCCTGGAACCCTAAGGGCCTGTCAAGGCCTGTAATGGGATTGCTGTACCTTTACCTTTTTATATAAGACTGATGTTTTTCTTATGCTTCTTATTCTTGAACTTCTGAGCTTCAGTGACATGTGGCAGCGTTACAGGTAGGTGCCTTGAAGATGGACGCTGTATGTTTCTTTGAAACTTTGTACCTGTTGACCTGACTGCACAGTGCCATATCTCTGTTAGTCATAATAAGAATTTTGGCATGGATGATATGCTCAGTAGCACAAGCATTTTCCTGCATGGTGTTGGCTGAACTCTCTCTCTCACGCACGTTCATGAGCGCGTGCACACACCGCATGTACGCTCCCTCACTGCCCATTTTTCCTAACAGAACTTTAGCAAAATCACTGCCGTATCATACCGGAGGCGAGGAATGCGTACGTAAACTTTTACATAGCTCCACTATTTCTGCTGCGTCCTGATCGATAACCAGCAGTTCGTTAAGTATGTGATTTATATGAGAAAGTTATATTTTAAATAGAATATTATTTTAGCTTTCCATTCACTGTAGAGATACTCTACTGCGTACCAAAAACGCCGTAGCGCTGTAACAAACACAGATTATGACGGTGACATTTTTTAAATTGCGGCATAACAGTGTGTCTGAATCACTTTGCAGTGCGGCCTTAAATGTGTCAGTCTATTGTACCGGCTGCTTATAGTGGATGAAATAACACCAACATGGTGTAACACTTTGTGTGACATAAGAAATATTATGGTAATATGATTGTCGAAAACCATAGCTGTCATCGTCATCATCCGTTATGTTACCACCAGATATGCCATCTTATAACAAAACCTGGTCCATTCTGCTCTCTCTTCTGTGTGTGTCGAACTACTTGTACGTGGTGCAGGTCAAAAGTCTCGGGACTGGAGAAGTGTAACAGTTTTAGACTTACTGTAGTTAAAGGCCAGCATTGTCAACTTTATAGTAGTCCTCCTTGGCGTTTATACACCGGTCCCAGCGCCTCTTCCACTGCTGGAGGCGTCTCTGAACTCCCATTTCATGATGCTGTCCAGTGTAGCCTGTGACTCAAACTGAATCTCTGTGATATCCTCAAACCTTCGTCCCTTCATGTGGAACCTTTAAATTTGGAACAGGAAGACCTTAGAAAGTAAGTTTCAGTCCTGTTTGGCCTGTCTTGCAGGTCGCACACAGAAAGTTGGTTTTGTTTCTGGTCGTAATCCAGCAGACAGGCACAAATTCTGCAGCAGTCTGCCTCATGTTTTAAGTCCTTGCTTGAAATGCACTGGCATGTACCACACAACTGACGCAGAATGTTACAAACGCTGGTAACTATACGCTGTGTGTCCTCGTGGATGACTTCACAGTTGGTGACATGAATGCTCAAAGTCCTGAACCACAGTCTGGCCACATTTGAAACTTTAATACCACTCTAACGTTTGCACGCCACTCATGTTTTGCTACGTGTTTCATAAATCTGAGAATGTGGTTTCATGAGGTTGAAACAAGACTTGATATAAATTATCTCTCTGTTTTCGTAAAGATCTGACATTTCACTGTCTTGTAATGGTCACAGGATGCACTCAAAGCAAAGACCCTTAACTGTCAATTGCACAAAAATGCAGCATCCTGTTTCAGCGACACTCACCACACTAATTCACAATAAATCAACTCAGCGGTACCTAGCGGCACACAGGTGTATTATGTCCGGTTAGAGCTCCATATGGTTGGTCCAGAAAATTTTGGCTTGCCCATTTATCTCTGTGCATTTTGCTACACACTTTTGTGTGTCTGCCTCACTTGGATTAGTATCCAGTGAGATCTGTTCTAAGAGCAGTGACCATAAAAAATCCTGTCTTCTGTCATGTGACTGCGTGTAGTCTGGTATAAATACGTGTGAAACGTCAGTGAATTTATAACAGACAACACGGTGTCACAGCCCTCAAGCTGGTAATTCATTGCGTAGACTTTACTCTTTCCAGCGGTAATTTGTTCAAGATTTAAGTAACCAAAATATAAAACCGTATTGTTCTGTCGTGACTGTATGAATCCTTTGCTAGTACGCTTTGCATCTGTATTGACATACGTCGTACTGTATCTGCTGAGTCACTGGAACCGGAGTGCTTAGTTCGCAAAATGTATGTCAGATGGCATGGCGGCAGTGTTTATCGGTAGGTAACTAATAGTGTACTGGGTGAGCTACTGGTGCTGGCCTTAGTTCATGTGTACTTGTCAGATGGCATGATGGTAGTTTTCTGACAATGCACGTTATAACTAAACTAGGAAGTCACGTGTTTTGGTGCTGGTTTTTGGGGAAAGAAAGCTGTCGCGTTAGTGGCTGGCCATGCAAGGCGCACCGTGACCGTATATAGAAGGGATACCAGTGGTTCTTTCCGAGGACAGTGGTACAGCATAAGAGTGGTGTATACCATTTGTAGGGATCCCATTTTTTAAGAACCAAAATCTCAAACCCTTATATAACGTTTATGTTGTAGCAGGGAGGTTGAATGCTAAATTTTTAATCCATAACACAATTAAAAAAAGACTAATTTGTTAATCAGAACACACATTCATTCATTCTGCAGTCTGTCTTACGACAGGTCCGTAGCCTCTTCCAAAGCGAGTTCTCCACAGGGTGCGATCTAGTGCTTCCTCTTTCAATTTCCAGTATCTTCTCTTTTCCTTAAGGTCATCCAGTAGCTGCTTACGTCTTCTCCCTCGTCTTCCCGTCATTCTATCCTTCCCTCTAACTTTCCTTCAATCACATGTTTCAGAAGTCAGTTCCTACGCAAGATGTGACCAATCCAGTTAGCCTTTCTTCTTTTTATTGTATGTACGATATTCCTCTCCTCCTTCACTCTGTGTAATACTTCTTCATTTCTCACACGATCGGTCCAACTGATCTTCTCCATCTTCTCCAGCACCACATATCAAAACTTTCCAGATACTTCCGATCCACTTTCCGAAGTGTCCACGTTTCAGCACCACACAAAGCTATGCTCCAAATGTAGCACTTTACTAGTTTCTTACTTAAATTTAAGTCCAGTTTGCTGGTGAAAAGAGTCTTTTGTGTTGAATGCTCAGCCAAACAAAATGCACTGTTGTATTCAGATATTCTATATTACAATATATATTACAATAACCAATCCAACATGTTCGATCCCACAAGATCATCGTCAGGGATTCGTGTAAATAAATTGCACATATAGAACTAACAATAATGTACATGTTAAAGATAAAAATGTATCAAAGATGATAAGTTAAACGTAGGCTGTTTCGTAGTATTGTGTTGATTTGTAGTATTAGTATGTAGTATGTTTGTAGTATTGTGTTGTTTTAGTATGTTGAGTATGTGTTGTTTGTAGTATTGTGTTGTTTGTAGTATTGTGTTGTTTGTATATTGTGTGTTTGTAGTATTGTGTTGTTTGTAGTATTGTTGTTTGTTTGTAGTATTGTTGTTGTTTTGTAGTATTGTGTTGTTTGTAGTATATAGTGTTGTTTGTAGTATTGTGTGTTTTAGTATTGTGTTGTTTGTAGTATTGTGTTTGTATATTGTGTTGTTTGTAGTATTGTGTTGTTTGTAGTATTGTGTTGTTTGTGTATGTTTGTTGAGTATTGTGGTGTATTGTTGTTTGTAGTATTGTGTTGTGTATTGTGTTGTTTGTAGTATTGTGTTGTTTGTAGTATTGTGTTGTTTGTAGTATTGTGTTGTTTGTAGTATTGTGTTGTTTGTAGTATTTGTTGTTTGTAGTATTGTTTTGTTTGTAGTATTGTTTGTAGTATTGTGTTGTTTGTAGTATTGTGTTGTTTGTAGTATTGTGTTGTTTGTAGTATGTGTTGTTTGTAGTATTGTGTTGTTTGTAGTATTGTGTTTGTTTGGTGTATTGTGTTGTTTGTAGTATTGTGTTGTTTGTAGTATTGTGTTGTTTGTAGTTTGTGTTGTTTGTAGTAGTATGTGTTGTTTGTAGTATTGTGTTGTTTGTAGTATTGTGTTGTTTGTAGTATTGTGTTGTTTGTAGTATTGTTTAGTATTGTGTTGTTTGTAGTATTGTGTTGTTGTAGTATTGTGTTGTTTGTAGTATTGTGTTGTTTGTAGTATTGTGTTGTGTTTGTAGTATTGTGTTGTTTGTAGTATTGGTTGTTTGATTAGCCACAATGAACAACATTCAGTTTGTTAATGGTACTACAGAGAGTTAGCTCAGAAAAAAGTGACTTGTAAACAATTAAATACTACTATTGCTGCTACTGCTACTGCTACTGCTACTGCTGACACTCAGTTCACGTACTGATTTCCCTTCACATGTCCGTCCCCCTCGTCCTTCGCAGTCTCAGTCCACACTACAATCACCAATCTACACGTCTTCCTCTACCTCTCCTGTTCCTTCCTGTTACTGTCCTGTTCCTTCCTGTTACTGTCCTGTTACTTCCTGTTACTGTCCTGTTACTGTCCTGTTACTTCCTTTTACTGTCCTGTTACTTCCTGTTACTGTCCTGTTCATGGCTGTCCTGCTCCTGTACAAGTTTTCTCCCCCCGTGTCAATTTCAAAATGTTCGTACACTTTGTGAAAAGTGTCTGACTTGGACAAACACGGGACATTTGGCGTCCTGAACCGAATTTTTCGGGACACCGAGACACGTCTTTAAAATCCATAAAATTTGAACGAATGGGATCCCGAAACTTATGTCAATGCTGATGTTAAGAATAAAGGTAAAGGTCGCCCTAGAACACGCCATGAAGACCCAGAAGGGGAGTAGAGGTATAGCTCTACTCTTTCTTTAACCTCGGCGCTAGATGGGGGTGGGTGGTCAACGCCACGCCCCGGCCGCTTTACCCCCGGAAAAGATACCCGGTACCCATTGTACAGGAGGCTGGGTAGGCCCCAGGGCCGGTCTGGACGGGTGCGGAAAATCTCGCCCCCCACAGGGATTCGATCCCCGGACCGTCCAGCTCGTAGCGAGTCGCTATAACCGACTATGTTAAGAATACATGGAGTTTTACCTCTGTCTGTGTATGCCTTCATTGTGTCAGGCTCAGGCACAGTGTTGTATTTTGCTGTTCTTGTCCCATATAAATGTAGACTCTGTCATCATCTCCAGTTTCATTTACAAACTTAAAACGCAGAAGGGAGGCCCCAGTTGGGGCCACATCGACGCCCCTGCTGTCAACATATATTTTAGATTTTTCGTATCATATTGCATGAGTTCAGTATTTGTAATGGGGAGGGCAGTGAAACTGCCGAATTGCGTCATCGCTGTTAGAAATTAGAACAAAGGAGTGATTTGTTACGTGTGAAATGTGTTAATGTAGGTACACGTGGTACAGAACAGTGGCTGTCGGGGCGTTCTGTAATGTAGGTACACGTGGTACAGAACAGTGGCTGTCGGGGCGTTCTGTAATGTAGGTACACAGTGGTACAGAACAGTGGCTGTCGGGGCGTTCTGTAATGTAGGACCACGTGGTACAGAACAGTGGCTGTCGGGGCGTTCTGTAATGTAGGTACACGTGGTACAGAACAGTGGCTGTCTTCTGTAGTAGGTCGTACTGGTACAAACGTGGACAGACGTGGCGCGTCGTTACTGTAATAAACACGTGGTAACGAACGTGGCTGTCGGGGCGTTCTTAATGTAGTACACAGTGGTACAGAAGGGCTGTGGGGCGTTCTGTATTCGTAAGTGGTACAACAGTGGGTCAGACAGTGTCTGTCGGGGTTCTGTAATGTAGGTACAACGTGGTACAGAACAGTGGCTGTCGGGGCGTTCTGTAATGTAGGTACACAGTGGTACAGAACAGTGGCTGTCGGGGCGTTCTGTAAGTAACTGGTACAGAACAGTGGCTTCGGGCGTTCAGGTGTTTGTCAATGTAGTACAGTGAAGAACAGTGGCTGTCGGGCGTTCTGTAATGTAGGTACACGTGGTACAGAACAGTGGCTGTCGGGGCGTTTGGTAAGTGGTACAGACGTGGTACAGAGGGTTGTGATCGGGGCGTCGTACAGTAGGTCGGGACGTTACAGAAATGTGGTCACGGGGGTTCGTAATGTAGGTACACGTGGTACTAGTAAGTGGCTGTCGGGGGTACTGTAATGGTAGGGACCGTGGTCAATAGGTGCACGGGTCGTATCTGTATGGACGGGGGTTCTAATGTAACAGTGGTGATCGGGGCGGTTCGTATCTGTAATGTGACACGTGGTAGAGACAGTGGCGGGGCGTTCTGTAATGTAGAACACTGGTACAGAACAGGTGAACAGGGCGTTCAGGGGTTCTAAGTGTACAACACGTGGCTGACGGGCGTTCGATGTGATACGGGCGTTTGAAAGTGGCTGTCCGGGTACTGAAATGGTGCTCGGGGACGATCGTGCTGTAGGGGCATCTGTAAGAACAGTGGCTAGACGGGCTTGGGGCTTCAAGTTAGACACGTGGCTGCGAGGGCTGTAATGTAGCGTCACGTGTAAATAATGGACTCGTGGGTACAGAATGTAGCGTCACGGGTCGATCTGAGTAGTAGTGGTCGACAGTGGCGTGTCGTTGTATGTAGACACGTGGTACAGAACAGGGCTTCGGGGCGTTCTGTAATGTAGGTACCGTGGTACAGAACAGTGGCTGTCGGGGCGTTCTGTAATGTAGGTACACGTGTACAGACATGGCTGTGGGCTGTTCGTATGTAGGTACACGTGGTACAGAACCAGTGGCTGTCGGGGCGTTCTGTAATGTAGTACACGTGGTACAGAACAGTGGCTGTCGGGGCGTTCTGTAATGTAGGTACACGTGGTACAGAACAGTGGCTGTCGGGGCGTTCTGTAATGTAGTAACAGTGGTACAGAACGGGCTGTCTGTGGCGTTCTGTAAGTAGACACGTGGTACAGAACAGTGGCTGTCGGGGCGTTCTGTAATGTAGGACATCGTGGTACAGAACAGTGGCTGTCGGGGCGTTCTGTAATGTAGTACACACGTGGTACAGAACAGTGGCTGTCGGGGCGTTCATGTAATGTAGGTACACGTGGTACAGAACAGTGGGCTGTCGGGGCGTTCTGTAATGAAGTACACGCTGGTACAGAACAGTGCTGTCGGGGCGTTCTGTAATGTAGTACACGTGGTACAGAACAGGGCTGTCGGGGCGTTCTGTAATGTAGTACACACGTGGTACAGAACAGTGGCTGTGGGGCGTTCTGTAATGTAGGTACACGTGGTACAGAACAGTGGCTGTCGGGCGTTCTGTAATGTAGGTACACGTGGTACAGAACAGTGGCTGTCGGGGCGTTCTGTAATGTAGGACACGTGGTACAGAACAGTGGCTGTCGGGGCGTTCTGTAAGTAGGCACGTGGTACAGAACAGTGGCTGTCGGGGCGTTCGTAATGTGGTCAAGTGGTACAGAACAGTGGCTGTCGGGGCGTTTGTAATGTAAACACTGGTACAGAACAGTGGCTGTCGGGGCGTTCTGTAATGTAGGACACGTGGTACAGAACAGTGGCTGCGGGGCGTTCTGTAATGTAGGTACACGTGGTACAGAACAGTGGCTGTCGGGGCGTTCTGTAATGTAGTACACTGGTACAGAACAGTGGCTGTCGGGGCGTTCTGTAATGTAGGTACACGTGGTACGACAGTGGCTGTCGGGGCGTTCTGTAATGTAGAAAACGTGTACAGAACAGTGGCTTGTGGGCGTTCTGTAAATGTAGGTAACACGTGGTACAGAACAGTGGCTGTCGGGCGTTCTGTAATGTAGGTACACGTGGTACAGAACAGTGGCTGTCGGGGCGTTCTGTAATGTAGACACACGGTGGTACAGAACGTGGCTGTCGGGCGTTCGTAATGTAGTACACGTGGTACAGAACAGTGGCTGTCGGGGCGTTCTGTATGTAAACACGTGTACAAACAGTGGCTGTGGGCGTTCTGTAATGTGGTACACGACTGGTACAGAACAGTGGCTGTCGGGGCGTTCTGTAATGTAGGTACACGTGGTACAGAACAGTGGCTGTCGGGGCGTTCTGTAATGTAGGTACACGTGGTACAGACAGTGGTGTCGGGGGTCGTAATGTGTCACGTGGTACAGACAGTGGCGTCGGGCGTTCGTAAGTAGACACGGGTACAGAACAGTGGCTCGGGTCGTAATGTAGACCGTGGCGACGTGCTTGGCGTTCGAATGGGTCCGGTACAGAAAGTGGCTGTCGGGCGTTCTGTAATGTAGACACGGTACAGACTGGCTGTGGGCGTTCTGTAATGTAGACACTGTACAGAACAGTGGGTGGGGCGTTCGTATGTAACACGTGGTACAAACAGTGGCTGGGGGGCGTTCTGAATGTAGTACACGTGTACAGAACAGTGGCTGTCGGGCGTCTGTAATGTAGACACGTGGTACAGAACAGTGGCTGTGGGGCTTCTGTAATGTAGTACCGTGGTACAGAACTGGCTGTCGGGGCGTTCTGAATGTACACGGTACAGAACAGTGGCTGTCGGGCGTTCTGTAATGTAGACACGTGGTACAGAACTGGCTGTCGGGGCGTTCGTATGTAGTACACGTGGTACAGAACGGCTGTCGGGGCGCTGTAAGTAGGTACACGTGGTCAGAACAGTGGCTGCGGGGGTTCTGTAATGTAGGAACGTGGTACAGAACAGTGGCTGTCGGGCGTTCGTAATGTAGGTCACGTGGTACAGAACAGTGGCGTCGGGCGTTCTGTAATGTAGACACGTGGTACAGAACAGTGGCTGTCGGGGCGTTCTGTAATGTAGGTACACGTGGTACAGAACAGTGGCTGTCGGGGCGTTCTGTAATGTAGAACACGTGTCAGAACAGTGGCTGTCGGGGCGTTCTGTAATGTAAGTACACGTGGTACAGAACAGTGGCTGTCGGGGCGTTCTGTAATGTAGGTACACGTGGTACAGAACAGTGGCTGTCGGGGCGTTCTGTAATGTAGTACAACGTGGTAACAGAACAGTGGCTGTCGGGGCGTTCTGTAATGTAGTACACGTGGTACAGAACAGTGGCTGTCGGGGCGTTCTGTAATGTAGGTACACGTGGTACAGAACAGTGGCTGTCGGGGCGTTCTGTAATGTAGGTACACGTGGTACAGAACAGTGGCTGTCGGGGCGTTCTGTAATGTAGGTACACGTGGTACAGAACAGTGGCTGTCGGGGCGTTCTGTAATGTAGGCACACGTGGTACAGAACAGTGGCTGTCGGGGCGTTCTGTAATGTAGGTACACGTGGTACAGAACAGTGGCTGTCGGGGCGTTCTGTAATGTAGGTACACGTGGTACAGAACAGTGGCTGTCGGGGCGTTCTGTAATGTAGACACACGTGGTACAGAACAGTGGCTGTCGGGGCGTTCTGTAATGTAGGTACACGTGGTACAGAACAGTGGCTGTCGGGCGTTCTGTAATGTAGTACACACGTGGTACAGAACAGTGGCTGTCGGGGCGTTCTGTAATGTAGGTACACGTGGTACAGAACAGTGGCTGTCGGGCGGTTCTGTAATGTAGATACACGTGGTACAGAACAGTGGCTGTCGGGGCGTTCTGTAATGTAGGTACACGTGTACAGAACAGTGGCTGTCGGGGCGTTCTGTAATGTAGTACACTGGTACAGAACAGTGGCTGTCGGGGCGTTCTGTAATGTAGGACACGTGGTACAGAACAGTGGCTGTCGGGGCGTTCTGTAATGTAGGTACACGTGGTACAGAACAGTGGCTGTCGGGGCGTTCTGTAATGTAGGTACACGTGGTACAGAACAGTGGCTGTCGGGGCGTTCTGTAATGTAGAACACGTGGTACAGAACAGTGGCTGTCGGGGCGTTCTGTAATGTAGGTACACGTGGTACAGAACAGTGGCTGTCGGGGCGTTCTGTAATGTAGACACACGTGGTACAGAACAGTGGCTGTCGGGGCGTTCTGTAATGTAGGTACACGTGGTACAGAACAGTGGCTGTCGGGGCGTTCTGTAATGTAGGTACACCGTGGTACAGAACAGTGGCTGTCGGGGCGTTCTGTAATGTAGGACACGTGGTACAGAACAGTGGCTGTCGGGGCGTTCTGTAATGTAGGTACACGTGGTACAGAACAGTGGCTGTCGGGGCGTTCTGTAATGTAGGTACACGTGGTACAGAACATGTGGGGCTCGTCTGGAGGCGTACGAACATGGTGGCGTTCTGTAATGTAGGTACACGTGGTACAGAACAGTGGCTGTCGGGGCGTTCTGTAATGTAGGTACACATGGTACAGAACAGTGGCTGTCGGGGCGTTCTGTAATGTAGACACACGTGGTACAGAACAGTGGCTGTCGGGGCGTTCTGTAATGTAGTACACGTGGTACAGAACAGTGGCTGTCGGGGCGTTCTGTAATGTAGGTACACGTGGTACAGAACAGTGGCTGTCGGGGCGTTCTGTAATGTAGATACACGTGGTACAGAACAGTGGCTGTCGGGGCGTTCTGTAATGTAGGTACACGTGGTACAGAACAGTGGCTGTCGGGGCGTTCTGTAATGTAGATACACATGTAGACTGGTACAGAACAGTGGCTGTCGGGGCGTTCTGTAATGTAGGTACACGTGGTACAGAACAGTGGCTGTCGGGCGTTCTGTAATGTAGTACACGTGGTACAGAACAGTGGCTGTCGGGGCGTTCTGTAATGTAGTTACACGTGGTACAGAACAGAGTGGCATGTCGAGGGCGTTCTGTAATGTAGATACACGTGGTACAGAACAGTGGCTGTCGGGGCGTTCTGTAATGTAGTACACTGGTACAGAACAGTGGCTGTCGGGGCGTTCTGTAATGTAGTACACGTGGTACAGAACAGTGGCTGTCGGGGCGTTCTGTAATGTAGGTACAACGTGGTACAGAACAGTGGCTGTCGGGGCGTTCTGTAATGTAGATACACGTGGTACAGAACAGTGGCTGTCGGGGCGTTCTGTAATGTAGGACACACGTGGTACAGAACAGTGGCTGTGGGGGCGTTCTGTAATGTAGGTACACGTGGTACAGAACAGTGGCTGTCGGGCGTTCTGTACTGTAGACACACGTGGTACAGAACCGTGGCTGTGGGGGCGTTCTGTAATGTAGGTACACGTGGTACAGAACAGTGGCTGTCGGGGCGTTCTGTAAATGTAGGTACACGTGGTACAGAACAGTGCTGTCGGGGCGTTCTGTAATGTAGGTACACGTGGTACAGAACAGTGGCTGTCGGGCGTTCTGTAATGTAGGTAACACGTGGTACAGAACAGTGGCTGTCGGGGCGTTCTGTAAAGTAGGTACAACGTGGTACAGAACAGTGGCTGTCGGGGCGTTCTGTAATGTAGGTACACGTGGTACAGAACAGTGGCTGTCGGGGCGTTCTGTAATGTAGGTACACGTGGTACAGAACAGTGGCTGTCGGGGCGTTCTGTAATGTAGGTACACGTGGTACAGAACAGTGGCTGTCGGGGCGTTCTGTAATGTAGGTACACGTGGTACAGAACAGTGGCTGTCGGGGCGTTCTGTAATGTAGGTACACGTGGTACAGAACAGTGGCTGTCGGGGCGTTCTGTAATGTAGGTACACGTGGCACAGAACAGTGGCTGTCGGGGCGTTCTGTAATGTAGACACACGTGGCACAGAACAGTGGCTGTCGGGGCGTTCTGTAATGTAGGTACACGATGGCACAGAACAGTGGCTGTCGGGGCGTTCTGTAATGTAGGTACACGTGGTACAGAACAGTGGCTGTCGGGGCGTTCTGTAATGTAGGTACACGTGGCACAGAACAGTGGCTGTGGGGGCGTTCTGTAATGTAGGTACACGTGGCACAGAACAGTGGCTGTCGGGGCGTTCTGTAATGTAGGTACACGTGGCACAGAACAGTGGCTGTCGGGGCGTTCTGTAATGTAGGTACACGTGGCACAGAACAGTGGCTGTCGGGGCGTTCTGTAATGTAGTACACGTGGCACAGAACAGTGGCTGTCGGGGCGTTCTGTAATGTAGGTACACGTGGTACAGAACAGTGGCTGTCGGGGCGTTCTGTAATGTAGTACACGTGGTACAGAACAGTGGCTGTCGGGGCGTTCTGTAATGTAGGTACACGTGGTACAGAACAGTGGCTGTCGGGGCGTTCTGTAATGTAGGTACACGTGGCACAGAACAGTGGCTGTCGGGGCGTTCTGTAATGTAGTACACGTAGCACAGAACAGTGGCTGTCGGGGCGTTCTGTAATGTAGGTACACGTGGCACAGAACAGTGGCTGTCGGGGCGTTTCTGTAATGTAGGTACACGTGGTACAGAACAGTGGCTGTCGGGGCGTTCTGTAATGTAGGTACACGTGGTACAGAACAGTGGCTGTCGGGGCGTTCTGTAATGTAGGTACACGTGGACAGAACAGTGGCTGTCGGGGCGTTCTGTAATGTAGGTACACGTGGCACAGAACAGTGGCTGTCGGGGCGTTCTGTAATGTAGGTACACGTGGTACAGAACAGTGGCTGTCGGGCGTTCTGTAATGTAGGTACACGTGGTACAGAACAGTGGCTGTCGGGGCGTTCTGTAATGTAGTACACGTGGTACAGAACAGTGGCTGTCGGGGCGTTCTGTAATGTAGGTACACGTGGTACAGAACAGTGGCTGTCGGGGCGTTCTGTAATGTAGGTACACGTGGTACAGAACAGTGGCTGTCGGGGCGTTCTGTAATGTAGGTACACGTGGTACAGAACAGTGGCTGTCGGGGCGTTCTGTAATGTAGGTACACGTGTACAGAACAGTGGCTGTCGGGGCGTTCTGTAATGTAGATACACGTGGTACAGAACAGTGGCTGTCGGGGCGTTCTGTAATGTAGGTAACACGTGGTACAGAACAGTGGCTGTCGGGGCGTTCTGTAATGTAGGTACACGTGGTACAGAACAGTGGCTGTCGGGGCGTTCTGTAATGTAGACACACGTGGTACAGAACAGTGGCTGTGGGGGCGTTCTGTAATGTAGGTACACGTGGTACAGAACAGTGGCTGTCGGGCGTTCTGTAATGTAGATACACGTGGTACAGAACAGTGGCTGTCGGGGCGTTCTGTAATGTAGGTACACGTGGTACAGAACAGTGGCTGTCGGGGCGTTCTGTAATGTAGTACACGTGGTACAGAACAGTGGCTGTCGGGGCGTTCTGTAATGTAGAACACGTGGTACAGAACAGTGGCTGTCGGGGCGTTCTGTAATGTAGTACACGTGGTACAGAACAGTGGCTGTCGGGGCGTTCTGTAATGTAGTACACACGTGGTACAGAACAGTGGCTGTGGGGGCGTTCTGTAATGTAGTACACGTGGTACAGAACAGTGGCTGTCGGGGCGTTCTGTAATGTAGGTACACGTGGTACAGAACAGTGGCTGTCGGGGCGTTCTGTAATGTAGATACACGTGGTACAGAACAGTGGCTGTCGGGGCGTTCTGTAATGTAGGTACACGTGGTACAGAACAGTGGCTGTCGGGCGTTCTGTAATGTAGGTACACGTGGTACAGAACAGTGGCTGTCGGGGCGTTCTGTAATGTAGGTACACGTGGTACAGAACAGTGGCTGTCGGGGCGTTCGTAATGTAGGTACACGTGGTACAGAACAGTGGCTGTCGGGGCGTTCTGTAATGTAGTACACGTGGTACAGAACAGTGGCTGTCGGGGCGTTCTGTAATGTAGGTACACGTGGTACAGAACAGTGGCTGTCGGGCGTTCTGTAATGTAGGTACACGTGGTACAGAACAGTGGCTGTCGGGGCGTTCTGTAATGTAGAACACGTGGTACAGAACAGTGGCTGTCGGGGCGTTCTGTAATGTAGACACACGTGGTACAGAACAGTGGCTGTCGGGGCGTTCTGTAATGTAGGTACACGTGGTACAGAACAGTGGCTGTGGGGGCGTTCTGTAATGTAGTACACGTGGTACAGAACAGTGGCTGTCGGGCGTTCTGTAATGTAGGTACACGGGTACAGAACAGTGGCTGTCGGGGCGTTCTGTAATGTAGGATACACGTGGTACAGAACAGTGGCTGTCGGGGCGTTCTGTAATGTAGGTACACGTGGTACAGAACAGTGGCTGTCGGGGCGTTCTGTAATGTAGGTACAACGTGGCTACAGAACAGTGGCTGTCGGGGCGTTCTGTAATGTAGGTACACGTGGTACAGAACAGTGGCTGTCGGGGCGTTCTGTAATGTAGGTACACGTGGTACAGAACAGTGGCTGTCGGGGGCGTCTGTAATGTAGGTACACGTGGTACAGAACAGTGGCTGTCGGGGCGTTCTGTAATGTAGGTACACGTGGTACAGAACAGTGGCTGTCGGGGCGTTCTGTAATGTAGTACACGTGTACAGAACAGTGGCTGTCGGGGCGTTCTGTAATGTAGGTACACGTGGACAGAACAGTGGCTGTCGGGGCGTTCTGTAATGTAGACACACGTGGACAGAACAGTGGCTGTCGGGGCGTTCTGTAATGTAGGTACACGTGGCACAGAACAGTGGCTGTCGGGGCGTTCTGTAATGTAGGTACACGTGGCACAGAACAGTGGCTGTCGGGGCGTTCTGTAATGTAGGTACACGTGGTACAGAACAGTGGCTGTCGGGGCGTTCTGTAATGTAGGTACACGTGGTACAGAACAGTGGCTGTCGGGGCGTTCTGTAATGTAGGTACACGTGGTACAGAACAGTGGCTGTCGGGGCGTTCTGTAATGTAGGTACACGTGGTACAGAACAGTGGCTGTCGGGGCGTTCTGTAATGTAGGTACACGTGGTACAGAACAGTGGCTGTCGGGGCGTTCTGTAATGTAGGTACACGTGGTACGGACAGTGGCTGTCGGGGCGTTCTGTAATGTAGGTACACGTGGTACAGAACAGTGGCTGTCGGGGCGTTCTGTAATGTAGGTACACGTGGTACAGAATTATAATCTGTAATTAGTAGGAAGCGTGGTTTAAAATTCGTGCCTGGCTTTGCGTGCCGACCTTTTATTTTGAGGGCTTCGAATATCCGTGGAAGTCTATAAAAACCTGTAGGCAGCGTGTAGTTCAAAGGTCATTACTGCCGAGTGGGTAGGACTTTGTTTCGTAGTTCGGGGTCCGGAGCTCAAATCCCGGCCTACAGACCGACGAGCTTTACAGATTCTTTCGTAGTTTTATTCAGGCGCAAAGAAAACGCCGGGATTGTACCGCAAATTGAGCTGGGAACGCTTCCTTTCATATCCTTTCTAATTCACTGTAATAGCGATGTTCGTTAGACACAGTTCCCTATCCCAGCGGTATTCAACCTTTTTTGTTCGCGTACCCCCACATATAATTTCTCTTTAACTTTGTACCCCCAAAGCTGTTGGTGCACAATTCAAGTTATACACAGTCTATAATCTACATCTAAAATAATTTAAATAAATTACTTCCAAAATAATGTATTAAATAATAAGTTTTAAATGAGAAAAAGGAGAGTCAAGCTATTAAATAACAAATATATTATATGCACAATGTGGAATAAAATGAAACTAGCCGCCCAGATAAGAATCGCATAAAGGAGAGAGAGAGAAAAAATGGCGCTCCCAAATCGTATGTCCTTACGTCCGGTCTCTTGTGGCTAACCCAAAATCTGGCCCTGATTATTCAGTGTTTATCATGAAATAAAATATATATTCTTTTTTTAATTTGACGTACCCCCTAAGATGTCTTCGCGTACCCCAGCTTGAATACCACTGCCCTATCCTATAACTTTTGTATTAATCAAGCAGTTTGTCGGTAGGTGGCAGCACGTGGTAGTGGCGGTAACATGCAACAGATGGCGGAGGAGTCAGTCAGATGCTGTTCAGGGAACAAGTTGATATGCTATGAAAACGTCACTGGAAACTTCGTCACGCGAAGAAATTCGTAATGTGATTCGGTTTTTATGGGCGAAACATGTTTCCCTCGTAGAAATTCGCCGTCAACTGGTAGGGCTGTACACGGTGTGAGCCAGACTCGCTGCAGTGATCTCTAAACGGACATAAAGCAACTGTACGTCGCGACGTTCCGCTCGGTTGATTTGTCGTGAATTGGTGTGGTGAGTGTCGCTGTAAGAGGAATTTGCGTTGATGTGCAACTGACGTTGATGTTTGTGTTGAGAGCTTTCTGCGATCCAGGCAGTCCAGTTATGTGGCGTACTGTCACGGGCAGAAAATTTGCACCAAGCTCTGTTTTAACCTTTCGTGACGATGGCGCCTCCAGTAGAAGACACACCTTCGAGTGGTATTCACGTTTTCGAATGTGGCCGAAATTCAGTTGAGGATTTTGAGCGTTCCCGTTCGCCCAGTTTCGAGCCGCACTGATGAAAATGCGGAAGAAGTGAGTCAAGTCATTGCATGAGGAAAGAAGATTTTCGATGAGGAAGTGGAAATGGTCATTCGTGAATGGTTGAGAATGCAAGAATCTAGTTTCATCGCGATGGAATTTTTAAACTCTTACCAAGATGAGAGCATGAATGTGCTCTGAGGACATGAATGTGCTCTGAGGGCATGAATGTGCTCTGAGGGCATGAATGTGCTCTGAGGGCATGAATGTGCTCTGAGGGCATGAATGTGCTCTGAGGGCATGAATGTGCTCAGGAATGTTGAAAAATAATGAAAATCCAGTGGAATAAATTAGCTGCAATTAACGTTATAATTACTTTTGATTTAATTTTTGTGATTTGGGGAACCGTGCTTGTTGAACGTGTTCCGTGTAAGTAGCCGTCACAGTTTGTACAGACTGCCTGCCTGCCTTCAGCAGCTGATATGTAATCGCTTCATCCAGTCCAGTCATCCGTGACACCCAGACATTCATCTTGTCATTTCAATACACCGTTGACTGTCCTTAACCAGTCCAATTCTCTAACTCTCTCAAACAATTATTTTCCATTAGACATCTCAAACAAAATGTAATACAGGTGCGCACCCAGAATTTTTCATTGGGGGGAGGGGGGGGCTGACCCTGAGGCTATGTATAATTTATGTTTGATTTTAAAAATCATGTCGTAAGTACAACATAACACTGTTTGCAACTACATTTATATACATACAGATATAACTACATGTTCCGTCAGTCAGTCACGCTGACCTATCTTTTTTTTTTTTTTTTTTTTTTTTTTCATTTATTTTTCAAAATTCCAATGTACAGTCATCAGCGAACTTCAGTGGCTGATTTCGGCTGGAGGGTAAATCACGTAAAACTTTTGATATATCTACAAAATCTGTGTTTTATAAATTTCGATTTTGGGGGTTTGGGGGGCTTCAGCCCGGCAGCCCCCCCCCCTTGGATGTGCCCCTGATGTAACAACCCATGCCTTTGTGTCTACTCACGAGGTATGTCTGTTATATCACGTCGGGACTAATTTTGTCGTATTTTTAATGACGCCAAGTAACCGTCTCAGTTGATTCAGCATTTGACAGTGTCAGCCTGCCGCCGCACGGACACGCTCTGTTGCCTGTTGGCCCACATAACACGATGCAGTCAGCTGCCTTGCGCTGGGCCGGCTGAGCCATTAGCGTGTACACAACAGCCTACTGCTCAATGCTTTGCAGTTCGCAGTTCTTTGCCAGCAGTCTTAAGCGACAGAAACAGATGGCAAATCAGCGAGATACATTGCTTACACTTTTATCTAGATTTCTTTAAAACTGTGATTTATCTCCTGGTGGTAGGACCCGTAAGTTCAGCACCTTTACTACAAAAGTCTGCTTGTTTAGTCTGTCATCAGTCAGTACGATTTATAACTTGTCTATGTGTAGTCTGAGGTACCGACATCGCCTTTAATATATCGCAAATACATAAATAAATAAATAAATAAATAAATATAGAAAATTTAGATCCCATGATAAGTCGGTCCCTGTCACCACCATAAGTCGGTCCCTGTCACCACCATAAATCGGTCCCTGTCACCACGATAAGTCGGTCCCTGTCACCACCATAAGTCGGTCCCTGTCACCACCATAAGTCGGTCCCTGTCACCACCATAAGTCGGTCCCTGTCACCACCATAAGTCGGTCCCTGTCACCACCATAAGTCGGTCCCTGTCACCACGAAAAGTCGGTCCCTGTCACCACCATAAGTCGGTCCCTGTCACCACCATAAGTCGGTCCCTGTCACCACCATAAGTCGGTCCCTGTCACCACGATAAGTCGGTCCCTGTCACCACGATAAGTCGGTCCCTGTCACCACGATAAGTCGGTCCCTGTCACCACAGCATGGCGCTCCCTCAGGTTGCGGATGGAGGAACGGCCTGCAGATATGGAGGGTAGCTGCGAATACATTGAATAAGCAGTCGCGGACAGCCGACAAGGGGTGATCCTCCAGCTCGGGGGTTGGGCGAGGTGCTAAGAACTCCTCACCGTAAAAAATTGCCATGTTACGAAACAGATCACAAAGCCTCGGACCTGGACTGATTCTTAGGATAGAGACAGGTGGCGGGCTATTGTGAGTGCGGTAATGAACCTTCGGGTTCCATAAAACGCGGGGAATCTCTTGACTAGCTGAGGAACTGTTATCTTCTCAAGAAGGACTCTGCTCCATGGAGTTAGTTAGTTAGTTTAGAAAAATCTAGATCAGACCGTTCAATACACATTCTCGTAGGGTAAAGAGCCATATATTTATTTCCCTTACCCCTATATGTTTCGACTCAACTTGGTCATTCATCATCAGGAAGATTATGCACTTTAACTCAGGCCTGATCAGCCTTTACTGTGGTGCGGGCAACTTCTGCAAAATTTGGCCTGCCTGCAGGCAACGTGAACTTCAATACGTCGATTTAAGAATGAACGAGTACACGTGCACTCTTGTGTATAATTTTACGTGTGTATTTTGCTATACCTCATATGCACTAAAAGTACACAGATAATAATATGAAAAGTTTAGCGATGTATCAGTGTTAGATAAATGTGCAGACGTTTAGCTGTGTATCAGTGTTAGATATATGTGCAGACGTTTAGCTGTGTATCAGTGTTAGATATATGTGCAGACGTTTAGCTGTGTATCAGTGTTAGATATATGTGCAGACGTTTAGCTGTGTATCAGTGTTAGATATATGTGCAGACGTTTAGCTGTGTATCAGTGTTAGATATATGTGCAGACGTTTAGCTGTGTATCAGTGTTAGATATATGTGCAGACGTTTAGCTGTGTATTAGTGTTAGATATATGTGCAGACGTTTAGCTGTGTATCAGTGTTAGATATATGTGCAGACGTTTAGCTGTGTATCAGTGTTAGATATATGTGCAGACGTTTAGCTGTGTATCAGTGTTAGATATATGTGCAGACGTTTACTGTGTATCAGTGTTAGATATATGTGCAGACGTTTAGCTGTGTATCAGTGTTAGATATATGTGCAGACGTTTAGCTGTGTATCAGTGTTAGATATAAGTGCAGACGTTTAGCTGTGTATCAGTGTCAGTAAACAAGCATCCAAAACACTATCGCTATGTACGGTAACATAAAATGAATGAAACGTTCGACGGACAGACATACGTTGAGCGCGGTGCTGCAAGAAATGCACAAATGTGCGGAAGTCGGATTGCTGACTCAGCTGACAGCCTGCGCGTGCTGACTGTGCAGTAACAAACAGTGTGATGGCTGTGTCAGCAGTTGGGGCGTGCGGCTGCGTGATCACAGCTCGTGCTCGATCCATCGCTAAGCTTGATATCGGTTTTATCGTACCGTCTGTATAGATTAGTGAGCTTGTGGCCTGTACCTCAGCTGGTGGCCTGTACCTCAGCTGGTGGCCTGTACCTCAGCTGGTGGCCTGTACCTCAGCTTGTGGCCTGTACCTCAGCTGGTGGCCTGTACCTCAGCTTGTGGCCTGTACCTCAGCTTGTGGCCTGTACCTCAGCTTGTGGCCTGTACCTCAGCTGTGGCCTGTACCTCAGCTGTGGCCTGTACCTCAGCTTGTGGCCTGTACCTCAGCTGTGGCCTGTACCTCAGCTGGTGGCCTGTACCTCAGCTTGTGGCCTGTACCTCAGCTTGTGGCCTGTACCTCAGCTTGTGGCCTGTACCTCAGCTTGTGGCCTGTACCTCAGCTTGTGGCCTGTACCTCAGCTGGTGGCCTGTACCTCAGCTGGTGGCCTGTACCTCAGCTGGTGGCCTGTACCTCAGCTGGTGGCCTGTACCTCAGCTGGTGGCCTGTACCTCAGCTTGTGGCCTGTACCTCAGCTTGTGGCCTGTACCTCAGCTTGTGGCCTGTACCTCAGCTGGTGGCCTGTACCTCAGCTGGTGGCCTGTACCTCAGCTGGTGGCCTGTACCTCAGCTTGTGGCCTGTACCTCAGCTGGTGGCCTGTACCTCAGCTTGTGGCCTGTACCTCAGCTGGTGGCCTGTACCTCAGCTGGTGGCCTGTACCTCAGCTTGTGGCCTGTACCTCAGCTTGTGGCCTGTACCTCAGCTTGTGGCCTGTACCTCAGCTGGTGGCCTGTACCTCAGCTGGTGGCCTGTACCTCAGCTGGTGGCCTGTACCTCAGCTGGTGGCCTGTACCTCAGCTTGTGGCCTGTACCTCAGCTTGTGGCCTGTACCTCAGCTTGTGGCCTGTACCTCAGCTGTGGCCTGTACCTCAGCTGGTGGCCTGTACCTCAGCTGGTGGCCTGTACCTCAGCTTGTGGCCTGTACCTCAGCTGGTGGCCTGTACCTCAGCTTGTGGCCTGTACCTCAGCTGGTGGCCTGTACCGACCTCAAATCCTCCCTCTATCGTCTCCTAATTCTTTCCTCTGTACTACTTCACCTTCTATGTTTATAATTCTGTCTACATTCTGCCACCTGTCTTCTCCCTCTGCATTTATAATTCCAAATATTTTCTGCCACGTTTCTTCTCCTTCTGCATTTATAATTCCAAATATTTTCTGCCACGTTTCTTCTCCTTCTGCATTTATAATTCCAAATATTTTCTGCCACGTTTCTTCTCCCTCTGCATTTATAATTCCAAACATTTTCTGCCACGTTTCTTCTCCCTCTGCATTTATAATTCCAAATATTTTCTGCCACGTTTCTTCTCCCTCTGCATTTATAATTCCAAATATTTTCTGCCACGTTTCTTCTCCCTCTGCATTTATAATTCCAAATATTTTCTGCCACGTTTCTTCTCCTTCTGCATTTATAATTCCAAATATTTTCTGCCACGTTTCTTCTCCTTCTGCATATATAATTCCAAATATTTTCTGCCACGTTTCTTCTCCCTCTGCATTTATAATTCCAAACATTTTCTGCCACGTTTCTTCTCCCTCTGCATTTATAATTCCAAATATTTTCTGCCACGTTTCTTCTCCCTCTGCATTTATAATTCCAAATATTTTCTGCCACGTTTCTTCTCCCTCTGCATTTATAATTCCAAATATTTTCTGCCACGTTTCTTCTCCCTCTGCATTTATAATTCCAGCTATTTTCTGCCACGTTTCTTCTCCCTCTGCATTTATAATTCCAAATATTTTCTGCCACGTTTCTTCTCCCTCTGCATTTATAATTCCAAATATTTTCTGCCACGTTTCTTCTCCTTCTGCATTTATAATTCCAAATATTTTCTGCCACGTTTCTTCTCCTTCTGCATTTATAATTCCAAATATTTTCTGCCACGTTTCTTCTCCCTCTGCATTTATAATTCCAGCTATTTTCTGCCACGTTTCTTCACCATGTACATTTATAATTCCAAATATTTTCTGCCACGTTTCTTCTCCTTCTGCATTTATAATTCCAAATATTTTCTGCCACGTTTCTTCTCCCTCTGCATTTATAATTCCAGCTATATTCTGCCACGTTTCTTCACCATGTACATTTATAATTCCAAATATTTTCTGCCACGTTTCTTCTCCCTCTGCATTTATAATTCCAAATATTTTCTGCCACGTTTCTTCTCCCTCTTCATTTATAATTCCAAGTATTTGCTGCCACGTTTCTTCTCCCTCTGCATTTATAATTCCAAATATTTTCTGCCACGTTTCTTCTCCCTCTGCATTTATAATTCCAAATATTTTCTGCCACGTTTCTTCTCCCTCTGCATTTATAATTCCAAATATTTTCTGCCACGTTTCTTCTCCCTCTGCATTTATAATTCCAGCTATTTTCTGCCACGTTTCTTCTCCCTCTGCATTTATAATTCCAGCTATATTCTGCCACGTTTCTTCACCATGTACATTTATAATTCCAAATATTTTCTGCCACGTTTCTTCTCCCTCTGCATTTATAATTCCAAATATTTTCTGCCACGTTTCTTCTCCCTCTGCATTTATAATTCCAGCTATATTCTGCCACGTTTCTTCACCATGTACATTTATAATTCCAAATATTTTCTGCCACGTTTCTTCTCCCTCTGCATTTATAATTCCAAATATTTTCTGCCACGTTTCTTCTCCCTCTTCATTTATAATTCCAAGTATTTGCTGCCACGTTTCTTCTCCCTCTGCATTTATAATTCCAAATATTTTCTGCCACGTTTCTTCTCCCTCTGCATTTATAATTCCAAATATTTTCTGCCACGTTTCTT
Source organism: Reticulitermes speratus (assembly GCA_021186555.1). Lineage (NCBI taxonomy): Eukaryota > Metazoa > Arthropoda > Insecta > Blattodea > Rhinotermitidae > Reticulitermes > Reticulitermes speratus. Next base: position 26,171,490 of record JAJKFL010000427.1, read on the forward strand.
CTCCCTCTGCATTTATAATTCCAAATATTTTCTGCCACGTTTCTTCTCCCTCTGCATTTATAATTCCAAATATTTTCTGCCACGTTTCTTCTCCCTCTGCATTTATAATTCCAAATATTTTCTGCCACGTTTCTTCACCTCCTACATTTATAATTCCAGCTACCTTCGACCATTCAGTTCACTTTTCTCCCGTCTCTTCCTGTGTAGCTACGTCAGTCAGCAGCTACGTCAGTCATCACTCTGTCCAGCGTGTCGTCCTATAACCAAACACGGACATAATGCCACTACAGTTCATAGTGATGACGTCACGCCTATCGACTGCATCAGCTAGTGGGCTGCTACTCGCCATGTATTGCTCTTCCCATCTGTTACAGTTTTCCAAATCCTGTCATAAATTTCACATAATTTTTGTACATAGGTATAATGTCCCTATGATTACTACATGGCCCGCCAATCATATTGTTGCCCGTCATCTTGTTTGGTGAGCAGTTCCAGTTACTGATGGCGTTGTTCTGTGTGCGTTTCTGCCCAAACGTTGGGATGGGTCATGGGGTGCAGAGATACAGAGTTGGTTATTTGATGGTGTGGGTCTTAGTGGAAATGGGTTGTGAGGATGGGAGGTGGATGGAACTGGCTGCGGGTCGTGTCCAGTGACGGGCTTTGGCATTAGCAGTGGTGGTGTGTGCGATGTTACTATATGTACCGCCATGTTTAACATTCACAAATTCTACGTTCTGCCCACACAGTGTATTTATGTGTTTTGTGTGGATCTCAGAACAAACAGCGATTATTTCACTGTACAGCATTAACTGACTGGTTTGTATAACTGAGACGGAGTGTGTTTACTGCGCGGTACGGACTGTATTTATGTGTTTTGTGTGGATCTCAGAACAAACAGCGATTATTTCACTGTACAGCATTAACTGACTGGTTTGTATAACTGAGACGGAGTGTGTTTACTGCGCGGTACGGACTGTATTTATGTGTTTTGTGTGGATCTCAGAACAAACAGCGATTATTTCACTGTACAGCATTAACTGACTGGTTTGTATAACTGAGACGGAGTGTGTTTACTGCGCGGTACGGACTGTATTTATGTGTTTTGTGTGGATCTCAGAACAAACAGCGATTATTTCACTGTACAGCATTAACTGACTGGTTTGTATAACTGAGAACGGAGTGTGTTTACTGCGCGGTACGGACTGTATTTATGTGTTTTGTGTGGATCTCAGAACAAACAGCGATTATTTCACTGTACAGCATTAACTGACTGGTTTGTATAACTGAGACGGAGTGTGTTTACTGCGCGGTACGGACTGTATTTATGTGTTTTGTGTGGATCTCAGAACAAACAGCGATTATTTCACTGTACAGCATTAACTGATGGTTTTGTTTTAACTGAGACGGAGTGTGTTTTACTGCGCGGTACGGACTGTATTTATGTGTTTTCTGTGGATCTCAGAACAAACAGCGATTATTTCACTGTACAACATTAACTGACTGGTTTGTATAACTGAGACGGAGTGTGTTTACTGCGCGGTACGGACTGTATTTATGTGTTTTGTGTGGATCTCAGAACAAACAGCGATTATTTCACTGTACAACATTAACTGACTGGTTTGTATAACTGAGACGGAGTGTGTTTACTGCGCGGTACGGACTGTATTTATGTGTTTTGTGTGGATCTCAGAACAAACAGCGATTATTTCACTGTACAGCATTAACTGACTGGTTTGTATAACTGAGACGGAGTGTGTTTACTGCGCGGTACGGACTGTATTTATGTGTTTTGTGTGGATCTCAGAACAAACAGCGATTATTTCACTGTACAACATTAACTGACTGGTTTGTATAACTGAGACGGAGTGTGTTTACTGCGCGGTACGGACTGTATTTATGTGTTTTGTGTGGATCTCAGAACAAACAGCGATTATTTCACTGTACACATTAACTGACTGGTTTGTATAACTGAGACGGAGTGTGTTTACTGCGCGGTACGGACTGTATTTATGTGTTTTGTGTGGATCTCAGAACAAACAGCGATTATTTCACTGTACAGCATTAACTGACTGGTTTGTATAACTGAGACGGAGTGTGTTTACTGCGCGGTACGGACTGTATTTATGTGTTTTGTGTGGATCTCAGAACAAACAGCGATTATTTCACTGTACAACATTAACTGACTGGTTTGTATAACTGAGACGGAGTGTGTTTACTGCGCGGTACGGACTGTATTTATGTGTTTTGTGTGGATCTCAGAACAAACAGCGATTATTTCACTGTACAACATTAACTGACTGGTTTGTATAACTGAGACGGAGTGTGTTTACTGCGCGGTACGGACTGTATTTATGTGTTTTGTGTGGATCTCAGAACAAACAGCGATTATTTCACTGTACAGCATTAACTGACTGGTTTGTATAACTGAGACGGAGTGTGTTTACTGCGCGGTACGGACTGTATTTATGTGTTTTGTGTGGATCTCAGAACAAACAGCGATTATTTCACTGTACAGCATTAACTGACTGGTTTGTATAACTGAGACGGAGTGTGTTTACTGCGCGGTACGGACTGTATTTATGTGTTTTGTGTGGATCTCAGAACAAACAGCGATTATTTCACTGTACAGCATTAACTGACTGGTTTGTATAACTGAGACGGAGTGTGTTTACTGCGCGGTACGGACTGTATTTATGTGTTTTGTGTGGATCTCAGAACAAACAGCGATTATTTCACTGTACAGCATTAACTGACTGGTTTGTATAACTGAGACGGAGTGTGTTTACTGCGCGGTACAGACTGTATTTATGTGTTTTGTGTGGATCTCAGAACAAACAGCGATTATTTCACTGTACAACATTAACTGACTGGTTTGTATAACTGAGACGGAGTGTGTTTACTGCGCGGTACGGACTGTATTTATGTGTTTTGTGTGGATCTCAGAACAAACAGCGATTATTTCACTGTACAACATTAACTGACTGGTTTATATAACTGAGACGGATAAGTCAGGTTACTCCTACTAGAAAGACAAACGAGCGAAGCCTAGGACCTTCCAAGAAAAACAGTGGTCTTTCTGAAATCGGGGAGCATTGGATGTAAAAAGTACCTTCACCTTTGGAGAATGGTTGATTGTACCAAAAATGAATGAATGCGTAAGTCTGTCAGTCTTCTGCTCTTTTTCTTTCCTACAGAGGTGTGTCATGGTTTTCCGTATGTCTGTAGCCTACAGTGTCTCACGGTGTGACAAGCCCGCGTCCTTCCACGTCCCTTCCAGTCATTCTACCAGTCTCAGCCACTGACAGTGTTCCTCGCTACACCAACAACAAACCAGTACGTTACGTGTTCTGCTGCGCCTGTCATTATGCATCCTGTGTTGCCTTCTCATGTCACCAGGTCAGTGAAACCTGCGCGCTGTGAGGATGCGCCTACAGCACCGCCTGCTGATTGCCTCGTGTCTCCGATTTCACCTGTTAATGTACACGTAGCGCGCAGGATCGCTGCGGTCACTAGAAAGTAAGACCCCGGGAGAAACAGATGGTTTTTCTCAGACACACCTCTCTCCCGAGTGCGCAGTCCGGATTTGGTCTAGGGTGGCTTTGGACTTGAGCATTAGCTTGTGGTAGCAATAAATAATGAGCGTTTCATTGTGGTAGCAATAAATAATGAGCGTTTCATTGTGGTAGCAATAAATAATGAGCGTTTCATTGCGGTAGAAATAAATAATGAGCGTTTCATTGTGGTAGCAATAAATAATGAGCGTTTCATTGTGGTAGCAATAAATAATGAGCGTTTCATTGTGGTAGCAATAAAGAATGAGCGTTTCATTGCGGTAGCAATAAATAATGAGCGTTTCATTGCGGTAGCAATAAATAATGAGCGTTTCATTGTGGTAGCAATAAAGAATGAGCGTTTCATTGCGGTAGCAGTAAATATTGAGCGTTTCATTACGGTAGCAATAAATAATGAGCGTTTCATTGTGGTAGCAATAAATATTGAGCATTTCATTGTGGTAGCAATAAATAATGAGCGTTTCATTGTGGTAGCAATAAATAATGAGCGTTTCATTGTGGTAGCAATAAATAATGAGCGTTTAATTGCGGTAGCAATAAATAATGAGCGATTCATTGTGGGAGCAATAAATATTGAGCGTTTCATTGTGGTAGCAATAAATACTGAGCGTTTTGGTGTAGTAGCAGTAAGTATTGAGCGTTTCATTGTGGTAGCAATAAATAATGAGCGTTTCATTGTGGTAGCAATAAATAATGAGCGTTTCATTGTGGTAGCAATAAATAGTGAGCGTTTCATTGTGGTAGCAATAAATATTGAGCGTTTCATTGTGGTAGCAAATAATGAGCGTTTCATTGTGGGTAGCAATAAATAATGAGCGTTTGATTGTTGTAGCAATAAATATTGAGCGTTTCATTGTGGTAGCAATAAATACTGAGCGTTTCGGTGTAGTAGCAGTAGGTATTGAGCGTTTCATTGTGGTAGCAATAAATCTTGAGCGTTTCGGTGTAGTAGCAGTAAGTATTGAGCGTTTCATTGTGGTAGCAATAAATATTGAGCGTTTCATTGTGGTAGCAATAAATACTGAGCGTTTCGGTGTAGTAGCAGTAGGTATTGAGCGTTTCATTGTGGTAGCAATAAATATTGAGCGTTTCATTGTGGTAGCAAATAATGAGCGTTTCATTGTGGTAGCAATAAATAATGAGCGTTTGATTGTTGTAGCAATAAATATTGAGCGTTTCATTGTGGTAGCAATAAATACTGAGCGTTTCGGTGTAGTAGCAGTAGGTATTGAGCGTTTCATTGTGGTAGCAATAAATATTGAGCGTTTCGGTGTAGTAGCAGTAAGTATTGAGCGTTTCATTGTGGTAGCAATAAATATTGAGCGTTTCATTGTGGTAGCAAATAATGAGCGTTTCATTGTGGTAGCAATAAATAATGAGCGTTTGATTGTTGTAGCAATAAATATTGAGCGTTTCATTGTGGTAGCAATAAATACTGAGCGTTTCGGTGTAGTAGCAGTAGGTATTGAGCGTTTCATTGTGGTAGCAATAAATATTGAGCGTTTCGGTGTAGTAGCAGTAAGTATTGAGCGTTTCATTGTGGTAGCAATAAATATTGAGCGTTTCATTGTGGTAGCAACATGTATTGAGCATTTCGGTGTTGTATCAATAAATGTTGAGGTCGGTACACAACATCTGTTCACTTTGTTAACAAAATGCCGTGTTTACGGTGTTGCCGGTCTTCCTGTATTCAGGCAGTGTGTGTATAGGACAATACATGACCGATTTTTATGAAATCATTCCACTGCGGATCACCTCTGCAGGTTCCATTAACCTTTTGGACCACAGGTTCATATAAGTAGTATGTAAGACGGCTGTCTTCTGGAATGTGACGCCGTGTAGTCTGGTAGAAATTCATCGATGTTTCGGAGGAGTGTACTGTCTCCATCTTCAAAGCAAAAGAGTAAAATTATACCAAAACAACATGGCGTCACATTCCATAACACTGTAATCTCTTTCCCAGGAAACTTTCGAATAACACAAATCCTGGGATGCCCCCCCCTCCGTCCTATTGCCCTTTAACTACGCATATCAAAACCCGCGACATGACATTGTCCAGGTAAGGTAAAGGTAAAGGTACAGCAATACCATTACAGGCCTGGACAGGCCCTTAGGGTTCCAGGAGGTTGAGGCTCCCAGATTTGTAGACAATCGGCACATGAAGGTGGTAAGGTTGTCAGCCCTACGCACCGGCCGCCTTAACCCCCCTGTAAATATTCCTGGTACTCATTTCTGTTAGAGGCTGAGTCGACCCCAGGGCCATAGTGCGACCGAAACGATTATGTCAATGAAAAATTCCAATGACACCATCGGGAATCGAACCCGCGACCTTCCGGCTTGTAGCGCAAATATTTCGCGCTTTTCGCCCGAGATGCCTTCATTCACGCACTGTCCGTAGTACAGTCTAACTCGGTTATAACGTCATGAAAGAGGCTGAATATGTTGTATCGTTATAAACGAGTGTCGTTATAACCGAGTAGTATAATGTTACGGTTAACAGTGAGGAATTAATTGGTACCACAGAATATCTGACGTTATAGGCGAGGTGTCGTGTAAAGTGATGTCGTTATAACCGGGTTGAACTGTATAAGTTCTGATATATTGACAGATACTATTGCAGCTTTAGTGAGTGACTCAGAGCACCACGACGTGAAGCTTCCCCACCTCAAGACCCCTCAGTTCGCGGGCTGTAGGTCAGTCACCTGTTCTTTACAGTCTGCAGTTTCAGCGACCGCTTTCTTTGCTCAAGGTACGCAGTGAAATTGCTGGACCAGGTAACAGGAAGGCTAGCACAGCAGTACGCTCTGGTATGAGTATCTGCTGAGGAATTCGAAACCGCAAACTTCGGAGGGGGAAAAAAAATCATTCTATCGAATTTGTTACAGTCACGATCTGTCCGCCGAGTGATGTAAAGTCCTTTTATTTAAGCACCGCGCGTTGAATGCGTATGGGAGAGTAGAGGTGTAGCTTCACGCGCCGTCCGTTTTATCCCTGCACACTGCATATAAGGCTACGTGCGTTCTAAAGCTGGTCTGGTGGTGAAGTTTAAATCTCTGTCCTGCCTGGAATCGAACCCTGATCGTCCGTTTATTGTCACTAGTCACCGTACCGACTGAGCTACCTCGGACACGCATGCGGGTTGTGAAAGGTAAAAGGTAATGAACGCGTATAGGAGTAGAGGTATAGCTCCACTGATTCTTAACATCGGCAGTAGAGGTGAGAGATAGGCTTCACGCCACGGCTGCTTTACCCCCATACATGCGGAAGACAGCTGGACTAACCATCTGTCTGGTTAACTCGTACTGAATCGATTGTAGAAATGTATTATAATTTATACTATATTAATTTATATAATTATTATTATAATTATGTGAACCAAAAGCCAGAAATAGCGTGAGTGATCAGACGTGGCAGTAAAGTTTATTATAAATTGTGTTATGTAAGTCCGCAGTTTTCAAGTGGAGTCAGCAGGAGCACCTGAAGGGGTGATCTTGCATGTAACTTGTGGTGGGTAAGAGTTCTGTAGCCGGAGTGTGGCGCTGAGAAACGGAAGTTCTTAACTGTGAGAAACAGACTTAGCAGTTCCCACGAGGTGACCTTTTGTCATGCTAAAGTACCGTTTGTGCTCTCTGTTTCCGGCTGCTTATGTAACGTCAGATTAATTAACTCTGAAGATTAACCTGAATTATATAAAGACTCAGTCCGTACCGCGCAGTAAACACACTCCGTCTCAGTTATACAAACCAGTCAGTTAATGTTGTACAGTGAAATAATCGCTGTTTGTTCTGAGATCCACACAAAACACATAAATACAGTCCGTACCGCGCAGTAAACACACTCCGTCTCAGTTATACAAACCAGTCAGTTAATGTTGTACAGTGAAATAATCGCTGTTTGTTCTGAGATCCACACAAAACACATAAATACAGTTCGTACCGCGCAGTAAAACACACTCCGTCTCAGTTATACAAACCAAGTCAGTTAATGTTGTACAGTGAAATAATCGCTGTTTGTTCTGAGATCCACACAAAACACATAAATACATGTCCGTCGCGCAGTAAACACACTCTGTGAATGTTAAAACAGGGTGAGTAATATGTACAGTGAATTAAATGTGTTGTCTAACCCACAGTAACACGATAAATACAGTCCGTACCGCGCAGTAAACACACTCCGTCTCAGTTATACAAACCAGTCAGTTAATGTTGTACAGTGAAATAATCGCTGTTTGTTCTGAGATCCACACAAAACACATAAATACAGTCCGTACCGCGCAGTAAACACACTCCGTCTCAGTTATACAAACCAGTCAGTTAATGCTGTACAGTGAAATAATCGCTGTTTGTTCTGTGATCCACACAAAACACATAAATACACTGTGTGGGCAAAACGTAGAATTTGTGAATGTTAAACATGGTGGTACATATAGTAACCACTGAGCATTAAAGTTTGACATCACAGTAACATCGATATGTGGAGAGCTCACAGCATCACCAACAGCAGTCTGTGTGGACTGAAGCAGTTGGACTAGCTACAAACATACGAAATGTTTAGAGAAGTGAGGTTCTGACATCAGTGACTATGAACATTACAGTATTCTTGAATGTGACGCCGTGTAGTTCGATAGAAATTTACGAACTTTTCGGAGTAACGTAGTATCTCCGTCCTTAGGGTAGAAGAGAGAGGGGGTGGGAGAGACTGCCGTGAAGATGGAGGCAGTAAGTGTCTGTCGAACCCTCAGTAAATTTCTATCTGACATCGCCGATGTCAGTAATTAGTCTTCGTTCAGTTGACTGCTAAGTCCGACAGGCTGCAGCGTGGTCTGTGACCGAGGAGGCCCGGGTTCGATCCTGGGCTAGTCTATAGGGGTTTGTGGTGGACAGAGTGTCACTGGGATACGTATTTTGGCCCACTACATCTATTTTCCGCTGTTAGACCATTTCATCAATGTTCAGTATTTATCTTTATCTTAATAATAGTCTACTGTCGTCAGAACCACTTCGAAGATTTTGGTGTAGATGGGAGGATAACATTAATATTATCTTGAATTAAACGGTTGCGAGGTCATGGACTCAGGACAGGGACAGGTGGCGGGCTGTTGTGATGCGGTAATGAACCTTCGGGTTACATAAAACGCGGGGAATTTCTTGACTAGCTGACGACCTGTTAGCTTCTCAAGAAGGACTGTGCTCCGTGAGTAGTAGTTAGTTAGTTAGTTATTAGTTAGTAGTGCTTTGCCTGTAATAAGTTATCTTTTTTTGTGTTACAATAAACAGCATTACCTTGTTTGCCTTGGTATTGGAGTTACAGTGTGTTTATTTGGAGGTAGGAACTGCATTTGAATTTGTCATTTGGCTAGACGTATGGCTTCGAAAATGACCCCGTGACGGGTCTTTTCCTGCGAATAGACTATCCCGGCGGACACATATACGTACTGAAAACAAAATTGTTATAAAATAAATTGTAGCTGTTTGACATTGTTATTAATTTAATAATAATAATATTTACTGAGCACAACGGGATGTCACACATCAAAATTATCTTCCCATCTACTCCTAGGTCTTCCAAGTGGTCTCTTTCCTTCACGTTTCCCTACCAAAACCTGTAAGCATTTCTCGTCTCTCCCATACGTGCTACAAGCCTCACCTGGTAACGATGCATGTTAAGGAATTTGGACAAGGCAAACAATCGACTGAAGTTTTTACGAGGCTTGGACATCCGGTGATGATAATTGCGAAGAAATCAGTGAAAGTATAGCGAAGCCTGGACCGTCTCACGGACCGAACAAACACGAATTAACTAGATCAGATAAACGTGGCGACACAATCGTATAGTCACGCTAAGACCTCGCAATAATCTGGCCAATTAGCAGGCAGTGTCTAATTAGTCGCTTGTCGAATCTGACGATTGGGAAAGCGAGCGTCTTTCTGTGTCCACAGCCGGCGATTTGTGGCTTTCTTCTGTTACCTGTTCCTCACGGTTGTGCATTATTAAGAAAGGCAAGCAGATGATCTGATATGCATTACAAAGTACCGCGGCTTCCACAGTGCGGAGTATCGCCGTATTCAATTGGCTCCAATTATCCGAATTCTTTCCACTCTACCTTATGACGTCATGCATTCTCCAATCCAGTCCTTTCTCTACGTAACGCTTTCAAAGTTAATCCTTGGCGTATCCGTACACACGTTAATTAAAACCATACAGTGGTTACTATACGTACCACCACGTTAACATTCAACAATTCTACGTTCTGCCCACACAGTGTATTTATGTGTTTTGTGTGGATCTCAGAACAAACAGCGATTATTTCACTGTACAACATTAACTGACTGGTTTGTATAACTGAGACGGAGTGTGTTTACTGCGCGGTACGGACTGTATTTATGTGTTTTGTGTGGATCTCAGAACAAACAGCCATTATTTCACTGTACAACATTAACTGACTGGTTTGTATAACTGAGACGGAGTGTGTTTACTGCGCGGTACGGACTGTATTTATGTGTTTTGTGTGGATCTCAGAACAAACAGCGATTATTTCACTGTACAACATTAACTGACTGGTTTGTATAACTGAGACGGAGTGTGTTTTACTGCGCGGTACGGACTGAAATTTTATGTACTGTTTAAATGGAATTTGGGCTTAAAATGGCTCAGGCGGTCACTAGCTGACTTCAAAATGCGGAGGCCCGGGTGCGATCCCGGGACAGTTTATACGGGACTTGTGGTGCAGGAAGTAGCATTTGGACAGGGTTTCCTCGAGTGCTTCCGTCTTCCCCTGTCAGTATCATTCCACCAATGCTCCATACTCATTCATCTACCACCAACGCTGTATAATGTTTCTCTCCCAGTACTTCAGTTTTCCCCTGTCAGTATCATTCCACCAATGCTCCATACTCATTCATCTACCACCAACGCTGTATAATGTTTTTCTCCGAGTACTTCAGTTTTCCCCTGTCAGTATCATTCCACCAATGCTCCATACTCATTCATTCATCTACCACCAACGCTGTATAATGTTTCTCTCCAGTACTTCAGTTTTCCCCTGTCAGTATCATTCCCCCAATGCTCCATACTCATTCATCTACCACCAACGCTGTATAATGTTTCTCTCCCAGTACTTCAGTTTTCCCCTGTCAGCATCATTCCACCAATGCTCCATACTCATTCATCTACCACCAACGCTGTATAATTGTTTTTCTCCGAGTACTTCAGTTTTCCCCTGTCAGTATCATTCCACCAATTTGCTCCTTTACTCATCCATCTACCACCAACGCTGTATAATGTTTTTCTCCGAGTACTTCAGTTTTCCCTGTCAGTATCATTCCACCAATGCTCCATACTCATTCATCTACCACCAACGCTGTATAATGTTTCTCTCCCAGTACTTCAGTTTTCCCCTGTCAGTATCATTCCACCAATGCTCCATACTCATTCATCTACCACCAACGCTGTATAATGTTTCTCTCCCAGTACTTCAGTTTTCCCCTGTCAGTATCATTCCACCAATGCTCCATACTCATTCATCTACCACCAACGCTGTATAATGTTTTTCTCCGAGTACTTCAGTTTTCCCCTGTCAGTATCATTCCACCAATGCTCCATACTCATCCATCTACCACCAACGCTGTATAATGTTTTTCTCCGAGTACTTCAGTTTTCCCTGTCAGTATCATTCCACCAATGCTCCATACTCATCCATCTACCACAACGCTGTATAATGGTTTTCTCCCCAGTATCGGTCTTCCTGTCGAATAACTTCCCAATGCCACATATATCTACATTAAACCAAAGTGTTATAAAGTTTTGTCTTTCCTAGTACTTGTTATTACTTTATAATCAATATTACTACACACATGTCACACTTCATAAATTATCTTCCCACTACCTAGTTCAATGTTTTTCTTCCCCTCCAAAACTGTACTTTCTGTTCTCCCTTAGTTCTTACAATGCTCACCGTACTGCATGTTAAGGAATTGACAAGCCACAACGCAGATAAGTTTTAGGGCTTCCACCAGTAATTGCGAAGAATTTCAGTGAGTATCAGCCTACCGCATAGGCCGAACAAACTCAATTAATCTAGATCAGACAACGTGCGAACAATGTATATTTCACGCTAAGTACTCGGTTTCTGGCCATTGCAGTCATTCTAATTAGTCCTTACGAATCTACGATCTGGGAAACACGCTGTTCTGTTTCCTACAGCGGCTTCGTTTTCTTCTGTATCTTTCCTCACATTGTGCATTATTAATAAACCAAACAGATATCTGTTTCTTACCAAGTACTGCGGCTTTCCCAGTGCAGTATCATATTCAATAGGCTCCATATATCCAATATTCCCACCTTATTATGATATATTCTGCATCCAGTCTTTCACGTATCGCTTCAAGTTATTCCTGCGTATGTCCCTAATAAACCATACATTTACATCTACCACCACGCTTCATTAAATTTGTTCTGCCACCAGTTATTCATGTGTTTGTCGTATCATCACAACAGCATTATTCACTGTACACATAACATTGTTGTACCAACCTGATAGAGTTGTTTACTCCCGGACGTTTTAGTACTTTCATGTTTTTTCCACGTCACTAGTACTTCACAATGCGCCCGTGCGATCGACATTTATACGATTATCCACAACGTGCATTAAGTTTTCTCTCCGAGTACTTCCGTTTCCCCTGTCAGTATCATTCCACCAATGCTCCCATACTCATTCATTCATCTACCACCAACGCTGTATAATGTTTTTCTCCCAGTACTTCAGTTTCCCCTGTCAGTATCATTCCACCAATGCTCCATACTCATTCATCACTACCACCAACGCTGTATAATGTTTTTCTCCCAGTACTTCAGTTTCCCCTGTCAGTATCATTCCACCAATGCTCCATACATCATTACATCTACCACCAACGCTGTATAATGTTTTTCTCTCCATTACTTCAGTTTTCCCCTGTCAGTATCATTCCACCAATGCTCCATACTCATACATCTACCACCAACGCTGTATAATGTTTTTCTCCCAGTACTTCGTCTTCCCCTGTCAGTATCATTCCACAATGCCCATACTCATTCATACCATCTACCACCAACGCTGTATAATGTTTTCTCCCAGTACTTCAGTTTTCCCTGTCAGTATCATTCCACCAATGCCCATACTCATTCATCCATCTACCACCAACGCTGTATAATGTTTTCTCCCAGTACTTCAGTTTTCCCCTGTCAGTATCATTCCACCAATGCTCCATACTCATTCATCATCTACCACCAACGCTGTATAATGTTTTCTCTCCCAGTACTTCAGTTTTCCCCTGTCAGTATCATTCCACCAATGCTCCATACTCATTCATCATCTACCTCCAACGCTGTATAATGTTTCTTCTCCCAGTACTTCAGTTTTCCCCTGTCAGTATCATTCCACCAATGCTCCATACCATTCATACATCTACCACCAACGCTGTATAATGTTTTTCTCCCAGTACTTCAGTTTTCCCCTGTCAGTATCATTCCACCAATGCTCCATTACTCATTCATTCATCTACCACCGACACTGTATAATGTTTTTCTCCCAGTACTTCAGTTTCCCCTGTCAGTATCATTCCACAATGCTCCATACTCATTCATCCATCTACCACCAACGCTGTATAATGTTTCTTCTCCCAGTACTTCAGTTTTCCCCTTTCAGTATCATTCCACCAATGCTCCATACTCATTCATACATCTACCACCAACGCTGTATAATATTTTTCTCCCAGTACTTCAGTTTCCCCTGTCAGTATCATTCCACCAATGCTCCATACTCATTCATCATCTACCACCAACGCTGTATAATGTTTTTCTCCCAGTACTTCAGTTTTCCCTGTCAGTATCATTCCACCAATGCTCCATACTCATTCATACATTACCTCCAACGCTGTATAATGTTTTCTCTCCCATACTTCAGTTTTACCCTGTCAGTATCATTCCACCAATGCTCCCGTACTCATTCATTCATCTACCACCAACGCTGTATAATGTTTTTCTCCCAGTACTTCAGTTTTCCCCTGTCAGTATTCATTCCACCAATGCTCCATACTCATTCTAATCTACCACCAACGCTGTATAATGTTTTTCTCCCAGTACTTCAGTTTTCCCCTGTCAGTATCATTCCACCAATGCTCCATACTCATTCATACATCTACCACCAACGCTGTATAATGTTTTTCTCCAGTACTTCAGTTTTCCCCTGTCAGTATCATTCCACCAATGCTCCATACTCATTCATTCATCTACCTCCGACACTGTATAATGTTTTTCTCCCAGTACTTCAGTTTTACCCTGTCAGTATCATTCCACCAATGCTCCATACTCATTTATACATCTACCACCGACGCTGTACAATATTTTTCTCCCAGTACTTCAGTTTCCCCTGTCAGTATCATTCCACCAATGCTCCATACTCATTCATACATCTACCACCAACGCTGTATAATGTTTTCTCCCAGTACTTCAGTTTTCCCTGTCAGTATCATTCCACCAATGCTCCATACTCATTCATTCATCTACCACCAACGCTGTATAATGTTTCTCTCCCAGTACTTCAGTTTTCCCCTGTCAGTATCATTCCACCAATAAATACTCTATCTTCAATCTAATACTACTTTTATCAGAAGGACAATCGGACGAAGCCTGGAACCTTCACACAAAGCCATGGACAGCGAAGTGCTTTCACAGTTTCGCCGTGCAGCTCATACGGCTGTTTGTACCCGTAACTCACTTTGTATTCGTGTATGACTGTCAGCTGGGAGGAGAGAAAGCGATCGGCCTCGACGTTTCGACCTGATAAACGCCTCACAGGAATGTTGAAACAATAACAAGGGACGTGCAGCTGGGCGCGTCGCCAAGCACCTTATTATTTCATGCTAATGTGAGTCCGGTTTGCAGCTGCTGTGTACCACCTTTCAACAATACATGTTACCCGCACAGTGTAATCCTGATGGCTCAGTCAGTATAGTGACTAGGCTACTGGATGGACGTGGTTCGAATCCCGTCAGTGACAAGAGATTTATGTCTTCTCCGAAATGTCCATACCGACCCTGGGGTTCACCCATCCTCCTGTTCAATGGGTACTGGGCTTGTTCCCCGGGGGGTAAAGCGGCCGTGACGTGATGTTGACCACTCATCTTCACGCAGTGCCGAGGTTAAGGATGAGTGGAGGCTAAATTAAGCACTTTTAGAAAGAGGGTCAAGAAAGTAGTTACAAGCTAAGGGTTGTTAAGTGGGGATTAAATGGAAATAAGGAAGTGATGTGAAGTGAAGGGGCGTGAAGTGTTAATGAAGTGTTTGGTTCGAAGTGAAGTGAATTAAGTTCTTGGGGATAAAAGTATCATGTACTTGGACTGACTGAGGACTACTGAGGATACTCTAACGTATTGAGATTATTTAATGTGTGGGTGTTTGTGTAAGTGTGGTTGTTTTTGTTAAGGTGTGGATGTTTTTGTTAAGGTGTGGATGTTTTTGTAATGTGTGTACGGTGTTCTAATGTGTGTACTTGTATTTACTGTATGTATTTTGTTTTGTAATTGTGTATAGTTTCAATATAGTCTTCTCGGGCGCACAGCCGCGTCAATTCGTTTGAATACAACGTTTCGGGGACTAGCTCCGTCCCATCCTCAGGCAAAACTGATTTAACATACAACTCGTCTGTCCCGTGTATGTTAAATCAGTTTTGCCTGAGGATGGGGACGGAGCTAGTCCCCGAAACGTTGTATTCAAACGAATTGACGGGCTGTGCGCCCGAGAAGACTATACTGAATCATGTCGCCGCGAAAGTTTTAAAACTTATATGTGTATAGTTTGTTTTGTATTGTTACTTTTATGTATATTTATATGTCCATTTGTATTGTGTGTACTAGTGTAAGCACTACTGCCACCGGGTGAAAACATTTGTATTGTGTGTACTAGTGTAAGGACTACTGCCACCGGGTGAAAACATTTGTATTGTGTGTACTAGTGTAAGGACTACTGCCACCGGGTGAAAACATTTGTATTGTGTGTACTAGTGTAAGGACTACTGCCACCGGGTGAAAACATTTGTATTGTGTGTACTAGTGTAAGGACTACTTCCACCGGGTGAAAACATTTGTATTGTGTGTACTAGTGTAAGGACTACTGCCACCGGGTGAAAAATTTTATTGTGTGTACTGTGTAAGGACTACTGCCACCGGGTGAAAACATTTGTATTGTGTGTACTAGTGTAAGGACTACTGCCACCGGGTGAAAACATTTGTATTGTGTGTACTAGTGTAAGGACTACTGCCACCGGGTGAAAACATTTGTATTGTGTGTACTAGTGTAAGGACTACTGCCACCGGGTGAAAACATTTGTATTGTGTGTACTAATGTAAGGACTACTGCCACCGGGTGAAAACATTTGTATTGTGTGTACTAGTGTAAGGACTACTGCCACCGGGTGAAAACATTTGTATTGTGTGTACTAGTGTAAGGACTACTGCCACCGGGTGAAAACATTTGTATTGTGTGTACTAGTGTAAGGACTACTGCCACCGGGTGAAAACATTTGTATTGTGTGTACTAGTGTAAGGACTACTGCCACCGGGTGAAAACATTTGTATTGTGTGTACTAGTGTAAGGACTACTGCCACCGGGTGAAAACATTTGTATTGTGTGTACTAGTGTAAGGACTACTGCCACCGGGTGAAAACATTTGTATTGTGTGTACTGTGTAAGGACTACTGCCACCGGGTGAAAACATTTGTATTGTGTGTACTAGTGTAAGGACTACTGCCACCGGGTGAAAACATTTGTATTGTGTGTACTGGTGTAAGGACTACTGCCACCGGGTGAAAACATTTGTATTGTGTGTACTGTGTAAGGACTACTGCCACCGGGTGAAAACATTTGTATTGTGTGTACTGTGTAAGGACTACTGCCACCGGGTGAAAACATTTGTATTGTGTGTACTAGTGTAAGGACTGCTGCCACCGGGTGAAAACATTTGTATTGTGTGTCTGTGTAAGGACTACTGCCACCGGGTGAAAACATTTGTATTGTGTGTACTAGTGTAAGGACTACTGCCACCGGGTGAAACATTTGTATTGTGTGTACTAGTGTAAGGACTACTGCCACCGGGTGAAAACATTTGTATTGTGTGTACTAGTGTAAGGACTACTGCCACCGGGTGAAAACATTTGTATTGTGTTGTACTATGTAAGGACTACTGCCACCGGGTGAAAACGTTTGTATTGTGTTGACTAGTGTAAGGACTACTGCCACCGGGTGAAAACATTTGTATTGTGTGTACTAGTGTAAGGACTACTGCCACCGGGTGAAAACATTTGTATTGTGTGTACTAGTGTAAGGACTACTGCCACCGGGTGAAAACATTTGTATTGTGTGTACTAGTGTAAGGACTACTGCCACCGGGTGAAAACATTTGTATTGTGTGTACTAGTGTAAGGACTACTGCCACCGGGTGAAAACATTTGTATTGTGTGTACTAGTGTAAGGACTACTGCCACCGGGTGAAAACATTTGTATTGTGTGTACTAGTGTAAGGACTACTGCCACCGGGTGAAACCATTTGTATTGTGTGTGCTAGTGTAAGGACTACTGCCACCGGGTGAAACCATTTGTATTGTGTGTACTAGTGTAAGGACTACTGCCACCGGGTGAAAACATTTGTATTGTGTGTACTAGTGTAAGGACTACTGCCACCGGGTGAAAACATTTGTATTGTGTGTACTAGTGTAAGGACTACTGCCACCGGGTGAAAACATTTGTATTGTGTGTACTAGTGTAAGGACTACTGCCACCGGGTGAAAACATTTGTATTGTGTGTACTAGTGTAAGGACTACTGCCACCGGGTGAAAACCCAATTGCAGTAAATAATAATAATAATAAATAAACTCCCCTTGCCTTTTATCAGTATGCTACATGTTCCATATGAACCCCCAACAATCAGCAGTTATTTCCCTAAGCAGTGCTTAATGTTCCGGTTTTGTTAATGGAGACGCAATGTCTTTACCGCGAGGTAGGGGCAGAGGTTTGTGTTGTCTAGATGTATATGGAATTGTATTGTTGACGTTTCGGAGATGTTGACTGTCTCCGTTCGGTATACTGACAGAGCTGTGGGCCGGACGACTGCAGTTCAGGCATTGGAAACACAGAGCCTATGCAGACTTCTGCCCTGTAGACAGAAGCAGTTCTTTCCCCTGTGGTAAGGCGGCTGGAGCGCGATTCTGAACCCTGAAGTCAATGTATTGCAGACAGAAAGTATGGCGCTGTACCTCCATTCCCACATACTTTAGTGACGTCGTGCTGTATTGAGCGCGGTGACAGGTGTAACTTTTTGCTGTCTATATTCAGGACTGACGACGCTGTAGACGGCCTGAATTCCAGGCTCCACTGTCTCTCTGGTCACTAACCCGCTGACCCACTGACAGATGCATGTGAGAGGGAGTGTCTTACAAACCGCAGAGAAAAGCTGCCAGCCGCGCCCTGAGGACGAAACCACAGCGGTTAGAGCACCTGATATACTGTTTTACTGACTGGAAGTTCCAGGTTCGAATCAGGGCCGCGGTACCGACTGTCCGGACTGGAGGTTTTGTTTCGTGTTTGTGAGTTCCTACATTCAAATGACGGGATGTACCTCGAAATTAAGCCGTGCTCTTTTTCTTGCCTGTATTATCCCAGTCTCGGTTCAAAATTGTTTGTCTTACAGTTTGCTATCCAAAAATACAAACATTAAGATATACAGAACTATAATTTTGCCTGTTGTTTTGTATGGGTGTGAAACTTGGTCTCTCACACTGAGGGAGGAACATAGGCTGAGGGTGTTCGAGAATAGGGTGCTGAGGGGGATATTTCCGCCTAAGAGGGACGGGGTAACGGGGGAGTGGAGAAGACTACATAACGAGGAACTTAATGATCTGTACGGATCACCAAATATTATTCGGGTGATCAACTCAGGAAGAATGAGGTGGGCGGGGAATGTAGCACGTATGGGGAGGGGAGGGGAGAGGTGCATACAGGATTTTGGTGGGGAAACGTGAGGGAAAGAGGCCACTTGAAAGACCTAGGCATAGATAAGATGATAATATTAAAATGGATCTTCCTGAAGTGGGATGTGGGGGACATGGACTGGATTGATCTGGCTTAGAATATGGACGGTAACACGGTAATGGACCATCGATTTCCAGTGGCGCAGTTCGTTGAGGCACTGTGCTACAATCCGGAAGGTCGCTGGTTCGACTCCCGATGGTTTCATTGGAATTTTTCATTGACGTATTCCTTCCGGCTCCACTATGACCCTGGCGTCGACTAAGCCTGTAACAGGAATGAGTACCAGGGTTATCTCCTGGGGATAAAGGCGGCAGGTGCATAGGGCTCACAACGTTACCACCTTTATGTGACGACTGTCTTGAAATCTGGGGAACCTCCTGGAGCCCAAAGGGCCCGTGTATACTTTATGTCCGTATTTTGGGTTTATAAATAGGAAATACTGACGTTTACAGAAATTGTGGTCTTTGAGTTTAAGCAAGTTATATCTTGTGTTAACAGTACTTGTGTTTAGTGTGTTCAGATGCTACATTATTGTGCCTTTGTGAAGAATGCTAGAGTCAGTCTTATACCCTGATGATAGCGGAGACATATTTCCTTTGAAACTTTGTTAATTATTTAGCAAACGACGTGGCGTCGGTGGATTTCTTGACTAAGTCAGCAAGGTTCAGATTGTCACTAAGAACTCTGCTGCGCCGAGTTAGTTAAGAGAGAGCGTTACGAAACGCAATTCAACATGGTTTTATTTCCTTAAGACGACATTCCTCAAAATTGCTCGTCGGCCCCAGATGGGGTCTGCCCCCAAAATCTCGCACCTGTGACGTAATAACAACTGACGACAAAACCCGAAATGTCACCGTCACTGACAGCATTCTTTATGACGTATTGCTGTGAGATACACTTCAATATTGTTCTTCAATCTCCCTCAAGCCAGACGCTGTAGTTTTGAGAGAGAGATTGAGATAGCTCAGTTAATACAGTGACTAGCTACGAGCTGTACTGCCGGGGTATCGGGGGTTCGATGTTCGGAAGGGGGAAATTCTTTTCGTTCGCAGCATCTAGACTGGCTGTGGGGCCCCCACAACATCGTGTCCGATGGGCATGAGAGCTCTTACATGCCAGAATGTAATGCTGATTACCCACATCGATGTAGTGGCAAGATTAACCCTTTAAAGCCCAGTGGTTACTATATGTACCACCAATTTTAACATTCAACAATTCTACGTTCTGCCCACACAGTGTATTTATGTGTTTTGTGTGGATCTCAGAACAATATCATTCCATCAATGCTCCATACTCATTCATTCATCTACCACCGACGCTGTATAATGTTTATCTCCCAGTATTTCAGTTTTCTCCCGTCAGTATCATCCCACCAATGCTCCATACTCATTCATTCGTCTACCACCGACGCTGTATAATGTTTCTCTCCCAGTACTTCAGTTTTCCCCTGTCAGTATCATTCCACCAATGCTCCATACTCATTCATTCATCTACCACCGACGCTGTATAATGTTTTCTCCCAGTACTTCAGTTTTTCCCTGTCAGTATAATTCCACCAATGCTCCATACTCATTCATTCATCTACTACCGACGCTGTATAATGGTTTTCTCCCAGTATTTCAGTTTTCCCCTGTCAGTATCATTCCACCAATGTTCCATACTCATTCATTCGTCTACCACCGACGCTGTATAATGTTTCTCTCCCAGTACTTCAGTTTTCCCCTGTCAGTATCATTCCACCAACGCTCCATACTCATTCATTCATCTACCACCAACGCTGTATAATGTTTCTCTCCCAGTACTTCAGTTTTCCCGTGTCAGTATCATTCCACCAATGCTCCATACTCATTCATACATCTACCACCAACGCTGTATAATGTTTCTCTCCCAGTACTTCAGTTTTCCCCTGTCAGTATCATTCCACCAGTGCTCCATACTCATTCATACATGTACCACCAACGCTGTATAATGTTTCTCTCCCAGTACTTGAGCTTCCCCTGTCAGTATCATTCCACCAGTGCTCCATACTCATTCATACATCTACCACCAACGCTGTATAATGTTTTTCTCCCAGTACTTCAGTTTTCCCCTGTCAGTATCATTTCACCAATGCTCCATACTCATTCATACATCTACCACCAACGCTGTATAATGTTTTTCTCCCAGTACTTCAGTTTTCCCCTGTCAGTATCATTTCACCAATGCTCCATACTCATTCATACATCTACCACCAACGCTGTATAATGTTTTTCTCCCAGTACTTCAGTTTCCCCTGTCAGTATTATTCCACCAATGCTCCATACTCATTCATCCATCTACCACCAACGCTGTATAATGTTTATCTCCCAGTACTTCAGTTTCCCCTGTCAGTATCATTCCACCAATGCTCCATACTCATTCATCCATCTACCACCAACGCTGTATAATGTTTTTCTCCCAGTACTTCAGTTTCCCCTATCAGTATCATTCCACCAATGCTCCATACTCATTCATACATCTACCACCAACGCTGTATAATGTTTCTCTCCCAGTACTTCAGTTTTCCCCTGTCAGTATCATTTCACCAATGCTCCATACTCATTCATACATCTACCACCAACGCTGTATAATGTTTTTCTCCCAGTACTTCAGTTTCCCCTGTCAGTATCATTCCACCAATGCTCCATACTCATTCATCCATCTACCACCAACGCTGTATAATGTTTTTTCTCCCAGTACTTCAGTTTCCCCTGTCAGTATCCTTCCACCAATGCCCCATACTCATTCATCCATCTACCACCAACGCTGTATAATGTTTTTCTCCCAGTACTTCAGTTTCCCCTGTCAGTATCATTCCACCAATGCTCCATACACATTCATACACCTACCACCAACGCTGTATAATGTTTCTCTCCCAGTACTTCAGTTTCCCCTGTCAGTATCATTCCACCATTGCTCCATACTCATTCATACATCTACCACCAACGCTGTATAATGTTTCTCTCCCAGTACTTCAGTTTTCCCCTGTCAGTATCATTCCACCAATGCTCCATACTCATTCATTCATCTACCACCAACGCTGTATAATGTTTCTCTCCCAGTACTTCAGTTTTCCCCTGTCAGTATCATTCCACCAACGCTCCATACTCATTCATTCGTCTACCACCAACGCTGTATAATATTTCTCTCCCAGTACTTCAGTTTTCCCCTGTCAGTATCATTCCACCAACGCTCCATACTCATTCATTCATCTACCACCAACGCTGTATAATGTTTCTCTCCCAGTACTTCAGCTTTCCCCTGTCAGTATCATTCCACCAATGCTCCATACACATTCATACACCTACCACCAACGCTGTATAATGTTTCTCTCCCAGTACTTCAGTTTCCCCTGTCAGTATCATTCCACCATTGCTCCATACTCATTCATACATCTACCACCAACGCTGTATAATGTTTCTCTCCCAGTACTTCAGTTTTCCCCTGTCAGTATCATTCCACCAATGCTCCATACTCATTAATTCATCTACCACCAACGCTGTATAATGTTTCTCTCCCAGTACTTCAGTTTTCCCCTGTCAGTATCATTCCACCAACGCTCCATACTCATTCATTCATCTACCACCAACGCTGTATAATGTTTCTCTCCCAGTACTTCAGTTTTCTCCTGTCAGTATCATTCCACCAACGCTCCATACTCATTCATTCATCTACCACCAACGCTGTATAATGTTTCTCTCCCAGTACTTCAGCTTTCCCCTGTCAGTATCATTCCACCAATGCTCCATACTCGTTAATTCATCTACCACCAACGCTGTATAATGTTTCTCTCCCAGTACTTCAGTTTTCCCCTGTCAGTATCATTCCACCAACGCTCCATACTCATTCATTCATCTACCACCAACGCTGTATAATGTTTTTCTCCCAGTACTTCAGTTTTCCCCTGTCAGTATCATTCCACCAACGCTCCATACTCATTCATTCATCTACCACCAACGCTGTATAATGTTTTTCTCCCAGTACTTCAGTTTCCCCTGTCAGTATCATTCCACCAATGCTCCATACTCATTCATACATCTACCACCGACGCTGTATAATGGTTTTCTCCCAGTATTTCAGTTTTCCCTTGTCAGTATCATTCCACCATTGCTCCATATCCATCTTCATTGACACTTCGCATTTACCAGAAGGACAAACGGGCGAAACCCGTAAACCTTCCAAGCAGCAACACTCTTTCGGAAGTCGAAGGCCATAGGACACAAAAGTATCTCTACTTTCCTAATGTTTAACCTATATCCTAACGGTGGGTACTTAAATTTTAACGCATGGTTTATGGAAAGCATATTATTTGAACAGAAAAAGGTCAAATTATGAAATAGCATTTTGTGGAAAATAACACACAGATTGTGCAGTTTGTCCTAAAAATACAATAAAGTTTCTTGTTGCCTAAATCTATAAAATGAACGTAATTTATTTTACTAAACCAACTAAATGCCATTCCCAGTGGCCGCGGCATTGCGGGTTCAAATCCCGCGAGGAGCATGGATGTCTGTTTTGAGTGTTGTGTGTTGTCAGGTAGAGGTCTCTGTGACGGACTGATCACTCGTCCAGAGGAGTACTACCGAGTGTGGTGTGTCTGAGTGTGATCGAAGAATCTCGTAGAGGAGGCCTAGGCCCAATAGGGCTGTCGAGCCATTGGGGGGGGGGGGGGGACCAATTAATGCACAGACAACAGTATAGCCTTTTATCACAGCAACATGTTTCGGCACTAATGTGCAATTTTCAGGGAGTTCTCATACAATATTTTTGTAAGCCTACGAACTCTCTGAAGATAGCACAGTAGTGCCGAAACATGTTGCAGTGATAACAGAGTATTGTATTGTGTATGTTGTATGTGTGTTTAATTGGTTTAGTAAAAGAAAATAAGTTGATTAAAATGAATTTCTATGTGTTTTCGTACGTGTGTTTGCGTATGTGAACTCAGGCATTTAAAATATCAAAGAGTCAAACCACTGAGCCATACCTCCATTCCCTCATACATCTTCATGACGTCGTGTTCAGTTTAGCACATGGCCACAGCTACCTGTAGCGCCACTGTTTCTAATCGTGATACCAACAGTAATTCCTAACACGGAAAGTGCCGTAAGGTGGGCCTAACTCCAGGTAGACATGTTTCAGTAGGTGTTTAGAGCCACGTGACATACTCACGTGTATTGTCAACTTGCTTCCTGCTGTGTAAGCTTACTGGTCAAAGGTCGCGGTCTGTGTGACCTTCATATGTGTCTGCATTCCTAGCGTTGTTGATAGTGGCGTGTCAATGCTAAACAACTGTAACATGGGAATGGCCAGCTGTTCCGTCCACTTCACATCCCCCCTTTTGCATTGCTATTCCCAGAATACGCATTCAAATGTATGTGTATCCGGGCTACATGCGTAGCCCATCTTATTGTGTATGTCAGTATCTTACCAATAATAGACGATCGTGTCGTCTTGCATATGACAACGTGTAAATGGGCATCTGTCCACAAAACTAATGATATAATACAGGGCATACACAAAAGAATGGTGCGGTTTTAATAGTGTTCACTATTAAATCCGCACCATTCTTTTGTGTATTCCCTGTATAATATATAATTTTCACGTTATTTTCACCTTACATTTTGATTCAATTAGCAGTATTATAACCAACAAACGCACTTTTTGTATTTTTGTCACACTTTTACCCTACATATGTTTCGACTGTGGTCCAGCCATCCTCAGGGTTACACTAGTAGGTTCACCTCACTGTCACTGGTTCATTTGGTATTATCACACGTTATCACAGTGTTTTTGTAACTTTTGTTCACTCACAAATGCATGTTGTGTTCGTCTTGCGTCAAAAGCTTGAGGTGTAACACTTTTGATTGTAGATATGAAGCAGTATCTGGTTGGTAGTAGTTAAAACATTAACGTTATTAAAATTGTTAAAAAATTTTTGAAATTGCTGGCAGATGGTTTTTGGATGTTGACATCCGCGTCCTGTTGTTGCTAGTGTCTTGTTGTGGTTGTGACTGTTGTTGCTAGTGTCTTGTTGTGGTTGTGACTGTTGTTGCTAGTGTCTTGTGTGGTTGTACTGTTGTTGCTAGTGTCTTGTTGTGGTTGTGACTGTTGTGCTAGTGTCTTGTTGTGTTTGTGACTGTTGTTGCTAGTGTCTTGTTGTGGTTGTGACTGTTGTTGCTAGTGTCTTGTTGTGGTTGTGACTGTTGTTGCTAGTGTCTTGTTGTGGTGTGACTGTTGTTGCTAGTGTCTTGTTGTGGTTGTGACTGTTGTTGCTAGTGTCTTGTTGTGGTTGTGACTGTGTTGCTAGTGTCTTGTTGTGGTTGTGACTGTTGTGCTAGTGTCTTGTTGTGTTGTGACTGTTGTTGCTAGTGTCTTGTTGTGGTTGTGGTTGGTACGTCCAAAGAATGTAATTTCACCCCTCCCTGAGAGCAACCCTGTATGAAATGATACAGACGTCGCAATTCTAGTGTATTCGCTGGAGACCTCTGCAGTACAGATAACACTGACTGATCGTCATGAGTGCGGCCTTTCGTTTGTGCAAGACAGGCCGAGTTAACACGGCGACAGACTGACTGAATACTAACTGCATGATAGGTCGGAGTTACACGGCGACAGACTGACTGAATACCTAACTGCATGATAGGTCGGAGTTAACACGGCGACAGACTGACTGAATACCTAACTGCATGATAGGTCGGAGTTAACACGCGACAGACTGACTGAATACCTAACTGCATGATAGGTCGGAGTTAACACGGCGACAGACTGACTGAATACCTAACTGCATGATAGGTCGGAGTTAACACGGCGACAGACTGACTGAATACCTAACTGCATGATAGTCGAGTTAACACGGCGACAGACTGACTGAATACCTAACTGCATGATAGGTCGGTTAACACGGCGACAGACTGACTGAATACCTAACTGCATGATAGGTCGGAGTTAACACGGACAGACTGAATACCTAACTGCATGATAGGTCGGAGTTAACACGGCGACAGACTGACTGAATACCTAACTGCATGATAGGTCGGAGTTAACACGGCGACAGACTGCTGAATACTAACGCATGATTCAGAGTCATTCGTCCGAAACTAACAATTCCTCAGCTAGTTAAATTCCAGCATTTTATGGAACCCGAAAGTTCATTATCGTATTCACAACAGCCCGTCACTTGTCCCTGTCCTGAGCCAGATTAATCCAGTCTACGCTCATCATCGTATTTATTTTTAAGTTCCATTTTAATATTATCCTCCCATCTACGCCTCGTGATTCCAAGTGTTCTCTTTCCTTCACGTTTTCTAACTAAAATCCTGTATGCACCTCTCCTCTCCCCTCATACGTGCCACATGCTCCGCCCATCTAATTCTCCTTGATTTGATCGCCCGAATATTTGGCGAGGACTACAAATCACGAAGCTCCTCGTTATGCAGTTTTCTCAATCTCCTGTCACTTCCTCCGCTTAGCCCAAATATCTTCCTCAGCACCATATTCTCGAACACTAATGTCAGAGGCCAAGTTTCACACCCATGTGAAAAGCAGGCAGAAGTATAGTTCTGAATATTTTCATCGTTGTGAGAGACTAGTGTCTAAAAGCCCAATGGTAGAGTCCGATCGTAATGTTATGGCACTGCAGAGAGAACTGAGTTCAGTCACTCTGCTTGGACTTGTCCACAGGATATACTACAAGAGTGTCGAGTTAGTTGAATACAAGCAGATCGTTTTGTGTTGCCGGTTGTTAACACTGTTTTGCATGTAATTACTCGTACTGTACTGTGTCAGGAAGGTAAAGGTAAAGGTATCCCTGTACAGGCCTGGACAGCCCTTAGGGTTCCAGGAAGTTAGCTCCCAGATTTCAAGACAATCGTCACATGAAGGTGGTAAGGTTGTCAGCCTTACGCACCGGCCGCCTTTACCCCCCAGGAAATATTCCTGGTACTCATTTCTGATAGAGGCTGAGTCGACCCAGGGCCATAGTGCGGCCGGAAGTTTTATGTCAATGAAAAATTCAACCCGCGATCTTCCGGCTTGTAGCGCAGTGCCTCAACCAAATGCGCCACCGCTGTCCCCACTGTTTCAGGAAACCATAGATTTATCCATAGCCAAGGTTGTGAAGTAGCGTATAGTGTGTGGAAATGCGTGCCAGAAGAGTCATCGAATGGAATAAAGTGATGTGCTGAGGTAAGAACACAAATCTGTGTATTTAGAAAGGATGTCACGCTGCTGCAGATATATTTGCCCAACTGCGTCCGCCATGCTGTGGCTTCCACTCGTATCATACTGCACGCTGTAAGCAAACTACCAGCGCACACAGGTGCCATAAGATTACGATCGGACTCTTTTAGTGGTCTGTTAACTGTATCACCTATTGTAACGTTAAACTATGCATTCTGGCCACACAGTGTGTTTGAACCTTGCAATAAACAACGATTATTTTCGTGTACAGCATTAAGAGTTGGTTTTCGTACTGGAGACTGTGGGGAAAGAACTGAATTTTGAAATACGAATGTTTAGTTGAGCTTCGGTGTTCAAAGTATTAAAGACGTATCATACTTTATATACAGTAAGGTAAGGTGAGAAAAGTCACGTGAAAGGGAACGTGTGTGTGTGTGTGTGTGTGTGTGTGTGGGGTCCCGCTTGTCGGCCTTGCTACTTGCTGTGTGTTCGGAAACTTGAGTCAACAAAGAGCACGTTCGTGTCGAACATTTTTAGGTTAAGAAGTTTGAAGTGAAAAATGAGAAGGCCTGTCACTGTGTTTGATGTGTTTGCAGTGAGAGACGGAAGGTTTTCAGCACTCGAAGACCTGTTTTGTTTCAATGACAGTTGAGAGTTTGAAAGCTAAAAGTCTGCAGGCGCGGCCGTGACTGTTCATAACAGACTGGCTTAGTGGAATTATCTTTCACAGAACTCAAGGTCAAGACACTGTATAATAGTGGATGTTATACAAACAGAAATACCCTTTCGTCGTCTGGGTATGAT
Source organism: Reticulitermes speratus (assembly GCA_021186555.1). NCBI lineage: Eukaryota > Metazoa > Arthropoda > Insecta > Blattodea > Rhinotermitidae > Reticulitermes > Reticulitermes speratus. The sequence continues at coordinate 26,199,123 of JAJKFL010000427.1, forward strand.
TGGCTGATCATATCTCTTCTTCTTCTTGTATGGCATTACGGTCATTTAAGTTTTACCTCAGCCTCCTTGTGATTCTTGCCCATTCTAGCCTATCTTGCGCTTTGTACATCCATCTCATAATTACTAATGTTCTTATATCAGTTTGGACGTCATCAAACCATCTTAATTTAGGTCTAGCAATTTTCCGCTTTTCATCCAGTTTGACATTCAAAATCTTGTTTGGTAATCATAAAATCCTCAATTCGAACTACATGGCCCAGCCACTCACATCTTCTAGTTTTAATATCTGATATAATATTAGTGTCCTTATATATATTTTGGAGTTCAAGTTAGTTCTAATTCGCCAAACTCCATTTTCACACATGGGGCCATAAATGTTCCTTACTATTTTCCTTTCCCAAGTCATCAGGGTAGAATCTATTCTGTCAGCAATCGTCCAAAGTTCACTGCCATAAGTTACGAGATCATATCATATAGTGACTCAAACTTTAACACAATTAACAACTCCCAGGTTGAGAAATTGGGGAATGTAGTGATTCCTCGTCCAGCGCTAGGAAAACCATGTTGAGCAAATGTCTTACCTGAACGCTGACAGTTGTCGACCTCCCCCCAGTCTTCACAGTCGCTTAGAATACATTTTCGAACATCGGACATATACACATCACTTGGTAGTTGATGATGTCAGTTGCCTCAGCGGTCGAGCCAATAACCATTCGCATTTGTTACGTGTGTTTTAAGTTTTTCACCGTTTTTCAATTGCTTTGCCTCATATATGTGTTTGTTTTCAACTGCGTTTTGGCAGGGGTACAGTGATTACATGATTTAAACAAGAAGATTGTGAGTGGGGATTACAATTTCTACCAAAAACCACCGGAACACTTGCACATCGCTGTAACAGCTGAAGACGGCGGGAATGAGGGCGTTCTCTGTTAGGTCCGCAATATGAACGGAGAAGTTGCGCTAGAACAAGTGGAGTCCATGCCATGGCTTAGGCGGTTAGTTGCCGGCCTCTCAAGGTGGAGACCCGGGTTCGATCCCAGGCTAGTTTTGTGATATTTATGGTGGACATAGTGGCATTGGAACAGGTTTTTCTCCACGTACATCCGTTTTTTCCCTGTGTATCATTCCACCAATGCTCCATACTCATTCATTCATCTACCACCGACGCTGTATAATGTTTTTCTCCCAGTACTTCAGTTTTCCTCTGTCAGTATCATTCCACCAATGCTCCATACTCATTCATACATCTACCACCAACGCTATATAATGTTTTTCTCCCAGTACTTCAGTTTCCCCTGTCAGTATCATTCCACCATTGCTCCATATTCATTCATACATCTACCACCGACGCTGTATAATGTTTTCCTCCCAGTACTTCAGTTTTACCCTGTCAGTATCATTCCACCATTGCTCCATACTCATTCATACATCTACCACCAACGCTATATAATGTTTTTCTCCCAGTACTTCAGTTTTACCCTGTCAGTATCATTCCACCATTGCTCCATACTCATTCATACATCTACCACCAACGCTATATAATGTTTTTCTCTCCAGTACTTCAGTTTTCCCCTGTCAGTATCATTCCACCAATGCCCCATACTCATTCATACATCTACCACCAACGCTGTATAATGTTTTTCTCCCAGTACTTCAGTTTTCCCCTGTCAGTATCATTCCACCAATGCTCCATACTCATTCATACATCTACCACCAACGCTATATAATGTTTTTCTCCCAGTACTTCAGTTTTACCCTGTCAGTATCATTCCACCATTGCTCCATACTCATTCATACATCTACCACCAACGCTATATAATGTTTTTCTCCCAGAACTTCAGTTTTCCCCTGTCAGTATCATTCCACCATTGCTCCATACTCATTCATACATCTACCACCAACGCTATATAATGTTTTTCTCCCAGTACTTCAGTTTTACCCTGTCAGTATCATTCCACCATTGCTCCATACTCATTCATACATCTACCACCAACGCTATATAATGTTTTTCTCCCAGTACTTCAGTTTTTCCCTGTCAGTATCATTCCACCAATGCCCCATACTCATTCATACATCTACCACCAACGCTATATAATGTTTTTCTCCCAGTACTTCAGTTTTCCCTGTCAGTATCATTCCACCATTGCTCCATACTCATTCATACATCTACCACCAACGCTATATAATGTTTTTCTCCCAGTACTTCAGTTTTCCCCTGTCAGTATCATTCCACCATTGCTCCATACTCATTCATACATCTACCACCAACGCTATATAATGTTTTTCTCCCAGTACTTCAGTTTTCCCCTGTCAGTATCATTCCACCAATGCTCCATACTTATTCATACATCTACCACCAACGCTGTATAATGTTTTTCTCCCAGTACTTCAGTTTTCCCCTGTCAGTATCATTCCACCAATGCTCCATACTCATTCATACATCTACCACCAACGTTATATAATATTTTTTCTCCCAGTACTTCAGTTTTCCCCTGTCAGTATCATTCCACCATTGCTCCATACTCATTCATACATCTACCACCAACGCTATAAAATGTTTTTCTCCCAGTACTTCAGTTTTCCCCTGTCAGTATCATTCCACCAATGCTCCATACTCATTCATACATCTACCACCAACGCTATAAAATGTTTTTCTCCCAGTACTTCAGTTTTCCCCTGTCAGTATCATTCCACCAATGCTCCATACTCATTCATACATCTACCACCAACGCTATAAAATGTTTTTCTCCCAGTACTTCAGTTTTCCCCTGTCAGTATCATTCCACCAATGCTCCATACTCATTCATACATCTACCACCAACGCTATAAAATGTTTTTCTCCCAGTACTTCAGTTTTCCCCTGTCAGTATCATTCCACCAATGCTCAATACTCATTCATACATCTACCACCAACGCTGTATAATGTTTCTCTCCCAGTACTTCAGTTTCCCCTGTCAGTATCATTCCACCAATGCTCCATACTCATTCATACATCTACCACCAACGCTGTATAATGTTTTTCTCCCAGTACTTCAGTTTTCCCCTGTCAGTATCATTCCACCAATGCTCCATACTCATTCATACATCTACCACCAACGCTATATAATGTTTTTCTCCCAGTACTTCAGTTTCCCCTGTCAGTATCATTCCACCAATGCTCCATACTCATTCATTCATCTATCACCGACACTATATAATCTTAGCAATTGACAGCGTCGTTAAATAAACTCATACACAGTTTGAAAGTGACGCTCAGTCAATCCGTCTTGGTTTCGATCCCCCGCTGAGGCTCTTTAGCAGTCCGTGTCAAGTAGAAAGTCTGTCCTTTATAGTCACTGTCATCGTAGTGGACCCTCTGTGGCGACAGTCGGGCGTGGCGTTTGTCCAGCGTCTAGTTCTTTGTCAAGATGTTTAACATACTTACAGTTCTGTTACTGTAGACAATAACGCAGTGAATTTCTTTTAACAGTTTTAATTGTTTGTCTTAGTGTACGTGTACATACGGATCTATATATCGCCTTCTTAGTACACAATTGTTAATGTATATCGACTGATTTATCAACACTGCTGCATGTTTCGGCTTTGTTTTACCATGACCAATGAGGTTTTCTACGATTAGAACGAGTAGTACAGTAGGGTTTACACAGTTTATATATATTAAGAGTTGTGGCTTTCGACGGCGAATGTTGCTTCGTATGATTTGCAGCGTTATGATATACACTATACAGGGTGATTCAGGAGGAAAGGTCAGTATTTTTGGAGGTGATAGTATCGGTCATTGTGAGAAATGAAGTTCATATAAACATGTGTCTAATTGTGAATGGTTACCGAGATAGAGCTGTTTGAATGTACAAATACAGAAGCATTGTGAATGGTAATAGAGAAAGAGAAATTGCTTACTGTTAATTTTATTTTAATTTTAATTTAATGTTTAAATGACATATTTGTTACACAAAAATGATAAATTTGTTACAATTCACAATAAATGTTCTGAAATCCCACCGTCAACCTCAGTGCACTTTGCAACTCGTGTGCTAAGATGGCGTGTTGTTCGTCTGAGTTGATCTTCACGTTTGTTTATGCAGGCAGCAGCATGCAAAATGCGAGCGAGCAATTCGTCTCGTGTATCCAGCTTTATTTTGTAAACTTGGCTCTTCAGCCGACTCCACAAACATAAATCTACCGCAGTTAGGTCTGGAGATTCAAACAGCTTTATCTCGGTAACCATTCTGAATTTGACACATGTTCATATGAACTTTATATCTCACAATTACCGATACTGTCACCTTACCAAATATTTACCTTTCCTCCTGAATCACCCTATATACAAAGGCTCTTGGTAGAGTAGGTAGGAATCATTTTAAATTGCACGCTACACGAACGTGGTATTACGAGAATTTACCTTCCTCAGCGTAGGGACGAGTGGTGGGCTGTTGTGAACACGGGAATGAACTTTTGTGTTCCATAAAAGGCAGGAATTCTTGGCCAGCTGAGGAACTGTTACAGTCGAGAAGGCCTTGCGGTGTTGGCAGCCGCCCACCGCACGTATTGCTTGGAATGTCGGCGCCACTTTCACCGTCCGCGTGCCTCCGGGGGAAGCGGCCCTCACTGGCGGTGCATGGCTGAGGTCTAACTTTCATGGAGCAGTCCCTCCTGAGAAGCTGATAGTTGCACAGCTTGTCACGGAATTCCCACCCTTTTATGGACATCGGAAGGTTCATTCATTCATTCATTCATTCATTCATTCTGTAGTCTGTCTTACGACAGGTCCATAGACTCTTCCAAAGCGAGTTCTCCTTACGATGCGATCTAGTGATTCCTCTTTCAATTTCCAGTACCCTCTCGTTTCCTTAAGGTCATCCAGTTGCTGTTTACGTCTTCTTCCTCGTCTTCCCGTCATTTCTATCCTTCCTTCTAACTTTCCTTCAATCACGTGTTTCAGAAGGCAGTTTCTACGCAAGATGTGACCAATCCAGTTAGCCTTTCTTCTTTTTATTGTATGTACGATATTCCTCTCCTCCTTGACTCTGTGTAATACTTCTTCATTTCTCACACGATCAGTCCAACTGATCTTCTCCATTCCTCTCCAGCACCACATTTCAAAACTTTCCAGATACTTCTGATCTACTTTCCCAAGTGTCCACGTTTCAGCACCATACAAAGCTATGCTCCAAACGTAGCACTTTACTAGTTTCTTACTTAAATTTAAGTCCAGTTTGCTGGTGAAAAGAGTCTTCTGCTTGTTGAGTGCTGCTTTTGCCATGGCAATTCTGGATTTAATTTCACGTGTACAGCTTGCATCATTTGTTATCGTGCTAGGCATTTAGCTTAAATTTTCCACAGTCTGCGGCCTTACCGTACTGTATTTGATACTCCGACTGCGATGTTGATGTAGGTTCATTGATGTCAGTATCATTCCACCAATGCTCCATACACATTCATCCGTCTACCACCAACGCTGTATAATGTTTTTCTCCCAGTACTTAAGTTTTCCCCTGTCAGTATCATTCCACCAATACTCCATACTCATTCATCCATCTACCACCAACGCTGTATAATGATTTTCTCCCAGTACTTCAGTTTTCCCCTGTCAGTATCATTCCACCAATGCTCCATACTCATTCATCCATCTACCATCAACGCTGTATACTATTTTTCTCCCAGTACTTCAGTTTTCCCCTGTCAGTATCATTCCACCAATGCTCCATACTCATTCATCCATCTACCACCAACGCTGTATAATGTTTTTCTCCCAGTAATTCAGTTTTCCCCTGTCAGTATCATTCCACCAATGCTCCATACTCATTCATCCATCTACCACCAACGCTGTATAATGTTTTTCTCCCAGTACTTCAGTTTTCCCCTGTCAGTATCATTCCACCAATGCTCCATACTCATTCATCCATCTTCCACCAATCGCTCCATACTCATTCATCGATATTACACTACCAACGCTGTATAATGTTTTTCTCCCAGTACTTCAGTTTTCCCCTGTCTATCATTCCACCAATGCTCCATACTCATTCATCAATCTACCACCACGCTATGTTTAAAGTTTTTCTCCCAGTACTTCAGTTTTCCCCTGTCAGTATCATTCCACCAATGCTCCATACTCATTCATTCAACTACCACCAACGCTGTATAATGTTTTCTCCCAGTACTTCAGTTTTCCCCTGTCAGTATCATTCCACCAATGCTCCATACTCATTCATACCATCTACCACCAACGCTGTATAATGTTTCTCTCCCAGTACTTCAGTTTCCCCTGTCAGTATCATTCCACTCAATGCTCCATACTCATTCATACATCTACCACCAACGCTGTATAATGTTTCTCTCCCAGTACTTCAGTTTCCCTTGTCAGTATCATTCCACCAAAGCTCCATACTCATTCATACATCTACCACCCACGCTGTATAATGTTTCTCTCCCAGTACTTCAGTTTCCCCTGTCAGTATCATTCCACCAAAGCTCCATACTCATTCATACATCTACCACCCACGCTGTATAATGTTTCTCTCCCAGTACTTCAGTTTCCCCTGTCAGTATCATTCCACCAATGCTCCATACTCATTCATACATCTACCACCAACGCTGTATAATGTTTCTCTCCAAGTACTTCAGTTTCCCCTGTCAGTATCATTCCACCAATGCTCCATACTCATTCATACATCTACCACCAACGCTGTATAATGTTTCTCTCCCAGTACTTCAGTTTCCCCTGTCAGTATCATTCCACCAATGCTCCATACTCATTCATACATCTACCACCAACGCTGTATAATGTTTCTCTCCCAGTACTTCAGTTTCCCCTGTCAGTATCATTCCACCAATGCTCCATACTCATTCATACATCTACCACCAACGCTGTATAATGTTTCTCTCCCAGTACTTCAGTTCCCCCTGTCAGTATCATTCCATCAATGCTCCATACTCATTCATACATCTACCACCAACGCTGTATAATGTTTCTCTCCCAGTACTTCAGTTTCCCCTGTCAGTATCTTTCCACCAATGCTCCATACTCATTCATACATCTACCACCAACGCTGTATAATGTTTCTCTCCCAGTACTTCAGTTCCCCCTGTCAGTATCATTCCACCAATGCTCCATACTCATCTTCATCTTAATACTTGTGTTATCAGAAGGAGAAGGGCGAAGCCTGGGAACCTCAGAGAAGCAGTGTTATTTCGGATATCGCGGAGCACCGGGCACAAAATTAACTTGACTCTGTTTTCAGTCTTTAAAATGTTAGGACTTGATCTGAATATGTTTTTGGTCTGAAATTGTAGTGGTTCACACGTTTGGGGGGGAGGTGGGTTGGGGAAACGTGACGCCACTTCCTAGGCATGGCCTTGAAACAAATCAGTGTTCACATGTTCACACATCTCTGAAACACAAGGTTACGCTATTTCCGTGAAGTTGCTACAGCCTTTTATTGATGTCGTCCTCATCTGATAAGACCTGTCATCCGTTGACCTCGGAATTTTATACGCAGGGTGGCAGTACAGGGTGTCATGAGAGCAAGTGTAATGGCAGTACAGGGTGTCATGAGAGCAAGTGTAATGGCAGTACAGGGTGTCATGAGAGCAAGTGTAATGGCGTACAGTGTTACGCTCTGTAGACATTCCTTGACTTGTAATGTTACCCTTTCGTCTTCTTTCTGTTCACCCAAGTTGCCGCTTTCTCCTAGTCACATCTTCCTAGCTTCCTAGGACACATGTCCGTACGAAGTGTTTTATTTGTTTTGGTGCATAGAACACTAAAATATGGCCGCCCTTTTAGAAACATCCTGTATAGCGTCGGTGATAAATCAATGAATATTTATCATAGATGGAATGATACTGAAAGGGGAAAGCCCGAAAAATCTGAGAGAAAAATCTGCCCCTGTACCATTTTGTTGACCACAAATCCCACATGGTCTGGTCAACAAATGCGCACATTTTAATCGTGTTTTGTTTGAAGAACCTACGAACACACAGATAGTGTGCGGGGAGACTGTAAAGTGTCCTGGTGTTACAGCGCACAGTAGTAAGCAGTTAGTGTGCTTTGACGACCTCATTCCTGTTTTCCGTTTCAGCTGACGAACCGTGTATGTGAGTGATTGGCGGACGTGTTGTTACTGCATATGTAATGGTTTGTGTGTTGTTATGCGGACGTGTTGTTCCTGCATATGTAATCGATTTGTGTGTTGTAATGCGGACGTGTTGTTCCTGCATATGTAATCGATTTGTGTGTTGTAATGCGGACGTGTTGTTACTGCATATGTAATCGATTTGTGTGTTGTTATGCGGATGTGTTGTTACTGCATATGTAATGGATTTGTGTGTTGTTATGCGGACGTGTTGTTACTGCATATGTAATGGATTTGTGTGTTGTTATGCGGACGTGTTGTTACTGCATATGTAATGGATTTGTGTGTTGTTATGCGGACGTGTTGTTACTGCATATATAATGGATTTGTGTGTTGTTATGCGGACGTGTTGTTCCTGCATATGTATTCGATTTGTGTGTTTTAATGCGGACGTGTTGTTACTGCATATGTAATCGATTTGTGTGTTGTTATGCGGACGTGTTGTTCCTGCATATGTAATCGATTTGTGTGTTGTTTTGCGGACGTGTTGTTCTTCCATATGTATCGATTTGTGTGTTTTTTGCGGACATGTTGTTTCTGCATATGTATTCGATTTATGTGTTGTTTTGCAGACGTGTTGTTCCTCCATATGTATCGATGTGTGTGTTGTTTTGCGGACGTGTTGTTCCTCCATATGTATCGATTTGTGTGTTGTTTTGCGGACGTGTTGTTCCTCCATATTTATCGATTTGTGTGTTGTTTTGCGGACATGTTGTTCCTTCATATGTATCGATTTGTGTGTTGTTATACGGACGTATTGTTCCTGCATATGTAATCGATTTGTGTGTGTTTTGCGGATGTGTTGTTCCTCCATATGTATCGATTTGTGTGTTGTTATGCGGACGTGTTGTTCCTGCATATGTAATCGATTTGTGTGTTGTTTTGCGGACGTGTTGTTCCTCCATATGTATCGATTTGTGTGTTGTTTTGCGGACGTGTTGTTCCTCCATATGTATCGATTTGTGTGTTGTTTTGCGGACATGTTGTTCCTCCATATGTATCGATTTGTGTGTTGTTTTGCGGACGTGTTGTTCCTCCATATGTATCGATTTGTGTGTTGTTTTGCGGACATGTTGTTCCTCCATATGTATCGATTTGTGTGTTGTTATGCGGACGTGTTGTTCCTCCATATGTATCGATTTGTGTGTTGTTATGCGGACATGTTGTTCCTCCATATGTATCGATTTGTGTGTTGTTATGCGGACGTGTTGTTCCTCCATATGTATCGATTTGTGTGTTGTTTTGAGGACATGTTGTTCCTCCATATGTATCGATTTGTGTGTTGTTATGCGGACGTGTTGTTCCTCCATATGTATCGATTTGTGTGTTGTTTTGCGGACATGTTGTTCCTCCATATGTATCGATTTGTGTGTTGTTTTGCGGACGTGTTGTTCCTCCATATGTATCGATTTGTGTGTTGTTTTGCGGACATGTTGTTCCTCCATATGTATCGATTTGTGTGTTGTTTTGCGGACGCGGTTGACCAAGTGCCGTCGTGGGAACGTTACAGAGAAAGCGTCAAACTCGCCGGTAATTACGTTCTGCGAGTTTCTCTGTCACTACAGCCTCTTGCTTCGCCCTTGCTGACTGAACACGGACGGAAGCAGCAGGCAGTAGCGGCAAGTCAGAGCCAAATATTTTTTCGATGCTTTAACTTTTCAAAACAGTGCTAACTATATGTGCCACACTATTTACTTTAAGAGAACTTCGCATTTAACCCACACAGTGTATTTCTGTCTGTCGTATTATTCTCACAATAAACAGCGATTATTTGCCTAAACAGCATTTTTTCCCCCATGGCACAACAGCCCCTTAGTGGGCCAGGCCTCCTCATTATCGAGGCTTCACGATCACACTCAGACACACCACACACGGTAGGACTCCTCTGGACGAGTGATCAGCCCGTCGCAGAGAACTCTACCTGACAGTACACAACACTCACAAGAGACAGACATCCATGCCCACGGCGGGATTCGAACCCGCAATCCCAGCAAGCGAACGGCCGTAGACCCACGCCTTAGACCGCGCGGCCACTGGGATCGGCCCTAAACAGCATTAATCTGTTTATATCTCTAATATAGACGCAGCCTGTTTTATATAATTCATTCCGTGCGTTGATAATGACTAATTTATAATGTGTGGGAGCAGATAGCCTTCTCTCCACAGCGTCCATATTGGCCCCCGCAGTCACCGAACCTCCGACCTAGTGACTGTCGAGCCTTTTTCCCTGAAGGTAAAAACTGTTATAGGTTGAAGCTGATCACAGATCCTCATCATGTGTCGCGGTTGAGATTCATGGAGCCGTACCTCCATTGCTCGCATGTGCGTGGCGTGGTGCTTGATTAAGCACAGAGATAACTTGATCTTACTACATTATATACGCCTGTCATTGAATTTGTTTGTGATGAGAATAGTCACTTGGGAGCAAAGGCGTAGCTGTGGTGATAGTGTCTATATTGACGTTTCTGGAAGAGCAGTTCTAGATGTTTGAACTCGGATCATGTGGCCAGCTGTTTTGCACACGGTAATGCACCGCCAACTGAGCGACTGTCAGATGTCCAAGGACGCTCCCTCGCCATGCAGTTCGTCTGTCTCCCTAAGTGCAGTCACCGTTTGTTGACACTGACAGTCGAATGGAGCTGTCCGGGTGGACTGTCCGGAAGTTAAGTATTTGCTGGTGTCCGGGTGGCGTGTCGGTTGACGGCGCAGCCCTCCAGGCCCGGTATCACCATGGATATAACCACATCATCACTAATCTGGACTAGCAGTACGTGTTTTTATCGCGGTCTCTGCTGAAACAGTGTCGTCCTGTAGTCCAGAGGTCTTCCAATTGTTACCCTCGGCGTTGACGAAGGGAAAAAGTAATTAAGAAGTCGATGTTTTAATGTAAATTCGAGCGTTCTTCGGTTTTCAGCAACGGAGTATCTTTATTGTATCTTTCAGCCCTTTCCTTCCTTTCCTGTAGCCCTTTCTTACCTTTATCTCCTTATCCTTCAAATGGCACAGAGCTGCCACCTGTGGAAGTACGTGGAAACATTTTCGATGGAAATGGCGTGCGAACGACATGTGTAGTATAAACAGTGTCATGTAACGTATCGTGTTACGTTGTGTTTGGAGTCCGCCTTGATACACAACAACGAGGCAGCAGGGTGTCATGACGTCATAGACGTTTCGTGTGGTGCTGTAGCATATTTCATCCAAAAACGACTAACACAGACGGTTGTAAGTACGAAAGGCGAAGTTATACCTGTGCACTCCATGAAGGATATAGTGGGAGTATAGGTACTCTCCTCTCCCAATGGTTCGACAGCCCCTTGGGGGCCTAGGCCGCCTCATTTTTCCGAGGCTTCACGATCACACACTTTTTTTAGACACACCACACTCGGTAGGACTCCTCTGGACGAGGGACCAGCTCGTCGCAGAGACCAGGGAGTAGACGTACACCGCCACTAATTATTAATCTCGGCACCAGGTGGATGTAAGTGGCCAGCATCACGCCCCGGCCGACTTAATTCCGAATAAAAAATCGCGGCACCCGTTGAACAAGAGATTGGTTGGGTCCCATGATTAGTGTGGACCTTTTGGAGAGGAGGAACGTCTATTGCTCCTGACGGGAATCCAACCCCGGATCTTTCAGTCTGTGGCCTATTCACTATGCCCGCTGAGCTACCTCAGTAGAGTATTAAGGTCAGTGTGACAGTGCAGTGCAGACAGAAAACAAACGTGTGGTGTGTCCACACACTAGACCTGTTGACAGCGGAACAGTTGCACTGTGCCACTTCTTAAAGCGGAATGTTTATTATACCGCGTGCGTTTGTCGTCTGTCGTCTGTCTGTCTGTCTGTCGGTCTGTCTGTCTGTCGTTGTCTGTCGGTCGTCTGTCGTAACGAAATGTCTTTACATGTGACATCCCGTTGTGATATATGAACAGCAGGAGGTCTTGTGAAATGTCAGGACACATACCAGACCACACGGCGGTCCACTGTGGTTCCTTTACCTGTGTCACGTCACATAACGGAAGCTGTCGGGGACTGTCTAACCTGCAGGAGTATCCGCGAGCTTCCGGCTGTCCGACTGCATTCAGTTGGTCTAGTTCCGTCAGGTCAGTGTTACAAGTGCGTGACGGTGCGTGATGGTGCGTCGGCCGTTTCCTGGGGAATTTCAAAGCTGAAGGTTTCACGGCAGTGAGCGTCTTCTGTATCATGTTGGGAACCGACGTTTCGGAGAACATATTACGTCCATCTTCACAGTAAGTCCACATACCCTGAATATGTAGGCAGAGTTCTCCTCCAAAACGTTGGTGTTTCGTCAGTACTTGTTCTTCCGCTGGTAAAGTTACGTGCAAAGCCGGGGTTCGTAACCCTTTTTTGTGCCCTGGACCCCTTTGAGAGTCTGGTGAAACCTACAGACCCCTTCTCAGAAAAATGCATTTAAATACGTACAATACAATACAAGATGCAGAATCCATATTTATGTATTACAATCTATATTATAGATTGTAATACATAGGAAACCAATTATGCTCAAGTGCGATTTTCAAAATATTAATAAATAAATATGTAATATGGTAATATGTGCTTCTTTATTACGCCATTAAGTCATTAACAATACAGGAGGAGAGGAATATCGTACATACAATAAAAATAAGAAAGGCTAACTGGATTGGTCACATCTTGCGCAGAAACTGCCTTCTGAAACATGTGATTGAAGGAAAGTTAGAAGGAAGGATAGAAATGACGGGACGACGAGGGAGAAGACGTAAGCAGCTACTGGATGACCTTAAGGAAAAGAGAAGATACTGTAAATTGAAAGAGGAAGCACTAGATCGCACTCTGTGGAGAACTTGCTTTGGAAGAGGCTACGGACCTGTCGTAAGACAGACTGCAGAATGAAGAGGCTACGGACCTGTCGTAAGACAGACTGCAGAATGAAGAGGCTACGGACCTGTCGTAAGACAGACTGCAGAATGAAGAAGCTACGGACCTGTCGTAAGACAGACTGCAGAATGAAGAGGCTACGGACCTGTCGTAAGACAGACTGCAGAATGAAGAGGCTACGGAACTGTCGTAAACAGTGATACAGAATGAAGAGGCTACGGACCTGTCGTAAGACGACACAGAATGAGAGGCTACGGACCTTCGTAAGACAGAACTGAAATGAAGAGGCTAACGGACCTGTCGTAAGACAGACTTGCAGATGAAGAGGCTACGGACCTGTCGTAAGACAGACTGCAGAATGAAGAGGCTACGGACCTGTCGTAAGACAGACTGCAGAATGAAGAGGCTACGGACCTGTCGTAAGACAGACTGCAGAATGAAGAGGCTACGGACCTGTCGTAAGACAGACTACAGAATGAAGAGGTTACGGACCTGTCGTAAGACAGACTACAGAATGAAGAGGCTACGGACCTGTCGTAAGACAGACTGCAGAATGAAGAGGCTACGGACCTGTCGTAAGACAGACTACAGAATGAAGAGGCTACGGACCTGTCGTAAGACAGACTGCAGAATGAAGAGGCTACGGACCTGTCGTAAGACAGACTACAGAATGAAGTGGTTACGGACCTGTCGTAAGACAGACTGCAGAATGAAGAGGCTACGGACCTGTCGTAAGACAGACTGCAGAATGAAGAGGCTACGGACCTGTCGTAAGACAGACTACAGAATGAAGAGGCTACGGACCTGTCGTAAGACAGACTACAGAATGAAGAGGTTACGGACCTGTCGTAAGACAGACTACAGAATGAATGAATGGAATAAATTGAAAATACTCGTATAGGCAAGTTGAAATTGAATTTTATTTTTTTAATAGACATTTCAGTGCAAAGGGGGGATGCGTTCTGGTTCCCCTTTCTTAGGCTATAATACTTTTAAACATATGATTTATTGAAGTTAACAAACATATTTGGAGTCTAGAGGCCACAAATTACTTTGCTGCCTGCATTCATTAGTGAATGAAAGCTAAATTTCAGTTAGAGGTTAGTGAAAATAAAATTGTGATTTTTTCCCCCATCCAATTTCACGGACCCCCTCCAATCTATCCGGACCCCCAAGGGATCCATAAACCCCAGGTTAAGAACGGCTGATGTAATGTAACCATGTAACTCAGGTCCGATCAACCTGTGGCTCGTGGTCAACATGCTACACGCGACACAGCTTTATGTTGCCCGCGGATACATTTGTAATGAGAAAACGACTTTTATCCCTTTACGTGTCAAAGCCGAGATAGAACGCCGAAGTAATTTTGGAAACTAATGAGCTGTTTATTTATGGACACATACATTACACCACTAATTTATTTTGTAAAAATGTGCAACAATTAGCGACACCCTAGCTTAGGATTTGAGTTGTCCTTGTAATACATTTTACCAGCCATTATCAGTACACATAATGTATATACAAATACACAGTTACAATTATACGTAAGCCTGTTATTATTCATTCTTCATTCTGTGTACTGAATTTCATGTTGCCGCCGTGCAGATCAAATTTTACCGAGGTTGTCCACACTACATGAAAGGTTGAGCGGACCTGACTCATCGTAATGTTAGCCTAAACAAGAAATATAAATTTGACCCTGTGTTTAATTAAATATGCCATGAAAGTGTATGGAGGGAGGAGGTAAAGATCCACACATTATTAACTCGGCACTAGATGGGGATGAATGGTGAGTCTCATGCCCCAGCAGTGGGCCCTTGAGTGGCCCTTAGAGGCTGTCAGGATACACTGACGAAGAGAAAACCCTCTGTTTCTGACGCTACCAGCAATGGGCCCTTGAGTGGCCCTTAGAGGCTGTCTGGATACACTGACGAAGAGAAAACCCTCTGTTTCTGACGCTACCAGCAATGGGCCCTTGAGTGGCCCTTAGAGGCTGTCTGGATACACTGACGAAAAGAAACCCCTCTGTTTTTGACGCTACCAGCAATGGGCCCTTCAGTGGCCCTTAGAGGCTGTCTGGATACGCTGACGAGAAACCCCTCTGTTTCTGACGCTACCAGCAATGGGCCCTTGAGTGGCCCTTAGAGGCTGTCTGGATACACTGACGAAGAGAAAACCCTCTGTTTCTGACGCTACCAGCAGTGGGCCCTAGAGTGGCCCTTAGAGGCTGTCTGGATACACTGACGAAGAGAAAACCCTCTGTTTCTGACGCTACCAGCAATGGGCCCTTGAGTGGCCCTTAGAGGCTGTCTGGATACACTGACGAAGAGAAACCCCTCTGTTTCTGACGCTACCAGCAGTGGGCCCTTGAGTGGCCCTTAGAGGCTGTCTGGATACACTGACGAAGAGAAACCCCTCTGTTTCTGACGCTACCAGCAATGGGCCCTTGAGTGGCCCTTAGAGGCTGTCTGGATACGCTGACGAAGAGAAAACCCTCTGTTTCTGACGCTACCAGCAATGGGCCCTTGAGTGGCCCTTAGAGGCTGTCTGGATACACTGACGAAGAGAAACCCCTCTGTTTCTGACGCTACCAGCAGTGGGCCCTTGAGTGTCCCTTAGAGGCTGTCTGGATACGCTGACGAAGAGAAAACCCTCTGTTTCTGACGCTACCAGCAATGGGCCCTTGAGTGGCCCTTAGAAGCTGTCTGGTTACACTGACGAAGAGAAAACCCTCTGTTTCTGACGCTACCAGCAATGGGCCCTTGAGTGGCCCTTAGAGGCTGTCTGGATACACTGACGAAGAGAAAACCCTCTGTTTCTGACGCTACCAGCAATGGGCCGTTGAGTGTCCCTTAGAGGCTGTCTGGTTACACTGACGAAGAGAAAACCCTCTGTTTCTGACGCTACCAGCAATGGGCCCTTGAGTGGCCCTTAGAGGCTGTCTGGATACACTGACGAAGAGAAAACCCTCTGTTTCTGACGCTACCGTCCTCCGTGTTTCCTGATCACTGTACTGACAGAGCTACCCCACTCTCGACTGTATTGTCTTTGCCAGCCCTGGCATATTGAGAGACCCCATGCTTGAGTCCCTCCCATAGCTTATTACTCTGCAGTGAAACATACCAATAATTCGTGCGTCACGTGACGCATCACGTGACTGTCATGACCGGCCATGGTCCACTGAACGCAGAACGTTTTGTTGCGTTCACGAACAACGACCGAGCAAGTTAGCTCAGTTCTGATTCACCTGACGTGTATTCCGGAGGTAGGTAAAGGCCGGGACATGCCCTTAGGGTTCCAGGAAGTTTAGGCTCCCAGATTTCTAGACAATCGGCACATGAAGGTGGTAAGGTTTTCAGCACCGGCCGCCTTTACCCCCCAGGAAATACTCCTGGTACTCATTTCTGGTAGAGGCTGAGTCGACCCCAGGGCCGTAGTGCGACCGAAAGGTTTATGTCAATGAAAAATTCCAATGACACCATCGGGAATCGAACCCGCGACCTTCCGGCTTGTAGAGCAGTGCCTCAATCAAATGCGCCACCGCGTGGCCCTCCGGTTCAAATCCCGGATGCAGCGTCTGAAATGGCTTTTGTGTTTGACCTTAACCCTTCCATGAGAAACATTGTAGCGTGTTAAAGACACCACGAGAGGTTTAGCGTAAATGGGAGGATAATATTGAAATGGACCTTTGAGAAATAAGGCGTGGAATTGTGAACACAAGTTGTAGTGAGAAGCTTTTGTGAATACGAGGATGAGTCTCTGGGTTCCATAGATGGTGGGGAATTTCTTGATACTCTAAGCGACTGTCAGCTTGTAAAGTTGGGCTGTACCATGTGGAGGTGGTTACGTTCGTCAGAGTAAAGACAAATGACACACGATATTTGAAAGTGCAGTTTTGTTAGGCGCGTGTGCAAAATTGCGAAAAGTGACTATTAGATTCGTCCTGTCTGTCCGTCTGTGTCCACATGCAAGAACTCGGCTCCCACTAGACGGAATTTCATTAAATTTGATATTTGAGTATTTTGCGAAAATCTGTCGAGACAATTGAAGTCTGATTAAAATCTGACAACAATAACGGTACTTTACATGACGACCTATGCACATTTATGATAATATCTCGCTGAATTCTTCTTAGAATGAGAAATGTTTCAGACAAAAGTTGTACAGAAAATCAAAACACACATTTTATGTTCAATAACTTTTCCCCGAAAATCGTGCCGTTTATGAGATAATGTGGAAAAATATGGTACAGCCAGACAGGCCACAGATGACAATATAATACGGCGCATGCGCTTTGCATGCTGGATAACTAAGACTACAGACACACACTCAGAATATACAATACTTCTTGTGTTGCTGTAGCAACAGTGGTTACGCGAACGCTGCTGAGTGTTACGTTATACGTACATTGCGTGTCTTGTTAAATCACTCACGTTACGTTCATTGACATGTGCAAAACACATTCTGTTCGGTCCGTTGGAGATTTAAGCATGCCGAGCTGTGATGTTGCCTGTTGTCTTGTATGGATGTGGAACTTGGTCTGAGGCAGTGAGAGAAAAACATGGACTGACGGTGTGTGAGAATAGGGCGCTGAAGGGAAGTGGCCGGAGGGTGAGAACTGTAGGGGCATGTAGCACGCATGGGAGAGATGAGAAATGTGAGAAGGATTTTGGTGTGGAAACCTGAAAACACTGCTTGGGAGACCTAGATGAGAGGGTAGCATTAAAGTGGTTCTTAACGTTTATCCTACCGAGGTGGGTATTCGAATTTTGGCGCATGGTTTATGGAAAACATATTAAATTAAGTTAGAAACCAACCGATGCACACTAAAACCACTCTTTAAGTAGCTTTATTATAAAATTGTTAAAATTGTACCCCAATTTTAACAATTTTATAATAAAGCTACTTAAAGAGTGGTTTTAGTGTGCATCGGTTGGTTTCTAACTTAATTTAATATGACGAAGATGCACGGTGTCAACAATGTGAAATGGAAAACATATTATTTGAAGAGAAAAAGATACAATTATGAAATAACGACATTTTGTGGAAAATAAAAGACAGATTATGCAGCATGTCTTAAAAATGCAGTAAATGTTATTGTTGCCTAAATATATAAAATGGATTTCTAGATGTGTTATCGTAAGTGCGTTTGTGTATGCGATCGCAGGTCTTTAAAAGGTTAAATAATTAGATATAGGCGTTGTGGACTGTATTTATTTGGCTCACAGGGACTCTTGTGACCACGGTAATGAACCTTTGGGTTCAATAAAATACGTGGAATTTGTTGCCTTGGTGATAGACTTCTCAGGTAGGTTTGAGCTCCATAGAGTTTCGCGATCATAACAGACACGCAAAGGCATGCCTTTCCTGTACATACTAGACCAGCGGCATTCAACCTGGGGTACGCGTACCCCCGGGGGTACGCGAAGACATCTTAGGGGGTACGCAAAATAAAAAAAATGAATATATTATTTCATGATAAACACTGAATAATCAGGGCCAGATTTAGGGTTAGCCACAAGAGACCCGGACGTAAGTACATGCGATTTGGGAGCGCCATTTCTCTCTCTCTCTCTCTCTTCTTTATGCGATTCTTATCTGGGCGGCTAGTTTCATTTTATTCAACATTGTGCATATAATATATTTGTTATTTAATAGCTTGACTCTCCTCTTCTCATTTAAAACTTATTATTTAATGCATTATTTTGGATGTAATTTATTTAACTTATTTTCAGATGTAGATTATAGACTGTGTATAACTTGAATTGTGCACCAACAACTTTGGGGGTACAAAGTTGAAGATAAATTATATGTGGGGTATGCGAACAAAAAAGGTTGAATACCTCTGTAATAGACTACCGGCATTTGGTCATGTTTCCGTGCGACTCGATCCCATCCGTGGACACTCAATTGTTGCGCGTTGGGTAACAGCGCAGCGGACGGAATGCAGCGTTCTGCAGTGCCGACCGACAGGTCCCGCTCTGGCACAAGTGAGTGTTGTGCCCTGGCTGTCAGTTTCGTGCTGGCTGCAAGCGGTAGAGCACGGTTGGATGCTGCCTTGGCAGCGCGCTCGATGCCATAGACATGAGATGTGGATCGTGTTAGGAAATGTGTGCAAGAATTCAAGACTTGAGTGCGTGCGAAATGTGTAGTGTCGTTGTGTTATGAATTTTGTGTGTTTCTAGAAGCGTCCAGAACAGTACGTGGTGTATGTTTACAGTAAACGAAAGTAAGGTTGTGTTATGTATTCTGCTTTCTTGCGAGAGATCGAGACCAGTGCGTGCAATCGATTAGTGGCAGTTTTACATTTTGTGGAAGACGTAAGTAAACTTTGCTGTACGTAATGAGGACGCAATGAGCGGTACATTAGACAATCCGAGTGCGACAGACCCCAGTCCGCCGAACTTGGCTGTCACTCCCGACCCCTGGTCGTCAAGTCACCAGCCGATTCTTTCTCCTCGACTCTCAAGACGCGGTCATCTACTGTAAGTGGCAGTTTTCAGGACGATGTTTCGTCTGAGGAGAACTCGTTTCTGTTCCTGGGAGTTGCCCAGATGCTGCTAGGGGTGCTGATGGCTGTGTTTGGCGTCCTGGCCATTGTGCATGAAGCCTCTCTGTCCAATGTGGGGGCTGGTCTGTGGGGCGGCGCTGTGGCTATGGCGGCTGGAGTTGTGGGGGTGTTGGCGGGACTCCGGAGCTGCTACTCCGTGAGGGACGCGGCTCCGTCCACACTGACCATCACGTCGTTCCTGGCGCTCTGCCTCGTGTCGCTGGCGGTTAGCAACCTAGTGGTCGTCCTGGCGGTGATCGGGCTCGTGAGAGACGGACAGAGCGCCAACGTACGTGCCATAGAGGATGAGCAGGCAAGTGGCGAGTTCAGACACTTCCTTGAACGTTTCGTTGCCTCTTAGTTAGCCAATAAAGTTGCTGCCAAACTGTTCGTCAGCGTGTTCACAAAATCACGCCTCTTTACCCTGCGCTGATCTAGTCCACACTCTGACACCTGATTTCTCTAGGATACACTTTAATATTATCATCATCCTATGTACGCTGTCTTCATAGTGGTCTGTTCCTTGCGATTCTGCGACCAAAATGTTTTGCGGACAACGGTATGGACACTCCCCAGCTTATACGCAGTAGTTACGTTCCGGGAAGTCCGGCGCAAGTCGAATTTTGCGCAAGTCGCAACTGAGTATAGCTACATATGGTCAGCTATTAATGTGTATATAAGACAGTCCAGTTGAAATCCAAACTCCAACACGCTGGAATCTGATCGGCCGCAGCATGACCGCCCCGCCGCTTGTGTTATCGCCCAGCAGTATTCTTCCTCCACCTTAGTATCACTGCGCTTTCGTTCCCGCAAGGAAAAATTCTGCCCATCTTCCGAAAATGCTAATTGATTTTTTTAGTTGTTATGCGCGTCCGCAAAATTGCGGAAAATGACTATTTAGTTTCGTCATGTCTGTCCGTCCGTCTGTCCGCATGGGACAACTCGGCTCCCACTGGACGGATTTTCACTAAATTTGATATTTAAATATTTTTCGAAAGTCTGTCGATATGACTCAAGTTTCATTAAAATCTGACAACAATAACGGTACTTTACATGAAGACCTATGTACATTTATGATAATATCTCGCTGAATTCTTCTTAGAATGAGAAATGTTTCAGACAAAAGTTGTAGATAAAATCAAAACACACATTTTATGTTCAATAACATTTTCCCGAAAATCGTGCCGTTTATGAGATAATGTGGAAAAACATGGTACAGCCAGACAGGCCACAGATGACAATATAATACGGCGCATGCGCTTTGCATGCTGGATAACTAAGGCTACAGACACACACTCAGAATATGTAATACTTATTGCTTTTCCACTGCACCAGTGGTTATGCGAACGCGCCTCAATGTTACGTTTATATGTACATTGCCTCTCTCCTTTTAAACTGCGAAAGTCGGGGAGTGTCTTTATTCGCTACATATATTCGTGCTACATGTCGTGTTTATCTTATACTGTTTGATTTAATTATGGTGTTGATATTTTATGAGCAGTATAAATTATGAAGTTCCTTCATTTTATAAGTTTTCTTGAAGCTCCGGGCCATTTTTAGGCGCGTTCGTATAGTCGCGAAAAGTACCTATTACCTTCGTCATGGCCGGCTGTCTGTCTGTCTGTCTGTCAGCATCCTCCGTCTGTCACGTGTATCAGCGCGGCTCCCACCGACGGATTTCCGGAATTTGATATTGGGGACTTGAAAATTGTCGAGAAAACCCAAATTTGTTTAAAATCGGGCACTTTACATGGAGACATAAGTATGTTTTTTTTGTTGCCTGCAATATTAAATCGTCATGAAAGCACTCTCTTCGGGTGAAATGGTATCAGGATGTTAGGGTAGCCGAGGAGATATAAAGATTATGCGAACGCGCCGTATTGTTATACTTACGTTGCCTATCTTGTTGGCATTTAATGACATGTTTCCTTACGGCGAGGGATTATTTGCTCCATACCCAGTCCTAAAACTGGAGATCCAACTCTATCGGCTCTTGGCGATCTCTCCTTGAGTACTCTCGCAGCTACCGGCCATGTCTCGCTATCCGCAGCATGCGAACTGTCCTTGGTCCACCTGGCCCTGAAAAGACAAACCTCGGGGTCCTTATTTTATCCGACAACTACAGCTTGTCACTTGACGTTGCTACTTCGTCGCGCATGTGGGCGGTCAGCTGAATGCACTACGATAGGCGAGCCGACAGGAAGCGGCAACCGACAGTTGTCAGTTAAAATAATGGCCCTGTCCATTACCAACGTCGATATGCGTAATTGTTTTTACATTTATGTAGCTTATGCAAATATTAACGTTTGCAGTTCATAATAGTTGCATATTGTAACACGTTTGGTAGGACTGCACTGTTAGTGTAAATACGACAGTGAGACATAATGAAGAATATTGCGAATTTTCAGTCTGTAATTTTGAACAATGTTTTCATTATCCTGTGAATAAGAATGTAAATAGGCCTGCATTGTCCCAATGCTTAAGCATTATACCCAAAGGTGTATGGGGGTTATGGAAAAGCTCCGTGTATTCTTAAACACGGAAATAGGTGGAGGTGAGTGATCGGCATCACACACAGTAACCTTAGCTATGTGGAAATAGCTGCAGTAACCATTGGAGCTAATAACAAACGAAGAGCCCATAAATGGTACCATCAGGGTACTCAAAGTTGGTAACCTTAGCTATGTGGAAATAGCTGCAGTAACCATTGGAGCTAATAACAAACGAAGAGCCCATAAATGGTACCATCAGGTACTCAAAGTTGGTCACATTTATCACAGCTACTAAAGGGGAGAAGTAACCTTCATCAATCCAGCCTGAGTTATTTTTACTTTGTAAAGTACCACAGAATTAATCTACTCGGTGCAGTAATTGAAGGTAATACAAACGTTCTAACCTTCATAATCTGTGTGTGTGTGCATGCGTGGGTGCGTGCAGCCTCAAGATAAAAGCACGAGTTTTCCTTTAAATGTCATGACATGTTGAGTTTTGTGGTGGGGGTTAGTTTTCTGTGTACATGAAGCTTCAGACACAAGAGAAAATTATTTTAAATAACATACATCTCTACGACTCCCACCATATCGGTCTGTGGATACGCTCAGCTGAGAGACACTTGAACATTCATTTATTTTCTCTCTCAGGTGTCCTCTGATGGCCGAAACTGGGCACCACTGTTGGCTAACTGTGGCCTGCTCCTCATGGCATGCGCACAATGTCTAGTGACAATCGTGTCTGGTTTCCGCTGCTACCGCCAAGTGTGTCCGTGTGCTGGACGCAGAGACAGGAAGCAACCGTCTGCCAGGTGGCCACTGCCAGATTCACCTGAACCTGCTGGGTCTTTCTACAGTACAAGCAGCAAAGAGCTGCTCATCAGCAACTGGCTTGGGCAGCAACGCAGACACAACATGCTGCTGATCACACAGCCTCCGGTGAGTCACATGGCTTCTCTGGGTCGACTGTCAGACCAGACTTCTGAGGGAATGGAAATAACGAGGTACAGGCAACCACCACCCCCATCCCGGCTTACATAACCCCTGACTTACATAAACAATGCCTTGTGCATACTTTTCTATAAAGCATTTTCATTTCATTTCCAAGCTGTAAATTAATATTTTGCCTTTAGGAGAGTTGTCCCGTTGCGATGAAGATGCACACAGTAAAGTGGTGAAGGCTTTTGATCACAACTAAGTTTTATGTAATATTATTATATAACGTTAATGCGAAACATGTTTTGGCTCGAGTGCAGAAAGCCGTTATCTTAACGAAAAATGTAAAGTTGAGATCTGAACTGTATATACGTACTGACATGAACGATGGTCTAATGTAATTTATATGATAACTTTTACTTGGTACTCTAATTTTGCCTGATGATGGCGTTCTGTATTTAAGCCGAAACATGTTGTGCATTAAAGTTATACAATAATATAAAGTAAAACTTGGTTATGATCAACGGCGTTCACCCCTTTACTTTGTGTAATGTTTTGCCGTTGACTTGTTTACTGTACTGGCTGTTAGTTTTGATGGTTGTAACACTGCTTAATATTGCAGAAGACAGTTATAGAATTAATAATACACATATATGCTATGTAAATGAGTAAAATTATATATATATATATATAAGTTCAGCGGGTAGCAGGTTGAATTCCAACACACGTAAAATTGAGTTAAGGAAGGGTTTGTGAAATGGAATCCTTAAGTAAGCCCATGGATATCTGTAAATGTGAACGATGTTTTTCAAGATTTGTTATTTCACATTAAGTTAGTTTTCTGGTGAATTAATGACCCAATATCAAGTATTTTTAAGTCCCATGATCGAAGCTATCCTTAATGAGGTTTTTCATGTTTCTGCTTTGTCCTTCCAGGGAAGTGCCTTGATAAGAGTTCAAGTCTATTTCTTGCTTATGTTTATTTGAAATTTAAATGTTACCATGAGATATGCCTTAGGGCTCCACAAGTTGTAATTTTGGGGAGGGAGGTCTACAGAATTAGCAAGGGGTCTACAGTAAAGGGTCATCGAAAAAGAATGCCGGGATTATGAAAACGTGTCACTCAAAAACTGTTAAACATATCGAAATGATTCAAATGTTAAAATGCTAAGGAATGTCTGAAGTGTTTGTCTTACCTTAGTACGTTTCGATACGTGCTCCATTTGTCGCTCGGCAGACATCAAGACGGTATTCGATCTCGTGCCAAGTCCACTGAATTATGTCTGGAGTTACCGTTGCGATGGCTGTTGCGATCCTATCCCATAGGTGCTGGAGATCCCCAATCTTTTCACCATACGGTGAAAAGAAACAGTTTTTGAGTGACACGTTTTTATAATCCCGGCATTCTTTTTCGATGACCCTGTACAATCAAGATTGAGAAACACTGCTGTGGAGTCTAATGTACCAAAATTGTCGCTAAATAAAATTAGAATAAATAAGACAAAGTCATCGTTTAGCTATTAATTGTCTCTGTAAGGATGGCAGAAAAATTTTAAGGGTGTAGAAATGAACAGAAAAGAAGTTTGAATGTTTGTTGTAGTGCGTGTGTGAGGAGAGAGCGTTGGATCATGCGCTTGTTCTGTGCTTGATCACTTTTAATAGCTGACCTCCTTATGTACAAATTAGTTAAAGTGGACCACACTTCAGATGAGATGCTGCACCTTGAACGTGGCCAGACTTTCTCTGGGATGCTGCTGGACCAGGCCGTCAGGGAAAGCTGTATGCATGGCTGAGTCATGTGGAGTCACTTTTTGTAAACTATTAACCTTATTGCCAGTCTGCTACAATACACATTTGAAGAACTGTCTGTTTTGTACAGTACATTTACAATTACTGATAATTTCTTCAGAATGTCTATTTATTAATAATTATAGTTTGTCCATGTTCCTATAGCAGAAATATCTGTAACTCTGAACTGCTCTAAATAATGAACTAATGAACAAACTCGTCACAAACTAACAGTCCAGGGATTTCAGACTCAAATAGTACATGAGCCAAATGTGTAATCTGAAATTTGATGTGGGCTGCAAACCATTTGAAGCAAAGAGTCGTAAGTATTTTCACTAAAACACTCAATTAAAAACGCTTCACATTTTTCATTTAAACAAGGTGGGTAATGTATGTATAATGTGTCAATGTGGTGCATTTGCATAACCATTGTTGCCATGGAAATGCGACAGTGTATTCCCTTCACGCCGTTGCGCTGCATGTCACCGTCAACAGTGCCTTTATGTTGTTTTTATGTTGTTAGAAACAACATAATGTTCTTAGGCCTTCATGTAAACTCCCAATATTTTTGTGCAGTTCTAACCAAATTTGGATTTTCTGAACAGATTTTAATAAAAGTCTCCAATTTCAAATTTCACGAAAATCCATCCACTGGAGCTGAGCTGATACAAGCAGACAGATGGACAGACAGACAGACATGCTAAAGCTCATAGGTGCTTTTTGTAATTTGTGTGATTGCGTCTAAAAATGGATGTTAAAAGCGTGTGTAGTAGAGTTTTTAATTTCTTAACTTTCAACTTCAAACTGGTTCGTCTCTCCCATGTACTTAACAGTTAATACTCAGAGTACACACGAGGATGTGGCATTACATGTCTTTATTGTTGGGTCTCCATGATGACAGTTTGTTACTAAACCAAAACTTGCAGGACAATAAAAACAGGTGTTGTTATATGTGCTGTGTATATTTTGATAGTTATTAATTGAATATTAATATTTAATTTGTTAATTATGGGCTTATTCCTCACATATCAGTTACTGTACAGGGCATACACAAAAGAATGGTGCGGTTTTAATAGTATTCACTATTAAAACCGCACCATTCTTTTTTGTATGCCCTGTATATTGTGATATTAACAAGGCAAGTGTCTATGTCCCAGGCTGCAAACAGGTACTTCTGGTGATTAATAAAATGGAAGTACAAAATATGTAAATCATGATTAGAAAGTGAGCAGCTAAGGCAATACACCTTAGTTCTGCTAACTCCAGGGTATAACTGATACCCTACATTTTCTGGGGTTTCTTTTGTCCAAGACTTCAGTTGTGCACATTGCTTGTGAACTGTACTGACCCACGCTTCTTGTTTTTTTTTGCAGATACAGGGCCCTCACGGACCAATATTTACTCTGCCATCACCACCGCCAGTCCCACCGCCATCTGTGATTGGGTACCACTTACCAAACTCTCCATTTCTCAACCCACTGGTGCCTCCACGCTATGTGATGCCAAGACGGGCTACAGCTCACAATGGCAATGCGGTATGTTAAGTTTCATTCACTTCGTTTGCTATGCAACATGGCTTGGAGACAAATATGCACATTTAAACTGAACACTAGGAGCACTGCAGCCGATCTGCTTGGTTTATGCGCCACCAGTTGTCATTCTCACTGTATTCCATTGCATACACTATAAAAAGCGATATTCTGTTGCCATATATATTTTCAGCTTTACACTTTGGGTTGCAAGTGGCAAGACAAATATTTTGGACTGCTCGACCAAATGGTGGCAGTCATTTTCAGAATTTGATCTGCCCTTATTTACTAATGCATGCAGTTCTGATTTGTTTGTTTCATTGCTAAATGTTTGTAATTTTGTCATATTTTCAAGGTTTATTTACGTCTAGACCAGCCTTCTTACTAGCATTTCTTTTTGTGGCGAAGGGCCCCGCAGCAGAAGCTACGGACGCACAGCAGCGTTGAGGCTTATTGTGCAACCCTGTGATGAAGATGATTATTTTTTTAGTGTTTCTGTGTAATGGAGCACCAGTGGAATGAAATTGACAGGAAAAAAACCAAAATACTCAGGGAGAAACCTGTCCCAGTGCCACTTTGTCCACCACCAATGCCACACGGACTGACTCGGGATCGAACCCGAGCCTCCGTGGTGAAAGGTCGGCGACTAACCGCCTGAGCCATGGCACGGCCCTTACTAGCAATTAATGAAGCTTCTTTGAGTTTCTTTGTACCATTCGTGTCTTTGTCCAGTAAATTAACACCATCAGCATAGACCAAAATCTTAGGTGTACCGTTCAATTTAAATCCATCCTGGTTTGCCTGAACCCTCCTAATGGCATATCCTAGAGCAAAGTTGAAAAGCGATGGCAATAAAGCATCTCCTTGTGTGAGACCATTCCTAATAGGAACTGTATCTGACAAGTGTGTGCCTATCCAGTGTTTGTTGTAGGTTTTATATAAACACATTTTTATTACCCGTAATAGTTTCTAAGGAATACAAAACTCAGTGAGAATATTATACAAGACCTCCCTCCTAACCGAATCATAGGCTTTCTTGAAGTATGCACTGCCACATTGTATTCCCAGTCTTTCTCAAGTATTTGGCCAGTGCAGAATATATGATCAGCAGTCGACCTGTTACGTCCAAATCCACGTTGATGATTCCCAATAATTTTGTCTGCATATGGAGTTAACCTAGACAGAAGAAAGTTGGATAGAATTTTGTATGTAGTTGTTAAGAGTGATATGCCTCGATAATTACTACAATCTGTTATATCACCCTTCTTATAGAGAGGTACAATGATTGACTCCTTCCACTGCTCAGGCAATTCTTCCTCATTCCAAATAGAATTAATAAGTCAGAGGATATCAGAATGTACTGCTTCACCTCCTACTTGGATCAGTTCTACTGGAATTTGATCAGTACCACATATTTTGATCTTAGTATGTTTCTGAAGACTGATTATGTGGGTAGCTCAGTAGGTACAACACACTGCATAACCAAGAAATTGTTCAATTCCCAGCAACGGTAAGAGATATTGCTCTTCTCCAAATCATTCATAATGGCACTGGAGCCTGTCCTGTTTAATGGGTACCAGCAACTTTTTCCTGAAGGGTAAAGCGGTCACGGCACGAACCTGATAACTCGCCCCCATCTAGTGTACCGCCATGCCCCCTTATGTCTTCATGTTCCGCACACGAACAACTTTACACACACACATATGTAACCGTTCTGCTTCCTACTGCAGATCCGTACGGCTATCATAAAATTCATATGCATCGCCATTACAGCATTGTACAAGTGTAACAGTAGTTTTTGATGCAATTCAAAATCTTGTACTCAGTCTTCTGTGTAGTTATACAAGTAAACTTTAGTTTCTTAGTATGTGTGTTATTCCTTCTTGAAAAGTTTTAGATACTGTATGTTGTTACGTTGCTGAGGATAGCAGCCATATTCTGGGCAAACAGTGGACATTTCTGCTCATATATTATGCATTTTACATTTACGTTCTGTGCCCTGAAAGTGTTGTTACAGTATGAACAGCCTTTGAAGTTGCTGAAAATAATGTTTGCAGGAAGGAGTGTGGCGCTTTCAAGACAGCGACACTGTTCAAAGAGGACGTCGTGGCACAAAGAAGAGGAAGCGTAGCAGTGCTGCCAAGGAAATCGAGCGGCAGAGGTCGGTGACAGAAGAGGAGGTGGATTGCACATACACGGGACTGGACCGTGAGATCGCCGAGGAGTTCATAAGGACAGCCATGGAGCCAGGTACAGGAAAGCACAAGCAGCCACCGCGTGAACTAAATATAGATAGGTGAAGATACGTTAGGTACATTAGCACTGAACAGAAATGTCGTGGTGGTCGTTGTATACGTATACTTATTCATTCTTCATTCTGAGTATTGAACTTCGTGTCGCCCGCATGCGAACCAAATTTTGCGGAAGTTGCCGCACCACGTGAAAGGTTGAGCCGGTCTGATCTAGAATATGTATTTTTATTGTCTACTGTGTTTCTGAACCAGAAGTGTGTCATGCCGCAGTGTTAGTGTCATGATTCAGATTCTTCTTAATTACTGTCTCTTGTATAGTTTTTTTTTTTTTTGTGCCTGAAATGCCTAGATCTTTGCTGTTAAAAAGTGTTTGTGTCTTTTTGTGTTACAATACATGATGTCTTAGACAGACCACAAGACACATCGGTTGAAAAGGGTTCAGAAAAACTGATCTAGAAGTCCTTTGAAATCTTCCCATGGCACTGTGAATCGTGAAAGTGCAGAATGCAGTTCTAGCGTGACAATCGGGTACATCTTTCCTTCCCAGGACTCTGAAAGGTCCTGATAGTTACACAGAAAACATTTTGGCACTGTTCAGCACACCTCAATGGGGCCACAATTCATAAAACTCAAGTTTTACAGAACAGCTGTTTGCAGTTTTGTATTCAGTATGAAGGACAAAACAGATATGAAGGAAATTAAAAGTTTAAGAAACCAACATATGCACTATGTGTGCATATGTTGGTTTCTTAAACTTTTAATTTGTTATCAAGATGCACGGTGAATATAACGTGAGATATGAAGGAGTTCCACAAAGTAAGGTAACATAATTTTTTTGTTACAAGACTTTTAATTATACCATTATGATATTAGACAGTGATTAAAAGCACATATGTGCATTGTTTTTCAACATAATAATTTTGCTTATTGCAGCATTTTTCCCACCATTTGATGAAATCTTTCTTTCTTTATCGTGTCGGGTCCGGTGTTGGAAAGGATTAGCCGTCTATTAATAGACGTTTCCAGGGGACGCCGTCAATGGTACTTTCCAGATGGCACGGTCACAGTATCATTGCACACGTCCCTTGTCCCCCATTTGATGAAAATGATCTTTATCGTTGGAGTAAAAGTTTGTATTAAACCCTATAGCCGTCAGCACACTACACATTAAACATCGACACGTGTCAAACTGCCTTCCAGGCACTAGTAG
Organism: Reticulitermes speratus; assembly: GCA_021186555.1. Lineage (NCBI taxonomy): Eukaryota > Metazoa > Arthropoda > Insecta > Blattodea > Rhinotermitidae > Reticulitermes > Reticulitermes speratus. Next base: position 26,228,888 of record JAJKFL010000427.1, read on the forward strand.
AAATGAAATGCATGCAACATTATAAGCACTGGTGTTAAAACATGAGAGCCAGGATGGTGACCAGGCTGTGGGCTGGACGGCCAAAGAATCGTGCCTGGAACTGTCAACAGGAGCAAGAGATCTGTCTGTTCTCCAAAATGTCCAGACTGTCCAGCGACCGGGGGCATGAAACTGACCACTTAATCCATCTACTGTTGAATTTAAGAATGAGTGGAGCTGTACCTTCACTCCCCTGTATGACCTCATGAGGTGCACAGGAACAGCTTATGGGTTAAAACATGTAGCAGCAATAAACATGTCCTTACTTTTGAGGCCTCCTTTGTGTCTAGCAGGAGAGCAGCTACACACATGACCTTATTATATTGTGTTAAAAGCGACTTTTGTCTCAAAATATCGCAATAAAACGTTACTTTCAGTTGTGGCCCCAGCTTTATGTGTATGCAGTTAAGTGTAAAGTTTGACACTCTCCAGTTACCTGTACATGTATGAAATCAAATAAAACTATTATAATTTGCCTATTGTTTTATGTGGGTGTGAAACTTGGCCTGTAACATTAAGGGGGAAGACCACAGCAGAGGGTATTCGAAAACAGAGTGCTGAGGAAGATATTTTGGCCTAAGAGGATGGGAGTAACAGGAAACTAGAGAAACCTGCGCATCATGAGGAGCTTCATTTGTATTATTCACAAATTATTCAGGTAATCAAATCTAACAGAAAGAAATGTGTGGGGCATGTGGCACATATGGGGGATAGAGAAGGTGCATAAAGGGCTTTGACAGGGAAACTGAGGGAAACAGACCACTTGGAAGACCTAGATGTAGCAGATTACATTAAAATGGATCTGAAGGAAACAGGTTGGGAAAATGTGGACTGGATTGATCTGGCTCAAGGCAGGGACAAGTGGTGGGCTTTTGTAAAAATGGTAATGAACCTTCCCATTCCATACAGTACAGGGAGTTTCTTAACCAGCTGAGCAACTATTAGCTTCTCAAACACTCTGCTCCATGGAAGTAGTTTATAGTTCGCAGACGGAAGTCGAGAGTTGGCATTACTGTGCGATTTGGAACACGACGTGTGAACCGCACAATGTACATTTACCTATATGAGTACCTTATGCATGACTGTACACTGTAATTCTTAGACAATGGTGTAACATGTGAAATATCATTGATGTGTATTTTGTATACTTTTATATTTAGAGGTTTGGATATTTGTCTTTACATGTAATTATTTGTCTTTTACATGTGAATTTGTGGGTTTTTGGTCTGTTAGATTGTTACTTATTCTTAAGATTGTAGTTCACCTGAAGACGAAAGCAGTCTGCTTTCGAAACGTCACGTTTGTGTACTCAAGTGACGATGGAAAAAGTTCAAATGTACATCAGTGATGTTTCACATCTTAGGCATGATTTCCAAAATATGAATTCCCACTCTCATGGCTTCAAGGTAACAAATACAGTAGACGTACAAATGTACAATGAAATCAACTGCAACATCCATCTGCAAGTTTGTACCTACCGCCTGTTAACCAATCAAATCGCTTCCCGTCTTTGTCACGGAATATGGATAATGGTTAAACCACAAAGCAGAGGTTGTTTTTTATCCACCCATTCAGTATTATGACATGACAACAAAAATTTAATGGACGACAGCCATCAAAAAGTACACCAACAGTACCGCTCAATTTTCTGATGTTGCTAACAGCACCATTTCAAAGACAGTGCCTCTATAGGGCAATATAAGTACCTGCAGAACATAGTCCTCTGATCCGTGATCATCTGTACCACCTGGTTAGTCTAGAACTGATAACATTAAACCACATTCATGCCAATAAATACAACCAAATGGGTTACAAGTAATTGAGCTGTGGAAACGTCACGTTTCAGGAGTGGTTTAAAACTACACATTACCTTACACATTCACATCTGCAACATTTCTTCAGTCTGAGATACGGGCAGTTGCATTGTACAGCCTGGCACAAAATGCTGTGAACTGCTGGATTCAGATAAATTCCAACACAAAGGAAATGATATATTGACAAAGACACTTCCAAAATTACATGTTTTATTATCTTAAAGACACTAATTTCAGTATTACAGTACACTGAACATGATGCTAAGCGAAGGATGCTCAGTAACAGGACACATCTAATGATTCCCTACATCAACTGCAAGCCAGAATCTCACGATGTTCACCAATGATGTTTGTAGTTTCTGTGACGCTCTGGAAAAGAACAAGCAGATGCTTGTGAGTTTTCAGGTTTCCACAACGAGGGCCTTTGGATATGGTCTTCAGGGTTGTCACACAATACAGGGTTCACACGGGAATGGCACTGTCCGCAGGATGAGACAGCACAGGGTTCACACTGGAGTGACATGGTCTTCAGGTTAGACATGGCTCAGGGTTCACAATGAAGTGATATGGTCTTCAGGTTGAGATGTGGCACAGGGTTCACAATGAAGTGATATGATCTTCAGGTTGAGACGTGGCACAGGGTTCACAATGAAGTGATATGGTCTTCAGGTTGAGACGTGGCACAGGGTTCACAATGAAGCGATATTGTCTTCAGGTTGAGACGTGGCACAGGGTTCACAATGAAGCGATATTGTCTTCAGGTTGAGATGTGGCACAGGGTTCACAATGAAGCGATATTGTCTTCAGGTTGAGACGTGGCACAGGGTTCACAATGAAGTGATATGGTCTTCAGAGTTGTGACACAGCACAGGACTCACACTGAAGTGATATCTGTGAGCATCAGACTGGGGTGCAAGGGAGAGTAGCCAATCAGAGGCACGGAAGTGGAAAGGGGGGATAATTCAAAATCAAGAAAAACAGGAATGATGAAACAGAAAACATGAGAAACCAAAACTAAAATGGCATTTTTCAAAGCCCCCATCCATCCTCCATTCCCCCAAAGAATGAGTGGTATGACCAAAAGTTCAAATAGTGTTATTACAAGAAGGTATTAACCTTTCAATTGAGAAGATCGAGGTGGCATGTTCCTCCAAAACACACCAACCTTCTAAACAACACAAGACCACAACCTGAAAGTGACATTTGCAGTACATTTAACACTGTCAATAACTCAAAACATACAGCATAAAAAAATACTCCTAAATACCAGAGTAACAGAATGCAGAATCTAACAACCATGTTTCAAGGATTTGTTACCTGGATGTCCATCACACTTCCTGCTATCACCATATTTTAAGGAAACATTTGACACAATATACCAGACCTCTTAAACTAACCCAAACATGAATGATTGAATTACTAGAATGCTGAGAAATATCCATTGAACATTCCGTAGAATTTACATTTACATTATTGAAACAACAATCAGTTTGCCATTGGTATTGCAGACTTTCCTCACTCAGGGTCCAACATATTGTTACTAGTGTGAAGCTTTCAGCCAGTGATTTGGTTATCACTGAATGACAAATTGGGAAAAAAGTCAAAGGAAGAAGTCGTGGCACAAATTCAACTCCCATCCTGGCATTTCCCTGGAGGGAATGAGCAGAATTATGAAAAGCCTGTCAGGGTAGCCAGTCTACAGGCTGATACAAATGTGGTACTACTGAATACGGAGAAGTGCTAACTGGGTGATTGCAGTCTCAACATATGTGATGTATAAACACACAGAGTGAGACAGTGACGCAGGATGAAAAGTGTATCTACAACATGCACAGACTGATAGATATTCACAGTTAAAATACAGCGATGCAGCACATAAACCTGATTTTTAAAATGTTAAAAAGTTCCATACTCGTAACTTTATGGTGTAGGGTGGCGTGCTTTGGGGTCACAGGCCCTTAATATTTGAAGACAATGCAGGTGCTGTGGTAACAGGACCACTCCACTGAAATTTCGAAATGTTATGCGACCTCCCAGAGCCAGAATAACATCCCCGTGGGATTGCTCTCCATTCCATATGGTTCCAACAAGATGAGGCGACTCCTCGTATGGTGAGGGAATCGATGAATGTGGTGTGAGAAATGTGTCCACAACACGTTATGTTGCGGAATGGTGACGTCTGACCATCTGCATGTTCACCTGATTATTGACGTGATTAAATTTCTTTCAGAGTATCTTCGAAGTAAAATGCATACCAGTAGGCCTAGAACCATTGAGGATCTAAAGCAAAGAATAGAAGAAGAAATATATCGTCCCTGGAGGGGGGGAAAAAAAAAACTAAGTGGTAAGTACTGGGAAACCTTCAAGCCAGACCAGAACTGTGCTTCAGGAATAGGTAGGGTATTTCAGTGATGCGCTTATTAAAAAATTAAATGACATGTAAGTGTGACATTTATATGCGACACCCTGCTTTAAGAAGAAACACGTATTGTACAACTATTTGTAAATCTACAATAATGCTGAAACCAGAAACCTGTTGCATTGTAAAGATACTGTCTGTCACAAAACACAAGTTACCAAGGCTGATGCACTAACACTAATGCTGTTGCCACCCCACTACCTGAGCAACATCAGTGACACCAAAATTGTTACGCCACACATGTGCAGGCTCTGAGGATACGGGAAACAATTTATAATGCAAGAATTAGGGGGACAGAAAACATAAAAAAAAAACAGGTGGATGAACACAGACTGCCATGGATCTGTGTAAATAACATATGTGAAGCTCAACTGAAGTTAAAAGAGGCTATGACATTTCTGAGAAACACTAAAGGGATAGAGTAATAAATAAAACCACCAGAGAAGCTGGCATCCAAAACAGCTTAATAAGAATTTAATATAGTCTTCTCAGGCGCACAGCCGCGTCAACTCGTTCAAATACAACGTTTCGGGGACTAGCTCCGTCCCCATCCTCAGGCAAAACTGATTAATAATAATAATTAGCGTAATAAGAAGATAAATAATTACAGTGGTGTGGCTAGCAAAAGGATTAACAGAACAAACATACTAAGGGGGGCATTAAAATTACAATTTACAGGAATGAGACCCATGGGGCAACCAACAACATGGTGCAGCTACGTGCTGAATGCCATAACAGACAGATGAAGGGGGTGGCAAGAGTTGAGTAGGAAACATTGTGGAAAAACAGAACAGAGAGCGAGAGTACACTATCCCACAGATAAACAGAAAGCACGCGAGTAAAGAAGCCTAACACTGGACTTCGTATGACCCGCCTTTAATTATGAATCTTGAATTGCTTCATCCCACTGTGTTGTAAGCATTAAAACGATCGAACTACAATAAAGTAAGGTAAGGTCAAGTCAGGTAGGGTAGGGTTAGCTTCGGTTACATAAGGTTAGGTTACTTTAGATTAGGTTTGGTTACATCAATAATAATAATAATAATAAATAATAAATAATAATAATAATAATAATAAAAAGAAAAGCAACACCGTCAATCACAACTAATGATGTTTATTACATATACAGGAAATTTTCTTACAACACTAGTAAAAACTATACCAACACATGCAGTTTTTATTAAAACATTAATAGTTTTAAAAAAATTAAGCCCTACATATGTTTCGGCCAGCTAACTGGCCATCTTCAGGGGGCAACTAGCGTTTCACAGCATAAACATATGTAGGGCTTAATTTCTTAAAACTATTAATGTTTTAATAAGAAGTGCATGTGTTGGTACAGTTTTTACTGGTGTTAATAAACATGCACGGTGAAAATAATATTAAGTTTCTTACAACATATTTTGGCCGAAATGGGCCAGTCAGGTAATACTTATATTAAAATATACTAAGAAAAAATACTGCACTCTAAAAGGTAAATAGGTAAAGCAATGCCATTACAGGCCTGGACAGGCCCTTAGGGTTCCAGGAGGTTGAGGCTCCCAGATTTATAGACAATCGGCACATGAAGGTGATAAGGTTGTCAGCCCTACGCACTGGCCGCCTTTACCCCCCCCCCCCCCCCCCCCCCCCAGGAGATATTCCTGGTACTTATTTCTGTTAGAAGCCGAGTTGACCCCAGGGCCATAGTGCAACCAAAATGATTATGTCAATCAAAAATTCCAATGACACCATCAGGAATCGAACCCGTGACCTTCCGGCTTGTACAGCAGTGCCTTAACCAGCTGCGCCACCGCGTGCCCCACTGTTAGGTTAGGTTAGGTTAGATTGGGTTGGGTTAGGTTACATTAGGTCTGACAGATACAATACATGGTTTTTATTGTTTTAATTATGAAACTGAATGAAAGCTGTACTCACGTATTTTTCCATAGTTAATTACGTAGAAGAACAACATTCCACCACAGACAACATGGAAAAATGGAGTTATTCCCGAACGTTTTGGCTGCACATACTTGTGCTGCCACCGCCACCATGCTGAAACACAAATAATTCCATGTTCACAGAACTCACACTTTAACAGTATATTGCTGGACATCCTGCAATGACTCAATACACATTTTAATGTTAAAATGACAAGTGAGAGACTCATTGCACTGAATACTAACCTTCACGAGACGGATTTAAATGCCAACTGTATCTCGTGATGGTCCGAGTTTTTTCTGACTTAGCATGGATAGTTGAATTGCTACCAAGTAAACATACAGACAGCAACTATCTGTATCTGTATCTGTGTTCTGCCGGCGGGAAGTTTTGTATTCATTCAATTGAGTTTCTCGTTTGTGTTGGGAATAAGATTTGTCGATTTGATGTAATGCTTTCTCAGATAATGAATAGGAATATTATTACTCTTACGAATGAAATTGTTGATCCTATTGATGAGATGATGTTTCATGTAGTATAAGCGTCTGGGTAGTCAGAGTATCGTCGAGGTATTCCGGCTAATCCTAAGAAGTGTTGTGGGAAGAACGTTATATTTACTCCTGTAAATATAACGGCGAATTGGGCTTTTAATCATTTCGGGTTTATAGTAAGTCCGGTAAATAGAGGAAATCATTGAATGAATCCCGCTATGATTGCAAATACTGCTCCTATTGATAGTACGTAGTGGAAGTGGGCTACAACGTAATAAGTATCGTGCAGCACGATGTCAATTGACGAGTTTGCAAGAACTACCCCTGTTAACCCTCCTATTGTGAATAGGAATACGAATCCTATTGCCCATAGACAGGCAGGTCTATATGTTAATTGTGATCCGTATATGGTTGCAAGTCATCTGAAGATTTTAATTCCTGTTGGTACGTTGTTTAACACCAACAACTTACATACGTAAAGCAACCGCACGGAACACGTATAATATTAAGTACACAGACAGCAACATACAGCATGCTAGGCCATTTGCCAGAACATCTGAGAGACAAGCATGTCGTCACATAGGACGATATGAGTTAAGAGCTTAGAACGTGAATCTGTGCAAAGTGATAACTTACTATCTACTAAGCACGTTTCACTTTACGGCAAGATTTCATGAAATGCAAAAAAGAGGGTACTAAGAAGCAACAGAAGTAAACAAAGAGAAAATTAACTCCGCTTACCAAAAAAAAAAAAAATTAAATTTGCAATTTAGTTGATAAAAAAAAAAAAACAAAGGCAACGACGAACATGAGAACTGCAATGCTTCAGAGGTTTTAACAGAAATAAAAATTATACATTCTACAGCATTATTTTGTATTGTACATATATTTAAAAAAATTATAGTTTTGTATCACTTCTGTGTAACAACATGGGATTCCATAATTACAAAACTGACACTCTAAAAACATACTCACATATAATTTAATGGACTGCATGAAGACGACTGTTTGCAGCTGTTGCAAACAGCAGGAATATCAGAAACAGAAAGGTATATAGTTGTGCTGACGGAACGTGTGCTTATTTACTAACCCAAACAACACCATATTCTACAAGGCTGAAATTTTAATACTAAAAAAAGGGGTAAAGGTAAGTTCACCCTAGAACAGGCCATGAAAGCCCAGTGTGGGAGTACAAGTATAGCTCTACTCTTTCTTTAACCTTGGCACTAGATCGGGGTGTTTGGTCAATACCACGCCCGGGCGCTTTACCCTCGAGAAAGAGGCCCGGTACCCATTGTACAGGAGGCTGGGTGGGCCCCAGGGCCGTTTAGAACAGGTACAGAAAATCTCGCCCCCACCGGGATTCGATCCCCGGACCATCCACTCTGTAGCGAGTCGCTATACCGACTGCGCTGTCCTGGCTCACTGAAACTTTACCAAAAGTAGTTCCTTATAGAGTTTGGGCCGCACTACAAAAAAAAAAATGGTCCTGGACTTTTGTTACATCGGAGCTACTTCTAATGAGAATGAAGCCGGTATAATATCTCGTTACTGTACGTGGATAATTGTCACAAACAGATTATATCGTAAATATTCACAAGTACAACAGTCAGCTAAAAATATTTGTGTCAATAATTTAAAAATTTATTTCAGCACCTAACTGAAACATGTGTCTTATACAGGATCTGAATTTTATATGCCCACAATCACTAGTCACTTCCCATCAGATGTCTTCAGTCCACTAACTGGCTCATTCCCACAATGCTTATCACAGACGATATCACTTCTGAGGTCACCTGCAGTCACGAAGCAGATTCCAGTATAGCAACACACATTTTTCTACAACACATACACTAAATACAGTTCTTACATCAAGTGTTGTGGAAATTCAGATAAACATTTCCTGATGCAAAAAACAAGACACCATTTTCAAATACAATACCTTGTCTTATGCCCATTTGTTTTAAGTATTTTTGCCCTTACTATTTTACACCACTTCTTAATTTACGCCATTTGGTTTTTGGTCAACGCTCTTTGGGTGGTTTATTTACATTTCTTTTTCTCTTATGGAATATTTTTTATTTACACCCTTTTGATTTATGACCACATTTCAAAAACACACGTAGGGCATAAAGCAAGGCCTTGGTGGACATGAAAAGGTTCGAAGCAACAAGGTTCCACTCCGCAGATTACAAGCACATGCAGAGGAAAACTACACAAAATTCATGCTACATTAGAGATACGTCCTAGAAAATCTCTGGTTCATCTTGGGAGTGTCTGTGTCATCAGCATGAAATGCAACAAAATTGTAGCATTTGCATCTGTACACAACAGATGTTGGGTTTGCAAACTCTAATGACACACACTGTGAAGCAACCTGGTACCTTTATGGGGTACACAGACCGCACGCGTACTCTATTTAGTGGTGAAGCTGGCTTTCATTCCAGTGGATACACAGACTCTCTGAATAACATTTTCCCCATGTTAATCAACCCAGTGCCATTACAGGATGTTAAGGTTGGTATGTCGGTGGACTAGTGGTTAGCGTGCTCGCCACTGGACCCGAGGTTCGCGGGTTCGATCCCGACCGAGGTCGATGGATTTTTAAGGGTGATAAAATTCCGGAGCACCACTTCCTTCGGAGGGGAAGTAAAGCCGTCGGTCCCATGTCGTAGATTTACGGCATGTAAAAGAACCTTACGGGCATGAATAGAACTAGTAATGCTCGTAAGCAAAATTCAGTGGCCATTTCTCACCCCAAGTCTCCTGACTGCCTGCCAGATGGCTCTGGCAGTCACATCAGGATTGAGTCGAACTTGGTGCGGTCAGTGGGCTGGTCACTCACTACATCAACGCACATGACCATAGAAACCTCCGAAAGGAGGCCCCTATGCTCCGCGTTGGAGCGACAGGGACAAACAACAACAACAACAAGGTTGGTATGTGGTGTGCTATGAATAACTAGGATTATTCGGCCCATTTTATTTTTCCAAGACCACAAATTCACACCTACATGTTACATGCATTTTGGCACCATTTTTTATTTTTAGAAACCTGTGTGATTACAAGAGAATCTAGGCCTTCCATTAGCAACATGGTACAACTGCTCACACAGAAACAATTCCATGCATTCAATATAGTCTTCTCGGGCACAGCCGCATCAATTCGTTTGAATACAACGTTTCGGGGACTAGCTCCGTCCCCATCCTCAGGCAAAACTGATTCAGTTTTGAGATCAGTTTTGCCTGAGGATGGGGACGGAGCTAGTCCCCGAAACGTTGTATTCAAACGAATTGACGCGGCTGTGCGCCCGAGAAGACTATATTGAATCATGTCGCCGCGAAAGTTTTAAAACTTATAATTCCATGCATTGTTTACAGTGTTTTTGGTGAAAGAATAATAAGCAGTTCACCAGCATGCATGGGGGGATTTGAGACACGCAGAAAACCTGAACAGAAAAGATGTGAACCGGTGCAAATACTGGAACAGACAACAAGAAACTTAATGGTCACTGCTGTCAGAATCTAACATCTCACAAAACTTTTTGAGTTCCTTATAGGTGGGAAATTACTTGACCATTTGCTCCTCAAAAAGAGCTCTCCTCCATGGAGTTACTTATACAAAAGTTAATTGAAATAAATAAACAAAAAAAATTAACTACCAGCTAATTCCTGCCAACTGATATTGGCAAGTATACTTTTACATATAACAGACGAACAAAAAAAGACTGTTACAACTATACTGGACAATGTTTATTGTCTAATGTGCAACATATTTTGGCTACCTGTAAGTCATCATAATGCACAGGTTAAAATATGTGAGAAAATCCTTATGCATGCATATATATATATATATATATATATATGCAAATCACTACAAAATGTCCCACCTTTAAGATTATACTTTCAAGCCCTGACTTCTGGATTTATATTTTAACAACTACATATATTAACATATATTTTATGGCCGTGCCATGGCTCAGTTGGTTAGTCGCCGGCCTCTCACCACGGAGGCCCGGGTTCGATCCCAGGTCAAGTCCATGTGAGATTTGTGGTGGACAAAGTGGCACTGGGACAGGTTTTTCTCCGAGTTGTCGGTTTTCCCCTGTCGATTTCATTCCACTGGTGCTCCATTAATTGTAAAATTTGGTCAAAAAACTGCTCATCCATCTATCATCATCATTGGGGTTGCACAAAAAGCCTTAAGGCTGTGGTGCGGGGGCCCTTCATCACAAACGAAAAAAAAAAAAACATATATTTTTGTATTTTACTTTCTTATGTCCTTGGCACATACAAATGGAAGATTACAGATATTTAAAATATGTGCACACTGTTATAATATTAACTTCAATGGCCATCTTTTTACAGATACGAAACATTTCCTGGAATGACACAATATTCATTTTATTTTCGAAGTATTGATTTGTGGGGTTCAGTCCTACTGTATGGTACTGAGCTTTTCTTGAGCAGCTAATTACACAGCTAATCAAAATATTACGTGTATGATAACCCACGACACTCACAGGACAATATACATTAAATACCATACTTAACTTGGTCATAACTGTTACAATGTGGGGGTAACATTATAAAGTTCAAATACTTACTGTAATTACACGTTGCTAAAACCTCGTGCTAATGTGAAATAGATACGAAATATGCTTGCTTGGTTAGGAATCCACTTACATGAAGATTCAAGTCATCTGGGATATGTCAGATACAAATCCATGTTGAATGGTAAATAGTTACTGTATATTATCCCAGAAGACTTGAATTGTCATCAACGCTGTAAGAACCTAAACTCTCACAGTCCAATAATTTCTACAACAAATAATAAATCTCTGTTTTCAATAACACACAGATCACAAAATTCAGTTATGGTGACAATCAAGGCACTGCACAATTTAATTTACACTTCAGTTTCACCATAATTGATTCCAGTCAAAATCTGTACAACAAATACTCTGATCAGACCCACCAGTCCTGATTTAGTACCAGAAGGTTATGCAGGTCAAGTCGTTACAATCACACTAATCACCATCACATTCCTCCACATAACTCCTGAAACAAGCTACATTCACTTGAAAGCTGCTAATTTATTATCGTACCTCGGCTGATTGCACCAACAACGGCCCTTGGATTTTTACTTCGACGTCCCAACCATGCTCCTACTTCGTTTAACTTCAACTGACCAAAAGGCGTATCCGCTGAAATGAAATTGAAGATGAATTTCATGTATGGTTCATTAAAGTGAATAACGTTCAGGAACATAGTATTTTCACTACGCAAAATCTGTCATCATTATTACAGATGTTAAAAGGCAATGTTTTCCACGACTATATGTACTTACGAGTTCCATAATAACGTGCTGGGTCATATGGCCCATGTACTTTGGGATTGTACTCGGCTGGATAGTCTCCGAACGCCATTTTCTGCGGTGAAGGGCAGACGACTAGGTCTGCTCCTTGGCCGTAAGCACGGTATGTCAATGCAGCCAACATATTTCAATTGTAGGAAATACATTTCTTCGTGCTAAATTTACCACGTCCACATTTTGTGTTACATGTTTAGGCGGCAACATAAACTTATCTGCACAATGTTCATAATTTTGGCAGAAACTTCTGTATTCCAACAAGCAAGCAAATCTACAACTTTTAAAGAATAACCGTGAATTTAATTTTGCTTTATACTTACAATCGAAATAATGAATATTATCATATTACCAAAACCATACAACCAGTCATCAATACACTGGCCAGGGATCTAAGGAATCTGACGCGTTTGTCTGCTAAGCGCAGGATGTTAAAAATATTTTTACAATATGGTGTATATTATCAGTTTCAGAATCTTTGATGGAACTATAGTGACTTGTAATGAGAATGTTTATTAATCTGCAAGACGATATGTGGAGGAATGATCCAGAGACTCTTTAAACACTACATGGAAGTAATGAGAAGTGATGCTCCAGCTTAAATTACCTCTCCCTTTAGATCTAGGGAAATTCATTACGTCCCCAGAGTCGAATTGGTAAACGTATTTGGTATGCAAAAAATGCAATTGAAGAATAGCAGCTATGTACTAGGGTTCACATTGTAGTGAGGTGTATTATGCCCAGAAGTCATTGCTTACTTTTGGCGCCTTGATTTCATGCAGTTAGTTAATAGAAATAGTTCGTGGCCAAGGTTATGTGATAGTTTTCTGTGATTGGTATATTGTTGACTAGCATTACAATTAGTGCATGTACTCTTATTATCACATGTGTGTTAGATTTGAAACATTAAAATGACAGGAAAGGTAAAAGACAAAAGCAATGAATTTCCAAGTATAATTCTGGATTCTACTCACAATGTTCAGTACAAGAGAAACACATTTCTAGGCAAAGGAGCATTTGGGAAATGCTTCCAAATTACAGACACAAAGAATGGGAATGTGTATGCAGGGAAATTTGTTTCAAAGGAGGTGGTGAAGATACATAAAATGAAAGAGAAGCTTGTACAGGAAATTAGCATACACAAAACACTTAATCACAAACATATAGTTGCTTTTTATGGATTTTTTGAAGATGAAACTTATGTTTATATTGTGTTGGAATTGTGTCAGAAAAGATCTATGGCAGAGTTGGTGAAGAGAAGAAAATTCGTTACAGAACCAGAAGTAAGGTATTACTTAAAGCAAGTACTTTCAGCAGTTCAGTATTTGCATGAAAACAGTATAATACACAGAGATCTAAAACTTGCAAACTTATTTATAAATCATGAAATGAAAGTAAAAATTGGGGACTTCGGTCTTTCAACACGAATTGAAAATGGAGAAAGAAAGAAAACCATGTGTGGTACTCCAAATTACATTGCACCAGAGATTTTAGAAAAGAAAGGCCATGGACATGAAGTTGATGTGTGGTCAATAGGCTGTATAATATTTACTCTGCTTGTTGGAAAACCACCATTTGAAGCCACAACATTGGAAGAAACATACCGTCGCATACAACAATGTAAGTACTCTGTTCCAGCAACAATGAGCACATGTGCAACAGATATGATTAAAAGAATACTTGTTAAAGACCCAAGCGCAAGACCTACAGTAAATGATCTCATTCAAGATCTGTTCTTTACAAAGGGTTACACACCTCTTTCTCTGCCTACTTCATGTTTAGTGATAGTCCCTATATTTGATGTTGTAGAGCACACTTCAGTTGTTGAAAGGGAGCCTCTGAAACAGCTAAATATTTGTAATGCTTCAAAAAGTGCAAAGATTTGCATGGCCCAGGAACAGAGTGTGAGATTGAATGCAGAAAGATTTCCTTTCACTGAAAGCTACAACTTCCTCAGTGACTTAAAAGTCCAGTTACTCAAAGCCCTGAATTCAAAACCTACTGAAAAGCATCCAACTTCTATGGATGAGACAGAAGATCCTGCAGCACAGCCCATGATGTGGATCACCTCTTGGGTGGACTATTCATTCAAATATGGTTTTGCTTACACGCTATGTGATAAGAGTGTTGGAGTCGTGTTTGTAGACCACACTAAACTCGTCCTCATGCCCAATGGCAACAACATTCAATACACAGATCAAGAAGGGTCTGAAATGTACTTTACAGTCAATCACTTTGATAAGAGCCTGACGAAGAAGATGAGACTGTTACACGTGTTCCAGCAGTACATTGCGACTCTGACAAAGACTGGTGCTTCTATGCCAGTACAGGAGTCAGACTGTCTGGCACGTCTGCCTGTCCTCTGCAATTGGGTACGCTACAACAGAGCCATCGTTTTGCAACTCTCAAATGGCACGCTACAGATAAACTTCTTTCCTGATCATTCCAAGATGATTTTATGTCCACTGATGGGTGCCGTTACATTAATAGATAGGAATGAAGCTTTCTGGACACACAGACTGAGTCTGATAGAGCAATATGGATGCAGTAAGGACCTCTCCTGGAGACTTCATTATGCTGTTCGGAAGATTAATGAAATGTTAAAACAGATGTCATAAATAAAATGCTGAATACTATATGTTCATAATATGATAAACCCTATGGTTTACTTTCTTGTTCTTGTCTACAAAGTTGTTACACATTTCAGTTTGCGTTCAGGGTCTCTTAAATGTGTAAAGATTGTTCAATTAAGTAGTCTGGAGTTTTGTTATGGTTATTAGTTGTGTTTTCTTGTTACCACTAATATTTATTGTTGTTGATTATAAATATGCATTATTTCACACAGCTTGTCCTATTTCTATATAAAATACAGGGTGATTTATATAGAATGAAATCCAAATAGTTTGCTATAGATCACAAATGAACAAAATGTGATATTGATAGTACCTTGTTTCATGTTGAAAAAACTGACATCACATTATGTGCTGGAAGTGACCACCATCCTCCGCCACGCATATATGGATGCCGCATCGCAGTTTGTTGGTAATGAGTCTCAGTATCGTGCTGTCAATTTGCCCGATTTCATTTGTAATGTTCACGTTCAGTGCATCAATTTTGCATGGTTATTTTTCTTATTATTCTTCTCCTTCATCATCGATACTATCTAATTTCATCTCCCTCATAATATTCAATAAATAGTCCAAATTTTACAACTTATTATGTAACTTGGTCAGTGTGTGTTCCTTCCTCATAAGTAACCAATATATTTCTCAGCATATTTTGCCTGTGTTCTGCTCGTACAATGCAAGTCCAGGTTTCCTGTTTGCATGAAGTGGAACATAAAAACCAGTTTTTTTTTTTATTTTAAACTGACACTTTCAGAAATAAAACTAAGAACTACAAACATGATGAATCCAAAATAAACATTACTGGACATTAATATTTGTAAGATTTGGAACTGATGCGATTATCTAAACAGATGCTGAAATATATGCTTAGAGGATGAAGTACTGGCAGACTCAGATTAACGAGGAGGATGAAGTTTAGAACTAGCTTCAACACCTAGCCACTAGACATAGGTAAAGATGGATCACTACACTTAATCATATTCTGTGATGAAATCTGAGACTTTTGCAGCAGTAAATTTTAACATTATGATCTCATGTCCTATCCTGAATATGAAGAAGGTTGCAAGGTCCTCCAAGACTGTACTGTGCGTGAAATCACGCCGAATATGGCTGCAATTTTAATATTTCCTGTAATGAATCAAACACAGTGAACATTTGTAGAGGAATAGTGGGTTACTATCACAGTTTTCTGAATAAAACAAACTTGTTTCTGTTTTATTAAAGCTCGATATGTTCTGTTATTTCTTTCTCCAGACATAACTAGAAACTTTCAGTGCTGTAGCTACAATGTTGGAATCATTGCTGGCAGTAGTACGTCAGATATGGATGGCCACAATGCATTCACAGAATCTGTACGCTACATGGCAGTCAGTACATCGTAATATTATACAAAGAAAAGAAGAACTTCCTATATTAAAATATAAAGCTGTCATATTATCATGAGGTAATTGGTATAACAAAAATAATAATAATAATAATAATTGGAAAGAAACAATGTGTACAAGTGGATGACGATAATAATGATAATAATAATAATAATAATATAATAATGTACATTAATTGAGCCTACTTTAATTATTATAAATAATGTATTACTGCATTTTTTAAGAGTACATTTTGGTGTTATCATTGGGAACAAAAACCATTCCTCCTGTGTGTCTGTTTTCTTAACATGCCTTTGAAAACACATTTATCCATCTCTAATGTCTGCTCTTTCTCCAGAAAGTATATGGTCAAGAATTTCTGTGATTTATAATAATTATTATAATTGATTACAAAATACAAGAAAATGGAAAAACAATGTACAAAATTTCAGTTCCCTGTGGACAGAAATATAAATCTAACATTTTTTCAGTCTGGCCACACTTCACTAAGGTCATGAGTCCTTCCAGTAATAAAAATGTAACTCATGATTGCAAAGGAAATGTGAATCAGTCCTATTCCTCCTCTCTCGTAATCATGTAAGAGTTCCCAAAACTGATTCATAGTATGTTTGGACTTCTCAGAAATACCTGATTGGGTTTGAGTGTGGCCATCAGCACCAAAAGCTGATATTACATGCCACATCAAACAGCGAGCAGCCAAAAAATGAACAGAGAATTTATTTGTTGACGTCACATCTGAAGGGTTCTGACAATGGTGTATTAGACAACAGCTTTTTGGACTTTTTTCTGATATCTTGTAATCAAGAAGGAACACATTTTGTAAACACAGTCTCTGCTGGCCCTCAGGCAAAAGTATGGCGAGGCACTTGCTGAGATGGGTCAGATAGAAATTCTCAGTCACTGAATCTGATCATCAGTGTGATATACCATCATCAAGATCCTTTATAAGCAGCTTCGATCACTCACAATTTTGCTTCCTGGATTATTATTTAATCCGACAACCACCAGTTGTCACTTCCCATAAGATTGTTCAGCTTACTAATATATCTCACTCAGTTGACTATATGCATGGTTGGAATAACAGCAGGAAGTGATAAATGACAGTTGTCAGATAAAATAAAGACCCTGTACTCTTAGGATTACTAGACCATTGACTGAGATAAATCTATCAGACATAACTGACACCCTTAAGTGGGTCGCACACTGTAATCTGAAGACACAACAAACCCAGTGTGTGAAAACATTGTGTTCTCTTTTAAATGTGAGACAACAGAGACAACACAGTCCTAGTGATTCACCCACAACTTTAAATGTCTGCCGCACAACTAGCCTGGTTAAATCCTTCAGAATGGTATGATGTCCGAATAGTGCACCCTTTTCAGTTATACGAAACTAGCTCCGTTGTTGCTTTGGTATTTTGTCAGGCAGATGAGACTGTGCAGTCACCTCCCAAGACATGTGAGCATCATATATTCAGACAGACACATCTTAAAAGTAAAAAAAACTGCTGTTTATTCCTGAACATCTGAAATGTTATCACTCAATGTGTGGTACATAAGAAAGAGTACTTTCTCTTTGAAAGTTTGTGTGAATATTTAAACTGTTTAAAAGTTCTTCATATACTCCCAAATAAAATATTTCGGGAGACTCGTTTCTTTATAATTACTACACATAAACAACTGGAATACTGAAGATATACAACCACTTGCACTTACGATACAATTCAAAACAGTCACGCCAAGTCAACAATTGAAAATGAGAGGCAGCTGTTGTCTTTATAATACCAGCAGTGGAAATGGTATAGAAATTTTAGTTCTGTGTTACTAAATTCAAGATGAAAATTTCTAATATTTTAACTTCTAAATGATGCATATTTTCTGACAGCAATGATATATGCACGCTTCCGATAAATCTTCAAGTACTGATCTTCAAGAAGAAAAAGTACTGACCTTGTTTACAGGTTGGCTTGGACTGAAAAACTAACACACACAAATCAAACTGTCAAATTTATACTTTGTGAGATTCAAAGAGTAAAATTAATACCTACATTAAGAATATGACATTTAAGTCTTCAGTCTTTCACGGTGGATGATGTTCAAATGATAGTTTCCTGGGTTATTACACCATATAGTATCATACGTCCGTTCCGACATTTCAGAGGAACATGCCGCCTCCATGTTCAGGGTAACTGAAATAGGTTCAGGTGGGAGCTTCGTATGCATCAGAACGAACTGAAGATCCTACACAATGCAGTAACACAGAAGACACTCATTTGAATATGATTATATGTATTTCATTGTTTTACAAATTCTCTGACATTTCAGTTAGTAAAGTGAACCACAACATCATTCTACAGGTACGTCGGAAATGTTCTCGTGATAACTAAACAGTTCTGGGGTCCAGTCAGCCTCCTTCCCATGATTAAAAGCGTTTCTTTCCACGGGAATAAAAGTTGAGAATATGTGAAGCCTAACCTCCATGATTGGGTGTGGGGATAACTTTACATTTAGTATAGACAATGTTTTTCACCAACTAAATGCACTTGTCATAAACACTAAAATATTCTAAAAATGTTTTATAAAAAGCCCCGACATGTTTCGGCTCACTTTTTATAAAACATTTTTAGAATATTTTAGTGTTTATGACAAGTGCATGTAGTTGGTGAAAAACATTGTACTCGAAAAATGTAAGGTGAAAATAGAATAAAGTTTACATTTAGTGTTTTTTTTGTAACCACAACAATTTTTCAGGTTTTCTGACAATCCTGCCCTAAGTGTCTTATCAGTGTGAGGGACTGCCTCCTACATGGTGATAGGAGGTGATGAGAAATAGACATGTGTGTCCTGGGAGTTTTAACCTGCAACCACTTAAGGCAATGATTTATTGGCTATTGCTGTAATATGTAGGAAGCAGTTTCTGTGGGATGTTTGACTTCTTTTAGGTTCATTCTCACACAGTACACAGAGTTACATTGGTGTCTGTTGCCACTGGCAGGCTAAAATGTACTTTGAATCAAACTGCACATAAGCAACCCCAGTTAAGCGGCTCCTAATTATTCAAGTGTTAAAAAATGCAGCATTTATGGAAATTGAATACAAATCAATCTAGTTGCTGGGCGATGTGGGCGTACCAATCAGCTGACTGGAGTGAGGACATGTTACCAGAGAGGTAGCACCACTCAACGCCACGCAATAACCAGAAGTGCCAGATTGTAACATCCATCATGACAAAAGCCTCAAATCTCATATAAATCACGTTGTTTGCAATAACACATCAATACAGTTTACATCATATTCCTCTAGGACCAATTTTAGTATTATCCTCCCATTTACACATTTATCTGTCAAATCATATTTTCCCTTTGATTTCCACCAATATTTTGTGTGCATTTATTTGTTCCCCCTGTGAACCTCACACATCTGTTCCTTCTTGATTTCACCACCATAACAGCAATAGCTAAAAGTACAAACTGTAAGGATCCTCATACAATTTTCTCTCTTTCTTATTTAATTTTCACATGCCAGCTAAACATACTTTTTTAATATACAGAATATGACCTAAATGATTCAGTACATTTACAGATTACTTCTCTGCTCCAAAAGTCGACATTCTGTGGGTGTGAAATGAATTTTTGACTTTGGTAAGATCAAAAGGCAGGGTCGTAAGTATAGGCTTCTACACTTACAGGATGTTGGCCATGAATGTCCCTTCATTACTTTCTGGGGAACTGTGTCTCAGTCTGTTGAAATGTGTAGCATTCCTTCCTTAATTTCATCCCACAAAGCAACTTAAACTTGTTGGCTTCTGGAAGAAACACAAGAATGCACCACATAGTAACTTGTAATTTAAAAAAACAGAATTTCACCCTTCAATAGATCCTTCATGAACTCAAGAATGTGTCAAATTTTAACTGTCTCGCCCCCTTTTTTTAATCGTAGGAAACACAGTTATATTTTATGTCAAATTATGTTTTTATATGAGATATCACTGGTTCCCAGTCATTAGCATCACATATAAACAGAAACTGAGTCTGCCAATCAGTTGGTACAGTTGTACCATCAATCACAGGTGCAGATTAAAGGTTGGAAACATCACACTCAATTCTAAATCTGAATTCTATTGCAATAGTAAGCACATACTTATTCTTTGTGTTCAAAATTTAAAAATCTGACCTGAATGGTTTATGAGAAACACAGGTTTTATACATAACACATTTATTCTATTCCTCAATTTGGCAAGAAACTAATGAGATAATTATAAGGTAAACTGTCAGTGGTAAATAAGTAACATTATCCAAAGTCATGTTCTGTTGTACTAATGTCCCATGTCACATTCTGATAGTCCTTAAAAGGTTAAGGAACTGAAGGATGTGACAATGGGAAGGAGGTGTGCCTGTGAAGCCTTCTTTGTACAAACAACTACATATTTTATGGTCTGTAGCTCAATTCAATTTTTGCTTTCTTCAATTGCTTCAGCCTGTTTGTTTTCTCTAGTGAAAACATCTGCATTATTTGTCTCTTGCAGTCTATGAAGTCCCTATCTACCTAACACATTCCACTCTTGCTCAGGAGTACCATCTTGAAATAGCTTCCAACAGACTTATTTCTTTTGTCTGTTCTTACTGTCCATTTAAGACAACTATCAACTAATTCATACCAAATTTCTTTTGTTCTTAAAAGTAAATTAATGTTATACATGCACATTTCTTCACAACAATTCTGCAATATGGTTGCCAAATGACAGCTGTTCAGTTCTAACCTCAACAAGACTAAGAAGAGTCATACAGTACTTCCATTATATTTCTTTGGTATAAAGACGAGAATTTTCTCGCTCAAGGAAAAAAAAAATGTGGTGATACAATTAACTATAACATATGATTGTATCAGTTCACTGAATTATATACAAACACTCATAAATAAACAACATTTCAAAGAGAGCCATTATTAATGTCTTTATGGATTAACTAAAGAAGTGACCATTAAGCTAAGTCCAAGGGCCTGTTTTAATTTTAAATGTCAGCTACAAGGTCACTGTTTCCTGGGATGTTTCAAAACTGACATCTGTTAATTTTCTATCTTGTGTTTTTACACACTTTTCTCTTTAATTTTATTTTTTGACTAGCATCATCATCACTTTTCACCCACAACATTTGCTGAATATGTCTACACATGCATCTCACACTCATTAACAGATATTAGCATAATATTTATATGATGAATTACATTTCATCTTAGTGTGGTTTGGAAGATCTCTAGGCTCCAGTTTCGTTTTTAGTTTCTTGATCTGGAAGTTCGTTTCTCATGGATGTACACAGGATCATGTCTCTTACTGTAACATAATATCCCCCCAATGTCTCCTTCTGTTCTCACAAAGCATCAAACTCACTGGGAGCTACAGTAAGTGTCAAACTACTGAAGGACAGCCCTATTTGTTACATCACTTTTGATGACTACAAGACATAATTTAAATTCTTGATGCCATGTTTAATGTAACACAGGTGGTAATACTGACTCTTACACATCATACATAACAACAAGCATTGTTCTGAGTCCTGAATCATTTTCCCACATCAAACTCATATCAATTTGAGAACACCTTTGACAGCAGTTCTTTCGAAACATTTGTATTTTTATGGTAATTGTTCCGCATGGCCACCTGCAGCCATTTTGTAAAGCGTGGTAACAGTGACATCATCAGGGGTAGCCAGGGTTGAACACATTGAATAGGATAGCAAAGATCGTACACGCTGCGTAGACACCAAGAGCCACCCACCACATGAGCTGTTCATGCAACTTTTGTTCAAAGTTCTTGAGAACAAGCAGTCCTATGGTGAGACCTGCTAGGGCTCCTGTGAGATGCGCAACGTAAGAGACTGATGGGCCTGGCTGTTCAGCCGCGTACCTGTCGTACACTGCGAAACCAACATCAGCACTTGCTGGAACAAAAATAACACCATAGTTCATTAACATTACTTCAGGAATGACATAACATGATACAGTGTTTATAAGGAACCATGCAGATTGTACAAAGATAATGTGAATACAAATATTTATAGCACCAGCAACCACAGTTTCAAGTTCTGAATATCAAATTGTGTGATAAGTTCAAATCTATATAATTATACCAACAGTTAATGCAAACTTACCAACAACAAATATACCGATTAATCTAACAATCCCAAACTCCATGTTGTTGTAGTTCTGAAATGACAAAATACACACAATTAAAGCACCATTATCCATCAAGCTACACATATTTCACAGGAACATATTTTCAGAATATTTTTTTTTTCATTTAAATTCTTTAGCAATGGTAAAAAGGTAAAATTCTCCCTAGAAAAGGCCATGAAGGCCCAGAGGGCGAGTAGAGGTATAACTCTACTCTTTCTTTAACCTCGGCGCTAGATGGGAGTGGGTGGTCAACGCCACGCCCCGGCCGCTTTACCCCCAGGAATGACCCGGTACCCATTGTATCTTTAGCAATGACTTGGATATAATGAAAATCACGAATTGCAGAAAATGACAAGCTCTGTACCATGAAGACAGAGGCAACAGGTTCCTCCAGAACATTTGTATGCACCTAGCCAAACTACTGGACGTCACAGCCCAGACACAGCCATATAAATCACAAAACACATATCATTAGCCCACCTGTGTTTATAGCTGTGCTAAGTTACAATACTCGTATCTAGCAGTGTAACAGGACTCATTATGGTCTGCTATTCAATACAAATTACTGCTTTCACTGCAGCACCACAGCGACTACAGACACAAGCCTGTGTGACATGACACTTCGAGTCCAGGCAACGCTCGGTCACGTCACCCGCCATCCTGACTGGCTTTTTGTGGTTCCTCCAAGTATCTCCAGGCAAATACCTGAATCAGGCCATGGCCACTTCCTTCTGAATCATTTCATCATTCATAATTATCCCACTAATCAACAGTTCATAGTCTCTGGTCACCGACACTGCAGCTGATAATGGACAGAATTACTGCAGACTGACTCTGTGTTTATGTATGGTATTTCCCAACTACAAAGGCTGTATGATGGCTGTGATTGTAAACTTTGACACTCCAGGTGGACACATGATTATGCCTACAACACTAGTGCACTCTATGACACTCCGGGTGGACCCATGATTGTGCCTACAACACTAGCACACTCTATGACACTCCAGGTGGACCCATGATTGTACCTACAACACTAGCACACTCTATGACACTCCAGGTGGACCCATGATTGTGCCTACAACACTAGAGCACTCTATGACACTCCAGGTGGACATATGATTGTGCCTACAACACTAGCGCACTCTATGACACTCCGGGTGTACACATGATTGTGCCTACAACACTAGCACACTCTATGACACTCCGGGTGGACACATGATTATGCCTACAACACTAGCACACTCTATGACACTCCGGGTGGACACATGATTGTGCCTACAACACTAGTGCGCCCTATGACACTCCGGGTGGACACATGATTATGCCTACAACACTAGCACACTCTATGACACTCCGGGTGGACCCATGATTGTGCCTACAACACTAGTGCACTCTAGTGACACTCCGGTGGACACATGATTGTGCCTACAACACTAGTGCACTCTAGTGACACTCTGGGTGGACACATGATTGTGCCTACAACACTGGCGCACTCTATGACACTCCGGGTGGACCCATGATTGTGCCTACAACACTAGTGCACTCTAGTGACACTCCGGGTGGACACATGATTGTGCCTACAACACTAGTGCACTCTAGTGACACTCCGGGTGGACACATGATTGTGCCTACAACACTGGCGCACTCTATGACACTCCGGGTGGACCCATGATTGTGCCTACAACACTAGTGCACTCTAGTGACACTCCGGGTGGACACATGATTCTACTGTTTTTGAACATGGACTCTCTGAGCAGCACATGTGCCTACACACTTCCATGTTCAGCAAACCCTGAGAACTGGAGCTAGGATATCATAATTAGTATAGCGACTATGCTATTAACTGGGTAATTGAGGAATCACATTGCAATTCCCGGAAGGGACAAGAGATTTTTCTCTACTCCAGAGCATCCAGACTGACTCAGCACCCCACTTCTCCTATTCAGTGTGTACCAGGGGCTTTTTCCCCACTTGTAAAGCAACTAGGGCATGAGGCTGACCTCTCACTCGCATCAAATGCTGAACTTAAGAACGAATGGTGCCATACCTCCACTCCCCCAGCCTCCATAGACAAATTTACCTTTACTGTGCATTGTCGCCATGCACTAAACACACACAGGTGATGAATATCTAAGGCCATTTTTTGTATACTGAACAGTAAACAACTCGATGTTATGTTTTCCCACTGACGTAACCACTGCGATTAAAACAGCGTCCGCTCTACATGTTTAAGTAAGGCTAAAACTTCCACGTGACCGACACGTCACAAGAGCTGCAGTCTACAAGTAAATCTAGATGTGTTGAAGCATCTTAACTCAGGTCAGTATCAGCGTGACATATGCACA
Organism: Reticulitermes speratus; assembly: GCA_021186555.1. Classification (NCBI taxonomy): domain Eukaryota; kingdom Metazoa; phylum Arthropoda; class Insecta; order Blattodea; family Rhinotermitidae; genus Reticulitermes; species Reticulitermes speratus. Next base: position 26,253,468 of record JAJKFL010000427.1, read on the forward strand.
GCTATGGGTATTACTGTATCAACCATGCAGACAATTATTAACAAGATAGGAAGTGTCCACGGAGCATAACACTTCTGGCATGTTCACTTGGTTATTGTTTACAGTTTTCAAGTCCACATTTTTCTGGAAGAAACACTGGCAAGGTACTTTAAATGTACCTTTCCACGTATTATGCAACACACCCTATAACATTTCTCTAGACTTACGATCCAACATGACTCTCCTTTTGCGTTCTCTGCACTTACATCATAAACGGCGACACAGTAAAATTAATGTATGTCAATCTTCTTGCACAGTTCTTGTTACTTTTGCCTGATTTTAACCAAAATTGGAATGTGCTGATAGAATTTTGGTAATCATCCAGTGAGAGTCGAGTTGCTCCACACTGATGGACAGACATGACAAAGAAACAGTCACTTTTCATTATTGTTTTGCAAACATTATTAAAAATCCATAACACTGTTCGGACACCGTAAGGTTAGTACACCATCCACAGACAAATAGTGAGCACGTAACAGCAGATACAGGTATGTACAGTGTAACACTTCAACAGTTGTACTACCAAATTTAATCATTTTATAATGCTGATTGTTACTTAAGTATTGTAACTTAAAAAATGTTTTAATATTATTTTAAGTGACCATATAACCAACATAGTTGAAGACTTTTATCCATTTTATCTATTTTAATAAGTACCATATAGCTGGTGTAATGATTAAGAGTCCTGATGATGAACTGATACAGTTCGAAACATGTTGACTATTTATTGACATAAGCATGTATTAAATGGAAGATAATAAAGTGTACATTTGTCGGAATAAGACTTTATACAATTAAAAAAATGTACGGTGAAAATAACATAAACTTCAGGAAAGTTTACTTCTTCTGACATTACTATTTCATAACGCTACTTAATAAATAGTCCTAAATATATTTTTTGTGTTTATCTTCATACATTCATTGCTAAATGCACTCTACAGACTTTGGTAACACACTCCAGCTTTTTACTTTATTCCAATAGACAAAACTTAACCGACTAAGGAATTTCCTTACCAGGAGAACATTGGCAAGATGTGCAGCCAACAGAGCATAAACCCCGCCTGATGCTCCAACCAAATAAACCTCTGTATCGAACACCGATGTCCCCAGAGAGCCTGCAACATGTCACAGTTCATAGCCAGTGCTGCCATCTGACTGATTACAAACAAATTTAATGCGAATATTGTGCCACAGATTGCCCAATCAGTGTTTTGAAAGAAAGCTACGGAAGGAATAGCAGTTACATATGACACAGGTGTCCTGACATAGATTATGAAACTCTTCACTCACTAAAATGGAATGCACAAGACCGATTTAGACACATAATGAGGTCACATGTTACAAGCGTAGGTTCAAACAGGCAGTTCAGAGTTGTGCTGAGAATTGTGAGAAATGTGTATGGATACAGCACAACTATACAGGGTGAGAACAAGTGTTGCTTAGACATACAGTGCATGAATTACCCATTTAAAACACAGCAGTAATTACATGTACCAAAAGCGATAAGGATAGGTTGGCAACTTTCAAAAGAAAGATCATCAGGAAAACATATGGCCCAATTAATGACAACGGTATATGATGTACTGCATATAACCAGATGTACAACTTATATATAAGAAACCAGAAATAATAAGAGTGGTAAAAGCTGGAACAATAATGTGGCTGGGAGAGCTTTTAAGTTCAGACGATATAATTAACTACTGTACAAAACTAACCTTTACACAACCAAAATGAGCAAGGAAGGTAGACTTTCAATGAGATAGTTAAACAGCAAAAAACAAGGTGTACGGATGGTCAGATAGTGCAGAACAATATATGCAGATGGTTAGATAGCATATAAAAAATATACAGATGGTTAAATGCATAGAACACATACACAATTGGCTAGCTACTCAGATGCTTAGATAACAAAGAAAAAGATATTCACATGTTTACATAGCGTATAACAAGATATGCAGATGGTTAGATAGCACAGAAAAAGATATGCAGATGGTTAGATAGCACATAACAGGATATACAGATAGTTTGATATGGTTATATAGCACATAACAAGATATACAGATGAGATTATTCTCTTCTGGGATATTACGTGGCGTTGTGTGGTAAACAATTACCACCCAACGCCGCATAACATCCAAAAAGGGCGCAGATCTCATCAACATCGTGGCGGAAGCCTGAAACCAAGATATACAGATGGTTAGATAGCATAAAGCAAGATATACAGATGGTTAGATAGCACAAAGCAAGATTACAGATGGTTAGATAGCACAAAGCAAGATATACAGATGGTTAGATAGCACAAAGCAAGATATACAGTGGTTAGATACACAAAGCAAATATAAGATGGTTAGATAGCACAAAGCAAGATACACAGATGGTTAATAGCACAAAGCAAAATATACAGATAATAGCAGGTAACAAGACATATGGATGGTTAGATAGTGTAGAATGTGATATACAAATGGTCAGTTATAACATAGCAAGATACGAAGTCCTGCAGATCAAAGGCTAAAGACCAAAAGTGCTAGATAAAAACTAATGGAGGAGCAAAGTTGAGGTGGACATGTTCTGAATTGGGATGATGATGATGATGAAGAAGAAGCAGAATACATGCCACATTCTTTAAATTCTAAATCCTTCTGCAGTTTGCTTACACAGTGCATTTATGTACTTAGCATGACTTTCAAAGCAAACAGCCTTTACTGTTTGCTCTTGATGCTGGAAATGAAATGTGTCTATGTGTGGTATGAACTGAATTTTTACATATTATTTAAATGAACTTTCAGAGGGCCGAGCTAAGGCCATACCATGGTTGTTTGCCAGCCTGGTAGTGTGGAGGCCTGTCCAACTGACAATTGTGGCGGACAAAGTGGCACTGGAAACAGTTTTTCTCCCAGTACTTCAGTTTTCCCCTGTCAGTATCATTCCACCAATGCTTCTTCATATCTGGGTATGAACAGTCAGTTCACAAGGAACTGTCCGCCAGTTCCTGCTAAGCCTTGCAATACCAACAGGTGCATTAAATTGCGGCAGGTTTCACGTCAGTGACCCAGTCTCACCTGCTAGAACACCAGCCATGTAGACAACCCCTATCCTGAGCGAGCCATGGACCATCTCCAGGGGCAACCCAACAAGAACTTGGACTAGGAGATTGAACAAGAGGTGCAGCCAACTGTAAACATAAAAAAAAACACCATATATCAGGCTATGCAACCATGTATGAATAACTTCTTGTGTATGTACAGCATAGTACTATACACTGATCTGGTTTGGGGTTTCTCACATTGTGTGGCAGTGGGCTGTGATGCGACATTTCAGAGGAAAAGTGCTACCTCTGTAATCAGGGTCAGAGGAGGGGGTCAGTTGCTACTGTCACTGTCACCAGGTACGTACAGAATGGTCCTGTGCAATGTGATGCCTCATCGCTGGGTAAGGATGTCACCTTCAGCTTCAAGATTCCTGAAAATCTTTACTCTGTACATCCCATTGTGATAATACATGAGGTTTATTAAAGTAATCCATCAGTCACAACAAAAACTTCTTATTGTTTGCACAATTTAGTATTCTTTACGACATGTTTCGGCCAACTTGGCCATCTCTAGGTAATACACACTATGTACGAAATACTTGGAAGGAAATTATCAGCATAAAGTACTATAAAAAGAAATGAGATCTCAGTTTTACATAAAATAGTAGTGATATGTAAGGTTATGTTATGGAAATAAATCTTGAAGTAGGAGGTACTGCAGCGGTGGAGTTATATATTTGTCAGTTTAAGGTTATGTTATGTAAGGAGCTCAATTATGGTGTATAATATTACTTTTTGAAGATTTCGTAGGGTAGATTTGTGGGTTTAAAGTTTTCTTATCTTGAGTATATACTGGAAGAAGGAATTATTATTATAGAATATGTTCTCAGATATGCAATTTGTAGGTTATAAGCTTCTTATATGGCGAACCTGGAAATGAAAGTAAAATATAGAATGTATAGAAAGCTTAGGCCCACGAATCTCTCCAGGGGAGCAGAGTTCTTCATTTGGACGGACAGACATGACAAAGCTAACAGTCGCTTTTCTCAGTTTTGCAAACGCGTCTAAAAATTCAAAATTACCTTTGCAAGGCCGATAATGGTAACGAATGCCAAGACTTTGGTAATATTGCCATGACTCTGCTCAGATGCGCACCCAGAATTTTTCGCTGGGGGAGGGGGGGAAGGGCTGACCCTGAGACTATATATAATTTATGTTTGATTTTAAAAATTATGTTATAAAAATCATGTCACAAGGACAACATAATACTGTTTCGAACTGCATTTATATACATACAAATATAACTACATGTTCCTTGACTCAATCACAGTGTCCAACTTTCTTGTTTTTTTAATTTTATTAATTTATTTTTCAAAATTCTAATGTACTAGTCATCAGCTGATTTCAGTGGCTGATTTCGGCTGAAGGGTAAATCACGTAAAACTTTTGATATCATAATATCTACAATATCTGTTTTTTTTTCGGTTTTCGGGGGTTTGGGGGGTGCTGCAGCCCGGCACCCCCAAATCATCGCCAAACCCCGTTAAGAGTGGCCTACCTTGTACTTCAGCTGTATCCAAAATAATCTTGTAATGATATATTTAAATGCGATTTGCACGGAATTAACAAAGGCACCTGCGAGACCCCTTCTGTGCGGTGCAGCTGGTGACAGTGGAGTGGGTCAAGGTCAGCCTCAATTACTGATTCATAGCGCAATCAGCCAAGTTTGCGCTGGAATCAATACTTTGAGAAGAAGCAAGTAGCGGCCAGTTGAGAGAGGTCATGTTTGTGACCCGATTACGTTTTGCAAAACTTTGCAATGCCAACAGCTACGACAATCAATAGCACTAGACAGCCAACAGTGTGTAGCAGCTGACTGCAGAATTACAATTTACAGCTGATCTGTATGGGTTTGAAACTTGGTCTGTCACATTAGGGGAAGAAAACAGACTGCAGGTGTTTAAGAACAGAGAGCTGAGGGAAATATGCGGAGGTGAAAGGAGGCAGAAGAAAGCTGCATAATTAGAGCTTCAGGATTTGCGCGCTTTACGTAATATTGCGAATGTGGCGAAGTGAACGGGGCAGCAGATGGGTGAGACATGCAGCTCACATGGGGGGGGGGGGAGAATGGGTGTGTGGACAAGATTTATGCGCCTCGGTAAGGTATCCAAACGGGCTTTTGTGCAAACGGCAATGAACCTGTGGGTTCCCTAAACGGCAGGGAACTTACTGATTCCAGGGTCAGCGTTAGGCCTATTGGACCGATTTGACGCAATTGGCCCCGGCGCTTACGGGGGGCCCCGCGCTCATGGGGGATCCGCGCATTAGTAATTTTTAAAAATAAGCAGTGTGATACCACACAAAGCTATCGGACTGATTTTATAACTTACGTTAATATACCAAAACGTTAGTCCTTACTTTGCTCTGCACAATAACTTTTAGGGGCCCGCCACAGGATCGCAATGGGGCCCCGCGTTTGCTAAGGCCGGCATTGACCGGCTCGCTATGCGACTAACAGTTTCTGAAGAAACACCCTGCTCCATGCAGTGGTTTATGATTTATTTTCAAGGACGTCAGCGTGTTATTTTCACACCAGTAAAGAGCAGGGGGCAGCGGGGGGGGGGCACCAGTCTCAGGGCAGGGTCGCTGCAAGAGAAAACAACAATTCTGTAAACGTTAAAATATTAACGTGCCAAATATGGGTGACAGAAATTTGCTGAAAATGCTGATATCTGGCATAAAACATTAGCTGGTGTGGATGGAGACGCAGGAACACCGGCTGACTCTAATAACTTTTTTAAAGTATGTCCATATATTACAAAATACAATAGAATTTTGGTGGGGAAACCTCTTGTAAAACAGTCACGTAAAATATAGGTTCAGGTAAAGGTAAAGCAATCCCATTACAGGCCTGGACAGGCCCTTAGGGTTCCAGGAGGTGAGGCTCCAAGATTTATAGACAATCGGCACATGAACGTGGTAAGGTTGTCAGCCCTACGCACCGGCCGTCTTTACCCCCAGGAAATACTCCTGGTACTCATTTCTTTTACAGGCTGAGTCAACCCCAGGGCCAAAGTGCGACCGAAAGGATTATGTCAATAAAAAATTCCAATGACACCATGGGGAATCGAACCCGCGACCTTCCGGCTTGTAGTGCAGTGCCTCAACCAACTGCGCCACCGCGTTCAGACAGCATTATAATCGATATCTGATGATTATTAAAATGCTGATTGGACTTAACTAGCGCATGTCCTTGTCCAGTGGAGGTTACTGGTGTCCAATGTTCGAAGTTTGGTCCACACGCAGTTGTCTGTTGGACTAGGCTGCACGCTTGTTACACTGACGCTATTTCTGACTTCACTAGACGCTGCCGTTTACACGAACGAGACAGGTCGGACCGAGTCACGGACGCATAATCCCGACGCCCTGTAAGAACAACATTTCACTGCGCGAAGCAGGTTACAAGTTCTGATTTGTTGACACCTGTGACTACACAAACCTGAACCTAAAGAACAATCAATCATTCAATCTGCAAAAACCTGTTACACCATCATAAGTCTGGCATTTCCGTTGACGTAAGCTGATACATTACGGTACACCTGCGCAAAAGAGCTGATACGAATAATTCTGGCCGTCTGGTGCATTAACGAATGTTCGGCACATACATTTCCTTTAGTCTTCACGCAACGGTACATAGCATAACACAAACAGCCACATCTGTTTAAAAGGAAGACAGTCGGTACAAATTGGGGGGGGAAGTGAGATTGCTGAGGGTCAAATTAGACAAAGAACAGAGTTTATCTGTCTGCTGGGCAAGAACTTGAACGGCAGTCTCTAATCTGGCACGCCGTGGAATGGAGCGACAGACAGCGTGCGCTAAAGACAGAGAGACAAACAAGAGTGGTACAGAGAGAGACAGAGAGACAAGAGTGGTGGAGAGAGAGAGAGAGATATATAGCAGGTTGCTCGGAACTAACTACTAGTTAAAGAATACCGAAACAAGACAGAGGTGAAAGCATTTTAGAGCTCCTGGTACAGTGTTTTTTTTTTGTATTCTCCCTGAAAGGAGGTTGTTTTCAGTAGCCTTCGGCATTTCTTCCGGCCAGTCTTCTCTGGCGTGCGACAGATAGCAGCACAAGACAGCGCCTATCATGATAACATTCGTGTTTCCCACCAAACACATGCTGTCTCAAGTTCACCATTCCTGTTGATCACATTTCCAAGTGCCTTCTGTGAACTTTTGCACATCAATGGCCTTCCCGTTCACTTACTGCACACACACATCTGCTGTCACAAAGTTAAGAGCATAAATACGCGTATTACGCACCTCGACCTCTCGTCCATTTTCGTCTATTACACGCTTCTCCCCTAGACGAGACGCACAGCGCCTAGCGTCCTGCCAATGTATGTCCGACACTCACAGCCAAACAATTCGGCGTTGTTCGTACGTTTTTGTTATTAGCAAAATTTGCAAATGGCCGTAGCGAAGGGTTTAACAGCGCTGCACGTTACTGTCTTGGACGAAAAAAGTGACAGATTGGAAGATCCAGACATCGACGGAGGTACTGGTGTGGCTCACTGTAACACCGTCTGCACGATGAGACAGGAAAGAAAGCAAGTTGAAGAAGAAGGAAGAAGGGAGTAGGAAAAAAGACGGAAACAGGGTACAAACAAGGAAGGAAAAATTAACGTTACAAAACGGAAGAAAATAAAAAAAAACCAGAATCGAGCCAAATGAACATTATAAAAATGAGAGGTTAGTGGAGGAAGAAGAAGGTGGAAGGGAAAAAGAAAGAGGATGAAAGGAATCGCGTAAGATGTGGAAAAGGAGGAGAGAAATAAAGCAAATTACAAAGGCAAAGGAAGATGGGAAGGAAATGCATAAGATGCCGCAGTAACAAACGTGTAGAAGGTTCCGCAGAGGAGCCGGCTCGAACTGTCCGCTGATCAACTCGGACCTTAGGGCTTGGAGAACTCCAGGTCACGCTAGATCGCGTGTCTGTGGGTCTAAGCCTGCGGGAGACGAGGCGCGCGCCTGGGTCAGACAGGTGTCCAGAGGTTTACTGCCTCCAGCCACTCCAGATCTGCAACCTCGGCAAATCGACTGCCTGAGCCTTACACAAGGCTGCACGGGGTTCGACACGAGGTGAGGAGTTTCTCGCGTCTTGCAGACAAGAACTGTGGTGACTACATACACGACACTACGTTCTGCAATATACAAACTACGCGTTACGCCTACGCTGCTCACAATAGTCACCTACTATTCAGCTAACAGCATTAACGAGCTGATCATTCTAATGGACGGGGTGTGTTTACTGTGAGGTGGGGACTGTGGAAAATGGAGCCATCTCAACATCACTAACAAAATACCTCAGCAACATACCGTAATAACAGTGACAACTGTACCATCTCAACATCACTCACAAAATACCTCAGCAACATACCGTAATAACAGTGACAACTGTACCATCTCAACATCACTCACAAAATACCTCAGCAACATACCGTAATAACAGTGACAACTGTACCATCTCAACATCACTAACAAAATACCTCAGCAACATACCGTAATAACAGTGACAACTGTACCATCTCAACATCACTCACACAATACCTCAGCAACATACCGTAATAACAGTGACAACTGTACCATCTCAACATCACTCACAAAATACCTCAGCAACATACCGTAATAACAGTGACAACTGTACCATCTCAACATCACTCACAAAATACCTCAGCAACATACCGTAATAACAGTGACAACTGTACCATCTGTAACATTATGTACCGTAATAACAGTGACAACTGTACCATCTGTAACATTATGTACCGTAATAACAGTGACAACTGTACCATCTCAACACCACTCACAAAATACCTCAGCAACATACCGTAATAACAGTGACAACTGTACCATCTCAACATCACTAACAAAATACCTTAGCAACATACCGTAATAAGTGACAACTGTACCATCTGTAACATTATGTACCGATATAACAGTGACAACTGTACCATCTCAACACCACTCACAAAATACCTCAGCAACATACCGTAATAACAGTGACAACTGTACCATCTCAACATCACTAACAAAATACCTCAGCAACATACCGTAATAACAGTGACAACTGTACCATCTCAACACCACTCACAAAATACCTCAGCAACATACCGTAATAACAGTGACAACTGTACCATCTCAACATCACTCACAAAATACCTCAGCAACATACCGTAATAACAGTGACAACTGTACCATCTCAACACCACTCACAAAATACCTCAGCAACATACCGTAATAACAGTGACAACTGTACCATCTCAACATCACTAACAAAATACCTCAGCAACATACCGTAATAACAGTGACAACTGTACCATCTCAACATCACTAACAAAATACCTCAGCAACATACCACCAAAGCACGACATCAAGTAACTACAGCAAACAGCTATACTGGCACTGCACACGTACTGCGGGAAGTACTGGTGTAAAGTACAGAACGTTGAGCGTGGGAAATAGCGTTACATGTAGCGTGAACTGTAACTACAGAATAGCTGTAACATTATGTACCGTAGAAACATGGTTTGTGGCAGGTATATAATTGTAAATATCGTGCATAAAGGTAATAAATAATAATAATAATAGTAACGATAAGTCGGTCCCTGTCACCACGATAAGTCGGTCCCTGTCACCACGATAAGTCGGTCCCTGCCACCACGATAAGTCGGTCCCTGTCACCACGATAAGTCGGTCCCTGCCACCACGATAAGTCGGTCCCTGTCACCACGATAAGTCGGTCCCTGTCACCACGATAAGTCGGTCCCTGTCACCACGATAAGTCGGTCCCTATCACCACAATAAGTCGGTCCCTGTCACCACGATAAGTCGGTCCCTGTCACCACGGCATGGCGCGTCCTCAGGTTGCGGATGGAGGAACGGCCTGTGGATATGGAGGGTAGCTGCGAATACATTGAATAAGCAGTCGCGGACAGCCGACAAGGGGTGGTCCTCCAGATTGGGGGTTGGGAGTGGTGCTAACAACTCCTCACCGTAAAAAATTACCATGTTACGAAACATTTGACCTGGACTGATTCTTTAAAGATAGGGACAGGTGGCGGACTGTTGTGACTGCGGTAATGAACCTTCGGGTTCCATAAAACGCGGGGAATTTCTTGACTAGCTGACGACCTGTTAGCTTCTCAAGAAGGACTGTGCTACACGGAGTTAGTTAGTGATAATGCACTCACCCAGCATGCAGCACCATGTAGAATAGGAACCTCCACACCTCCAGTCGCTTGTCCGGTCGATATATAAACACACTGTCTATAGGGACAGGACCGATGGGTTCACACCTCCCATCGCCACTGTATAGTACGTGAAGAAGCCGAGCTGAAACAAACAGTGCCAAGGGTAAGGCTTTAGGCTTACACAATCACAGTCTTACAGCTATGGCATTGGCATTTATATGATCCCAACATTAAGTGGTGTTCCCACGACTCGTATATTTGACAGACATTTGTCACTGGTGGATATTTACAGTGTGGTGGGAACGGTGCACTTGTTACACATATCGGCCACTTGTCGGTTTGAAACCGACCGTCGGTAAATGTGCCCCAAGTCACAGTAATGAAATAAAAGCAACCGACAGTGTGTTCACACGAGTCGTGAGACACATGCAAGGAAGTACTTGTCAAATAAACAATTCGTGTGAACAGTACGACAATTACGACGATCCATGAACAATGCACAATGCAAAAAGAAACCTGTCGAGAAAAGGCAGTTTAACGCCTAATTTACAAGAAAAATGCACACACAGTGTTAGCAGGTAAACCGTAAGAGAAAAGGCCACTTAGGAAATCACAGACGTAGATGACACAATTATTTTAAAAGGCATATTAGAGAAGTAAAAGCTGATAATGTCGATAGACTGACTTGTGGCGGGCTCTCGTGATCTGATGGGGAACTTCCTGATCCCACAACGTACGTAATAATTTTCATGTTCGGCAATGTTCGGTTGTGTTCGTTATAATACCGAATAAACAGCACGTTGCCACCGTTAACATAACTCTATTACCGATAAAATAACTTGTACATCGCTTTAGCTACATGTTTCGACGTTGAGTCGTCATCAGGCAAATCTAAGAGTATAAAAATGTAAAATCAGAAACACGACATCTATGTTTATGTTTATAAAGTTCTGGTTTTACGTTTCTAGGCGCGTTCGCAACATTGCGAAAAGCGACTACTAGCTTCGTCAGGTCTGTCCGTCTGTCCGCATGGAACAACTCGGCTCCCACTGGACGGATTTTCATGAAATTTGGTATTTGAGTATTTTTATAAAATCTGTCGAGAAAAATTCAAGTTTCATTAAAATCTGTCAAGGTTAACGGTACTTTACATGAAGACCTATGTAGATTTATGATAATATCTCGCTGAATTCTTCTTATAATGAGAAATGTTTTAGACAAAAGTTGTACAGAAAATCAAAACACACATTTTATGTTCAATAACTTTTTCCCGAAAATCGTGCCGTTTATGAGATAATGTGTAAAAATACGGTACAGCCAGACAGACCACAGATGACAATATAATACGGCGCATGCGCTTTGCGTGCTGGATAACTAAGGCTACAGACACACACTCAGAATATGTAATACTTATTGCTTTTCCACGGCAACAACGGTTACGCGAACGCGCCTCAATGTTACGTATATACGTACACTGCTTGTACTGTTATACACTGAAATGAGCCTGATAAAGAATATTTAAGTTCGAAAAATGTTGTTAAAGTGTTTGACAAGTAATTTTACCCATAATAAAGCTGTGTTGACGGTCGTAAAGTCCCGTTTATTGACTATTAGGCAGTAATTTTTTTCCACGTTTAAGGGAACAAATGGCTTCTCTAGAAGGATTCTACTTCATGAGTTACGACTCACCGCTACCAAGTGTCAGGCAGTAAACGGGAACCATTTTCGACATAAATATCAAATCAAACTCGATTTCCTCAAAATCGACTCATCGTACAAAAAATCGGGGTAGGTAGTGTCGGAGTCACTACCGCTGAGGTTTCTGGCGGAAAACGTCTTATCCAGGCGGTGTTGTCGGGGCGGGAGTGTTTGTAGGGTTGGTAAGAAAGAAATGAGCGCAAGCAACTTGCATTTCTTGTATTTTATTTATTTCTGACAATGCTGACTAATTTGTAAAATAGAACGACTTTTCAAAGTGCTCCGTCGCCAGACGCCAATCGGTTACAAACGCTAAATCTCGATTCTCAAACGTCTCATCTGCTTGTATTTCGTCGCATTCCATCGGTTCTATCTCACTGTCGACATCCATTGCCTGTGAACTTGGGTCAGGCGTTGCGGCGTCGCGCGGCTGGTGCTCGCCTCAACTTGTCGACGCTGCCTCATCCTCCGCATTCGTTCTGCTGCTGTCATAGGGGCGTTTTTGGATTCCTCACTTATCCTTCTTTCACTTTGTAAGCGTTTACGATAGGCATTTACCTTCTTGTTTTCAAGATATTTCGACATTTCTGAAAGTTTAGGGAAAATTTGTCCAAGTTCAACACTTTCTCACTGTATATTTTTTCAAGTTCTTTCACTATTGTAACTATTAGTGTTTTATTTTATAGTACTCGTCGAGCTCTGTTAAACGACACCTCACACAACGTCCTACGCGTACGCGTTCCCGAGCTATACTAGTTTTGCCGCACGGCGAACCGGTAATTTTCCACTCCAAATTGGCGACCATCTTGTGGCGGCGCGTGACGTCACGCGCTCAAGGTTAATGTCGCGTAACATTTTTTCATCCTTGCTCTTTTAAACCGTGTATTGATTATTTGGATATGCGTTATAGTTTTAAAGTTTTTAAGATTTGTGTGGTATACACAAAATCGTAACATCGACTTTCGCATAGTTTCCCCCCATACCGGACCCGCGGTGTAAGACGTTTTCCGTCAAAAATTACCATAAACCGCAAAATTACACGGTTTAAGAACAAAGGCCTTTCTGAACGTTCTACTCTCATTTAAAGTACGAAACTCACGTAACAATTCAATGGCAGTACAACGGACCATTTCGACGTAAACACACAAAACAACTCGATTTCTCAGTAATCACTCATTTTTACAAAAAAACGGTAGTATGCCGATACTGCTGAGTATTCTGGCGAAAACAGCTATCCAAGGTGTGTCGCGGAGTGTTGTAGGTTGGTAGAACACGAAATGACGCAATGCAATTGCATTTCTGTATTTTATTATTTGACAATGACAGTACTAATTTGTACAATAGTAACACCAAAGACGCTCTGCCAAGACGCATAACTCAGTTACAAACCAAACACGATTCTCAAATGTCTCATATCTTGTATTACAGACGCACTTCCAATGTTCGTATCTCACTGTCACACCATCTGCCTGTCGAATCTCATGGGTTCACGCAGGCAGCTACGCGCCATGTCTCAGCCTCAACTTGTCACGCAGCCTCTCTCCGCAATGTCTGCATGTCTGTACATAAGGGACAGCTTTTGAATTCTCAGTATCTCTTCATTGTACAGCACGATAGGCATTACCTTCTTGTTTTCAAGATATCACGACATTTACTGAAGTTTGCGAAATCATTGTTCACACAAAACATCTACTGCAATTTTTTCAATTGTTACAACAAGACACTACTGATGTTTTATTTTATCAGAACTCGCCTCGAGCTCTGTTAAACGACACCTACACAATGTCTGCGTACCATTGTTCCGACTATGACAGTTTGCCACGGCGCAACCGTAATTTTCCACACAAATGCGACTACTTGCCTGCTGCAGTACTCACGTTACTCAAGGAGCGCTAACATTCTGCATCTTGCTCTTTTACACACGACAGTATGCAATTTGGTATCTTATGTTATTAAAGTTTTTGCAGATTTTGTTAACACAAATACGTACATGCCACTTTCGCAGTTTCCCCATACGGACAGCATGTCAAGTCTGCAGTTTTCCTTTACACACAAAACATAAACGCAAATGTCTGGTTTATGATACACACCCTTATCGAAACGTTCTTCGACCTCATATTTACAGACGAGGACAGAACAATCCAGTACACTGATTACAGATTGGTCTGCTATCCAACACGACCAAGAAGGCGTCGCACAACACACAAAGACAGCTACTGCCAATGTCTGCAGTATCTCATTGTTACAGACAAAGACAGCTACTGCCAATGTCTGCAGTATCTCATTGTTACAGAAAACAGCTACTGCCAATGTCTGCAGTATCTCATTGTTACACACAAAGACAGCTACTGCCAATGTCTGCAGTATCTCATTGTTACACAAGACAGCTACTGCCAATGTCTGCAGTATCTCATTGTTACACACAAAGACAGCTACTGCCAATGTCTGCAGTATCTCATTGTTACACACAAAGACAGCTACTGCCAATGTCTGCAGTATCTCATTGTTACAGACAAAGACAGCTACTGCCAATGTCTGCAGTATCTCATTGTTACAGACAAAGACAGCTACTGCCAATGTCTGCAGTATCTCATTGTTACAGCACAAAGACAGCTACTGCCAATGCTGCAGTATCTCATTGTTACACACAAAGACAGCTACTGCCAATGTCTGCAGTATCTCATTGTTACACACAAAGACAGCTACTGCCAATGTCTGCAGTATCTCATTGTTACACACAAAGACAGCTACTGCCAATGTCTGCAGTATCTCATTGTTACAACAAAGACAGCTACTGCCAATGTCTGCAGTATCTCATTGTTACAACAGACAGCTACTGCCAATGTCTGCAGTATCTCATTGTTACACACAAAGAATGGTTCAGTCTCGTTTCCACGTTAACATAGCGGTGCAGGTACACGAGTGATGAAGATGTGACAAGCGTCACCGTGCCAGGATGTGACGACAGAAGTATCACTTCCGGGCCAGCCTGCGGTAATTTGGAGACAGGCGCGCCTCGTTAGGTTGAAGATGAAGAAGCTACAGGCCGTTGCGAAAACATCTGATTTCAAACGCTGATGTTCCAGCCTGTCTGTCCGTCTAATCTTAAAAATAACACTGGAAGAAACTTGTCGATTTGAAAGGAATTTGTTATGAACATTACGTCAAAAGCCTTCGCCTCATGTTGTATAAACTTGATCAACAATGGCGACGGGTAAAGTGGAGACATCTGCATGGAGATTCTGCAAATCGCTTAACTGGGCCCACAAATGGCTTCCTCTTCTTTCGTAGTAAATGACAGTGATTGATGCGACGTTGTCAGAACAGTGTTGGTAGATACGCAATACTTGTGGTACATGCCACCGTGCTGATTTATAGTTACCGACGTTTCGGGGAATTTTGAGGGCAGTCTTAAGAACTGACACTATAATAAGATGAATACAAGATTGTCCGAAACGTCCGTGCCTGTTTACCAATCGCCGCGGCGTCAGATATTCAAACTGCAACACGTATAACCATGAAATTAGATTACTGACAAACAAAACAAAATAAATATCTTCATAAAGCAGATTTACTGCGACAGCTACTAGTTGCTCAGCCAGTCACCAAATTCTCTGCCTTTTATGAAATCCAAACGTTCATTACCGTACTCACAACAGCCCACCACTGTCCCCTAACCTGAGGCAAAGTAATCCAGTCAACACCTTCCCACACTACAACGTTAAGCTCCATATTAATATTATCACCTCTTCTATGCTTCTTCTAAATAATTTATTTCCTTCACATTTTCGGACCAAAATGTTGTATGCATTTCTGAGATCTCTGACGAGAGCTACACGCCTTACCCATCTCAATCACCTCTAACTGATAGTTCTAATAACAGTGCCGAGTACAATATAGCAATACTTCTTCTTCTTCTTCTTCTTCTTCTTCTTCCATGGCGTTACAGCCCGAGGTGGGCCAAAGCCTCCTTCTTTTGGGATTTCATCCCGAAGGTTTCCTGGTCGGTAAGTGTGCATTCTGTAGTGAGTGGCCGGCTCACTGACCGCACAAGTTTTTGCTCGATCCTGATGAGACTGCCAGAGCCATCTGGCAGGCAGTCAGGAGACTTGGGTGAGAAATGGCCGCTTGAATTTTGCTTACGGACACTACTAGTTCTAATCATGCCGATAATTAGAAATGTCACCATTGCTTCTACCCCATTCTTGCAGTGATATTACAGCCACAGTTGGCCCAAATGCGAGAGGGAAATCCGTCATTTTGAAAAAGTTCTACAGACGGGTGTGGTTTTTTTGTTTATTTAATGACGTTTTCTCAATTTCACATGTTAATTCACGCCAAATATAAAATTATTATGGAATTATTATAGAATTTTCAAAAGTCCAAACCAGAATTTTATGGCAGGAACCGAAGAAAGGCACAACCGTCGTCAAGACAGCATGCCTCCGGAGGACATCGCAGTACATGTATTTGCTACTGCGTATGCGTAATAAATGTCTCCACCCCACACAATCCTGCCCACGTCTTCGCCAAGTTACTTAACAGCAATATGCCTCACGTGTCACCCCATATCTCCCTCTGGGAGGGGTGGAACAGGCAAATACAAGTAAAACCCTCAAAATACGAGAGTCTCGGCCCGACCTCGACGGGTGTACAAACCACGCAGCAGCCGTGAACCAACACGCAACCTGCCTAATCGTATCTAAGGGTTATCGAGGATTGACCCTTAAAGTATAGTGCTTATTACTTAATGCACCACCACATTTCGCAATCAAAATGGCTCAGACAGTCACTTGTCTCCCACCATCAAGTCTTGGGGGATCAATTCCAGGCCACGCCACGTGGGATTTGTGGTGGACAAAGCGAAAAATGTAACTATAAATTAAGCCGATCCCAGTGGCCGCGCGGACTAAGGCGTGGGTCTGCGGCCGCTCGCTTGCTGGGATTGTGTGTTCGAATCCCGTCGGGGGCATGGATGTCTGTCACTTGTGAATATTGTGTGTTGTACAGATCGAGGCCACTGTGACAGGCCGATCCCTCGTCCAGGGGAGTCCTACCGAGTGTGTGCGTGTCTGAGTGTGATCAGGTGCAACAATAACCGTCTACACCTGCAGTGAGTAGGCAGAAGAGGTCAGACTAAAGACGTAAAAATCTATGACAAGAAAATCGTAAAAGTTTTTACTAAAAGCACATAAATATTCAAAGTTCTTCTTCTTCTTCGTCATACAGTCCTTACAGTATAACCAGTACCTCCTTCACAACGACAGCACATACAGATCTGTCTTCTGCTTTCTTCCTCCATCTCTTGACATACGGTCCTTACAGTATAACCAGTACCTCCTTCACAACAACAGCACATACAGATCTGTCTTCTGCTGTCTTCCTCCATCTCTTGACATACGGTCCTTACAGTATAACCAGTACCTCCTTCACAACGACAGCACATACAGATCTGTCTTCTGCTGTCTTCCTCCATCTCTTGACATACGGTCCTTACAGTATAACCAGTACCTCCTTCACAACGACAGCACATACAGATCTGTCTTCTGCTTTCTTCCTCCATCTCTTGACATACGGTCCTTACAGTATAACCAGTACCTCCTTCACAACGATAGCACATACAGATCTGTCTTCTGCTTTCTTCCTCCATCTCTTGACATACGGTCCTTACAGTATAACCAGTACCTCCTTCACAACGATAGCACATACAGATCTGTCTTCTGCTTTCTTCCTCCATCTCTTGACATACGGTCCTTACAGTATAACCAGTACCTCCTTCACAACGATAGCACATACAGATCTGTCTTCTGCTTTCTTCCTCCATCTCTTGACATACGGTCCTTACAGTATAACCAGTACCTCCTTCACAACGATAGCACATACAGATCTGTCTTCTGCTTTCTTCCTCCATCTCTTGACATACGGTCCTTACAGTATAACCAGTACCTCCTTCACAACGACAGCACATACAGATCTGTCTTCTGCTGTCTTCCTCCATCTCTTGACATACGGTCCTTACAGTATAACCAGTACCTCCTTCACAACGACAGCACATACAGATCTGTCTTCTGCTGTCTTCCTCCATCTCTTGACATACGGTCCTTACAGTATAACCAGTACCTCCTTCACAACGACAGCACATACAGATCTGTCTTCTGCTGTCTTCCTCCATCTCTTGACATACGGTCCTTACAGTATAACCAGTACCTCCTTCACAACGACAGCACATATAGATCTGTCTTCTGCTGTCTTCCTCCATCTCTTGACATACGGTCCTTACAGTATAACCAGTACCTCCTTCACAACGATAGCACATACAGATCTGTCTTCTGCTGTCTTCCTCCATCTCTTGACATACGGTCCTTACAGTATAACCAGTACCTCCTTCACAACAACAGCACATACAGATCTGTCTTCTGCTGTCTTCCTCCATCTCTTGACATACGGTCCTTACAGTATAACCAGTGCCTCCTTCACAACGACAGCACATACAGATCTGTCTTCTGCTGTCTTCCTCCATCTCTTGACATACGGTCCTTACAGTATAACCAGTGCCTCCTTCACAACGACAGCACATACAGATCTGTCTTCTGCTGTCTTCCTCCATCTCTTGACATACGGTCCTTACAGTATAACCAGTACCTCCTTCACAACAACAGCACATACAGATCTGTCTTCTGCTGTCTTCCTCCATCTCTTGACATACGGTCCTTACAGTATAACCAGTACCTCCTTCACAACGATAGCACATACAGATCTGTCTTCTGCTTTCTTCCTCCATCTCTTGATATACGGTCCTTACAGTATAACCAGTACCTCCTTCACAACGATAGCACATACAGATCTGTCTTCTGCTTTCTTCCTCCATCTCTTGACATACGGTCCTTACAGTATAACCAGTACCTCCTTCACAACGATAGCACATACAGATCTGTCTTCTGCTGTCTTCCTCCATCTCTTGACATACGGTCCTTACAGTATAACCAGTACCTCCTTCACAACGATAGCACATACAGATCTGTCTTCTGCTTTCTTCCTCCATCTCTTGACATACGGTCCTTACAGTATAACCAGTACCTCCTTCACAACGATAGCACATACAGATCTGTCTTCTGCTTTCTTCCTCCATCTCTTGATATACGGTCCTTACAGTATAACCAGTACCTCCTTCACAACGATAGCACATACAGATCTGTCTTCTGCTTTCTTCCTCCATCTCTTGACATACGGTCCTTACAGTATAACCAGTACCTCCTTCACAACGACAGCACATACAGATCTGTCTTCTGCTGTCTTCCTCCATCTCTTGACATACGGTCCTTACAGTATAACCAGTACCTCCTTCACAACGATAGCACATACAGATCTGTCTTCTGCTTTCTTCCTCCATCTCTTGACATACGGTCCTTACAGTATAACCAGTACCTCCTTCACAACGACAGCACATACAGATCTGTCTTCTGCTTTCTTCCTCCATCTCTTGACATACGGTCCTTACAGTATAACCAGTACCTCCTTCACAACGATAGCACATACAGATCTGTCTTCTGCTTTCTTCCTCCATCTCTTGACATACGGTCCTTACAGTATAACCAGTACCTCCTTCACAACGATAGCACATACAGATCTGCCTTCTGCTTTCTTCCTCCATCTCTTGACATACGGTCCTTACAGTATAACCTAGTACCTCCTTCACAACGATAGCACATACAGATCTGTCTTCTGCTTTCTTCCTCCCATCTCTTGATATACGGTCCTTACAGTATAACCAGTACCTCCTTCACAACGATAGCACATACAGATCTGTCTTCTGCTTTCTTCCTCCATCTCTTGACATACGGTCCTTACAGTATAACCAGTACCTCCTTCACAACGACAGCACATACAGATCTGTCTTCTGCTGTCTTCCTCCATCTCTTGACATACGGTCCTTACAGTATAACCAGTACCTCCTTCACAACGATAGCACATACAGATCTGTCTTCTGCTTTCTTCCTCCATCTCTTGACATACGGTCCTTACAGTATAACCAGTACCTCCTTCACAACGACAGCACATACAGATCTGTCTTCTGCTTTCTTCCTCCATCTCTTGACATACGGTCCTTACAGTATAACCAGTACCTCCTTCACAACGATAGCACATACAGATCTGTCTTCTGCTTTCTTCCTCCATCTCTTGACATACGGTCCTTACAGTATAACCAGTACCTCCTTCACAACGATAGCACATACAGATCTGCCTTCTGCTTTCTTCCTCCATCTCTTGACATACGGTCCTTACAGTATAACCAGTACCTCCTTCACAACGACAGCACATACAGATCTGTCTTCTGCTGTCTTCCTCCATCTCTTGACATACGGTCCTTACAGTATAACCAGTACCTCCTTCACAATGACAGCACATACAGATCTGTCTTCTGCTTTCTTCCTCCATCTCTTGACATACGGTCCTTACAGTATAACCAGTACCTCCTTCACAACGACAGCACATACCGATCTGTCTTCTGCTTTCTTCCTCCATCTCTTGACATACGGTCCTTACAGTATAACCAGTACCTCCTTCACAATGACAGCACATACAGATCTGTCTTCTGCTTTCTTCCTCCATCTCTTGACACCTATCGATTTCAGATCATTCTCAATACAGTCTAACCACCTTAATTTTGGTCTTCCTGCTTTGCTACTTCCATTTGTTTCCCCACAAATACTATCTTTACGGTCCTATCATCAGACATTCTTACCACATGACCAGCCCATTCTAGTCCTCTTACTTCTATTGTTGTTACAATATTTGGTTCTCTATACCTAACCTGCAGTTCACCATTAGTTCGGTATCTCCAGCCATTTTGACCTTTTATTGGGCATTAAAGCCGACAAAGAGAGATGCCTAGGAGATGGGAAATCCAACAAAAACTCCCTTGATGCCGGAAGCAGCGACATCAGTAGCGAGTTGAAGCACAGAGCAAATGATGCTCGAGATGGTTCATGATCGTGTAACAACAGGCGTGACCAGAGTGGTCTGAACGGCTGCTGTACTGCGATGTGGAAAGCAAATGGAAAAACTGACCACATTGTTACTTTTACTGGATAGTCTGTTCCAGAAACAGAGACAAATGCGAGATGCTTCCTCTGGAGACAAAACATTCCGGAGGTAAACTACTCCCCATTCAGGATCTCCGGGGGGGGGGGGGGGGGGGGGGGGAGTGTTTCTAGGGGAGACACCACGCGGTTATAAGGTTATGCCTAGTATTATAAAGCCGATCCCAGTGGCCGCGCGATCTAAGGCGTGGGTCTGCGTGCTAGCTTACTGGGATTGTGGGTTCGAATCCCGCCGGGGGCATAGATGTCTGTCTTGTGAGTGTTGTGTGTTGTCAGGTACAGGATCTCTGCGTCGGGCTGATCACTCGTCCAGAGGAGTCCTACGAGTATGGTGTGTCTAGTGTGATCGTGAAGCCTCATAATGAGGAGGCCTAGGCCCCCAAGGGGCTGTCGAGCCATTCGGAAAAAAATTATAAGCATTCAAAGTTAAAGCAGTATATACTTCGACATTTCTCGGGACTGAAATTTGTACTCTGGTCAAAGCCCCGATTTGTACTCAACATTGTACTCTGGTCACAAGCCCCGATTTGTACTCTGGTCAAAAGCCCCGATTTACTTGTACACCTACTGGTCAAAAGCCCCGATTTGTACTCTGGTGCCAACAAGCCCCGATTTGTCTTAAACCTCTGGTCACAAGCCCGATTGTACTCTGGTCAAAAGCCCCGATTTGTACTCTGGTCAAAGCCCCGATTTGTACTCCATTTGGCCAACAAGCCCCGATTTGTACCCTGGTCACAAGCCCCGATGATCGCCGCCGTGACGTCACTGTGTCTGTGCACGGTCTGACAGCTGTAATGCACCCAGAAACGAAGCTTCAGTCGGTGCCCGAACTGGCAGCTGCACAGACCGCTGTGGCAGCGTTCTGCTGTGTTTTGCTTCTTGGCTCTAATCAGATGTGAATTTCAGAACGCTGCCTGCCCGTTCCTGACACGCAATCCTATCGATTAGCTATTCAACTGGAAACAGCTGTCACGTCGTGGCCTGCGGCGACTTGCTTCCTCAGGGAACGTAAGCTGCCACACAGAACTCACCTGACAGCACGTCCCTCTTGAGAAGAAAGCTGACAGTGACTCACCTGGTCAAGAAATATTTTACTTGTTACCGTATTCACAACATATCCCCCCCCCCCTTAGGGGATCCTATTTTCAGCCAGATGACCACAGTTCACTTGACCATAACGCAGTGCTCGTACGTTGCACGGTAACAGCGAATAGAGCTCAAGCAAAAATACTTCTGCGTGATTTCAGGCTTCCGACGCGGCGTAAATCAGATCATCACTCTTCTGGGATGTTACGCAGTGCAGACCGGTATTAATTACTGACGTTTCGGGACAACCTATCGGGTCCCATCTTCCAGGGGTCAAACAGCCCAAGAGGAAAGAAGAATGACTGCTTGACTCTTGAAGATAGTGCCGATAGGTTGTCCCGAAACGTCGGTAACTGACTATGCTGCGTAAAATCCCAGCAACTTACCGACGTTTCGGATGAAACTTCGCCTCTCTTTTCCTCTTCTACCATGAAGGTGGAGGCAGTATGTTCCTCTGAAACACTAAAATTCTACCAAACTACCTTCCCCAAAACGTCCACACCGGCTCTGGGGTCCTATTGGCCTCCTATGGAATAGGTACCGGGGCTAAAGCGGCCGGCGCCTAAAGTTTACCACTCACCTCCATGCAATGCCGAGGTTAAGAATGAGTGGAGATATATATCAACTGCCCCATACGCCTACACGAAGTTGACAAGGACAAATGTACCTCTAGCTACCAGACTACACGGTCTCACATCCCGGACGACAGTCTGACGAAGTGTCACCGAGAATTTAAGGCAAATACGGCCTGAGCGTCTCCTTAAATAATGAGTACGGAATATAGCTCTGTGCCAAATGTCAACAGAAACCCTTTTTTAAATACTGGCTGAGATGAAGTAGGACGCCCCATTAAGCGTTCATTTAATGCACTGCTATGAGTTATAATGAAGCTAGCCACACGCGTCTAAAAACCGGCGCCGACCTGCTTGCGCCATTCCACACGAGTGACGTCACGTCGAAGGCAGGTTTGCGTGAGACAGAACGCTCAGGTTAGACTTTGAGCTCGGGCTGGTGTTCTGGCCACTGTGCAGTTACTGCGTTCGCAACTTCTGGCGCTTTTCGCAAAACTGCGAAAAGCGAATACTAGCTTGGGATCTGCGCTCTTCTAGGATATTACGCGGCGTCGTGTGGTAATTCCTTACCGACGTTTCGGAACAACGTATCGGTACCATCTTCAAGGGTAACTTCTTGATCCTTGAAGGTGGGGCCGATACGTTGTCCCGAAACGTCGGTAAACAATTAACACACGACGCTGCGTAATATCCCACAAGGGCGCAGATATCTTCAACATCGCGGCGGAAGCCTGAAATCAAGGTGAATACTAGCGTCGTCATGTCTGTCTGTCTGTCCGCATGGAACAACTCGGCTCCCACTGGACGGATTTTCATGAAATTTACATGGAACGATTTTTCGAAAATCTGCCGAGAAAATTCAAGTTTCATTAAAATCTGACAACAATAACGGTACTTTACATAAAGACCTATGTACATTTATGATAATATCTCGCTGAATTCTTCTTAGAATGAGAAATGTTTCAGACAAAAGTTGTACAGAAAATCAAAACACACATTTTATGTTCAATAACTTTTTCCCCAAATCGTACCGTTTATGAGTTAATGTGAAAAATATGGTACAGCCAGACAGACCACAGATGACAATATAATACTGCGCATGCGCTTTAGCATGCTGGATAACTAAGGCTACAGACACACACTCAGAATATGTAATACTTATTGCTTTTACACGGCAACAATGGTTACGCGAACGCGCCTCAATATTACGTTATACGTATATTACCTGTCTTGTATTTATCACTGTTGTTACTGCTGCCTTTCTTGTTAGTTGAAGCAGCAGCAGCAGCAGCAGAGTAGTAGTAGTAGTAGTAGTAGTAGTAGTAGTAGTAGGCAGTAGTAGTAGTAGTAGTGGCAGTAGTAGTAATATTATGTTACTCTACATGCACGTGAGATTTTGTCATTCTAATAATGAACATAGGCTCAGGTTTTTGTGGGTAACATTTGAACGTAAGCGGGAGAAAGAAACTGAAGAACGGAGAACATCACACATGAGGGGCTTCATGACTGTACTCTACAGCAAATATTATTAGGATACTCAAACAGGATGAGATGGCAGGGCATGTTGCACGAATGAGAAATAAATGCTACAAAGTTTCAGTGGGGAAAACATGAAGGAAACTGACCACTTTAACAACCTATCTGTACATGGCATAATATTAAAGTGGATCTTAAAGAAACGGGATAAGGGAGTGGATTGGAATCAGCTGGCTTAAGACAGGGACCAAGTGGCGGTATCTTCTGAACTTTGGAATTCCATAAAATGCAAGCAAAATTGCAGACCAGGAGCAGGTATCAGCCCTGTCATCTGCAGGGCGCTGTAAAAGTCCCCCTCAGACACTGTGACACCCCTATATGATCACGCAACCGTCCCCACAAAGTCCCCCCCCCCCCCCCCGCCGCTCTCAAGAAACAAATGACGCCGAACTTCCCAGCAGCGCACGTGGAACACACAAATTTCCCCAGTCCTCCCCATTTCTTGCTCAAAGCAATTCAGGTGCTCCAGTAAATCTGGTCTCACGAAACGAAAATTGAGAAATATTTTAAGGACGCCTAACGTCTTCCGGTCCCCTAAAGTTTCCCTTTACTTCGAAATTGCTTTCTATTTCCGTAACGGAATGTCTTAAAATTAAATCGAAATATGCGGGGTGACGTACACCGCGTAAAGCGAGGGCCAATTCTGTCACAAAATCAGTGTAAAGACTGCAGTTACGTTCCTTATAGACAGGTCATATTTGCACATCACGCTGATGAATATGGCGATTACTTACCTTACGTTACTCATAGTCTTACAATTAATACACAAACAAACTTATGCACTTAATAAAACACATACAGAAGCAACTATTAAACTGCTACATGTTTCGGCACCGCGATGCCATCATCGTTCATTCATTCTGCAGTCTGTCTTACGACAGGTCCGTAGCCTCTACAAAGCGAGTTCTCCACAGGATGCGATCTAGTGCTTCCTCTTTCAATTCCAGTACTTTCTCTTTTCCTTAAAGGGTCAACAGTAGCTGCCTACTCCTTCTTCCTCATCTTCCCGTCATTTCTATCCTCCTTCTAACTTTCCTTCAATCCATGTTGTTCAGAAGGCAGTTCCTACGCAAGATGTGACCAATCCAGTTAGCCTTTCTTCTTTTTATTGTATGTACGATATTCCTCTCCTCCTTCACTCTATGTAATACTTCTTCATTTCTCACACGATCGGTCCAACTGATCTTCTCCATTCTTCTCCAGCACCACATATCAAAACTTTCCAGATACTTCCGATCCACTTTCCCAAGTGTCCACGTTTCAGCACCACACAAAGCTACGCTCCAAATGTAGCACTTTACTAGTTTCTTACTTAAATTTAAGTCCAGTTTTCTGGTGAAAAGGGAGTTATTTAGAACAAAAGAATACAAGGCCAACACGCTAATCGATGTATCGATGTATTGTATCGTCCTTACTGAAACGATTAAAATATTAACTTATTAACTTCGTGTATTTCAGAATTTCAACAGTTTAATATTTTGACCACTCCAACAAGGACGACACAGTAACCTAGATTAGCGTGTCGGGCTTCCTCGTTTGTTCTAAATAACTCACTGACGATGACACCCCGGTGCCGAAACATGTAACAATTTAATAATTGTAATTTATTAAGTGCATGTATTGGTTGATGTATTTAAAAAAATGGAAATTAATTTCTTAGCGGATGTGAATTCCGTGTAACGTACCGACGTTTCGGAGAAACGTGCTCCTCCATGTTCATCTGAAACGTCGGTAAATTTCTACGACATTACCCGACATCACACGGCAATATTCACATTACATTTCAAGCATACGCTTTGTGACTGGCAAAAGACGTCATTGCGGTGGTCAGGATCCGTGTTTCGGTCTGCTGACATCCATCCACCTGTCTGACGGAAGCACGGGGTCACCATGTACAGGCTACAGTATACAGAAGTGCTGACTGTGACCTGTTTCGCTTGTCTGGAACATTTCTTATCATCACGTTGTCTGTCCCTTTCGACAGGTCCGTAGCCTCTTCCAAAGCGAGTTCTCCACAGCAGCGGTATTCAACTTTTTTTGTTCGCGTACCCCCAGATATAATTTATCTTCAACTTTGTACCCCCAAAGTTGTTGGTGCACAATTCAAGTTATACACAGTCTATAATCTACATCTAAAATAAGTTAAATAAATTACATCCAAAATAATGTATTAAATAATAAGTTTTAAATGAGAAAAAGGAGAGTCAAGCTATTAAATAACAAATATATTATTGTCTATCGTATAACAATTAATAAAGGAACAAATGTATTTTAGCAAAGCAAAATTATATGCACTATGTGGAATAAAATGAAACTAGCCGCACAGATAAGAATCGCATAAAAGGAGAGAGAGAGAGAGAAATGGCGCTCCCAAATCGCATGTCTTTACGTCCGGTCTCTTGTGGCTAACCCTAAATGTGGCCTGATTATTCAGTGTTTATCATTAAATAATATATTTATTTTTTATTTCACGTACCCCCTAAAATGTCTTCGCGTACCCCCGGGGGTACGGGTACCCCAGGTTGAATACCACTGCTCCACACAGTGCGATCTATGCTGCTCTTTCAATTTCCAGTATCCTCCGTTTCCTTAAGGTCATCCAGTAGCTGCTTACGTCTTCTTCTTTGTCTTCCCTGCTATATTTCCTCCAATAACGTGTTTTAGCAAGCATTTAACTACAACATTAAATACGTCTGACGTCAACATATGTATAGTTATCGGGGGTCACCAAATGTTGGACCAGGTAACCAGTGTGACAAGACATTGCACTCACTGCGCACTCCCGCTCCGTCCCAATTACCCCGCACAGCCGTCATTACACAACACACAAACGTGTTTCATAATCGTGCCTTATATTGCATCGTGCTTTGCCCCTGACCCTTGTGACGCTAAATTTTGACAATTTCCGTCTGCCTACGACCTCCACACATGACCTTTGAGAACTGAATCGTTCTTGTATCACAGCACTAGAATATAGTCCAATGAATAAGTTTCGCGCCGTAAAT
The DNA here is from genome assembly GCA_021186555.1 of Reticulitermes speratus. Classification (NCBI taxonomy): domain Eukaryota; kingdom Metazoa; phylum Arthropoda; class Insecta; order Blattodea; family Rhinotermitidae; genus Reticulitermes; species Reticulitermes speratus. Next base: position 26,280,790 of record JAJKFL010000427.1, read on the forward strand.
GTGAAACGTTTTGAGGAGTCACTTTGGTATGTGATCGGCAAAACACGACGTTGCAATACCGACCGAAGCATTGGATACCGACTGACTGCTCCATAAGTCGAGACAATGTCACTAAATATTCACACCATGAATTTTTAAAAGTGTTACTGAAGATCAAATGACCATTCTGAAACTAACTCCAAACTACCATGCTCACATCTCCGTTTCTTGACGAGTTATGACTGCCAGACAGACAGACGACAGACAGCCAGCTCAGACAGCTTCTTTTATTATATAGACGATGCACACAACACAAACTGCGCTCACTGCAAATTACTTTGCACCAACAGCCACACGACAGACAGACATACGAAGTGTTGTGTCTTCTATTTCTTTTCCTGTGGCCCAACAGCCCAACTCGCGCCTAGGTCGCCTCATTGTTGAGGTTTCTAGGTCATACACACCCGATACTACCCCTCTGGAAGAGGGATCAGCTCGTCACTGAGGCCGCTACCTACACAACACACAAGAAACACTAGAAACCACATCCATGCCCTCAGAGGGATTCGAACCCGCGATCCCAGCAATCGAGCTGCTTCAAACCTATGCCTTAGACCGCACGGCCACCGGGAGCGGTTCATGCCTTGTATTACACAACACAGTGATAACACAATTGTTTACTGTCCGGTTTTACAGTTCGACTTTTGGAGGTTACTTAAGAACAAACAGAGACTTTTCCACTCATCGACGTGCAGAGAAGTGAGTTAGCTTGTACAGCCCTGTCTAATGCATTTTAGGGTCTATTTTCCTGTGGCGTAACAACCCAAAATGGGCCTACGCCCCCTCATATCGAGACTTCACGATCACACTCAGACACACCACACTCAGGACTCCTCTGGAAGAGTGATCAGCCCGAGCAGAGACCTCTACCTGACAACACACAACACTCACAACAGACAGACATCCATGCTCTCAGTGGGATTCGAACCCACAATCCCAGTAAGCGAGCGGCCGTAGAAACACGCTTTAGACCGCGCGGCCACCGGGATCGGGCCCCATTTCAGGGTTATCCAAGGATGTTTCCAAAGATGCTTTAATGGACGTTAATTAGGGTGACCGGAAATTCATGGCGATCAACACCATAAAAATCCCAGCAGATGGAAGAGTGAATCAAGTTCAATCTTTCAGTCTTCTGTCTGCAGTCACTACAAGGTCCGAGCGCCCTGCTCCAGGCACGCTGATAGCCTGCATACCTGCAGTGTATGCAATCCATCCGACTGCGCGTCACGCTAAGTTGCCTGCTATCACGGCGTTCCTCCAACATCGCCACAGGTCTATAAAAAGGTCCAAGTCAGTCGCGTGGCTTCATCAGCCACCCGCGGGGCTTTGCTACTGACGACGGTTACATCGCCACGTGTTACTTCCGCGAACTGAACAAGATTAACGCATAATGAGGCGGTATTTTCGTCACCATGTTTCGTACTTCCATAATCGTTTAAAGCTCGGTGGTCATTATATACGCCACCCGGTGCAACTCTAAAAATTCTACGTTCTGCCCACAGAGTGTGTTTTTTGTTTGTATGGAGCTCAGAATAAGCCAACGATTGTTTCCCTATGTGATTAACACTTTAAACGCAAAAATTAACCTGAATGGTATTTAGAGACTCAGTCCGTACCGCGCAGTAAACACACTCCGTCTCAGTTATACAAACCAGTCAGTTAATGTTGTACAGTGAAATAATCGCTGTTTGTTCTGAGATCCACACAAAACACATAAATACACGTGTGGGCAGAACGAAATTGTTGAATGTTAAACTAGGTGGTATAATAGTGACCACTGGTGCTTTAAAGTTTAATATACATGTACATAAATACTCAGTCCGTACCGCGCAGTAAACACACTCCGTCTCAGTTATACAAACCAGTCAGTTAATGCTGTACAGTGAAATAATGCTGTTTGTTCTGAGATCCACACAAAACACATAAATACAGTCCGTACCGCGCAGTAAACACACTCCGTTCAGTTATACAAACCAGTCAGTTAATGTTGTACAGTGAAATAATCGCTGTTTGTTCTGAGATCCACACAAAACACATAAATACAGTCCGTACGGCGCAGTAAACACACTCCGTCTGTTATACAAACCAGTCAGTTAATGTTGTACAGTGAAATAATCGCTGTTTGTTCTGAGATCCACACAAAACACATAAATACAGTCCGTACCGCGCAGTAAACACACTCCGTCTCAGTTATACAAACCAGTCAGTTAATGTTGTACAGTGAAATAATCGCTGTTTGTTCTGAGATCCACACAAAACACATAAATACAGTCCGTACCGCGCAGTAAACACACTCCGTCTCAGTTATACAAACCAGTCAGTTAATGTTGTACAGTGAAATAATCGCTGTTTGTTCTGAGATCCACACAAAACACATAAATACAGTCCGTACCGCGCAGTAAACACACTCCGTCTCAGTTATACAAACCAGTCAGCTAATGTTGTACAGTGAAATAATCGCTGTTTGTTCTGAGATCCACACAAAACACATAAATACAGTCCGTACCGCGCAGTAAACACACTCCGTCTCAGTTATACAAACCAGTCAGTTAATGTTGTACAGTGAAATAATCGCTGTTTGTTCTGAGATCCACACAAAACACATAAATACAGTCCGTACCGCGCAGTAAACACACTCCGTCTCAGTTATACAAACCAGTCAGTTAATGTTGTACAGTGAAATAATCGCTGTTTGTTCTGAGATCCACACAAAACACATAAATACAGTCCGTACCGCGCAGTAAAACACACTCCGTCTCAGTTATACAAACCAGTCAGTTAATGCTGTACAGTGAAATAATCGCTGTTTGTTCTGAGATCCACACAAAACACATAAATACACTGTGTGGGCAGAACGTAGAATTTGTGAATGTTAAACATGGTGGTCCATATAGTGACCACTGGGCTTTAAAGGGTTAAGCTCGTAACGTTTTTCGCTACGGTAAATGCTTAGAGGTTTTCACCGCGGTCCGAATTTACATGGCGACACCGAACTGTCAACTAAGGGGTTAGATGATGTGTGCAGGACCTACTGGGGTGTGCAGGGACCTACTGGGGTATGCAGGGACCTACTGGGGTATGCAGGGACCTACTGGGGTGTACAGGGACCTACTGAGGTGTACAGGGACCTACTGGGTATACAGGGACCTACTGGGGTGTACAGGGAGCTGCTGCAGTGTGCAGGGACCTACTGGGGTGCGCATGGGACCTACTGGGGTGTAACAGGGACCTACTGAGGTGTACAGGGACCTACTGGGGTATACAGGGACTCTGGGGTGTACAGGGACCTACTGGGGTGTAACATGGAGCTGCTGCAGTGTGCATGAACCTGTTGGGGTGTGCAGGGACCTACTGGGGTGTACATGGAGCTGCTGCAGTGTGCATGAACCTGTGGGGTGTGCAGGGACCTACTGGGGTGCGCAGGACCAGCTGTGGTGTAAAGGGAGCTGCTGCAGTGTGCAGGGACCTACTGGGGTGTGCAGGGACCTACTGGGTTGTGCAGGGACCAGCTGTGGTGTAAAGGGAGCTGCTGCAGTGTGCAGGGACCTACTGGGGTGCGCAGGAACCTACTGGGTTGTGCAGGGACCAGCTGTGGTGTAAAGGGAGCTGCTGCAGTGTGCAGGGACCTACTGGGGTGCGCAGGAACCTACTGGGGTGTGCAGGAACCTACTGGGGTGCGCAGGAACCTACTGGGTTGTGCAGGGACCAGCTGTGGTGTAAAGGGAGCTGCTGCAGTGTGCAGGGACCTACTGGGGTGCGCAGGGACCTACTGGGTGCGCAGGAACCTACTGGGGTGTGCAGGGACCTACTGGGTTGTGCAGGGACCAGCTGTGGTGTAAAGGGAGCTGCTGCAGTGTGCAGGGACCTACTGGGGTGCGCAGGACCTACTGGGTGCGCAGGACCTACTGGGTGCGCAGGAACCTACTGGTTGTGCAGGGACCAGCTGTGGTGTAAAGGGAGCTGCTGCAGTGTGCAGGGACCTACTGGGTGTGCAGACTACTGGTTGTGCAGGGACCAGCTGTGGTGTAAAGGGAGCTGCTGCAGTGTGCAGGACCTATGGTGTGCAGGGACCACTGTGGTGTAAGGGAGCTGTGCAGTGTGCAGGGACTACTGGGTGTGCAGGGACCTACTGGGTTGTGCAGGGACCAGCTGTGGTGTAAAGGGAGCTGCTGCAGTGTGCAGGGACCTACTGGGGTGTGCAGGGACCTACTGGGTTGTGCAGGGACCAGCTGTGGTGTAAAGGGAGCTGCTGCAGTGTGCAGGGACCTACTGGGGTGCGCAGGAACCTACTGGGTTGTGCAGGGACCAGCTGTGGTGTAAAGGGAGCTGCTGCAGTGTGCAGGGACCTGTTGGGGTGTGCAGGGACCTACTGGGTTGTGCAGGGACCAGCTGTGGTGTAAATGGAGCTGCTGCAGTGTGCATGAACCTGTTGGGGTGTGCAGGAACCTACTGGGTTGTGCAGGGACCAGCTGTGGTGTAAAGGGAGCTGCTGCAGTGTGCAGGGACCTGTTGGGGTGTGCAGGGACCTACTGGGTTGTGCAGGGACCAGCTGTGGTGTAAATGGAGCTGCTGCAGTGTGCATGAACCTGTTGGGGTGTGCAGGAACCTACTGGGTTTGTGCAGGGACCAGCTGTGGTGTAAATGGAGCTGCTGCAGTGTGCATGAACCTGTTTGGGGTGTGCAGGGACCTACTGGGGTGCGCAGGAACCTACTGGTTGTGCAGGGACCAGCTGTGGTGTAAATGGAGCTGCTGCAGAGTGCATGAACCTGTTGGGGTGTGCAGGGACCTACTGGGGTGCGCAGGAACCTACTGGGTTGTGCAGGACCAGCTGTGGTGTAAAGGGAGCTGCTGCAGTGTGCAGGGACCTACTGGGGTGCGCAGGAACCTACTGGGTTGTGCAGGACCAGCTGTGGTGTAAAGGGAGCTGCTGCAGTGTGCAGGGACCTACTGGTTGTGCAGGGACCAGCTGTGGTGTAAAGGGAGCTGCTGCAGTGTGCAGGACCTGTTGGGTGTGCAGGGACCTACTGGGTGTGTGCAGGGACCTACTGAGGTGTACAGGACCTACTGGGGTGTACAGGGACCTACTGGGTGTACAGGGACCTACTGGGTGTACAGGGACCTACTGGGTGTACAGGGACCTACTGGGGTGTACAGGGACCTACTGGGGTGTACAGGGACCTACTGGGGTGTACAGGGACCTACTGGGTGTACAGGACCTACTGGGGTGTACAGGGACCTACTGGGGTGTACAGGGACCTACTGGGGTGTACAGGGACCTACTGGGGTGTACAGGGACCTACTGGGGTGTACAGGACCTACTGGGGTGTACAGGGACCTACTGGGGTGTACAGGGACCTACTGGGGTGTACAGGGACCTACTGGGGTGTACAGGGACCTACTGGGTGTACAGGACCTACTGGGTGTACAGGGACCTACTGGGGTGTACAGGGACCTACTGGGGTGTACAGGGACCTACTGGGGTGTACAGGACCAACTGGTGTACATGGAGCTGCTGCAGTGTGCAGGGACCTACTGGGGTGCGCAGGAACCTACTGGTTGTGCAGGGACCACTGTGGTGTAAAGGGAGCTGCTGCAGTGTGCAGGGACCTACTGGGTTGTGCAGGGACCAGCTGTGGTGTAAAGGGAGCTGCTGCAGTGTGCAGGACCTGTTGGGGTGTGCAGGGACCTACTGGGGTGTGCAGGGACCTACTGAGGTGTACAGGACCTACTGGGGTGTACAGGGACCTACTGGGGTGTACAGGACCTACTGGGGTGTACAGGGACCTACTGGGGTGTACAGGACCTACTGGGGTGTACAGGGACCTACTGGGGTGTAAAATGGAGCTGCTGCAGTGTGCAGGGACCTACTGGGTGCGCAGGAACCTACTGGGGTGTACAGGGACCTACTGGGGTGTACAGGGACCTACTGGGGTGTACAGGGACCTACTGGGGTGTACAGGGACCTACTGGGGTGTACAGGACCTACTGGGGTGTACAGGGACCTACTGGGGTGTACAGGGACCTACTGGGGTGTACAGGACCTACTGGGGTGTACAGGGACCTACTGGGGGTACAGGGACCTACTGGGTGTACAGGGACCTACTGGGGTGTGCAGGGACCTACTGGGTTGTGCAGGGACCAGCTGTGGTGTAAGGGGGGGGGGGGGGGGGGGGGGGGGGGGGGGGGGGGGGGGGGGGGGGGGGGGGGGGGGGGGTTTTTTTTTTTTTTTTTTTTTTTTTTTTTTTTTGTTGGGGTGTGCAGGGACCTACTGGGTTGTGCAGGGACCAGCTGTGGTGTAAATGGAGCTGCTGCAGTGTGCATGAACCTGTTGGGGTGTGCAGGAACCTACTGGGTTGTGCAGGGACCCGCTGTGGTGTAAAGGAGCTGCTGCAGTGTGCAGGACCTGTTGGGGTGTGCAGGGACCTACTGGGTTGTGCAGGGACCAGCTGTGGTGTAAATGGAGCTGCTGCAGTGTGCATGAACCTGTTGGGGTGTGCAGGAACCTACTGGGTTGTGCAGGGACCAGCTGTGGTGTAAATGGAGCTGCTGCAGTGTGCATGAACCTGTTGGGGTGTGCAGGGACCTACTGGGTGCGCAGGAACCTACTGGTTGTGCAGGGACCAGCTGTGGTGTAAATGGAGCTGCTGCAGAGTGCATGAACCTGTTGGGGTGTGCAGGGACCTACTGGGGTGCGCAGGAACCTACTGGGTTGTGCAGGGACCAGCTGTGGGTGGGTAAGGGAGCTGCTGCATGGTGTGCAGGGACCTACTGGGGTGCGCAGGAACCTACTGGGTTGTGCAGGGACCAGCTGTGGTGTAAAGGGAGCTGCTGCAGTGTGCAGGGACCTACTGGGTTGTGCAGGGACCAGCTGTGGTGTAAAGGGAGCTGCTGCAGGTCAGGCTTGGTGGCAGGGACCACTGTGGGGTGTGCAGGACCTACTGGGGTGTGCAGGGACCTACTGAGGTGTACAGGGACCTGTCAGGACTGGGGTGTACAGGGACCTACTGGGGTGTACAGGGACCTACTGGGGTGTACAGGGACCTACTGGGGTGTACAGGGACCTACTGGGGTGTACAGGGACCTACTGGGGTGTACAGGGACCTACTGGGGTGTACAGGGACCTACTGGGGTGGTACAGGGACCCTACTGGGGTGTACAGGGACCTACTGGGGTGTACAGGGACCTACGGTGTACAGGGATATGGGTTACAGGGACCTACTGGGGTGTACAGGGACCTACTGGGGTGTACAGGGACCTACTGGGGTGTACAGGGACCTACTGGGGTGTACAGGGACCTACTGGGGTGTACAGGGACCTACTGGGGTGTACAGGGACCTACTGGGTGTCAGGGACTTGTGTACAGGGAGCCTACTGGGGTGTACATGGAGCTGCTGCAGTGTGCAGGGACCTACTGGGGTGCGCAGGAACCTACTGGGTTGTGCAGGGACCAGCTGTGGTGTAAAGGGAGCTGCTGCAGTGTGCAGGGACCTACTGGGTTGTGCAGGGACCAGCTGTGGTGTAAAGGGAGCTGCTGCAGTGTGCAGGGACCTGTTGGGGTGTGCAGGGACCTACTGGGGTGTGCAGGGACCTACTGAGGTGTACAGGGACCTACTGGGGTGTACAGGGACCTACTGGGGTGTACAGGGACCTACTGGGGTGTACAGGGACCTACTGGGGTGTACAGGGACCTACTGGGGTGTACAGGGACCTACTGGGGTGTACATGGAGCTGCTGCAGTGTGCAGGGACCTACTGGGGTGCGCAGGAACCTACTGGGGTGTACAGGGACCTACTGGGGTGTACAGGGACCTACTGGGGTGTACAGGGACCTACTGGGGTGTACAGGGACCTACTGGGGTGTACAGGGACCTACTGGGGTGTACAGGGACCTACTGGGGTGTACAGGGACCTACTGGGGTGTACAGGGACCTACTGGGGTGTACAGGGACCTACTGGGGTGTACAGGGACCTACTGGGGTGTACAGGGACTAGGGGTGTGCAGGGACCTACTGGGTTGGCAGGGACCAGCTGTGGGTAAAGGGAGCTGCTGCAGTGTGCAGGGACCTACTGGGGTGTGCAGGGACCTACTGGGTTGTGCAGGGACCAGCTGTGGTGTAAAGGGAGCTGCTGCAGTGTGCAGGGACCTACTGGGGTGCGCAGGAACCTACTGGGTTGTGCAGGGACCAGCTGTGGTGTAAAGGGAGCTGCTGCAGTGTGCAGGGACCTGTTGGGGTGTGCAGGGACCTACTGGGTTGTGCAGGGACCAGCTGTGGTGTAAATGGAGCTGCTGCAGTGTGCATGAACCTGTTGGGGTGTGCAGGAACCTACTGGGTTGTGCAGGGACCCGCTGTGGTGTAAAGGGAGCTGCTGCAGTGTGCAGGGACCTGTTGGGGTGTGCAGGGACCTACTGGGTTGTGCAGGGACCAGCTGTGGTGTAAATGGAGCTGCTGCAGTGTGCATGAACCTGTTGGGGTGTGCAGGAACCTACTGGGTTGTGCAGGGACCAGCTGTGGTGTAAATGGAGCTGCTGCAGTGTGCATGAACCTGTTGGGGTGTGCAGGGACCTACTGGGGTGCGCAGGAACCTACTAGGTTGTGCAGGGACCAGCTGTGGTGTAAATGGAGCTGCTGCAGAGTGCATGAACCTGTTGGGGTGTGCAGGGACCTACTGGGGTGCGCAGGAACCTACTGGGTTGTGCAGGGACCAGCTGTGGTGTAAAGGGAGCTGCTGCAGTGTGCAGGGACCTACTGGGGTGCGCAGGAACCTACTGGGTTGTGCAGGGACCAGCTGTGGTGTAAAGGGAGCTGCTGCAGTGTGCAGGGACCTACTGGGTTGTGCAGGGACCAGCTGTGGTGTAAAGGGAGCTGCTGCAGTGTGCAGGGACCTGTTGGGGTGTGCAGGGACCTACTGGGGTGTGCAGGGACCTACTGAGGTGTACAGGGACCTACTGGGGTGTACAGGGACCTACTGGGGTGTACAGGGACCTACTGGGGTGTACAGGGACCTACTGGGGTGTACAGGGACCTACTGGGGTGTACAGGGACCTACTGGGGTGTACAGGGACCTACTGGGGTGTACAGGGACCTACTGGGGTGTACAGGGACCTACTGGGGTGTACAGGGACCTACTGGGGTGTACAGGGACCTACTGGGGTGTACAGGGACCTACTGGGGTGTACAGGGACCTACTGGGGTGTACAGGGACCTACTGGGGTGTACAGGGACCTACTGGGGTGTACAGGGACCTACTGGGGTGTACAGGGACCTACTGGGGTGTACAGGGACCTACTGGGGTGTACAGGGACCTACTGGGGTGTACATGGAGCTGCTGCAGTGTGCAGGGACCTACTGGGGTGCGCAGGAACCTACTGGGTTGTGCAGGGACCAGCTGTGGTGTAAAGGGAGCTGCTGCAGTGTGCAGGGACCTACTGGGTTGTGCAGGGACCAGCTGTGGTGTAAAGGGAGCTGCTGCAGTGTGCAGGGACCTGTTGGGGTGTGCAGGGACCTACTGGGGTGTGCAGGGACCTACTGAGGTGTACAGGGACCTACTGGGGTGTACAGGGACCTACTGGGGTGTACAGGGACCTACTGGGGTGTACAGGGACCTACTGGGGTGTACAGGGACCTACTGGGGTGTACAGGGACCTACTGGGGTGTACATGGAGCTGCTGCAGTGTGCAGGGACCTACTGGGGTGCGCAGGAACCTACTGGGGTGTACAGGGACCTACTGGGGTGTACAGGGACCTACTGGGGTGTACAGGGACCTACTGGGGTGTACAGGGACCTACTGGGGTGTACAGGGACCTACTGGGGTGTACAGGGACCTACTGGGGTGTACAGGGACCTACTGGGGTGTACAGGGACCTACTGGGGTGTACAGGAACCTACTGGGGTGTACAGGGACCTACTGGGGTGTACATGGAGCTGCTGCAGTGTGCAGGGACCTACTGGGGTATGCAGGGACCTACTGGGTTGTGCAGGGACCAGCTGTGGTGTAAAGGGAGCTGCTGCAGTGTGCAGGGACCTACTGGGGTGCGCAGGAACCTACTGGGTTGTGCAGGGACCAGCTGTGGTGTAAATGGAGCTGCTGCAGTGTGCAGGGACCTACTGGGGTGCGCAGGGACCTACTGGGTTGTGCAGGGTCCAGCTGTGGTGTAAAGGGAGCTGCTGCAGTGTGCAGGGACCTACTGGGGTGCGCAGGGACCTACTGGGTTGTGCAGGGTCCAGCTGTGGTGTAAAGGGAGCTGCTGCAGTGTGCAGGGACCTGTTGGGGTGTGCAGGGACCTACTGGGGTGTGCAGGGACCTACTGGGGTGTACAGGGACCTACTGGGGTGTACATGGAGCTGCTGCAGTGTGCAGGGACCTACTGGGGTATGCAGGGACCTACTGGGTTGTGCAGGGACCAGCTGTGGTGTAAAGGGAGCTGCTGCAGTGTGCAGGGACCTACTGGGGTGCGCAGGAACCTACTGGGTTGTGCAGGGACCAGCTGTGGTGTAAATGGAGCTGCTGCAGTGTGCAGGGACCTACTGGGGTGCGCAGGGACCTACTGGGTTGTGCAGGGTCCAGCTGTGGTGTAAAGGGAGCTGCTGCAGTGTGCAGGGACCTACTGGGGTGCGCAGGGACCTACTGGGTTGTGCAGGGTCCAGCTGTGGTGTAAAGGGAGCTGCTGCAGTGTGCAGGGACCTGTTGGGGTGTGCAGGGACCTACTGGGGTGTGCAGGGACCAGCTGTGGTGTAAAGGGAGCTGCTGCAGTGTGCAGGGACCTGTTGGGGTGTGCAGGGACCTACTGGGGTGTGCAGGGACCAGCTGTGGTGTAAAGGGAGCTGCTGCAGTGTGCAGGGACCTGTTGGGGTGTGCAGGGACCTACTGGGGTGTGCAGGGTCCAGCTGTGGTGTAAAGGGAGCTGCTGCAGTGTGCAGGGACCTGTTGGGGTGTGCAGGGACCTACTGGGGTGTGCAGGGACCAGCTGTGGTGTAAAGGGAGCTGCTGCAGTGTGCAGGGACCTGTTGGGGTGTGCAGGGACCAGCTGTGGTGTAAAGGGAGCTGCTGCAGTGTGCAGGGACCTGTTGGGGTGTGCAGGGACCTACTGGGGTGTGCAGGGACCAGCTGTGGTGTAAAGGGAGCTGCTGCAGTGTGCAGGGACCTGTTGGGGTGTGCAGGGACCAGCTGTGGTGTACAGGGAGCTGCTGCAGTGTGCAGGGACTATTGCCTCCACTGTCTTGCAGCAACTATTGTCTGTTGTCACACCCCAGGTCCATGCTTCACTCCGTTACCTGTCGCAGTTTTATCCAATACGCACTGTGCTATGAAGACAGCTGTCAGTTACCGAACTTACGCAGTCTGACAGGCGCAGTCATGACCGTCGACAACCCCGCTCTTGCCTCTAACTGCAAACACTTTGCCGCTAAAGTTATCCCGCCGTGAGCCGTTAATGAGCGGCCGACCAATGAACTGCACACGCGATGGTAGTTGCGTCACTGCAAAGTGGACTCCTAGGTGAAGGCTTCGGGTTCGATGTCTAACAAGTAAACTTACATGGAATACAAAAACCGATACCATTGCGCTACTGTGTTACCAACAAGTGATGCTTGCAGCCTTTCAACTTGCACAGGAAAAGCAACTGACACTGCGTTATTTAACAACAGCAGCGATCCTGCAGAACACAATGAACAGTGACTGCAGAACAAAATGCACGGTGACTGCAGAACACAATGTACGGTGACTGCAGAACACAATGCACGGTGACCGCAGAACACAATGCATAATGATCGCAGAACACACTGCATAATGACTGCAGAACACAATGCATAATGACAGCAGAACACAATGCATAATGACTGCATAACACAATGCATGACTGCAGACCACAATGCATAATGACTGCAGAACACAATACATAATTACTGCAGAACACAATGCATAATGACTGTAGAACACAATGCATGACTGCATAACACAATGCATGACTGCAGAACACAATGCATAATGACTGCATAACACAATGCATGACTGCAGACCACAATGCATAATGACTGCAGAACACAATACATAATTACTGCAGAACACAATGCATAATGACTGTAGAACACAATGCATGACTGCAGAACACAATGCATGACTGCAGAACACAATGCATAATTACTGCAGAACACAATGCATAATGACTGCATAACACAATGCATGACTGCAGACCACAATGCATAATGACTGCAGAACACAATACATAATTACTGCAGAACACAATGCATAATGACTGTAGAACACAATGCATGACTGCAGAACACAATGTATGACTGCAGAACACAATGCATAATTACTGCAGAACACAATGCATAATGACTGCAGAACAAGACCTACAGCAGTGTCATTAGGAATCCAGACAAAAAATTACCTGCAGACAAAACCGCAATTTTCACAATAAAAAATCGGGGCCTCATGGACAACTTATACACAAATAAATAAATAAATAAATACATAAATAAGTGCATGTATATGTAGAGGTAGCGCACAGTCGGTGTTTACACGATGCCTCTGATATCAAGTGACTTTGTGCCAGCCGGTGTACATATAGACATTTACAATTGAACTGATGCAAGAGAAGTACAAGCAGATTATGAACTGGAACTGTAAGCTGTTAAATGACAAAACGGACAGACGGGTTGGGGTGGAGACATTGATGTGTGTGTAGAGAGACAGACAGATCGTTATATGAATGGGTGGAGACATTGATGTGTGTGTAGAGACAGACAGATCGTTATATGCATGGGTGGAGACATTGATGTGTGTGTAGAGAGACAGACAGATCGTTATATGAATGGGTGGAGACATTGATGTGTGTGTAGAGACAGACAGATCGTTATAATGAATGGGTGGAGACATTATGATGTGTGTGAAGAGACAGACAGATCGTTATATGAATGGTGGAGACATTGATGTGTGTGTAGAGACAGACATGATCGGTATAATTGATGGGTGTGGAGGAGACATTGATGATTGTGTGTGTGTAGAGAGACAGACAGATCGTTATATGAATGGGTGGAGACATTGATGTGTGTGTAGAGACAGACAGATCGTTATATAATGCATGGGTTGGAGACATTGATGATGTTGTGGTTAGGGAGAGACAGACAGATCGTTATATGAATGGGTGGAGACATTGATGTGTGTGTAAGAGACAGACAGATCGTTATATGAATGGGTGGAGACATTGATGTGTGTGTAGAGAGACAGACAGATCGTTATATGTATGGGTGGAGACATTGATGTGTGTGTAGAGAGACAGACATGTCGTTATATGAATGGGTGGAGACATTGATGTGTGTGTAGAGAGACAGACAGATCGTTATAATGAAATGGGTGGAGACATTGATGTGTGTGGTGTAGAGAGACAGACAGATCGTTATATGAATGGGTGGAGACATTGATGTGTGTGTAGAGAGACAGACAGATCGTTATATGAATGGGTGGAGACATTGATGTGTGTGTAGAGAGACAGACAGATCGTTATATGAATGGGTGGAGACATTGATGTGTGTGTAGAGAGACAGACAGATCGTTATATGAAGGGTGGAGACATTGATGTGTGTGTAGAGAGACAGACAAGTCGTTATATGAATGGGTGGAGACATTGATGTGTGTGTAGAGAGACAGACAGATCGTTATATGAATGGGTGGAGACATTGATGTGTGTGTGGAAAAGAGACAGACAGATCGTTATATGAATGGGTGGAGACATTGATGTGTGTGTAGAGAGACAGACAGACAGATCGTTATATGAATGGGTGGAGACATTGATGTGTGTGTAGAGAGACAGACAGACAGATCGTTATATGAATGGGTGGAGACATTGATGTGTGTGTAGAGAGACAGACAGACAGATCGTTATATGAATGGGTGGAGACATTGATGTGTGTGTAGAGAGATAGACAGACAGATCGTTATATGAATGGGTGGAGACATTGATGTGTGTGTAGAGAGACAGACAGACAGATCGTTATATGAATGGGTGGAGACATTGATGTGTGTGTAGAGAGACAGACAGACAGATCGTTATATGAATGGGTGGAGACATTGATGTGTGTGTAGAGAGACAGACAGACAGATCGTTATATGAAATGGGTGGAGGACCTATTGATGGTGGGGTGTGAGAGAAGACAGACAGATCGTTATATGAATGGGTGGAGACATTGATGTGTGTGTAGAGAGACAGACAGACAGATCGTTATATGAATGGGTGGAGACATTGATGTGTGTGTAGAGAGACAGACAGACAGATCGTTATATGAATGGGTGGAGACATTGATGTGTGTGTAGAGAGACAGACAGACAGATCGTTATATGAATGGGTGGAGACATTGATGTGTGTGTAGAGAGATAGACAGATCGTTATATGAATGGGTGGAGACATTGATGTGTGTGTAGAGAGACAGACAGACAGATCGTTATATGAATGGGTGGAGACATTGATGTGTGTGTAGAGAGACAGACAGACATCGTTATATGAATGGGTGGAGACATTGAATGTGTGTGTAGAGAGACAGACAGATCGTTATATGAATGGGTGGAGACATTGATGTGTGTGTAGAGAGACAGACAGATCGTTATATGAATGGGTGGAGACATTGATGTGTGTGTAGAGAGACAGACAGATCGTTATATGAATGGGTGGAGACATTGATGTGTGTGTAGAGAGACAGACATGTCGTATATATGAATGGGTGGAGACATTGATGTGTGTGTAGAGAGACAGACATGTCGTTATATGAATGGGTGGAGACATTGATGTGTGTGTAGAGAGACAGACAGATCGTTATATGAATGGGTGGAGACATTGATGTGTGTGTAGAGAGACAGACATGTCGTTATATGAATGGGTGGAGACATTGATGTGTGTGTAGAGAGACAGACAGATCGTTATATGAATGGGTGGAGACATTGATGTGTGTGTAGAGAGACAGACAGATCGTTATATGAATGGGTGGAGACATTGATGTGTGTGTAGAGAGACAGACATGTCGTTATATGAATGGGTGGAGACATTGATGTGTGTGTAGAGAGACAGACAGATCGTTATATGAATGGGTGGAGACATTGATGTGTGTGTAGAGAGACAGACAGACAGATCGTTATATGAATGGGTGGAGACATTGATGTGTGTGTAGACAGACAGACAGACAGATCGTTATATGAATGGGTGGAGACATTGAGTGTGTGTGTAGAGAGACAGACATGTCGTTATATGAATGGGTGGAGACATTGATGTGTGTGTAGAGAGACAGACATGTCGTTATATGAATGGGTGGAGACATTGATGTGTGTGTAGAGAGACAGACAGACAGATCGTTATATGAATGGGTGGAGACATTGATGTGTGTGTAGAGAGACAGACAGACAGATCGTTATATGAATGGGTGGAGACATTGATGTGTGTGTAGAGAGACAGACAGATCGTTATATGTATGGGTGGAGACATTGATGTGTGTGTAGAGAGACAGACATGTCGTTATATGAATGGGTGGAGACATTGATGTGTGTGTAGAGAGACAGACAGATCGTTATATGAATGGGTGGAGACATTGATGTGTGTGTAGAGAGACAGACAGATCGTTATATGAATGGGTGGAGACATTGATGTGTGTGTAGAGAGACAGACATGTCGTTATATGAATGGGTGGAGACATTGATGTGTGTGTAGAGAGACAGACAGATCGTTATATGAATGGGTGGAGACATTGATGTGTGTGTAGAGAGACAGACAGATCGTTATATGAATGGGTGGAGACATTGATGTGTGTGTAGAGAGACAGACATGTCGTTATATGAATGGGTGGAGACATTGATGTGTGTGTAGAGAGACAGACAGATCGTTATATGAATGGGTGGAGACATTGATGTGTGTGTAGAGAGACAGACAGACAGATCGTTATATGAATGGGTGGAGACATTGATGTGTGTGTAGAGAGACAGACAGACAGATCGTTATATGAATGGGTGGAGACATTGATGTGTGTGTAGAGAGACAGACAGACAGATCGTTATATGAATGGGTGGAGACATTGATGTGTGTGTAGAGAGATAGACAGATCGTTATATGAATGGGTGGAGACATTGATGTGTGTGTAGAGAGACAGACAGACAGATCGTTTATATGAATGGGTGGAGACATTGATGTGTGTGTGTAGAGAGACAGACAGATCGTTATATGAATGGGTGGAGACATTGATGTGTGTGTAGACAGACAGACAGATCGTTATATGAATGGGTGGAGACATTGATGTGTGTGTAGAGAGACAGACAGATCGTTATATGAATGGGTGGAGACATTGATGTGTGTGTAGAGAGACAGACAGATCGTTATATGAATGGGTGGAGACATTGATGTGTGTGTAGAGAGACAGACAGATCGTTATATGTATGGGTGGAGACATTGATGTGTGTGTAGACAGACAGACAGATCGTTATATGAATGGGTGGAGACATTGATGTGTGTGTAGAGAGACAGACAGACAGATCGTTATATGAATGGGTGGAGACATTGATGTGTGTGTAGAGAGATAGACAGATCGTTATATGAATGGGTGGAGACATTGATGTGTGTGTAGAGAGACAGACAGACAGATCGTTATATGAATGGGTGGAGACATTGATGTGTGTGTAGAGAGACAGACAGACAGATCGTTATATGAATGGGTGGAGACATTGATGTGTGTGTAGAGAGATAGACAGATCGTTATATGAATGGGTGGAGACATTGATGTGTGTGTAGAGAGACAGACAGACAGATCGTTATATGAATGGGTGGAGACATTGATGTGTGTGTGTAGAGAGACAGACAGATCGTTATATGAATGGGTGGAGACATTGATGTGTGTGTAGACAGACAGACAGATCGTTATATGAATGGGTGGAGACATTGATGTGTGTGTAGAGAGACAGACAGATCGTTATATGAATGGGTGGAGACATTGATGTGTGTGTAGAGAGACAGACAGATCGTTATATGAATGGGTGGAGACATTGATGTGTGTGTAGAGAGACAGACAGATCGTTATATGTATGGGTGGAGACATTGATGTGTGTGTAGACAGACAGACAGATCGTTATATGAATGGGTGGAGACATTGATGTGTGTGTAGAGAGACAGACAGATCGTTATATGAATGGGTGGAGACATTGATGTGTGTGTAGAGAGACAGACAGATCGTTATATGAATGGGTGGAGACATTGATGTGTGTGTAGAGAGACAGACATGTCGTTATATGAATGGGTGGAGACATTGATGTGTGTGTAGAGAGACAGACAGATCGTTATATGAATGGGTGGAGACATTGATGTGTGTGTAGAGAGACAGACAGATCGTTATATGAATGGGTGGAGACATTGATGTGTGTGTAGAGAGACAGACAGATCGTTATATGTATGGGTGGAGACATTGATGTGTGTGTAGAGAGACAGACAGATCGTTATATGAATGGGTGGAGACATTGATGTGTGTGTAGAGAGACAGACAGACAGATCGTTATATGAATGGTGGAGACATTGATGTGTGTGTAGACAGACAGACAGATCGTTATATGAATGGGTGGAGACAGCTGGAATATGAGTTCAACATTACAGAACGAAGAAGGTGGCTAGAGGCAGGATACGGCTGGCTGAACGTGGCCTCCAGGTAAGCAAGGTTACCAGTGACTTGCTTACCTCTATGAGTGTGATGAGGAGGATGAAGAGCGGCGGAGGACAGCACGTGTAGTGGTCTGCGTAGTACTTCCGGTCTCGCTCTTCCGTTAGGAACTCGTCTGCGATAATCCGCACCATCCTGCAAAGTGCACAGTCTCTTAGTAGCATCAGTCGTCGTTTTTTAGACGTCGCTTTTCAAATTGTAGTAGGGTGTGAGGATGATTTCGAAAGACGCATTAAAAATTACACTAAGTTCTCAGAGTTCGTCAACCTCAATGGTCGTGATTTCGACCTTTCGTGATCACCCGCACTTATACTGTTGTTTCGACGTTCCGTGAGCCCACGCGGATAACACCTCGTCCTCTATCACTCTCCTGCTATTGCGCAGACCACTCTCCTGCTATTGCGCAGACCACTCTCAGCCCAGTCAAGCCCCGTCTTTCATTAAGTGAGGTCGACTGTTTCGTACTTTATGCAATGCGATTCTTCTTCAATCATTTACTGCATTTTATGTTTCAAAAAATTGTTTTTATTGTATTAAAAATAAACTTTTATGCTTTTTACGATTTTTTGGCCCTTTTTTACATTTTATTACCGGTGTTTCATAAGCTCTAGAAACCATACAAGCGTTTAACAATTAAAATGGTATCCGATGTTCGTGACACTTTTATCAGACAAAATCACGATCATCGAGACTATGCATACAGAGTACAGCGATCGTAGCCAAATTTAGGACAGTATTACAGCAACTGCAAGAACCGCTGCAGACGAGGCAAGGTATATTAGGAGAGAGAGCATGTAGCACGCAACACATCAGTCAGTATCAAGCAGCACAGCAGAACCTTCGTTGAACTGTTTAACACTGCATCACCAAATTATGCTGCATGCTACCGTGTGTATTTACTGCATGATTATGTAACAGGCAGTGAAAGCATCAAACAGTGACTTATGCATCAAACAGCGACTGATGTATCAAACAGTGACTGATGTATCAAACAGTGACTGACGTATCAAACAGTGACTGACGTATCAAACAGTGACTGACGTATCAAGCATGACTGAGTATCAAACAGTGACTGACGCATCAACAGCGCGATCTGATGTATCAAACAGTGACTGATGTATCAAACAGTGACTGACGTATCAAGCAGTGACTGACGTATCAAGCAGTGACTGACGTATTCAAACAGCGACTGACGCATCAAACAGCGACTGATGTATCAAACAGTGACTGATGTATCAAACAGTGACTGATGTATCAAACAGTGACTGACGTATCAAGCAGTGACTGACGTATCAAACAGTGACTCATGTATCAAACAGTGACTGATGTATCAAACAGTGACTGATGTAGTACAAACAGCGACTGATGTATCAAACAGCGACTGATGTATCAAACAGTGACTGATGTATCAGTGACATGTATCAAACAGTGACTGATGTATCAAAGTGACATGTATCAAACAGTGACTGATGTATCAAACAGTGACTCATATATCAAACAGTGACTGATGTACCAAACAGTGACTCATGTATCAAACAGTGACTCATGTATCAAACAGTGACTGATCTATCAAACAGTAACTGACGTATCTGATGTATTTCAACTCTTTCAATGCTGACTTTAATGTACAAAATTCTAACTGATGGACAGCTTGGCTGTTGAACTGTTAAAGAGGCAATTTACGAACTGCCGGAGCTGCTGAGAGAAAAAACGACCTGATGTTGACCATCCATCAATTTGGCAGCATTGGAAAGGTGCAAGGCCGCTTGCTAGTATGGCCTGGATACCGGATAAAGCATCTGCGTCAGGATGGGACACTACATCATTCAAGTGCACCGATTATTACAAAACAGGCGATGAATTGGAAGGGATGTGAAAGGAAACGCTTTTGGTCTCCTTTTAATGGGTTATCTGGGAAATTTGTGCGGATGAAGTCAGTAAATATTCTGCTGTAAGTAAAGGTCCAATTTCGACTTCAATGTCTGAAATCGCATGACACGCCCGCATCTCATAAACGGTACGATTTTCGGGAAAAAGTTATTGAACATAAAATGTGTGTTTTGATTTTCTCTACAACTTTTGTCTGAAACATTTCTCATTGTAATAAAGAATTCAGCGAGTATATCATAAAGTACATAGGTCTTCACGTAAAGTACAGTTATTCTTGTCAGATATTAATGAAACTTGAATTTTCTCGACGGATTTTCGAAAAAATAATGCAAAATTTCATGAAAACCGTCCAGTGGGAGCCGAGTTGTTCGATGCGGAGACAGACAGACATGACGAAGCTAATAGTCGCTATTCGCAATTTTGCGATCGCGCCTAAAAGCGCGTGGACCCCGGCTCACGGCAAATTTGAATAGCGTCATGAAGTGACCAAACGTACACATCGAGAGACACCAGCGCGCCGTCTTTCCGATCTGCCCCCCCTACGGAATGCCAAAGAACCGCGCACAGGACCCACTCACCTTAGCAAGACACAAACAGGACTGTCGGCCACTCACCTGCGGAAGACGGGTGGCTCCTGCACCAGGATATGGAAGTCGTTCTCGCTGCACACCTCGCGGTCCCTGTGGTGCACCGCGCATTTAAAGCTGCGGGTTCGTTTCCCGGTCATCTGTAACACAGCAGTTGAGGTACATCACAGACTGCGCCCATTAGAGGTATCACTGATGTGTATTTGGACTTTTACCATCGTTATTGCTCACACAAACACGACGTTTCGAAAGCAGACTGCTTCCTCCTCAGGTGCACTACAATCTTGAGCAGTCTGCTTTCGAAACGTCGTGTTTGTGTAAGAAGTGACAACGGAAGAAGTCCAAATACACAGTAGTGACATCTCGCATGTTACACAATTGTCTAAGAATTATAGTGTACAGTTAAACAACCGGTAATGCGCCCATTGGCTACTGCATGGTGGTGTGTCCTACAACTGGCTTTAACTGGTAACTATATCCACCACCCACACTACCATCCAAAAACCCTGCACTTTAGCCACACACAGCATGTATCTGTGTTAACCATCACTATTTACATAGACAGCACTAACCGGTTAGTTTTATAATGGACAAGCGGTGTGTTCACTGTCAGGTAAGAGCGGTGTGTTCACTGTCAGGTAAGAGCGGTGTGTTCACTGTCAGGTAAGAGCGGTGTGTTCACTGTCAGGTAAGAGCGGTGTGTTCACTGTCAGGTAAGAGCGGTGTGTTCACTGTCAGGTAAGAGCGGTGTGTTCACTGTCAGGTAAGAGCGGTGTGTTCACTGTCAGGTAAGAGCGGTGTGTTCACTGTCAGGTAAGAGCGGTGTGTTCACTGTCAGGTAAGAGCGGTGTGTTCACTGTCAGGTAAGAGCGGTGTGTTCACTGTCAGGTAAGAGCGGTGTGTTCACTGTCAGGTAAGAGCGTTGTATTCACTGTCGTAAATCGGTGCTTCATGCAGTCAAGACGGAGTGTTCACTGCAGGTACGTTCAGTTCACTTCGGTGACATGTGCAACAGTCAGTAGCTCGCGGTACAGTTCAGTTCCTTCGGTGACATGTGCAAACAGGCAGTAGCCTCGCGGTACAGTTCAGTTCCTTCGGTGACATGTGCAAACAGGCAGTAGCCTCGCGGTACAGTTCAGTTCCTTCGGTGACATGTGCAAACAGGCAGTAGCCTCGCGGTACAGTTCAGTTCCTTCGGTGACATGTGCAAACAGGCAGTAGCCTCGCGGTACAGTTCAGTTCCTTCGGTGACGATGTGTCAAACAGGCAGTAGCCTCGCGGTACAGTTCAGTTCCTTCGGTGACATGTGCAAACAGGCAGTAGCCTCGCGGTACAGTTCAGTTCCTTCGGTGACATGTGCAAACAGGCAGTAGCTCGCGGTACAGTTCAGTTCCTTCGGTGACATGTGCAAACAGGCAGTAGCCTCGCGGTACAGTTAGTTCCTTCGGTGACATGTGCAAACAGGCAGTAGCCTCGCGGTACAGTTCAGTTCCTCAACAACTTCCAAACACGAAAGGCAACAACTGAATCCGTCGGTCTGGTATGACAACACCACCCCCAATTTATTAAATTAAATAAATTCTTTTCCTATGGCCCAACAGCCCCTAGTGGGCCAAGGTCTCATCATTGTTCGAGGCTTCACGATCACACTCAATTAGACACACCACACTCGGTAGGACTTCTCTGGACGATTCGAACCCGCAATCCCAGCAAGCGAACGGCCGCAGACCCACGCCTTTTGCGTATTGAACACGCTCGTGTCTTTGATCATCAGACAATGAATGCGGCACAAACCGGGAAGCGACCTTTCTCTTGCCCAAGTCTTCCACTAACATTTGACGAGTCGTCTCCCTGTTAACACCAAACTCATCAGCCATAATTCTCACAGTCACACAACGTTCTTCTTGTATTCGTTCTCTCACTTTCGCAATGAGTCCCTCGTTACGAACAGAAAATGGACGCCCAGGCCTGGCTTCACCTTCAATCGTTTCCACACCACTTTTGAAACGTGCATACCACCTGAATATCTGTGCACGAGATAAACAATTATCCCCATACACTTGTCTTATCAATTCCACAGTCTCAGCTGCAGTTTTCCCGAGTTTAACACAGAATTTAATGTTCGCTGTCTGCTCCATGCCGCTACTGTGACCACGTCCTCTCACTACCTGCACAACATGGCGCCGTATTTCCCGTCATGCTCAGCGTGGGGCGTTGCGGTGTTGCCAGATTACAGATGAAGGTTGGGCACTTGGATGGCATGCATTGCTTCAAAGATGGCACTTCTATCTTGGTCAAAATAAAATCAGTCTCATTATATAATTGTCAGACTGTTTATCTTCCGCATTGTGTTTTGTTGGTGCATATTCGATTTTCTATGAAAGAATAAAAGGATAGAATTCTCCATAATATTTGGACGCAGTAAATTCAGTGGAGAGAGAGCAAAGAATACGAGTATTCTTTTATCAAATCCTTGACAGAGTACTCAATCATTTGACAGCGATTTTCTCAAATATTGAAAAAAAAAATGTTGGACTACTGAACTGTGACAAATTTGATACACAAAAACTTAAGTCCAGCTTTTCTGATCATATTTTACGGAATCTGAAGGCGAGTTCGTCAGCGGTGCTACAGCGGTTACATGGCAACAGAAGGGCAGCTACGTTTGAACAAACTTACAAATTATGAAATCTAATTTCCACCATCCAGGCTACAGGAGCCTCAGTTGGGCGAAGTTTCGTAGCCCTCAGGATAATTAAGACCTGCCTTCCCTCGACTCAAAGTTAAGACAGACTGAGTAAACTGTCACTCTGTCAATAGAGCAGGCCCTAGTTGCAAAGCTCAATAAAACCCCCAACTTCCACGATGTGGCTATTGAAAAATTTACATCACTCAATACAAGGGCTCATTTTCATTT
Organism: Reticulitermes speratus; assembly: GCA_021186555.1. Classification (NCBI taxonomy): domain Eukaryota; kingdom Metazoa; phylum Arthropoda; class Insecta; order Blattodea; family Rhinotermitidae; genus Reticulitermes; species Reticulitermes speratus. Next base: position 26,303,905 of record JAJKFL010000427.1, read on the forward strand.
CAAACTACCTACACATGAAGTAAGCATTTTAGTTTCCCCTCTTTTGCAGACAATGGTTGTGTGTGGTCACATTTACACCGTCGTAAGGGCCATCAACACACCTATATTATCTGTAGTATTTATTTTGCAACACGTTTCGACAGCAATGGGTCATTTTCAGGCTAAAAATTATTTAAATACACATCAAATGTTGCACACAATTGCGCTGTAGTTATTGAGATCTTCAGACCTGCGCTGTTCTGAGGTATTACTCAGCTTTGAATTGTAGTCCTTTACCGACGTTTCGGGACAACGTATCGGTCTCATCTTCAAGGGTCAAGAAGTAATTTTCTTCTTCGACTTCTTGACCCTTGAAGATGGGACCGATACGTTGTCCCGAAACATCGGCAAAGGATTACCAGTCAACGCTGCGTAATACCTCTGAAGAGCGCAGAGCTCATAAACATCGCGGCGGAAGACTGAAATCAATTACTGAGATCTTCATTTCTTGGAGGTGGAAGGAGCAAGAAGGGTGAGAGAGGTACAATAAGGCATTCTGTAACCTTCCGCTAAACCTGACCTCCGGATTAGAATCCGCTACTGCCGATAAACCGGCAACATGCGCTATATAACGTAGCGCCTTCGTCATATTGCCGTCACATTTATAGTTGTTGTGTTCACAAGCTCATGATATAAACATGACGTCGATGGGCGGTGCCAGAGGAGGCCGCCACGCCCGCACCGCCACACATCAGTCCAGTACACACCCTCACAACCTATTTATCTAACCTCCATTTCAATATTGTCCTTCCATCTACAGTTATCCATCAGACAACCAATTCACATGTGACGCACTGTGTTTAAAATTTCGTAACATGCCGGTATTTTAAAGTGACAGGTCGTGTGCTCTGGCGGGCGTGGCTAAAAGTATGTCCCCTCACCCGCCAGTACAATATCGTACACTAGCTACAAGCTGAAGGTGGATCAGTGTTTTGAGAAACTGGATCTCGCAAAAAAACATAACAAATCCAAAAGCCGTAGCAAAAACACGATTATAATAACATTACCGGTATTATTATTAGAAACTTATCAAAGCAACACACTAGGAGCCGACATGTTGGCGATGTGTGCGGATTGTTCTGCATCTGCCAATCAGCACACAAGACACTTTGTCCCATCTCACGACAGTGAGATGAAATGTCCAACAAATATTTACCATAATATAAAAAGGGTAAAGTTCACCCCATAACATGCCATGAAGGTATAGAGGGGAGCAGAGGTATAGCTCTATTCTTTCTTTAACATCGACGATAGATGGGGTGGGTGGTCAACGCCACGCCCCGGCCGCTTTACCCCCAGGAAATAGACCCGGTACACATTGTACAGGAGGCTGGGTGGGCCCCAGGGCCGGTCTGGACGGGTGCAGAAAATCTCGCCTCCACCGGGATTCGATCCCCGGACCGTCTACATCGTAATATACAATGCAAATAAAAAATAAAAATTTTGGCAGTCTTTGTTCTACACATCGCATTGTGATAATATATAAATAAAACGGATACAACTGTAATTTGTATTGTCAGTATTAGTATATAATTTGTATTGTCAGTATTAGTATATAATTTGTATTGTCAGTATTAGTATATAATTTGTATTGTCAGTATTAGTATATAATTTGTATTGTCAGTATTAGTATATAATTTGTATTGTCAGTATTAGTATATAATTTGTATTGTCAGTATTAGTATATAATTTGTATTGTCAGTATTAGTATATAATTTGTATTGTCAGTATTAGTATATAATTTGTATTGTCAGTATTAGTATATAATTTGTATTGTCAGTATTAGTGTTTATTACATGTTTAGGCCGCCATGGTCATTTTTTGTATTACCTGAAGATGCCCAGCTGCGAAACTGTTGTAATAATACTAAACACTAACAATAAAACTTTTTATAACATACGTGCACAATACACAGTACACAGTACACAATACAAGTACACATACACAGTACACAATACACAGTACACAGTACACAGTACACAATACACAGTACACAATACACAGTACACAATACACAGTACACAGTACACAATACACAGTACACAGTACACAATACACAGTACACAGTACACAATACACAGTACACAGTACACAGTACACAATACACAGTACACAGTACACAATACACAGTACACAATACACAGTACACAATACACAAGTACACAGTACACAGTACACAAAACACAATACACAGTACACAATACACAGTACACAGTACACAAAACACAAAACACAAAACACAATACACAGTACACAATACACAATACACAGTACACAGTGCACAGTACGCAGTGCGCAGTATGCAGTACGCAGTACACCACAGAACGTTAAACAACACAGCACAAGCACACAATCAATACGATCGCACAACTAACATACATAGCGAGCTGTCGAACAAAATCTTAAATAACATTTAACATTTTATACTACGACTGTCTTCATTTATAAAGTTTTAATTATCCAATTTCAATAAAACACCAAACAAGACAAGCTGACCGCCATGAACAGGAAGATAAGTGATATTAAGTGATAGTGAATTTGTGTTGTGAGAGTGAATTGGATGTGTTTGAAAACTGTGAACTGTCGACGACACCCCTGAGGATGGCACAAGGAGTGCCGAAACATATGTAGGGACAAGAAAACACTAAAATAGTGTAGTGCATTTGTTGGAATAAAATAACTAATTAATAGAAACTTTACTTTCGACTGACGATTTAGTTTTAATGCAGTTCAAAATGTTTCGCATGAACGACTGCCCGGTGCAATGAGGCGTCACTGTTGGATTGGGATTTTTGGGAAATGCAAGAAGACACAACATAGGAGTAATTACACTGGGGTATGCTAAAGGCCGAGAGGGATTCTTCAGATGCCACGAAACGATCTACTGGCGACCGGCCGACAAAGATTAACAGCAGACAGAGCACGCAGCCAACCACAGTGAGCTCGCGGACCACAGATTGCCAATGACAATATCAGATATAGTTTTCATTGATCGGAGAGAAGCGAACTTTCTTGGAAAGTTCATGAAATGTCTAGAAACTTAAGTTGCCGGACGTCATGACTGTCAGCTGGACAATTTGACACCCTCCTAAAATAGAACTAAGTCGTCGTGACGTCACAGGCGATCCATACTAAATCCATGGAGCAGAGTCCTTCCTGAGAAGTTTACAGGTCCTCAGCTAGTCAAGATATTCCCGCATTTTATGGAACCCGAAGGTTCATTACCGCATTCACAACACCCAACCACCTGTCCCTATCCCGAGCCAGATCAATCCAGTCCATGCCCCTCTATCTCACTTCTTGAAGATCCATTTCAATATTATCCTCCCATCTACGCACAGTTCTTTCAAGTTCTCTCTTTCCCTCGGGTTTGTAAACCAAAACCCTGTATGCACCTCTCCCATCTCCCTTACGTGCTACATGCCCTACCCATCTCACTCTTCTTGATTTGATGAACCGAGTAATGTTTAGTGAGGAGTACAGATCATAAAGCATAGAAGCCAGCTTTAAATTATTTTACAAGCAAGGAATTGTGTTGGAAGTCTTCAGTTCGTTACCCGATCGAACCCGTGACTTCAAAACTTACGTAAGGAAGAGTAACAGAGGAATCTCAATATAACAGTCTGAAACACATAAAGACACAGTTCATGTCGAAACAATACATGTAGGGGAAATGACCTTAGCTGCTGATGACGCCAGACCAGGATGCAATTAAGCGAAGGGTATACTGTGGCAAGGTTTCGTGTAGTTTCCAGAGGCTACGAAGTTACAGTTATTCTGAATTGTTAACAGCTGCGTCTTGCTTTGTGCGCAGAAAACAGACTGCAGGCTGGGAGTAAAAACCTTAGGTAAATATCTATAAGTACGAAGGATAAAGTACGCCAGAAACTGAGTATATGTCACGTGATTTTGATTTGGCACTGAAGTACACGAGGCTGAAGATGCGTTGGGAAAAGGAAACAAGAGACATATAAAGAATTTTCGGTCGGAATACTGTTTGAAAGGTATCACTTGCAAGACATAGGACAGACTGGAAGGTCAATTTTCGTATTAAGGGGACGGGACTGAGGAACGGGAGTGGATGGAACTGGCTCAGGTCATCTGCATTGGCGATCTTTCGTAATAGGGGTGTTGAACCTTCTGATTCTGCTGCCAGGCAATTAGTGATACAAATACTGGACATAGGCTACTACAGTCGAAGCCGGTTATAACGACATCGGTTTATACGACACCTCGTTTTATAAGCGTCAGATATTCTGTGGTACCAATTAATTCCTCACTGTTAACCATAACCTTATACTCCTAGGTTATAACGACACTCGTTATAACGACACAAAATATTTCAGTCCCTTTCATGACTTTATAACCGAGTTAGACTGTATTATAGCGAGGCCTAACGTAGAGTTATCAAAAGAGACTTCAAGTGTTGGAAAACTAGAACCAGGGCGGACGAAGGGTGAAGAGAAAACGAATTAGAAGAAAGTTGGTGATGGAGAGAGAGAACATGTGAACCGCGCAGAACTGCTGCCCACACTACTGTAGCTAGGGCCGAGACATTTTGCAACTGCCGCTTCCTACCAGATCCATTCTCATTCACTATCCACAATCCTCACCTCTAAACACCACATGCAAAAGCTGCAGTACCAAAAATTCAATGCCTGTGTGTCAGTCTGTGTCTCTGTACAATCAGGCAGCAAACTACACGGCGTCACAACCCACAAAACACACACACACACATCCGTGAGCGCCTCCAGTCTCACACAAACGTGTCTACTTGGTTCCCGTCTTCCATCCAGCCCCACTGTTAACAAAACCACCGGCCGCCTGACTCTCAATTTGAGTGCGACTGTACGTTGGGTTTAACAACCACTGCCGACGTCTGGCTCAGAAATAGCCGAGTCGTCCGGACGCACTGACTCATTCAGCAACGTGGCTGTCTCAGGTGCTCCTTATCCCCGCGTTCCATACAGTACGATATTACTTGATATATGAGGCAGGTCAGTCTGGGGACAAGCCACAGTGGATGTGGCTGCGAAGGACAAAGGGACGGAACTACTGCAGGTGAGTCTGGGGACATGCACAGTGGATGTGGCTGCGAAGGACAAAGGGACGGAACTACTGCAGGCGAGTCTGGGGACAAGCCACAGTGGATGTGGCTGCGAAGGACAAAGGAACGGAACTACTGCAGGTGAGTCTGGGGACAAGCCACAGTGGATGTGGCTGCGAAAGACAAAGGGACGGAACTACTGCAGGTGAGTCTGGGGACAAGCCACAGTGGATGTGGCTGCGAAGGACAAAGGGACGGAACTACTGCAGGTGAGTCTGGGGACAAGCCACAGTGGATGTGGCTGCGAAGGACAAAGGGACGGAACTACTGCAGGTGAGTCTGGGGACAAGCCACAGTGGATGTGGCTGCGAAGGACAAAGGGACGGAACTACTGCAGTGAGTCTGGGGACAAGCCACAGTGGATGTGGCTGCGAAGGACAAAAGGACGGAACTACTGCAGGTGAGTCTGGGGACAAGCCACAGTGGATGTGGCTGCGAAGAACAAAGGGACGGAACTACTGCAGGTGAGTCTGGGGACAAGCCACAGTGGATGTGGCTGCGAAGGACAAAGGGACGGAACTACTGCAGGTGAGTCTGGGGACAAGCCACAGTGGATGTGGCTGCGAAGGACAAAGGGACGGAACTACTGCAGGTGAGTCTGGGGACAAGCCACAGTGGATGTGGCTGCGAAGGACAAAGGGACGGAACTACTGCAGGTGAGTCTGGGGGCAAGCCACAGTGGATGTGGCTGCGAAGGACAAAGGGACGGAACTACTGCAGGTGAGTCTGGGGACAAGCCACAGTGGATGTGGCTGCGAAGGACAAAGGGACGGAACTACTGCAGGTGAGTCTGGGGACAAGCCACAGTGGATGTGGCTGCGAAGGACAAAGGGACGGAACTACTGCAGGTGAGTCTGGGGACAAGCCACAGTGGATGTGGCTGCGAAGGACAAAGGGACGGAACTACTGCAGGTGAGTCTGGGGACAAGCCACAGTGGATGTGGCTGCGAAGGACAAAAGGACGGAACTACTGCAGGTGAGTCTGGGGACAAGCCACAGTGGATGTGGCTGCGAAGGACAAAGGACGGAACTACTGCAGGTGAGTCTGGGGACAAGCCACAGTGGATGTGGCTGCGAAGGACAAAGGGACGGAACTACTGCAGGTGAGTCTGGGGACAAGCCACAGTGGATGTGGCTGCGAAGGACAAAGGGACGGAACTACTGCAGGTGAGTCTGGGGACAAGCCACAGTGGATGTGGCTGCGAAGGACAAAGGACGGAATACTGCAGGCGAGTCTGAGGACAAGCCACAGTGGATGTGGCTGCGAAGGACAAAGGGACGGAACTACTGGACACTAAGGCTCTCACCCTCTCAACAAATGTACGTCTTCTTGCACGCGACATCGCCGTGCTGTTTGCCAGGTACGTATCTACCAAACTGTACCGTTCTAGGACCCCGAATACAGAAACTTCCGTATCTACTGGAAGTTTTGTTAACGTCTGTAGCTAAGTGGAGGAAAATAAGTATTAAAATGTATGGTAAAGAAACAGCGGTTAGGTGTGCATTGGATTAAACTGGCTGCAGATAAGGAAAGTGGGAGACTCGTTAGAAGAGATAAAGATATTGAGGTTCCCGGACAGAGCGAGAAAATCGTTAAGCAGATAAGCGACTACCAGCTTTTGCTGAAGAAGTCTATTCCAAGAGCTGGAAGGAGGTAGACTTGTGTCTTACTGTAGACACCATGTCATGAAGGGATGACGGCGGTGTAGAGGCAAAACTCCACACATTCTAGATCGGGGTAAATGAAACACATTAAAATTAGACAAGATAAAACAGCGACAGTCAGAAAAACACGGAACGCAGAGAAGGACTGTTACGTTATTAAATGACGCTGCTCAGCTGCAGAGGTTATATAATTTGGAATAAAAATATGGAGATTCTCACCCTCTTCTTTATAGACAATCAGAACATCTCGTTTTAGGAATCAAGATAACTGGAACCATCTGAACCCATCTGAACCATCTCCGAGATCTGAACCATCTCTCCGAGATCTGAACCATCTCCGAGATCTGAACCATCTGAACCATCTCCGAGATCTGAACCATCTGAACATCTCCGAGATCTGAACCATCTGAACACCATCTACCCGAGATCTGAACCATCTGAACATCTCCGAGATCTGAACCATCTCATCTCCGAGATCTGAACCATCTGAACCATCTCCGAGATCTGAACCATCTCCGAGATCTGAACACCCCATCTGAACCATCTCCGAGATCTGAACCATCTGAACCATCTCCGAGATCTGAACCATCTGAACCATCTCCGAGATCTGAACCATCTCCGAGATCTGAACCATCTCGAACCAACCCGAGATCCTAACACATCTGACACCCACTTCAACGACTAGTAACCACTCACAGATATTCTGTATGACCACACACTCGTAAATTGAACCATCATGACAGGTACCCGTCCGAGATCTCAAACCATCCTCCAAGATCTGAACCATCTCCGAGATCTGAACCATCTGAACCATCTCCGAGATCTGAACCATCTGAACCATCTCCGAGATCTGAACCATCTGAACCATCTCCGAGATCTGACCATCTCCGAGATCTGAACCATCTCCGAGATCTGAACCATCTGAACCATCTCCGAGATCTGAACCATCTGAACCATCTCCGAGATCTGAACCATCTGAACCATCTCCGAGATCCAAACCCGATACCCAACAAGCACACACCCCGGACTTTAACGGCGCACTAGCCTCACCCACGCACATGTCAATATTGCTGTATGTACTTCGCACACACTGCGTGAAATTAACGCATAATGACAAGGTGATCCGTCCGTCATGATTCGTCTCCAAAACCACCCAACGGATATCAACGAAATTTCGCATTTGCGGCAAATCCAATTTCGAACCATACAGCCACAATATAATTCCCACCTCACATGTAGCTCGGACCAAAATTGCTCCTCATCGCACAGGACCGGTACAGACTCGCGTTAACATCTACACAATTTCTTGAACGCAGAGCATATTTAAAGAAGTGCCACGAAGAATAATATCTGTCACCATCTCGACGGACATTCTGCGCGGCAGTCCGCCTGTTGTGGTTGAATGAAGGCGTCGGAAAAACGGGTAAGAAAAATAGAATATAGGGAAACAGGTGATAATAGGTGGTGGGAAAGAAGAAGAAAATAACGCAGTAATAAAAATGGATAATAAAAATGGGAATAAGGACAAGGAACACAAATAGAAATAAAATAAAAATGAAGAAAAGGTGCAAAACGGTAGTGGAGTCAATAGAAAAAGAGAAAATTATAGTAACAAAAAAATTTTAAAATATTAAGAAAAGGAATTGTGGGAAAAGCGACACGAAGAACAAAAAGCTGCTTAAAGAAACTAACAACAACCACATGTAAGCAACCCTCACTACGCCATACTTACGATCAATTTTTATGTTACACTCCCATTTGCCTTATATCCTCAAAATGGTACCCTTCTTTCGAGTCTTCCTATCGAAATCCTATACGCATTTTCTTCTCGTGTGTGCTACATGCCTCCCCCATCTCATCATCCTTCAACTGTTCATCCTGATGCTCCATGACCAGCGCAATTTATGGCGTCCCTCGCTATGAAGTTTCCGCCAAACTACTCCAACTCCCTACCTCTATGTTCCAAATATTTCTCTCAGTACCCCCTACTCACACTTCTATCTGTATGCTTCCATTTGGCGTGAGAAACCAAGTTTCATATCCATACAAAACAACAGAAAATAATTCGACAAATCAAGATAATAATGTAATATTTAACGGCCCCATTCTGTCGTGAGGTTAGGATTCATTCGTGCGTTATAGTCTCCATCAGTACGATCATACAGTCACTGTAGTCTGCAACAGTCACTGTAGGTCTGCAAACAGTCACTGTAGGTCTGCAAACAGTCACTGTAGGTCTGCAAACAGTCACTGTAGGTCTGCAAACAGTCACTTTAGGTCTGCAAACAGTCACTGTAGGTCTGCAAACAGTCACTTTAGGTCTGCAAACAGTCACTGTAGGTCTGCAAACAGTCACTGTAGGTCTGCAAACAGTCACTTAGGTCTGCAACAGTCACTGTAGGTCTGCAAACAGTCACTGTAGGTCTGCAAACAGTCACTGTAGGTCTGCAAACAGTCACTGTAGGTCTGCAAACAGTCACTGTAGGTCTGCAAACAGTCACTATAGGTCTGCAAACAGTCACTGTAGGTCTGCAAACAGTCACTGTAGGTCTGCAAACAGTCACTGTAGGTCTGCAAAGCAGCGTTGTGTTCTCAGCAAACTCATGTCGACTCTGAAGTCTCCTAACTGCACCGGCCGACAGTGCACACACTATGTGCCACAGTCAAGTCAATAACTTCTATTACAGACTAGTAAAACACCAAACACTGCCTGTGACGTCATGTCAGTTGAGACAAACATATATTTATTGAAGACTTCACAATCCTCCATTCAAGTGACATATTACAAAAAAAAACATTAAATCAGTATCTATCCAAACAAAACCTAATTCTATTTATTATACAGAACTACACGTTTCGACCTATCTCAGGCCATCCTCAGGTTCACAATTGGTCTTTGAAACATATTAAGGGAGAAATATAGATAATGTAAGTCCCAAAAACACAATTAAAATTATTAATATTGTTAAAATTGTTATCGTCATAAACAGAACAATATGTGTGGACAGAGGTTGTACCACAAATGTTACAAATACAGTTTACAGACTTTATTTCCTTTGCTGTACCAAACTTGTCACAGCATCACCTCCAGTCAGAGTATATCGATGTATCGATGTGGATTCATTCCAATTTTAATTATGTAAAAGACCTTCCGAACTTAATGATCTGTAGTCATCACCAAATATCCGGGTGATCAAATCTAGAAGAATGAGTTGGGCGGGGCAAGTAGCACGTATGGGTGAGGGGAGAGGTGCATACAGGGTTTTGGTGGAGAGACCTGAGGGAAAGAGACCACTTGGAAGACCCAGGCGTAGATGGGAGGATAATATTAAAATGGATCTTCAAGAAGTGCGATGGAGGGGGGGGCATGGACTGGATTGATCTGGCTCAGGATAGGGACAGGTGGCGGGCTGTTGTGAGTGCGGTAATGAACCTTCGGGTTCCGTAAAACGCGGGGGAATTTCTTGACTAGCTGACGACGTGTTAGCGTCTCAAGAAGGACTGTGCTGCATGGAGTTAGTTAGTTAGTTAGTTAGTTAGTTAGTAAGTTAGTTAGTTAAAAGGGCTTCCTCTAAATTATAGGTGAACAGCTCTATGTTTTTTTTTAGTCGTCCTCTTCTACCTACTCCGGTTTTCCCAAGTTCTTTTGATTACACGGAGAGACACACCACAGTCGGTAGGACTCCTCTGGACGAGGGATCGGCTCGTCGCAGAGGCCTCTACCCGACAACAACACACAACACTCACAAGACACAAACATCCATGCCCCCGGTGGGATTTTTTTTTAGTATTAATTCCTGGGTTTTCCCCTTTGATCCATTTTTGTACTGTTTAAATCCTTTCGTCCTTCATGTCACTTTACGTTCCATATTACCGTCCTTACAACAAACACAACACACAAACATCCATGCCCCCGGTGGGATTCGAACCCACAATCCTAGTAAGCGAGCGGCCGAAGACCCACGCCTTAGACCGCGCGGCCACTGGGATCGGCACAGCTTTATGTTGCGAGCTTACTATTGCATTTGTCTGAGATGACGTGTCTACATGCTGTGCGGGTTGTCCAAGGACAGCCTGCACAAGAGACTGATTTAATGTTCTGCAATATTAACACCATAACAAGATGGCGTTCTTTCAAATGACATATCTTTGTTTGAACAGTTAATTGATGTCAGATAAGTTAGGCTTGCGTTACAGAGACAGTCAACGAAACAACTGTATAAAACACAGGATTTCACTAAATACAGGGTATACACAAAAGAATGGTGCGGTTTCAACAGTGAATACTGTTGAAACCGCACCATTCTTTGTGTATGCCCTGTATTCCTCCATTTGTTTACAGTCTTATTGCCAAGACGTTTCGTCCTGTGCTGGGCCATCATCAGAGAAGTAATTCCTATGAATACTAGGTACTGAATTATTTGTACCAACAAATGCACTAAGACAGTTTTTCCACTGTTTTCTTTAATATTACGATGCCCCAATACGCATTTCGGCAGTTATTCTGCCATCATCAGGGGGTATTTTAAGTGAGTTTTTTACATAGACCAATTCTTTGGGTTACGTCATAACAGTGAGTCAGTATTTGTTACCACATCGTATAACATTTTTTGGTAAAATTAGTGGTATTGGTATACAAAAATTTTATACGATGTGGTAACAAATACTGACTCACTGTTATGACGTAACCAAAGAATTGGTCTATGTAAAAAACTCACTTAAAATACCCCCTGATGATGGCAGAATAATTGCCGAAATGCGTATTGGGGCATCGTAATAATAAAGAAAACAGTGAAAAAACTGTCTTAGTGCATTTGTTGGTACAAATAATTCAATTATAAAAAGATGCACGTTGAATATAAAGTGAAGTTTAGGTACTGCAGTTGGGTTTACCCGTGCATCATATACAGGGCATACACAAAGAATGGTGCGGTTTTAATAGTGTTCACTATTAAAACCGCACCATTCTTTTGTGTATTACTTGTATGCTTTAACAGTGTGATAACCTATAACTGTTTATGATCAACAGTGACAATTGGTTCAGTATATGGAAAAACATTACGAACATTGGTGTGCTAATGCACCATTAAACAATACTGTTTTGACTGCAGTAAGTAGCATTGGAGTTGGGTCTGTTATTTGGGTGCCCTCATAATCTGGGTTTTAGTTGATTTTATTAATTTCGTTACCTCTTAATTAGTTTGTTAATCTTCCTTATTTCCACAACACAGTCGAACTCGGTTATAACGTCACGAAAGGGACTGAATGTTTAGTGTCGTTATAAACGGGTGTTGTTATAACCGAGGAGTATAATGTTATGGTTAACAGTGAGGAATTAATTGGTACCACATAATATCTGACGCTATAGGTGAGGTGTCGTATAAACCGATGTCGTTATAAACGGGTTCAACTGTGATATGTAGTAATGCAGTCCATAAAAACAGAATATTGTTTAAAGACAAACCAGCACACCCACTGCAGTCAACATACTCAGTTTTACGCCAATCCCAGTAATTCCCAGAGCACACGGCAATTACCTGTGCACACATTAAACAATATATCAAAACACTATCAAAACACAGTTCCTAACATCACGTTTTTCCATCTACTGAACCAATCACGATTGTTTATCGTAACAATTTATACAATATTGTATTTTTAATGCATGTATTACTCAGAAGTAAAGCCAACAGAAATTCCTTCTGCTGTATATCAATGACTTCCCAGATGACGGCCAAACACAGGCCGAACATGTCGAGAATAACACTGCAAACAAAACAGTTTTAAAACAGCCTGCAGTGTATACAGATGGTGCCATATATTACATCTAATTGCAAACATGTACGTGGAAAAGCACGGATAATTTGAAAGTTGTAGACTTGTAGACTTGTAGACTTCTAGACTTGTAGACTTGGGTGTATAGCAGAAAGACAGACACAGACTTCCTGGCAGAAATTATTGAAAAACTGTGACTTGTAAGTCTGAGGAGGAAGAATAAGGACAACATACGTGGTATTCCTCAGACTCTGCGATATGTGCATGCTATGACAGTACTTCCACGTATGTCACGACCATTTCAATGCCCTTTCCAATTCATTTTTCACCAAACCTTATACCATTAAACGCTATAGGCTTGTAATCTACTGCCAGCGTCGTTAAATAAACAATGAAAATATTAGTGTATTATTGTTAATTGTTATGACCTTTATGCACGATATTTACAATTATATACCTGCCACAAACGATGTTTCTACGGTACATAATGTTACAGCCATTCTGTAGTTACAGTTCACGCTACATGTAACGCTATTTCCCACGCTCAACGTTCTGTACTTTACACCAGTACTTCCCGCAGTACGTGTGCAGTGCCAGTATAGCTGTTTGCTGTAGTTACTTGATGTCGTGCTTTGGTGGTATGTTGCTGAGGTACTTTGTGAGTGATGTTGAGATGGTACAGTTGTCACTGTTATTACGGTATGTTGCTGAGGTATTTTGTGAGTGATGTTGAGATGGTACAGTTGTCACTGTTATTACGGTATGTTGCTGAGGTACTTTGTGAGTGATGTTGAGATGGTACAGTTGTCACTGTTATTACGGTATGTTGCTGAGGTACTTTGTGAGTGATGTTGAGATGGTACAGTTTGTCACTGTTATTACGGTATGTTGCTGAGGTATTTTGTGAGTGATGTTGAGATGGTACAGTTGTCACTGTTATTACGGTATGTTGCTGAGGTATTTTGTGAGTGATGTTGAGATGGTACAGTTGTCACTGTTATTACGGTATATTGCTGAGGTATTTTGTGAGTGATGTTGAGATGGTACAGTTGTCACTGTTATTACGGTATGTTGCTGAGGTATTTTGTGAGTGATGTTGAGATGGTACAGTTGTCACTGTTATTACGGTATGTTGCTGAGGTATTTTGTGAGTGATGTTGAGATGGTACAGTTGTCACTGTTATTACGGTATGTTGCTGAGGTACTTTGTGAGTGATGTTGAGATGGTACAGTTGTCACTGTTATTACGGTATGTTGCTGAGGATTTTGAGTGATGTTGAGATGTACAGTTGTCACTGTTATTACGGTATGTTGCTGAGGTATTTTGTGAGTGATGTTGAGATGGTACAGTTGTCACTGTTATTACGGTATGTTGCTGAGGTACTTTGTGAGTGATGTTGAGATGGTACAGTTGTCACTGTTATTACGGTATGTTGCTGAGGTACTTTGTGGTGTGATGTTGAGATGGTACAGTTGTCACTGTTATTACGGTATGTTGCTGAGGTATTTTGTGAGTGATGTTGAGATGGTACAGTTGTCACTGTTATTACGGTATGTTGCTGAGGTATTTTGTGAGTGATGTTGAGATGGTACAGTTGTCACTGTTATTACGGTATGTTGCTGAGGTACTTTGTGAGTGATGTTGAGATGGTACAGTTGTCACTGTTATTACGGTATGTTGCTGAGGTACTTTGTGAGTGATGTTGAGATGGTACAGTTGTCACTGTTATTACGGTATGTTGCTGAGGTATTTTGTGAGTGATGTTGAGATGGTACAGTTGTCACTGTTATTACGGTATGTTGCTGAGTATTTTGTGAGTGATGTTGAGATGGTACAGTTGTCACTGTTATTACGGTATGTTGCTGAGGTATTTTGTGAGTGATGTTGAGATGGTACAGTTGTCACTGTTATTACGGTATGTTGCTGAGGTATTTTGTGAGTGATGTTGAGATGGTACAGTTGTCACTGTTATTACGGTATGTTGCTGAGGTATTTTGTGAGTGATGTTGAGATGGTACAGTTGTCACTGTTATTACGGTATGTTGCTGAGGTACTTTGTGAGAGATGTTCAGATGGTACAGTTGTCACTGTTATTACGGTATGTTGCTGAGGTATTTTGTGAGTGATGTTGAGATGGTACAGTTGTCACTGTTATTACGGTATGTTGCTGAGGTATTTTGTGAGTGATGTTGAGATGGTACAGTTGTCACTGTTATTACGGTACATATGTTACAGATGGTACATTTGTCACTGTTATTACGTATATAATGTTACAGATGGTACAGTTGTCACTGTTATTACGGTATGTTGCTGAGGTATTTTGTGAGTGATGTTGAGATGGTACAGTTGTCACTGTTATTACGGTATGTTGCTGAGGTATTTTGTGAGTGATGTTGAGATGGTACAGTTGTCACTGTTATTACGGTATGTTGCTGAGGTATTTTGTGAGTGATGTTGAGATGGTACAGTTGTCACTGTTATTACGGTAGGTTGCTGAGGTATTTTGTGAGTGATGTTGAGATGGTACAGTTGTCACTGTTATTACGGTATGTTGCTGAGGTACTTTGTGAGTGATGTTGAGATGGTACAGTTGTCACTGTTATTACGGTATGTTGCTGAGGTATTTTGTGAGTGATGTTGAGATGGTACAGTTGTCACTGTTATTACGGTATGTTGCTGAGGTATTTTGTGAGTGATGTTGAGATGGTACAGTTGTCACTGTTAATACGGTATGTTGCTGAGGTATTTTGTGAGTGATGTTGAGATGGTACAGTTGTCACCGTTATTACGGTATGTTGCTGAGGTATTTTGTGAGTGATGTTGAGATGGTACAGTTGTCACTGTTATTACGGTATGTTGCTGAGGTACTTTGTGAGTGATGTTGAGATGGTACAGTTATCACTGTTATTACGGTATGTTGCTGAGGTATTTTGTGAGTGATGTTGAGATGGTACAGTTGTCACTGTTATTACGGTATGTTGCTGAGGTATTTTGTGAGTGATGTTGAGATGGTACAGTTGTCACTGTTATTACGGTATGTTGCTGAGGTACTTTGTGAGTGATGTTGAGATGGTACAGTTGTCACTGTTATTACGGTATGTTGCTGAGGTAATTTGTGAGTGATGTTGAGATGGTACAGTTGTCACTGTTATTACGGTATGTTGCTGAGGTACTTTGTGAGTGATGTTGAGATGGTACAGTTGTCACTGTTATTACGGTATGTTGCTGAGGTAATTTGTGAGTGATGTTGAGATGGTACAGTTGTCACTGTTATTACGGTATGTTGCTGAGGTATTTTGTGAGTGATGTTGAGATGGTACAGTTGTCACTGTTATTACGGTATGTTGCTGAGGTACTTTGTGAGTGATGTTGAGATGGTACAGTTGTCACTGTTATTACGGTATGTTGCTGAGGTATTTTGTGAGTGATGTTGAGATGGCACAGTTGTCACTGTTATTACGGTATGTTGCTGAGGTACTTTGTGAGTTATGTTGAGATGGTACAGTTGTCACTGTTATTACGGTATGTTGCTGAGGAAATTTGTGAGTGATGTTGAGACGGTACAGTTGTCACTGTTATTACGGTATGTTGCTGAGGTAATTTGTGAGTGATGTTGAGATGGTACAGTTGTCACTGTTATTACGGTATGTTGCTGAGGTAATTTGTGAGTGATGTTGAGATGGTACAGTTGTCACTGTTATTACGGTATGTTGCTGAGGTACTTTGTGAGTGATGTTGAGATGGTACAGTTGTCATTGTTATTACGGTACGTTGCTGAGGTAATTTGTGAGTGATGGTGAGATGGTACAGTTGTCACTGTTATTACGGTATGTTGCTGAGGTATTTTGTGAGTGATGTTGAGATGGTACAGTTGTCACTGTTATTACGGTATGTTGCTGAGGTATTTTGTGAGTGATGTTGAGATGGTACAGTTGTCACTGTTATTACGGTATGTTGCTGAGGTACTTTGTGAGTGATGTTGAGATGGTACAGTTGTCACTGTTATTACGGTATGTTGCTGAGGTATTTTGTGAGTGATGTTGAGATGGTACAGTTGTCACTGTTATTACGGTATGTTGCTGAGATACTTTGTGAGTGATGTTGAGATGGTACAGTTGTCACTGTTATTACGGTATGTTGCTGAGGTAATTTGTGAGTGATGTTGAGATGGTACAGTTGTCACTGTTATTACGGTATGTTGCTGAGGTACTTTGTGAGTGATGTTGAGATGGTACAGTTGTCACTGTTATTACGGTATGTTGCTGAGGTATTTTGTGAGTGATGTTGAGATGGTACAGTTGTCACTGTTATTACGGTATGTTGCTGAGGTATTTTGTGAGTGATGTTGAGATGGTACAGTTGTCACTGTTATTACGGTATGTTGCTGAGGTATTTTGTGAGTGATGTTGAGATGGTACAGTTGTCACTGTTATTACTGTATGTTGCTGAGGTATTTGTGAGTGATGTTGAGATGGTACAGTTGTCACTGTTATTACGGTATGTTGCTGAGGTATTTTGTGAGTGATGTTGAGATGGTACAGTTGTCACTGTTATTACGGTATGTTGCTGAGGTACTTTGTGAGAGATGTTAGATGGTACAGTTGTCACTGTTATTACGGTATGTTGCTGAGGTATTTTGTGAGTGATGTTGAGATGGTACAGTTGTCACTGTTATTACGGTATGTTGCTGAGGTATTTTGTGAGTGATGTTGAGATGGTACAGTTGTCACTGTTATTACGGTACATAATGTTACAGATGGTACAGTTGTCACTGTTATTACGGTATATATGTTACAGATGGTACAGTTGTCACTGTTATTACGGTATGTTGCTGAGGTATTTTGTGAGTGATGTTGAGATGGTACAGTTGTCACTGTTATTACGGTATGTTGCTGAGGTATTTTGTGAGTGATGTTGAGATGGTACAGTTGTCACTGTTATTACGGTATGTTGCTGAGGTATTTTGTGAGTGATGTTGAGATGGTACAGTTGTCACTGTTATTACGGTATGTTGCTGAGGTATTTTGTGAGTGATGTTGAGATGGTACAGTTGTCACTGTTATTACGGTATGTTGCTGAGGTACTTTGTGAGTGATGTTGAGATGGTACAGTTGTCACTGTTATTACGGTATGTTGCTGAGGTATTTTGTGAGTGATGTTGAGATGGTACAGTTGTCACTGTTATTACGGTATGTTGCTGAGGTATTTTGTGAGTAATGTTGAGATGGTACAGTTGTCACTGTTATTACGGTATGTTGCTGAGGTATTTTGTGAGTGATGTTGAGATGGTACAGTTGTCACCGTTATTACGGTATGTTGCTGAGGTATTTTGTGAGTGATGTTGAGATGGTACAGTTGTCACTGTTATTACGGTATGTTGCTGAGGTACTTTGTGAGTGATGTTGAGATGGTACAGTTATCACTGTTATTACGGTATGTTGCTGAGGTATTTTGTGAGTGATGTTGAGATGGTACAGTTGTCACTGTTATTACGGTATGTTGCTGAGGTATTTTGTGAGTGATGTTGAGATGGTACAGTTGTCACTGTTATTACGGTATGTTGCTGAGGTACTTTGTGAGTGATGTTGAGATGGTACAGTTGTCACTGTTATTACGGTATGTTGCTGAGGTAATTTGTGAGTGATGTTGAGATGGTACAGTTGTCACTGTTATTACGGTATGTTGCTGAGGTACTTTGTGAGTGATGTTGAGATGGTACAGTTGTCATTGTTATTACGGTATGTTGCTGAGGTAATTTGTGAGTGATGTTGAGATGGTACAGTTGTCACTGTTATTACGGTATGTTGCTGAGGTATTTTGTGAGTGATGTTGAGATGGTACAGTTGTCACTGTTATTACGGTATGTTGCTGAGGTATTTTGTGAGTGATGTTGAGATGGTACAGTTGTCATGTTATTACGGTATGTTGCTGAGGTAATTTGTGAGTGATGTTGAGATGGTACAGTTGTCACTGTTATTACGGTATGTTGCTGAGGTATTTTGTGAGTGATGTTAAGATGGTACAGTTGTCACTGTTATTACGGTATGTTGCTGAGGTATTTTGTGAGTGATGTTGAGATGGTACAGTTGTCACTGTTATTACGGTATGTTGCTGAGGTATTTTGTGAGTGATGTTGAGATGGTACAGTTGTCACTGTTATTACGGTATGTTGCTGAGGTACTTTGTGAGTGATGTTGAGATGGTACAGTTGTCACTGTTATTACGGTATGTTGCTGAGGTATTTTGTGAGTGATGTTGAGATGGCACAGTTGTCACTGTTATTACGGTATGTTGCTGAGGTACTTTGTGAGTTATGTTGAGATGGTACAGTTGTCACTGTTATTACGGTATGTTGCTGAGGTATTTGTGAGTGATGTTGAGACGGTACAGTTGTCACTGTTATTACGGTATGTTGCTGAGGTAATTTGTGAGTGATGTTGAGATGGTACAGTTGTCACTGTTATTACGGTATGTTGCTGAGGT
Organism: Reticulitermes speratus; assembly: GCA_021186555.1. NCBI lineage: Eukaryota > Metazoa > Arthropoda > Insecta > Blattodea > Rhinotermitidae > Reticulitermes > Reticulitermes speratus. The sequence goes on from JAJKFL010000427.1 coordinate 26,322,975, forward strand.
AATTTGTGAGTGATGTTGAGATGGTACAGTTGTCACTGTTATTACGGTATGTTGCTGAGGTACTTTGTGAGTGATGTTGAGATGGTACAGTTGTCATTGTTATTACGGTACGTTGCTGAGGTAATTTGTGAGTGATGGTTGAGATGGTACAGTTGTCACTGTTATTACGGTATGTTGCTGAGGTATTTTGTGAGTGATGTTGAGATGGTACAGTTGTCACTGTTATTACGGTATGTTGCTGAGGTATTTTGTGAGTGATGTTGAGATGGTACAGTTGTCACTGTTATTACGGTATGTTGCTGAGGTACTTTGTGAGTGATGTTGAGATGGTACAGTTGTCACTGTTATTACGGTATGTTGCTGAGGTATTTTGTGAGTGATGTTGAGATGGTACAGTTGTCACTGTTATTACGGTATGTTGCTGAGATACTTTGTGAATGATGTTGAGATGGTACAGTTGTCACTGTTATTACGGTATGTTGCTGAGGTAATTTGTGAGTGATGTTGAGATGGTACAGTTGTCACTGTTATTACGGTATGTTGCTGAGGTAATTTTGAGTGATGTTGAGATGGTACAGTTGTCATTGTTATTACGGTATGTTGCTGAGGTACTTTGTGAGTGCTGTTGATATGGTACAGTTGTCATTGTTATTACGGTATGTTGCTGAGGTATTTGTGAGTGATGTTGAGATGGTACAGTTGTCACTGTTATTACGGTATGTTGCTGAGGTATTTTGTGAGTGATGTTGAGATGGTACAGTTGTCACTGTTATTACGGTATGTTGCTGAGGTACTTTGTGAGTGATGTTGAGATGGTACAGTTGTCACTGTTATTACGGTATGTTGCTGAGGTAATTCGTGAGTGATGTTGAGATGGTACAGTTGTCACTGTTATTACGGTATGTTGCTGAGGTAATTTGTGAGTGATGTTGAGATGGTACAGTTGTCACTGTTATTACGGTATGTTGCTGAGGTACTTTGTGAGTGATGTTGAGATGGTACAGTTGTCACTGTTATTACGGTACATAATGTTACGATGGTACAGTTGTCACTGTTATTACGGCAAAATGTTACGATGGTACAGTTGTCATGTTATAGTATTAGTACAGATGGTACAGTTGTCACTGTTATTACGGTATGTTGCTGAGGTATTTTGTGAGTGATGTTGAGATGGTACAGTGTCACTGTTATTACGGTATGTTGCTGAGGTATTTTGTGAGTGATGATGAGATGGTACAGTTGTCACTGTTATTACGGTATGTTGCTGAGGTATTTTGTGACTGATGATGAGATGGTACAGTTGTCACTGTTATTACGGTGTACATAATGTTAAGATGGTACAGTTGTCACTGTTATTACGGTATATAATGTTACTGATGGTGCAGTTGTCACTGTTATTAGGTACATAATGTTAAGATGGTACAGTGTCACTGTTATTACGGTAATAATGTTACAGATGGTACAGTTGTCACTGTTATTACGGTACATAATGTTACAGATGGTACAGTTGTCACTGTTATTACGGTACATAATCTTACAGATGGTACAGTTGTCACTGTTATTACGGTATGTTGCTGAGGTATTTTGTGAGTGGTGTTGAGATGGTACAGTTGTCACTGTTATTACGGTATGTTGCTGAGGTATTTTGTGAGTGACGTTGAGATGGTACAGTTGTCACTGTTATTACGGTACATAATGTTACAGATGGTACAGTTGTCACTGTTATTACGGTATGTTGCTGAGGTATTTTGTGAGTGGGTTGAGATGGTACAGTTGTCACTGTTATTACGGTCTGTTGCTGAGGTATTTTGTGAGTGATGTTGAGATGGTACAGTTGTCACTGTTATTACGGTACATAATGTTACAGATGGTACAGTTGTCACTGTTATACGGTACATAATGTTACAGATGGTACAGTTGTCACTGTTATTACGGTACATAATGTTACAGATGGTACAGTTGTCACTGTTATTACGGTACATAATGTTACAGATGGTACAGTTGTCACTGTTATTACAGTATATAATGTTACAGATGGTACAGTTGTCACTGTTATTACGGTATGTTGCTGAGGTATTTTGTGAGTGATGTTGAGATGGTACAGATGTCACTGTTATTACGGTATGTTGCTGAGGTATTTTGTGAGTGATGATGAGATGGTACAGTTGTCACTGTTATTACGGTATGTTGCTGAGGTATTTTGTGACTGATGATGAGATGGTAAGTTGTCACTGTTATTACGGTATATAATGTTACAGATGGTACAGTTGTCACTGTTATTACGGTATATAATGTTACAGATGGTGCAGTTGTCACTGTTATTACGGTACATAATGTTAGAGATGGTACAGTTGTCACTGTTATTACGGTACATAATGTTACAGATGGTACAGTTGTCACTGTTATTACGGTACATAATGTTACAGATGGTACAGTTGTCACTGTTATTACGGTACATAATGTTACAGATGGTACAGTTGTCACTGTTATTACGGTATGTTGCTGAGGTATTTTGTGAGTGGGTTGAGATGGTACAGTTGTCACTGTTATTACGGTATGTTGCTGAGGTATTTTGTGAGTGACGTTGAGATGGTACAGTTGTCACTGTTATTACGGTACATAATGTTACAGATGGTACAGTTGTCACTGTTATTACGGTATGTTTCTGAGGTATTTTGTGAGTGGGTTGAGATGGTACAGTTGTCACTGTTATTACGGTATGTTGCTGAGGTATTTTGTGAGTGATGTTGAGATGGTACAGTTGTCACTGTTATTACGGTACATAATGTTACAGATGGTACAGTTGTCACTGTTATTACGGTATATAATGTTACAGATGGTACAGTTGTCACTGTTATTACGGTACATAATGTTACAGATGGTACAGTTGTCACTGTTATACGGTACATAATGTTACAGATGGTACAGTTGTCACTGTTATACGGTACATAATGTTACAGATGATACAGTTGTCACTGTTATTACGGTACATAATGTTACAGATGGTACAGTTGTCACTGTTATTACGGTACATAATGTTACAGATGGTACAGTTGTCACTGTTATTACGGTATATAATGTTACAGATAGTACAGTTGTCACTGTTATTACGGTACATAATGTTACAGATGGTACAGTTGTCACTGTTATTACGGTATGTTGCTGAGGTATTTTGTGAGTGATGTTGAGATGGTACAGTTGTCACTGTTATTACGGTACATAATGTTACAGATGGTACAGTTGTCACTGTTATACGGTACATAATGTTACAGATGGTACAGTTGTCACTGTTATACGGTACATAATGTTACAGATGATACAGTTGTCACTGTTATTACGGTACATAATGTTACAGATGGTACAGTTGTCACTGTTATTACGGTACATAATGTTACAGATGGTACAGTTGTCACTGTTATTACGGTACATAATGTTACAGATAGTACAGTTGTCACTGTTATTACGGTACATAATGTTACAGATGGTACAGTTGTCACTGTTATTACTTGTGTCACTGTTGTTTTTACATTACACTTGAGCTGTATGTCTGTTGTAATGTCTTTATATTTTAAACTATTTTCGGCTTTATTATTATTATTATTATTATTATTATCTTTACTTTTACTTATGCTACTGTTTAATGTACTGTTTGAGCAATAATGTTTAAACATTTAATTTAGGTACTGAATGTCATAAACCTGTATTTTTTGTTGTTTTCTATGTTGGGGGGGGGGGGGTACACGATGGCGCAGTTGGTTGAAGCACTGCGCTACAAGTCTGAAGGTCACGGGTTTGATTCCAGATGGGGTCATTCGGATTTTTCATTGACTTAATCTCTCTGGTCGCACAATGGTCCTGGGGTCGATTCAGCCTCTAACAGAAATGAGTATCTCCTGGGGGTAAATGCGGCCGGTGCTTAGGGCTAACCTTGCCACCTTCATGTGCCGATTGTCTGAAAATCTGGGATCTTCAAAATCCTGGAGCCCTAAGGGCCTGTCCAGGGATTGCTTTAGGTTTAAATTTTTGTTGTGTTCTGTGTGTCTTCACGTAATTATGTTGTGTTCTGTGTGTCTTCACGTATTTATGTTGTGTTCTGTGTGTCTTCACGTATTTATGTTGTGTTCTGTGTGTCTTCACGTATTTATGTTGTATTCTGTGTGTCTTCACGTATTTATGTTGTGTTCTGTGTGTCTTCACGTACTTATGTTGTGTTCTGTGTGTCTTCACGTATTTATGTTGTGTTCTGTGTGTCTTCACGTATTTATGTTGTGTTCTGTGTGTCTTCACGTATTTATGTTATGTTCTGTGTGTCTTCACGTATTTATGTTGTGTTCTGTGTGTCTTCACGTATTTATGTTGTGTTCTGTGTGTCTTCACGTATTTATGTTATGTTCTGTGTGTCTTCACGTATTTATGTTGTGTTCTGTGTGTCTTCACGTATTTATGTTGTGTTCTGTGTGTCTTCACGTATTTATGTTGTGCCGGTTTTATAATTGGTCCCTGCGCTGTTAAACCAGCACGTTAATTAATAACTGATAACTGAACTATCATCACGATCATGACCAACATCACTACAGACTGTGTCACGATCATGACCAACATCACTAGACTGTGTCACGAACATCAACATCACTACAGACTGTGTCACGATCATGACCAACATCACTAGACTGTGTCACGAACATCAACATCACTACAGACTGTCACGATCACGAACATCAACATCACTACAGACTGTGTCACGATCATGACCAACATCACTAGACTGTGTCACGAACATCAACATCACTACAGACTGTATCACGATCACGAACATCAACATCACTACAGACTGTGTCACGATCATGACCAACATCACTAGACTGTGTCACGATCATGACCAACATCACTAGACTGTGTAACGAACATCAACATCACTACAGACTGTGTCACGATCACGAACATCAACATCAACATCACTACAGACTGTGTCCATCTTCAGTCTCCAGGCTACACGAGCCACTTCGTACTCAACGTTCCTAAAAGCACTGTTTCCGCCGAAAATCGCCGGCTGCATGTAACAGATACGAAGGCCGCCGTCAGTATTCAGATCACGCGCACAGCCCTTGTCGTTCGGTTACCTGCAACACACAGCTCCGACAGCACAATTCCACGCTGCTGGGAGTCATGCCAAGTGACTCAGTGTCTGTGGACCTTAAGAATTCGTGGCTCCTCGTCTCTGCGAGGCCAATTCTACATTACAGCTCAGCTGTTTATTTCTAAACGTATAATCAGGGGGGCAGATCCAATGGCCGTGCGGTCTAAGGCGTGGGTCTACGGCCGCTCGCTTACTGGGACCGTGGGTTCGAATCCCGCAGGGCGCATGGATGTCTGTCTGCTGTGAGTTGTGTGTTGTCAGGTAGAGGTCTGCGACGGGATGATCCCTCGTCCAGAGGAGTCCTACCGAGTGTGGTGTGTCTCAAATGTGTGTGATCATGAAACCTCAGACAATGAGGCGGCCTAGGCCCCCAAGGGGCTGTCGAGCCATGGGGGGAGGGGGGGGATAATCAGGGGGTTTCTGCATTACGAGAATGCTGTGTGTCCCTCAGGGCACTCGATTACAGCACAGACTCGAACTTCGTGATTAACTGCAACCCATACAAACATCACGAACATCGGAACCACAAACATATGAATGAATTCTCAATATAAAACACCTGTTTTGTTCTAAAAACTTATAAAATACCATCAATCAGGGGCGCACTAAAGGGGGGGCTACCGGGCTGAAGCCCCCCAAACCCACCAAAACCGAAATATAAAAAAACACAGATTTTGTAGAAGTTACGATATCAAAAGTTTTACGTGATTTACCCTTCAGCCGAAATCACCACTGAAATCAGCTGATGACAGTACATTAGAATTTTGAAAAATAAATTGAATAAAATTAAAAAAATTAAGACAGGACACTGTGATTGAGTCACGGAACATGTAGTTATATCTGTATGTATATAAATCAGTTGCAGACAGTGTTATGTTACAGTTATACTTATGACATGATTGTTATAACAAATTTTTAAAATCAAACATAAATTATATCCAGCCTCACGGTCAGCCCCTCACCCAAGGAAAAATTCTGTGTGCGCACGTGCCATCAATAAAAAGTACAAAATAGCCTTAAACAGCGCAATAAGCAACAAAGTTTCATCGCAATAAAGTAAGAACGCTTTCACAAGACACAAAACACATCAAATGATTGCAGGACAGTGTCATTCTACATAGCACGAAAGCTATCAAGATCATTTAACGAAGGACTGGGCATGACTGAGCTGAGTGTGATCTGTACGGTGACAGCAGAGTGCAGAAAGCCGACTTCATAGTCACGAGATCTCATCCCCATTCTTCAGAACCAGTGACAAGTGTTACACAACGGAACTGAAATACGCGATCACGAAAGGTCGAATCTCCACTACCGAGATACACGAACTTCCAGACTACCGTATTTCGTTTTTGGTTTCTATTAAAATGACAGTAATTATGGGGCCTACGAATGTAAAACTGATCTCTCATCTAAGGAAAGAAGGTAGACTGAGGGTAATGAGAAAATTGTACCTAAAAAATGCTCGGAACAAAATAAATGAGAAAATTACGTAAAAAGAAGCTTCTGGTCTCCAACAATCATTAATATGAAGGTTACAAAAGGATGCGATGGGCGGGACATGTAGAAAAGCACGGAGATAAATGCGTGTAACTCCAAAAAGTTAAGACAATGAAACAAAAATCACTTGAAAGACCTAGAAATAGACAGGATGATAGAATTACAGATCATCTCGAAGAAATAAGGGTGTAAATGGTGTTTAGTGCTTCGCACTTTCTCCGCACAGGGTCGGATCCAATAAATCAGAGCACATGCTACAGTCAGATAACATTGCTATATCTCACCGTCATAATGTTCATTCATTGCACACACAATCTACTGTCACCCAGCTCATAACGTTGAAAGTTTCAAATGGCACAGCGTGCGAAACTGCAATCCACTGCACTTCGTTAGAAGTATTATATATCGAAAAAAATGCAGGTTTTAACCAGATCCCGTATTCAATAGCTAAGTCGATATAGCTAAACGTGGGTGTTCTACAGGGCCGATCAGATCCCTTATTGAATAGCTAAGGCGACACAGTTCAATGTCGGTGTTCTACAGGGCCGATCAGATCCCTTATTGAATAGCTAAGGCGACACAGCTCAATGTGGGTGTTCTACAGGGCCGATCAGATCCCTTATTGACTAGCTAAGGCGACACAGTTCAATGTGGGTGTTCTACAGGGCCGATCAGATCCCTTATTGAATAGCTAAGGCGACACAGTTCAATGTGGGTGTTCTACAGGGCCGATCAGATCCCTTATTGAATAGCTAAGGCGACACAGTTCAATGTGGGTGTTCTACAGGGCCGATCAGATCCCTTATTGAATAGCTAAGGCGACACAGTTCAATGTGGGTGTTCTACAGGGCCGATCAGATCCCTTATTGAATAGCTAAGGCGACACAGTTCAATGTCGGTGTTCTACAGGGCCGATCAGATCCCTTATTGAATAGCTAAGGCGACACAGTTCAATGTGGGTGTTCTACAGGGCCGATCAGATCCCTTATTGAATAGCTAAGGCGACACAGTTCAATGTGGGTGTTCTACGGGGCCGATCAGATCCCTTATTGAATAGCTAAGGCGACACAGTTCAATGTGGGTGTTCTACAGGGCCGATCAGATCCCTTATTGAATAGCTAAGGCGACACAGTTCAATGTGGGTGTTCTACAGGGCCGATCAGATCCCTTATTGATATAGCTAAGGCGACACAGTTCAATGTGGGTGTTCTACAGGGCCGATCAGATCCCTTATTGAATAGCTAAGGCGACACAGTTCAATGTGGGTGTTCTACAGGGCCGATCAGATCCCTTATTGAATAGCTAAGGCGACACAGTTCAATGTGGGTGTTCTACAGGGCCGATCAGATCCCTTATTGAATAGCTAAGGCGACACAGTTCAATGTGGGTGTTCTAAGGGCCGATCAGATCCCTTATTGAATAGCTAAGGCGACACAGTTCAATGTGGGTGTTCTAAAGGGCCGATCAGATCCCTTATTGAATAGCTAAGGCGACACAGTTCAATGTGGGTGTTCTACAGGGCCGATCAGATCCCTTATTGAATAGCTAAGGCGACACAGCTCAATGTGGGTGTTCTACAGGGCCGATCAGATCCCTTATTGAATAGCTAAGTCGACACAGCTCAATGTGGGTGTTCTACAGGGCCGATCAGATCCCTTATTGAATAGCTAAGGCGACACAGCTCAATGTGGGTGTTCTACGGGCCGATCAGATCCCTTATTGAATAGCTAAGGCGACACAGTTCAATGTGGGTGTTCTAAGGGCCGATCAGATCCCTTATTGAATAGCTAAGGCGACACAGCTCAATGTGGGTGTTCTACAGGGCCGATCAGATCCCTTATTGAATAGCTAAGTCGAACAGCTCAATGTGGGTGTTCTACAGGGCCGATCAGATCCCTTATTGACTAGTTAAGTCGATATAGCTCAATGTGGGTGTTCTACAGGGCCGATCAGATCCCTTATTGACATAGCTTAAGTCGATATAGCTACAACGTGGGTGTTCTACAGGGCCGATCAGATCCCTTATTGAATAGTAAGTCGATATAGCTCAATGTGGGTTTCTACAGGGCCGATCAGATCCCTTATTGAATAGCTAAGTCGACACAGCTCAATGTGGGTGTTCTACAGGGCCGATCAGATCCCTTATTGAATAGCTAAGCGACACAGCTCAATGTGAGTGTTCTACAGGGCCGATCAGATCCCTTATTGAATAGTTAAGTCGAATAGCTCAATGTGGGTGTTCTACAGGGCCGATCAGATCCCTTATTGAATAGCTAAGTCGACACAGCTCAATGTGGTGTTCTACAGGGCCGATCAGATCCCTTATTGAATAGTTAAGTCGAATAGCTCAATGTGGGTGTTCTACAGGGCCGATCAGAAAACCCTTATTGAATAGTAAGTCGATATAGCTCAATGTGGGTGTTCTACAGGGCCGATCAGATCCCTTATTGAATAGCTAAGTCGACACAGCTCAATTGGGTGTTCTACAGGGCCGATCAGATCCCTTATTGAATAGTTAAGTCGATATACCTCAATGTGGGTGTTCTACAGGGCCGATCAGATCCCTTATTGAATAGTTAAGTCGATATAGCTAAACGTGGGTGTTCTACAGGGTCGATGCGAGAGAAAATTACATTTTCAGAAGCCCAAAGAACTGCTCCATTAAATGAGAATGCACTTGGAGAAGCTGACAGTAGTTTAGGCTTTTATAGAACCCCAAGTTTCATTACCACGTTGTCAAGATCCCTTCACCGGGCCACATCATGTGCCAGATGAATCCATCTACTCTCACGTCCTATCCTCCAAAGATCTTAAGAACCAAAGACAACCTGCATCTACTTGCCAGACACTTGACATCGTACCGTACAAGGGGAATCCCCGCCAAGCTGAGTTCAATGAATCACGAGCAGGAAGTCACTGTTATTTTCCATTATTTTTGTTTTAAATATTTCTTCTTGTTCTTCTTCTTCTCACCGCTCAATCGCCGTTTAGTCTGTCTGCAGACCGATGAATAAACTTAAAAGTGGAAATCCAAAAATACCAGCCAGCACACCACCACTGCACACCCACACACCCGGCGCGACGTACTGGCACGTGAAGAGCCGCATAGTGTCTGAGACACCGTGCAGCCTGGCCATTAGGCTACCAGCTCTGCCGTACATAGTATCAGATGACAGGGCCGATTTTGAAGGCCCACTTCGAAAAGACTTCGGGCGGTCTGCACGAGCTGCTGACAGCTGTACGAAGAAACGTGAATAAGGACGAGAGGTAACGGCGGTGAGATCTGAACTCAGGGTCTCCAAGTAAGAACAAGGGACGCAGGTCGCAACCTGTAATCAAGGACACATAACTGGGCGGTCGTACTGCTTGGCATTCGAGAAAAGTCAGGTTTAAACCTCAGGCCCCAAAACTGGTTATTTTGACAGGAGTTTTTCGCGGTTAACCACAGAACCTCCGCTCAAACCACACCTTAGTACATGAAATTACACAAAGTCCGCCTGCCTGGAATGATATCCAATTCTATATTCACTGACCATCCCCAACTTCCGACACCATCGAGTCTCAGTCATTGACAGCCACGTTAAATGACGAGTTACTGACTTCTGGAGACCAGAAAGCAAGAACCAAACAAAGTACAGACCAACCCTGTTATAACGAATCGGTTTATACGACATTCGTCTATAGCGCACATATTCTGTGGTACCAATTAATTCCTCACTGTTAACCGTAACATATACTACTCGGTTATAACAACACTGTTTATAAAGGTAAAGTTCACCCTATAACAGCCATAAGGCCCAGACGGGGAGTAGATGTAAGCTTTACTCTTTCTTTAACCTCGGCGCTAGATGGGGGTAGGTGTCAACGCCACGCCCTGGCCGCTTTAACCCCGAGATGACCAGACTCATGTACAGAGGGGTAGCCCAGGCCGTCTGGACAGTGCTGAAAATCTCGCCCACCGCATCGATCCCGGACCGTCCACTCGTAGCGAGTCGCTATACCGACTGAGCTATCCCGGCCCACACACCGTTTATAACGACACAAAATATTCAGTCCCTTTCATGACGTTATAACCGAGTTCGACGTGCTTCAGCAAATTAAATGACAGCGATTAAATTACTAGTGTACTGATTATATGCCTAAAATGGTGCGAGATATTATGTATCACAACGTTAAACAATGACACAAGAACTTGCAGACAATTCGGCTATATCACCAAGCATAGCGCGGTATTTACATTAATCCGACCTGTTTCACGGTATTGTACAGCATTCGAGTACAGTCACATGTATTCTACGTTCGTATTACACCATATTCGAGTATGTAAGTGCCAATACTGTTTACGATTACTGAGGTTTGTGTATGCTGAGGTACTTTGCTGATTGTAGGTTAAGTACAGTTTCACTGTTATACGTGATGCGAGGATTTTGTGAGTGAGTTGAGATGGTACACGTTCACTGTTATTACGTATGTTGCGAGTGTATGTTAATGTCGAACTAATGTCGAAATTATATGGTACAGTGCACTGTTATTACGTATGTTGCCAGTATTTGTGAGTGATTGAGATGGTACAGTTGTCACGTTATTACGGTATTGCTGGGTATTTGAAGTGATGTTGAGATGGACAGTTGCACTGTTATTACGGTATAGTGACAAGTGAGATTTGAGATGGTACAGTTGTCACGTTATTACGGTATTTGCTGAGGTATTTGTGAGTGATTTGAGATGGTACAGTTGTCACTGTTATTACGGTATGTTGCTGAGGTTTGTAGTGATGTTGAGATGGTACAGTTCAGTTATAGGTGAGTTGGGATGTTGGAGGATGTGATCAGTTGTCACTGTTATACGGTATGTCTGAGTATTTGTGGTGATGTGAATGGTACGTTGTCACTATACGAGTATGTATGATTTAGAGATGGTACAGTTGTCACTGTTATTACGGTATGTTGCTGAGGTATTTTGTGAGTGATGTTGAGATGGTACAGTTGTCACTGTTATTACGGATATAGGAGTATGTTAGCTGATGGAGATGTACAGTTGTCACTGTATTACGTAAGCTGATATTTGTATATGAGATGGTACAGTTGTATGTACATCTGTTTATTACGGTAAATAGTTGCAGATGTGGTATGTGAAGGTACAGTTGTCACTGTTCGTATGTCAGTATTTTAGTATGTTGAGATGGTACAGTTGTCACTGTATTACGGTAATGTTCTGAGTATTGTCGAGTGATGTTGAGATGGTACAGTGTCACTGTTATATACGGATATGTTCGTGTACTTTTTTTCGAATTGGGATGTTTGAGATGGTACAGTTGTCACTGTTATTACGGTACTGAGTATAGTGTTAGAGTACAGTTGTCACTGTATTACGGTATAGCTGAGTATAGATGTGAATACAGTTGTCACTGTTATTACGGTATAATGTTTAGATGGTACAGTTGTCACTGTATTACGTAGTTGATATTTGGATATGAGATGGTACAGTTGTCACTGTTATTACGGTATGTTGCTGAGGTAATTTGGGTGAGTATGAAATTGTAGATGGTACAGTTGTCACTGTTAATACGGTATATGTTACAGTGGTACAGTTGTCACTGTTAACGAGTATCAGTATTTGTGAGACAGAAGAGACAAATTACAGTAATAACGTGTATATAGAATGGAATGATTAGTTTCACTGTTATAGGGTACATATATGTGGTACGAATTACATTTCACTGTTAACTACGGTAAATGTATACTAGCTGAGTATATTAAATGTATATAATGGTACAGTTAGTCACTTATAACGGATTGCGGAGTAGTGATAGATTACATTTCCTGTTAACGGCGCTAGATGTGAGTGGATGTACAGCCTGTTATTACGGATAGAGTACTATTGTACTTGGTAGCTGTTTGAAGTGTAATTGTCCGTTATCGGACGTCAGCTAGATGTTAAGACAGTTGCACTGTATACGTAACAAATATCAGTCTAATGACGTTATAACCGAGTTCGACTATTGTGCTTGACAGATTAAGGTACAGTGCACGTTATTCAGGTACTGATAATGTAAGATGGGGATACTATGATTTCACTGTTAATACGGACAGAATTTGAAGATGGACAGTTCACGTAATTACGGTATTACAATTTAATAGGGAAACAGTTTCACTGTATAACGTAAGTTCTGAGTAGTTTAGAGTAATGTAGATGTACCAGTTAGTCCTGTACTTTAACGGTACTTGCAGTAGTTGAGAGTATTTTAGATGGTACATATGTCCTTATTACGGTAATGTATGTTCAGAGGTACGTTGTCAGTTATACGTATGTTGAGTAAGTGTAAGTGTATGTCACTGTATATTACGGTATGTTGCGAGTATTTGTGATGTATTTGAGATGGTACAGTTGTCACTGTTATTATCTGGTATGTATGTGAGAGGTAATTTACTGTATGATGGTTGATGTTTAGATGGTACAGTTGTCACTGTTATTACGGTATGTTGCTGAGGTATTTGTGAGTGATGTTGAGATGGTACAGTTGTCACTGTATTACGGTATGTTGCTGAGTATTTGTAAGTGATGTTGAGATGGTACAGTTTCACTGTATTACGGTATGTTGCGAGTATTTTGTGAGTGATGTTGAGATGGTACAGTTGTCACTGTATTACGTATGTTGCTGAGGTATTTTGTGAGTGATGTTGAATGGTACAGTTGTCACGTTATTACGGTATGTTCAGATGTATTTTTCTGAGGTGCTGAGTATTTGTGAGTGATGTTGAGATGGTACAGTTGTCACTGTTATTACGGTATGTTGCTGAGGTATTTTGTGAGTGATGTTGAGATGGACAGTTGTCACTGTTATTACGGTATGTTGCTGAGGTATTTGGAGTGATGTTGAGATGGTACAGTTGTCACTGTATTACGTATATATGTTACAGAGTACAGTTGTCACTGTTATTACGGTATTTGTGAGGTATGTTGATATGCTGAATGGTACATTGTCACTGTTATTACGGTATGTTGCTGAGGTATTTTGTGGTGATTTTGAGATGTACAGTTGTCACTGTTATTACGGTAGTTGCTGAGGTATTTGTAGTGATGTTGAGATGGTACAGTTGTCACTGTTATTACGGTATGTTGCTGAGGTATTTTGTGAGTGATGTTGAGATGGTACAGTTGTCACTGTTATTACGGTATGTTGCTGAGGTATTTGTGAGTGATGTTGAGATGGTACAGTTGTCACTGTTATTACGGTATGTTGCTGAGGTATTTTGTGAGTGATGTTGAGATGGTACAGTTGTCACTGTTATTACGGTATGTTGCTGAGGTATTTTGTGAGTGATGTTGAGATGGTACAGTTGTCACTGTTATTACGGTATGTTGCTGAGGTATTTAGTGATTGAGATGGTACAGTTGTCACTGTATTACGTATGTGCTGAGTATTTTGTGAGTGATGTTGAGATGGTACAGTTGTCACGTTATTACGGTTTTATAATTTAGATGGAAACAGTTGTCACTGTTATTACGGTATATAATGTTACAGATGGTACAGTTGTCACTGTTATTACGGTATATATGTTAGAGATGGTCAGTTGTCACTGTTATTACGAGTTGCTGAGGTATGTTGTGAGTGATGTGAATGGACAGTTGTCACTTTAGTAAATACGTAATATGTTGCTGAGGTATTTTGGGGTGATTTGAGATGGTACAGTGTCACTGTTATTACGGTATGTTGCGAGTATTTGTGAGTGATTTGAGATGGTACAGTTGCACTGTTATTACGGTATGTTGCTGAGGTATTTTGTGAGTGTTTGAGATGGTACAGTTGTCACTGTTATTACGTATTTGCTGGGTATTTGTAGTGATGTTGAGATGTACAGTTGTCACTGTATTACGGTATGTTGCTGAGGTATTTTGTGAGTGATGTTGAGATGGTACAGTTGTCACTGTTATTACGGTATGTTGCTGAGGTATTTTGTGAGTGATGTTGAGATGGTACAGTTGTCACTGTTATTACGGTATTGGTGTAAGTGTATGATTGTGATAATGTTGAGATGGTACAGTTGTGACTGTTATTACGGTATGTTGCTGAGGTATTTTGTGAGTGATGTTGAGATGGTACAGTTGTCACTGTTATTACGGTATGTTGCTGAGGTATTTTGTGAGTGATGTTGAGATGGTACAGTTGTCACTGTTATTACGGTATGTTGCTGAGGTATTTTGTGAGTGATGTTGAGATGGTACAGTTGTCACTGTTATTACGGTATGTTGCTGAGGTATTTTATGAGTGATGTTGAGATGGTACAGTTGTCACTGTTATTACGGTAATGTTGCATGAGGTATTTATTGAGTGATTGTTAGATGGTACAGTTGTCACTGTTATTACGGTAATTGTTGCGAGGTATTATTATTGGTATGAGTGATGAGATGGTACAGTTGTCATGTTATTACGTACAATGTTCTGACGTATGTTTTGAGTGATGTTAGATGGTACAGTTGTCACTGTTATTACGGTAGCATTCTGAGATTTGGAGTATGAGAGGTACAGTTGTCACTGTTATTACGGTATATTGCTCAGATGGAAATTTTTATGAGGTGATAGTTCAGATGGTACAGTTGTCACTGTTATTACGGTACATAATGTTACAGCCATTCTGTAGTTACAGTTCACGCTACATATAACGCTATTTCCCACGTTCAACGTTCTGTACTTTACACCACGGGGAAGAACCGTCACATGTCGTGCTTGGTGGAGCTGGACCGGGGAAGAACCGTCACATGTCGTGCTTGGTGGAGCTGGACCGGGGAAGAACCGTCACATGTCGTGCTTGGTTATTTCAACTGCATATGTTATAGGGGCCCTAAAAGATGCTATCAAGGCCTGTTTTCACGGTACCATTATAGAATTTTACACAGGAAATTGGGAGAAACCACGAAAACAGCGGGTATACATGACATCCCAGACGGAAATCGAAATTTGGACTGCCCAAATACGTTCGGACGATGTAAGTCAACGCCGGGATCAGAAACGCGGACACTCCGACACGTTGACCTTGATCTAGTTCGATCGGTCACTAATCCTTCAAGCAGTGTCTGCCCCATCGAGTCACGTGACCAGCAGACAGCTCGCGGACAAACACGCCTCATTACACACTAGTACATGTACATGCTTCATGAGCGGCAAGGTGTGACAGCGGTCACGTCAAAAGCAATAGTGCTGCCACCTGCTACAGGTAACAGTCTCAAACAGCCTGAATTGACCATAATTTCCGCCAAAGCTGGTCTGTTCCACCTGCCAAAGAAGGCCACTTTTATCCGCCTGCTTGCCAAAATTAACCACTTACAGGTGCTCTATTAACCACATTTTAAGGAACTAATACATAATGTAGAATTTCATAGTGCGTGGGAGAAAAAAAGTGCGTACAAGTCGTTGGTTATGGGCACAGACGTAACTAGAGGCACAGACGTAACTAGAGGCACAGACGTAACTAGGGGCACAGATGTAACTTGGGGCACGACAACTAGAGGCCAGACGTACTAGGGGCACAGACGCAACTAAGGGCACAGATGTAACTTGGAGCACAGACGTAACTAGAGGCACAGACGTAACTAGGGGCACAGACGCAACTAAGGGCACAGATGTAACTTGGGGCACAGACGTAACTAGAGGCACAGACGTAACTAGGGGCACAGACGCAACTAAGGGCACAGATGTACTGGGCACAGACTAACTAAGGCCAGACGAACTAGCCAGACCAACTAAGGCACAGATGTAACTTGGCACAGATAACTTGGATGGCAGGGTGTGCAAATGTAGGGCAAATGCCCCTCTGATATTTACTTCTACCTACGAATAGATTTTTGGCTACTGAGTTGAAAAGGGGAAAATAAGAAATATAACCATTTCTAAAGGATTATTTGCGTGGTGTAAAGACAGAAGATAATTAAAAACCCTGCGTTTTACGGGACGCAGAATACAGGCAGCTGAGTCACCGGTTTACAAAGGAAGAGAGGCATCGTAAATATTCTGTGCTCTTTGCCTAAGGTCATTGTAACTTTGCCACCAACCCCCCCCCCCCCCCCCCCCCCAATGTTATTAGCCAAGTTACGCGTACAGTTAGAAGACTTTAAAGGGAAAACTTGCCGTACAGGCGAGGATGATATTAAAAGTATGTTTAAGAAATGTGGCAGATGTGTGTGGATTCATTCATATCGCTGAGGACACGGTGCGCACGTTGGCTGACGAAATGTACTGCTGAGCGCAGTTATACGTACTGATACGGACTGCTGGTGTACAGCTGAGCGCAGTTATACGTACTGATACGGACTGCTGGTGTACAGCTGAGCGCAGTTATACGTACTGATACGGACTGCTGGTGTACAGCTGAGCGCAGTTATACGTACTGATACGGACTGCTGGTGTACTGCTGAGCGCAGTTATACGTACTGATACGGACTGCTGGTGTACAGCTGAGCGCAGTTATACGTACTGATACGGACTGCTGGTGTACAGCTGAGCGCAGTTATACGTACTGATACGGACTGCTGGTGTACAGCTGAGCGCAGTTATACGTACTGATACGGACTGCTGGTGTACTGCTGAGCGCAGTTATACGTACTGATACGGACTGCTGGTGTACAGCGAGCGCAGTTAATACGACTGATACGGACTGCTGGTGTACAGTGAGCGCGAGTATACGTACTGAATGGACTGCTGTGCTACTTGCTGAGCGCAGTTATACGTACTGAACGGACTGCTGTGTACACGAGCGCAGTTATACGTACTGATACGGACGCGGTGAAGCTGAGCGCAGTTATACGTACGAAACGGACTGCTGGTGTACAGCTGAGCGCAGTTATACGTACTGATACGGACTGCTGGTGTACAGCTAGTGCCGCAGTTATACGTACTGATACGGACTGCTGGTGTACAGCTGAGCGCAGTTAAACGTACCTGATACGTCTGAACGTGCTGGTGTACAGCTGAGCGCAGTTATACGTACTGATACGGACTGCTGGTGTACAGCTGAGCGCAGTTATACGTACTGATACGGACTGCTGGTGTACAGCTGAGCGCAGTTATACGTACTGATACGGACTGCTGGTGTACAGCTGAGCGCAGTTATACGTACTGATACGGACTGCTAGGTAAGTACAGCTGAGCGCAGTTATACGTACTGATACGGACTGCTGGTGTACAGCTGAGCGCAGTTATACGTACTGATACGGACTGCTGGTGTACAGCTGAGCGCAGTTATACGTACTGATACGGACTGCTGGTGTACAGCTGAGCGCAGTTATACGTACTGATACGGACTGCTGGTGTACAGCTGAGCGCAGTTATACGTACTGATACGGACTGCTGGTGTACAGCTGAGCGCAGTTATACGTACTGATACGGACTGCTGGTGTACAGCTGAGGCAGTTATACGTACTGATACGGACTGCGGTGTACAGCTGAGCGCAGTTATACGTACGATACGGACTGCTTTACACTGACGCAGTTATACGTACATACACCGTAATAGCATATAGTACATACACTGCGTTACATACATTATATACTAACACATTACACTACATACATAACATCATAATACCATAAATACATACATACATATATACATAATACATACATATCATATATACATACATAAAATACATAATTACTACATAACATATACATATATACAATATACATACATACATAATACATACATACATCATACTAATACACACACAAAAACATAACAAATACAATACACATACATACAAAATACATAGATACAAGTACAACATAAACAATACAACATACATAATACATAGGCCATATTGTGCTTACGTGGCTACGAACTGCATGGATTGAATAAAATGGATAACTATTTCGATATTTTATTTAACGACACCCTTCCCGCTGCCGAGGTTACATAGGTCGATAAAAATTGTTAATTCGTCATGAATTATATGTAAGGATTTGGAAGGAGGCAATCATTGCGAAAAATCTCGTAATAATCCTGTACAGCCTGAGGAATACCATGGCAAGCCTTAGTCACACTGGCCGGTAGCAGTCAAGATTTGAACCACAAATCTTCCGCAAAGACGTTTTTATCTTTACCGTTACGCTAACCTGCTCGTTACGACATTTCGGTTTATTTACGGTCACACTTACAGCTGCATGGTGAACTGACTTTAGAAACAGCCGGTAGGAACAGCGATGCCTTTACAACAAGATATAAACAATGAGTTAATCCGCATAGGTCGACAATACCCGGAAGTTACGTCGCAGGCGGTAAGGATGTCTCAGCAAGGTCTGGGAGCTTCCCGCAATCCGCGGTGGTGCCTGTCACAGTTATTACCATCGTGCTTCGCGGCGCATGCGCAGTGTCACCAAGCCAGCTTAATTGAGGTCAGGGCGTGGGACAGGCGAACACTTCCACCTTTTAACGATACAGACAGCATATCTCTACGAAAGGCACTGCTCTTCTAGTCCGAGTCTGTTTGCTGTGCGATACGGCGCATGAAGTAACGTCTCTCGATAATTACAGCGAACTATTCGTGGCTTTAAAAAACAGACAATGAATTCATATATACGTTACCATAGAGACGCGGAAATACACAAACAGGAGGTTTCTTTAAATAAAACAGCAACATAAGAGACAACACCTTAAACCAGTGGTTCCCAAAGAGGGCGGTACCGCCCCCTGGGGGGCGGTGGGATTACCGAGATGGGCGCTAATAGGTACGAGAGGTGGAAGGGGGCGCTGTTATTATCACAGGGGGGCGCTAGTAGACAAGTAGTGCATTTATTTTTATAATAAAATTCAAATAAAGTCTAATTTTTGTGTTAAAAATAAAAAATGAACTAAATTTCTTAGTATTTTAATTTATGAATCTTATTCAAGCACATATTTTTTTAATAAACTATTGCTAGATGAATTATTGTTAATCATAAAAAATATAAAATTTAATTTATAATTAACACATAAAACATTAAGTTTAACTCATAATTTTATTTAAACGATTTTTTAAATATAAAATAAAATTGGAAACAAAAGCGCATTTATGTTTTTTTTTTTAAAAAAGGTAGGGGGGCGCTGTGGGTGTGTATAGGGAAACCAGGGGGCGGTGGACCGAAAAAGTTTGGGAACCACTGCCTAAACAGTCACCTTTTGCGGTCAGTGCCTTATTCGAGCCCTGTTCAACTCTGAGACACAAAGCACATTTAAATTAACTGATTTTACAGCTTCAGAACTGCGTGAATTTATATGGCAACAACGTAGTCCCTGGAAGTCTAGTCTTCTTCTTCCGAGGAAGCGACGGTGTCCCTAGGGACAAGCCATGTACACTGACTCACCTGCAGAATACTTGTCGAAAGAAAATGGCGGTGTAACAAGTCACAAATACACGAAAGAAAATGGCGGTGTAACAAGTCACAAATACACGAAAGAAAATGGCGGTGTAACAAGTCACAAATACACGTGTCTTCATGCTATGTAGCAATTAACGGTTTAAGTATTTGTTTCGCTCAATAAACTACGTGATTTTGACAAAATTTGGCACGAAGGCCCCAACCACTGGAGGTTAATCAGCAAATATGCTTTCAAACAAACATGTTTAATAATATCAATATGGCGACAGTGCGAAATTTAGAAACAATAACAACACCTGACAGAAATAATGTAGATTAAAATTCCATGCACACCCTAATACGTGTTTAGTCTGTTTGGGGGGCTATTTTTTTTTAAAAAAGTACCACACACATGTTCTGTGGCCATCATAAACCGAATAATGTCGCCATATTATCGATTTTAATACGAGTTATATCGCAAACATTCATACCAACACCGGCATGTTAAACTGTTGTGAACACACGCACACACCAGTCGTTGACAACACTCACCTGAGGTTACCGTATCGAAAGCGAAGATCGTGCGAGCTAGACACTAGGCCAGCCCCATCGGCCGCCGAGGCTGGTCTAAACCTACACGCGGCCAGCCCAGCAGTAAATACACACACACACATACCGAGAGACAGGCCGCGGAGGATACGGAGTGGAAGGAGGCTGTTGTTGGTAGGGTGACGATCGTGGTGACGTTTATGGCACGCAGGGGTGTACAGGGATAATACGAGGCAAACAACTGAGAATACGAGAGAAGCTAACAGCATAGGTCCTTGTTACGACGCATAAATACTGTGGGGAAATGTCACTACTACTATTGTTCATACTACTACTACTACTACTACTACTACTATATATATAGTAGTAGTAGTAGTACTATACACACCATTACGAAGTATAAATTATAAATGTCTACATAAACAGGACCCGCCTTATAACGTTGTGTTCATATAATTAGATTATAAAAATTACAAATTTTATAAACCGCTGAGTGAGATTTGAGATTGGCATGTGACGCCGTGTCGTCGGGTGTACAGTTTCCCGACGTTAGAAAGGTAGCGGTTCCTTTATCTTCAGAATCGAGCAATGCCTTGATCCTGAAGACAGAGGCATTACGATCTTTCGAAACGTCGGGAACTACAGTAACCACTCGCCCTGCGCGGTTTTGATTATACGCGGTTGGAAATAAATATGTGGGGAAAAAAAACAAACTGCCGACCGCTACAAATTTTAAACACACGGAATTTGGCTGCGTCAGGTATAGGGGCAATGTGAAAATGGTTAGTAACCAAAAATGTATTTGAAGTTACGGGCGTTTGGGGGGGGGGGGGGGTCATAAGCAGGACGAGGGGCCCGTACACCCGCCAAACGACACAACTTTACGCCCCCACAGGTTGGAACATATGGGATAGGAGGCGATGGACCAACTGCTGATGTTACAGGATATTTAATACAACGATGGAGGCCACACAAGGAGAGATGTCGAAACGTCGAATAGCCCACAACTCGATGTACGAGTTGGTTGGTCGCCGTCCAAGTTATACATAAGATTTAATACATCAACCAAATCATGCACTTAATAAAATACATTCAGAAGCAATTATAAAACTGCTACATGTTTCGACACCGGGGTGCCATCATCAGGGGGTTTTTCAGAACAAAGCAGTACAAGGCCAACACGCCAATCTAGGTATTATGTCGTCCTTATTGGAATGGTTAAAATATAATTTTTTGCTTATAAACTTTGTGTATTTTTGAATTTTGATAAAAGCAACCCCATTACAGGCCCTTAGGGTTCCAGGAGGTTGAGGCTCCCAGATTTCTAGACAATCGGCACATGAAGGAGGTAAGTTTTCAGCCTTACGCACCGGCCGCCTTTACCCCCCCCCAGGAAATATTCCTGGTACTCATTTCTGTTATAGGCTGAGTCGACCCCAGGGCCATAGTGCGACTGAAAGGTTTTATGTCAATGAAAAATTCCAATGACACCATCGGGAATCGAACCCGCGACCTTCCGGCTTGTAGCGCAGTGCCCCCCCTAGAATTTCAATGTTTTAATATTTTAACCATTCCAATAAAGGCGACATAATAACTAGATTGGCGTGTTGGGCTTGTACTGCTTTGTTCTGAATAACTCCCTGATGATGGCATCGCGCTGCCGAAACATGTAGGAGTTTCATAATTTGGTTAATGTATTAATTGTAACAATATGCACGGTGTGAGTAACATAACATAAAGTTTAGGCCAGTTGGCCTACTCGAAAAGTATTTCTAAATGAATTGATTTGAGTCAATGTCTGTGGAGTTTATTTCATACCTCATTTAACAGCCACGCGTCGGATGCACAGCTGTAGGCTGGCGGATAATACTAAAATGAATCTCAGGAACGTACACTGTAATTTAGGAAGCTCAACGTAAAACCGCGTGGTTTTCTTCTAGTGACCTTCAGGTTATGTTACACGAGATAACTGTAATGACTAAGAAAGTGAAGAATAGAAGAAGAAACGTCTAACATGTAGTTAAGAGGTCACTAACAAAGCCAACTTCCTCGTAACGTCAATTGTAATGTTTGAGGTGAGATATCTTTAACCGGAAATGGCGACAGTACCAAGTTCTGTTGAAAAACAAAAGAACACAATCAAGCAGTAATGACGCAGTTATCCTCACAGTTACCATACCAGCAAAAAGAGGCAATTCTTGCGTACGACTTGTGGTGTTATGTTGGCAACATTTCGAGGGCCGGTGTCAGGAGGATGTGACGTAACACAGCCTGGGCAATACGACATTCTGTTGTTAATACACTATTTCTTAAATTCTCAGCTGAAATTAATTCCTGGATCAAAGACTGTTTGTCAAGGTTTAAAAGAAAACTTCACACCTTAGCTACCAAACTCAGCGACTGGAGGAGAAAGTCATTCTTCACAAGCTTATAGTTTCTCACCTGGCCAATAAATACCCCGCTTTTTATATAACGTATAGATCCATTATCCTGTTCACAGCAGTCCACCATTGGCCCCACCTGAGCCAGCTGAATCCAGTGCACACCCTCATTCCTCTTTAGCTAATATCCATTTAATATTAAACTTCCATCTACGTCTAGGTCTTTCAAATGGGTTCAGACTTTTTAGCACCTAGGCTAATATTTTGTACGCACTTCTCTGTCCTCATTATGCAGCTTCCTCCATCTTATCTCAGGTCTAACCATTCTCCTCACCACCCTTGCCAATGAGTTCCACACACACACACACACACAAGCAACACGCGTGGAGTCCACTCCAATGTTCCTCCATGGCGGCCATGCCTACGCACAATCCGTACCCTGGCATCATGCCATCGGCATCTCGTGCCACCACTTCGATTAATCGAAGCTGGACGTGATGAATTATCGAGACAGCAATTTGATATCTGTGGTTACCCCATCAGTGTTGCCACAATTAGCCGGCGTAAAGTCCCTCCTCGGCATCCTCTGATACTGGAATAACAGCAAGGACAGACTTGCTGATACGAGGTAAAGTATCATACAGTAGATATCACGATACTGTTGAAATAGACACGATGGGCTGGATGAGAATGCATAAACAGCAAAGTCTCCCGGACAACTGCCAACTGGAAATTTGAGACAATCACAGCAGCTTGACTTACGAAGCATGAGGTACCGGAAAGCGTTGCTCAACCCTCTACTACCTCTCCACCAGATAGACATTTTACTTGGTTACTCCATGGTTCTACGGCCCTCTGAGAGCCTTGGTCTTCTAAATTACAGACATCCATTCTTCTGTCCACTGCTTTATGTCGCCATCTTTTAGCTTTCATCTCTGGCGGATCCTTTTCAACATCTTCCAACCATCTCAATCTAGATCTTCCCATTCTTCTTCTTCTTCCCTCCGGCGTACTCTCATATATTTTTTTTAACTACTCTTCCATAGCTTCACATAGCTCCCACAATTCCTGATTAGTGTTATTATCCATATTCCTTGTTCTGACACTGGTCCATACATCACACTTCGTACAGGGCGCTTTTTCCTCCTATTTGACCGACAAACGCCGGCCCGACGCTCTAGCGAGTTTTTATTAGACTTTATAGACTATTATCACTGCGATCGTTTGTTAAACCACCCGGACGTGCGGCGTATGACCCAACGCTGGCAGAGAGTCGGGCGTCGCGTTGGCCCGGCACTTATCGGTCAAGCAGGAAAAAAAAACATCCTGTATTTTCTTCTCCCATTTATTGTCTTTTCATATCCATCTCCGTCATAGGCCATGTTCCAGATAGAATTCTACTCGACTTAACGACGCACTGCACACACCAAACAGACGGGCGTAACCCCGTTAACACAACGCGCCTCCTTAAACGCCAAGGGCAGTGGTTAAGGTTCGTGGAAATGATAAATAATGTATGATCGTGGCCTATTTGAGATGAGTCACCAAGACGTGGGCGCAGGCAGATACACTCAATAAACACGTGATACGTTGTTCAGCGGTCCTTAACCCCCAACAGTTTGCCTGCACTGCTATTAGTCAAACTGCAGGCCTTGGCTGAAGCTTACAGTGGCTTCGCTGGTCAGGCCTGCTACTTTCTGCGATGTGACAACGTTCATTCGGGTGGAGAAGTACAGGCGTTTCGGGGGAATCTCTTGTCTCCATTTTCAGGGCAGAAAAGTTAGTCGTAACTCGCCTACCAGACTACACTGGAGACAGCAGTGTTCATAGCCACCCCAACAATAATCACAGATCTCACACATCCGTCTACTGAGAACTGTTTCTTATTTTAGCCAACAGAGTTCAGCACTTGTCGGACTGCAACAAGGAAACGATGGACGAGGCAAGGAAATTAACAATTACGCATGCGCAGTAAACGAACATAAAGACGGCACACTAATTTTCGAGAAATGCATTATAAAATATGTGTACTCCTGCGCTGGAGTACACATTCCAAATCTCATTGGCGTTAGAAATTTAACATACCGATCTATGATACCTTCGCTCTTCTGGGATCTTACGCAACATAGACTAATGGCGCCTATTTACCGACGTTTCGGGACAACTCATCTGTCCCATCTAGAAGGGTCAAGCAGTCAAAGAAGACCTTCGAAGATGGGACCAATAGGTTGTCCCGAAACGTCGGTAAATATACATAACTACCAATCTAAGCTGCGTAACATCCCAGACGAGCGAAGATCTCATTTACACAGCGGCGGAAGGCTGAAATGACACACAGACCTCACTAATTCGACACAGCTACCGTATGTAACGTGTCGATCCCAGTGGCCGTGCGGTCTTAGGCGTGGGTCTACCGCTTGCTTCTTGGGATTGCGGGTTCGAATCCCGCAGGGCGCATGGATGTCTGTCTCTTGTGAGTGTTGTGTGTTGTCAGGTAGAGGTCTCTGCGTCGGGCTGATCACTCGTCCAGAGGAGTCCTACCGAGTGTGGTGTGTGTCTGAGTGTGATCGTGAAGCCTCGATAATGAGGCCTAGGCCCCCCAAGGGGCTGTTGCGTCATTGGGAATTTAATTGAACTGGATTGGCTTCAGCCTGTTCAAGATAAGGACGAGTGGCGTGTTGTTTTGAACCTTCGGGTTACACAGAAGCAGGGAAATGTCTCGACTAGCTAAGCGACTGTAAGTTTCTCAAGGACTGTTCTAAGGTATTATATAGGAGTTATGAGCCGATCCCAGTGGCCACGCGGTCTAAGGCGTGGGTCTGCGGCCGTTCGCTTGCTGGGATTGCGGGTTCGAATCCCGTTGGAGGCATGAATGTCTCTCTTGTGAGTGTTGTGTGTTGTCAGGTAGAGGTCTCTGCGTCGGGCTGATCACTCGTCCAGAGGAGTCCTACCGAGTGTGGTGTTTCTGAGTGTGTGATCGTGAAGCCTCGATAATGAGGAGGCCCTGGCCCACTAGGGGCTGTTGCGCCATGGGATAATTGGCCTAAATGACGCCACACACCGGACGCCGACCTAGTACTCGGTAAATGCAGATTGTGACATGCGCAAGACTGGGAACCCCCCGTTTCCACAGAACTGCAGCGGTTCACACGCTAAGACGCATGCGTAACAACTAATTGTTGCGAGTTGTTTCCGCGTTGCCAAGGTAACTGAAGCGTGCTTTGTGGCTGCAACAGTGACGTAAGTGCCTCTTATTGTTTTGTCCGCGGAATTTCATCGGCGTCTGAGACGTGAAGGCACGCAGCATCGTGAGGTTACCGCCAGTCTGTGTCCCTGGATCGTGTCTGGGCCAGACGTTCGCACGGTTATTCTTCAACTGTTCCATGTAACGGCCGGTAATGACATTTTCTACGGCCCGCACGACGGACTCCTTCCACATTCCTGCCTAGTCATTTCGATCACATCTTAATACCGGCAAATAATTTTGCAGTACATGAAGAAACAATGAAAGAATAATATTACAAGTTTAGTTACGCACTTTCAAAAATTGCGAAAAGCGACTGTTAGCTTCCTTATGTCTGTCCGTCCGTCTGTCTATCCGCATGGACCAACTAGGCTCCCACTGGACGGATTTTCATAAAATTTTGTATTTAAGTATTTTTCGAAAATGTGTGCAGAAAATTCAAGTTTAATTAAAATCTGACAACAATAACGGTACTTAACATGAAGACCTATGTACATTTATGATAATATCTCGCTGAATTCTTCTTAGAATGGGAAATGTTTCAGACAAAAGTTGTACACAAAATCAAAACACACATTTTATGTTCAATAACTTTTTTCCAAAAATCGGGCCGTTTATGAGTTAATGTGAAAAAATATGGTACAGCCAGACAGGCCACAGATGACAATATAATACGGCGCATGCGCTTTACTCACATCACAAACAGATCGCCGTTGCACATGTATGTACTGACATCTACACGGCAGTGTTTACTACATGACAGCCTACAGCTTAACTCAACTTATCCTTTCGTCTGCTAACGTACCAGTTTCTTACAACACCGACAACAAACTGGTTGGTGCGTTTCCTTTGTGGTACGGACTAGACTTCTATGTTACTCAGACGAACGTCGTTATGTCAAAGAAGGGGGTTAGTCGTAGGTCTCTCACCGCGGAGGCGATTTGGGATTTGTGGTAGACAAAAGAGAATTGCGGTAGGTTTTCTCTGAGTACTAAGGTTTCATCCTCGGACTCTTGACCCTTGAAGATGGGACCGATACGTTGTCCCGAAACGTCGGTACTCTGTCTACGCTGCGTACTATCCCAGAAGAGCGCAGATCTCAGTATTTAGACGAGCTGTTGAGATTCAAAGCCACTGTTTGAACAGATGACTGCGTAGACGAGAGGCCACCATATGGACACTATTGACTTTACACACAGAGATATATTTTTACAGAGGTTGGCACTCCTTGTTCTTATGTCACGGTTGTCTCCGCACACCCAACTGATGGCGCCAATATCTCTGGTGACCGGACTGAACCAGTCGCTTTGTTTAAACATTTGCCTTAAGACATTCCGCAACCAAATTTTTTGATCAATTTACCACAAAGGGGGCCTTCTTGGTCAGTTTACACGGAACTCCCCGCTGTATGTAAGCCGAGTCTTCATTGCCGTCTTCACAAAAGCTCACCACTGGTCCACTATCCTGAATCAGTTCAATGCACTCCAGTAAATCACACATTATTTCTATAAAACACCGCCTACGCTTAGGTTTCCCACGAGATCTTTTTTTCTTTTAGAACTTGTCCTTGACGGTTATGTATCTTTTCACTGTTAAACACTCGCCCATATCCTGTAACTTTTCATTTCTCTAAACCTCACGTTTACAATACCGCGTGGCTTTAACAAAATAACTTTATCTGGAATGCCAATGTCATGCCCGATTGGACAGGATGCTGTGACAAGTTTGCAATGACAAAATAAGTTACAATTTGTGCATTATACAGGGCATACACAAAAGAATGGTGCGGTTTCAAAAGTGAATAAAAACTTTATGTCTCACATTACACGGGCACAACATACACCGTCAGCGGCGGCAACTGTCCAAGTTTCTCATGCGCTACCAGCAGTTCGCTTCTCATGCTTACTGCGTGGAATGTACGAGTGCTTCTCAATCGTGTTCTTCCACAGCGCTGGATCGGACGTGCTGCTGTAAATGGAGACAAGAACCTTCTCCCTTGGCCACCCCGTTCGCCAGATCTTACACCGTGTGATTTCTTTCTTTGGGGGTTCGTTAAAGACAGCGTTTATGTACCACCATTGCCCACGTCCATCCATGAAATTCGTGATCGGATAACGCATGTACTGCAGGCCATTACAGCGGACATGCTACACCGGGTCTGGGATGAGTTTGATTACCGTGTGGATGTGTGTCGTGTGACCCAGGGTGCACACATTGAAGGATTGTAATTACCAAATGAGAAACTTGGACAGTTGCCGCCGCTGACGGTGTATGTTGTGCCCGTGTAAGGTGAGAAATACATTTTTATTCACTTCTGAAACCGCACCATTCTTTTGTGTGTGCCCTGTATTTGTAACAGTGTGACAGAAACTATCCACATATATCATTCCGTATTGGGGCCGCGATAGCTCAGTCGGTATAGCGACTCACTACGTGCTGGACGGTCCGGGGATCGAATCCAGGTGGTGGGTGAGATTTTCCGTACCCGTCCACACCGGCCCTGGGGCCCACCCAGCCTCCTGTACAATGGATACCGGGTCATTCCCGGGGGTAAAGCGGCCGGGTCGTGGCGTTGACCACCCACCACCATCTAGCGCCGAGGTTAAAGAAAGAGTAGAGCTATAATTCTACTCCCCCTCTGGACCTTCATGGCCTGTTTTAGGGTGACCTTATACCTTTACCATTCCCTATTATGACCACAATAACTTTAACATTTTAATAGTTTAAGTCGCATTTACTTATTTATATTCCTTCCTCAATGTGTTGTAAACACAAATTGTGTACCTGAGGATGATCTAAATAGGTCGAAACATGTAGTTCTGTATAATATAATTTAGTTGTGTTTGGACGGATTTCGACTTGATTTCTGTTATACAGAACAAAACGGGATGATATTCTTTAAAAATTCCAAACAACCTTTATACACCAGGTGTACAGGTCGCCCGGGCGACTGAATTTTGTACGGTGGCGACTAATATTTGTGGGTCTTCAGCTTCATGTCACCCTTCTGGTGTTTAGAATTTTGAGGTGGCTGTTAGATTTTTGTGTAACCCTGTTTCACACGCCGTATGTCATTCGCTGTGCGTTCATGATAAGGCGGACTGAGGTGTCTAAAGGCGTGGCCTGGCCGTGAGTGACGTAAAGCGAGTACGGGCCGTTGAACGTTCTGATGTCGGTTCAGAACTTCGCACTGCAACACTCAACGCAAGTCCTTCCTGCCTCTTAACGTCTGAAAGCGCGTTAAAAGACTTAATGCAGAGCTACTGCAAGAACTGGGCCCTACTGAGGCTTGTTAAGGCACAGTTGACAATCTCCTTCATTTAAGTAAATTTTGGTCCCACAAAGTCTCGCTTTTGTCATGGACCATAATCCGGGACGCTTCGGGAAAAGATTTCCTGCCACAATTTCAGAATTTCCACCCCACTGTCCCTCCCTCCGTCGAAACACAGTCAAATGCGCTACAAGCCTGAAGGTCGCGGGTTCGATTCCCGATGGTGTAATTGGAATTTTTCATTGACATAATCCTTCCGGCCGCACTACGGCCCTGGGGTCGACTCAGCCTCTAACAGAAATGAGTACCAGGAATATTTCCTGGGGGAGAGGGGGTAAAGGCGTGTGGTAGGGCTGACAAACTTACCGCCTTCATGTGCCGATTGTCTAGCAATTGTGAGAGCCTCAACCTCCTGTAACCCTCAGGGCTGTCCACGCATGTACAGTGGTCACTTTATTATGCAAAAATAAAGTTCTCCCTATCCATACCATGAAGGCATATAGGGAAAGCAGAGGTATAGCTCCATTCATTCTTAACCTCGGCACTAGATTGAGGTAAGTTGCTACATTGACGCCCCGGCCGCTTTAGCCCTGAGGACAAAGCCCCTGAACCCACTGAAGAGGAGGCTGGATCGGCTCAGTCCCGGGTCTGGACGTTTTGGAGAACAGAAAAATCTCTTTTCACTACCGGGATTCGAACCCCGGACCGTCCAGCCTGTAGAGAGTCGCTATACCGACTACACCGGTTCTGCTATCTGGTAATCTTAACGAACTCAAATCACGTAGCTTGCTCTGTTAGTTATTTCGCAATAGTTATTTTTGCGTCATGTTTCCC
Source organism: Reticulitermes speratus (assembly GCA_021186555.1). Lineage (NCBI taxonomy): Eukaryota > Metazoa > Arthropoda > Insecta > Blattodea > Rhinotermitidae > Reticulitermes > Reticulitermes speratus. The sequence goes on from JAJKFL010000427.1 coordinate 26,353,218, forward strand.
CCGTGTTATCATTGTTGAACATTCAAATCTTGTAACCTGACAACACGCTGCAGTTCACCTCACATTGTTCGGAGCGCGAGGGCACAGCTGTGGCGAGCGATTCCCACAGTCTGCGGGCGTGGGTGCCGGCAGCGCCATCTATGGCATTCAGGCTGCAGTGTCTACACACCGCCCGACGGTGCTGCCAGGCGACCGCTCTAACAAAGCGACAGACCGCGTCCGGCGTTACTGGAAGGCAGACAAAGCAAGGAAGAGAGAACTGAAGAACAGAACGAAAGAAAGAAAAACAAACTCCGCAAGAAATGAGAATTACAAAGTAAATGGAATTAAAGAAAACAAGTCAAGCAATGTACGTGTCACATAACATTCAGGCGCGTTCGCGTAACCATTGTTGTCGTGGAAAAGCAATAAATAACTAAATATTATGAGTGTGTGTCTGTAACCGTGCCTTAGTCACGCGCCATGTCCCCTTCTCAACAATAGATTAGCATCTCATAGCAAACGATATACAATGTCCCCTTCTCAACAATAGATTAGCATCTCATAGCAAACGATATACAATGTCCCCTTCTCAACAATAGATTAGCATCTCATAGCAAACGATATACAATGTCCCCTTCTCAACAATAGATTAGCATCTCATAGCAAACGATATACAATGTCCCCTTCTCAACAATAGATTAGCATCTCATAGCAAACGATATACAATGTCCCCTTCTCAACAATAGATTAGCATCTCATAGCAAACGATATACAATGTCCCCTTCTCAACAATAGATTAGCATCTCATAGCAAAAGATATACAATGTCCCCTTCTCAACAATAGATTAGCATCTCATAGCAAACGATATACAATGTCCCCTTCTCAACAATAGATTAGCGTCTCATAGCAAACGACATCAATGTCCACCTTTCAACAATAGATTAATCTCATGAGCAAACGTATACAATGTCCCCTTCTCAACAATAGATTAGCATCTCATAGCAAACGATATTACAATGTCCCGTTCTCAACAATAGATTAGCATCTCATAGCAAACGACATACAATGTCCCCTTCTCAACAATAGATTAGCATCTCATAGCAAACGACATACAATGTCCCCTTCTCAACAATAGATTAGCATCTCATAGCAAACGACATACAATGTCCCCTTCTCAACAATAGATTAGCATCTCATAGCAAAGATATACAATGTCCCCTTCTCAACAATAGATTAGCATCTCATAGCAAACGATATACAATGTCCCCTTCTCAACAATAGATTAGCTCTCATAGCAAACGACATACAATGTCCCCTTCTCAACAATAGATTAGCATCTCATAGCAAAAGATATACAATGTCCCCTTCTCAACAATAGATTAGCATCTCATAGCAAACGATATACAATGTCCCCTTCTCAACAATAGATTAGCATCTCATAGCAAACGACATACAATGTCCCCTTCTCAACAATAGATTAGCATCTCATAGCAAACGACATACAATGTCCCCTTCTCAACAAAGATTAGCATCTCATAGCAAACGACATACAATGTCCCCTTCTCAACAATAGATTAGCATCTCATAGCAAAAGATATACAATGTCCCCTTCTCAACAATAGATTAGCATCTCATAGCAAACGATATAGAATGTTGTGACGTAACTGTTACAGCCTAGTTACTTGCTTCCTCTTTGTATGCAGTCCTGCACAAAACCAGCAGACGATCAAAACACACAGTGACGTCACCATATTCCTTCCAAAGGGCTGTGTGTTGTTACGCAGTTTCGAAATACCACACATTGAACATTATTCACAACCAACAGACTGCAGCAAGGGTAAGGCACCTGTTGGCTATTTGGGAGCAGTTACGGTGCGAATCCCGACGGGACACCGGCCATTATACGATGTTCCGTGATTTGTCTCAGTACCTCCAGTGCTACAGTTAGGACGCTCGCTAATTCATAATCACCCTCTCATTCGACGATTCAGGGGCTTCGATACTGACGGCGCAGTTAAAGATCTGACACAGGTAATGCCTGAATTATTGTACCTGTCAGGGGTGTCCAACATTCTTAAACAAAGGGCAAGGGCCGTTACTGTAGGCTGGTTCGCGGGCCGCCGTGTAAAATCGCAATAAACGGAATACCTAATGCTATAAGTTATTGTGCAACTTTTCATAGTATATATACACATAATTTACAAATTTGGCCCAGGGCGCGGGCCACACGCTGTAACCGCTAAACTAGACGATGTCCTGGGCCAGCTGAATGTAATCCACATCATTATACCCTATATATATTTAAGATGCTCCCCTCTACGCCTAGGTGCTAAAATAAATCTCTGCTGTCGGGTTTCCGGACCAAAATTTTGTACGCATTTCTCATCTTTCCCAAGCGTACTGCGCAGACATAAAACATGCAATTTCGCGAGTTTTATTCCCCTCTTGCCACCATTTCTCATAACACATGTCTCCCTTTACAAAACGACAAAACATAATACATGTGGCCACGCAAATTCGAACTTTACCCTAACAAATTACTAATACGAATTAATTTCGCGCATCGCTCAAGCAATTTCTCTTCGTCATTCTAACTAGCGCAAGCCGCAGTTCTTTTAAACATTTCTTCGTGAGATTATATCAAGGTAAACAAAGCTTCAGCTTATAAAGGTTTTTTTTTTATACCTGCGAAAGTTTAAAATGTCTTTCAACATGACTGCGTCTTCCCACTCTAACGGTACTAAGCCAGGATTCCCACCGCAAAACAATACAGAGCCACAACAATGCTAATAGTTCTGCCATGCACTCACAAGATGTCGGCACAATCGCGCAATGAATAACGTGTTCACAGGAACGGTAACAATAGTGACCAATGCATGCTACAGGTAACAAACGTAGGAATATATTTAATATTGTACATCCTGCGTGTAACTGAGCTATACAGGCCTGGACAGGCCCTTTTCAGGATTTCTAGTACCAGTGGTATTCAAGCCTGGGTACACGTACCCCCGGGGGTACGCGAAGGCATCTTAGGGGGTACGTAAAATTTAAAAAGATAATATATTATTTCATGATAAACGCTGAATAATCAGGGCCAGATTTAGGGTTAGCCACAACAGACCGGACGTAAGGACATGCGATTTGGGAGCGCCATTTGTTCTCTCTCTCTCTCTCTCTCTTATGCGATTCTTATCTGGGCGGCTAGTTTCATTTTATTCCACACAGTGCATATAATATACAGGGCATACACAAAAGAATGGTGCGGTTTCAATGCGTAGTGATGTTTAAACCGCACCATTCTTTTGTGTATGCCCTGTATTTGTTATTTAATAGCTTGACTCTGCTTTTTTCTCATTTAAAACTTATTATTAATACATTATTTTGGATGTAATTTATTTAACTTATTTTAGATGTAGATTATAGACTGTGTATAACTTGAATTATGCACCAACAACTTTGGGGTACAAAGTTGAAGATAAATTATATCTGGGGGTACGCGAACAAAAAAAGTTGAATACCGCTGTTCTACACAATCGGCACATGAAGGTGGTAAAGTTGTCAGCCAACGCACCAGCCGCCTTTACCACCACCAGAAATACTCCTGGCACTCATTTCTGTTAGAGGCTCAGTCGACCCCAGGCCATAGTGCGGCTGGAGGATTATGTCAATGAAAATTAATGACCCCATCGGGAATCGAACCCGTTTGGCAGTGCCTCAACCAACTGGGCCACGGCGTGCCCCGCAATATGGAAAGTAGACCAGAAATTGGTTTAAGCCCTTAAGAAGCGTGGGACTGTAACCGACTTGTGCCTGCTAAACATCTTCTGAACCTACAAATAAGTTTCCTACAGGCAACACATCATTATATGCAGTAAGAATAATGCTACATGTTTCGGCTAAAAGTGATGAGCCATCATCAGGCCCAATTAAAACAAAACAGACGAATTTTACATATGATGGCTGATCACATTTAGCCGAAACATGTAGCATTATTCATACTCAATATAACGTGTTGCCTGATCGACACATTTGTATGTAATAGCGCAAAGGAGACGTGGCCAATTTAAAGTAAATTCTTTACACGAATTTCATAAAAATCTGGCAGTCGCTGGCGGTAATTCACAAACGGACTGACAGACGAGCACTGTATATAAAGCGCCATTATTTCGTCCATAAAAAAACGCCTAAAAACCGATAAAGTTGTTCGTCACAGCACGCACATACGCCAAGTTGAGGAATGGGTGAGGGTTAGATTAAGTCTTTGCTAAGCTGAGGAAGCATCACGATATATAAACTTTGGAAACCGCTATAGGTACTTAAGCTTTGTACACTGACATCTGGTTCAAGTCTTCGCCACGTTCCTCCTTTATTATAATATAATATTTTTATACATTGAATTACATTATTTTTAACATTCGTATACTCTCACTGTATATCTCAGTTTTGATACCAAATTTCACTGAGCTGCGGGCACCAAACGGTTCAGAACCACTGCACCAACTTCCCATTGACGTTTAATCTACACTATACGAGGATGGCAGCCGAAAAAAATCCTTAAACAATACCGCAATTTTCACCACCAGATCACCAGTAACAGAATACAGTGTGTCCACAAAGTCCCTTCGGGGTTTTGAAAAAATTGTGGCGCGCAAACAAATTGAGCTAGCCACATGCGGTTTGCGGAAGATTACAGTGAAACTCTGGAAGTTTTTTACTGACCTCAGTAGACCTCGATGTGGGCTCCCTTGGTAGCACGGAGAACGTCCAGACGATATTCGAGCTCTTGCCATGTTCTGTGGAGCATGTCCGCTGGAATAGCCGAGATCACATTCCTGATACGGGTCTTCAGGTCATCAAGTCATCTGTTGGCGGCAAAAAAAACTTCCAGAGTTTCACTGTAATCTGCCGCAAACCGCATGTGGCTAGCTCAATTTGTTTGCGCGCCACAATTTTTTCAAAACCTCGAAGGGACTTTGTGGACACGCTGTACAACAACGTCAACTCTGTTCTGCGCCCCCCCAAAAAACTGGTACCCCGTTACCAAGCAGCACAACAATAGACTACAAAAATACAAGAAACAGTCGACACGTGGATATGTCGTCATTTGTCACCGATACGAGACAACAACTGGCATGACCTCACTTCCGGTTTGAACCACGTGTCAGTCTCCTGTGTTCCAGGTCCTGTCGCTCCACTGCGACGCTAATGACGTCACACTAAACGACCGTGACAACACGCACCATCTATACATATACAAGTACTGACATAAACCTTGCGACAGGTTTCGTTCGCTCTCGGTCATCTTCAGGGAAAATTGTGTGTGAAGTGCAAAATTACATAACATTATTCATTCCGTACACTTTATCTCTATATTTATAGTCCGACAAATGTACAATTTAATCACATTGTGTAATTTCACTGTCCTACATGTTTCGAACCCTTAATTCGGGTTCATCCCTGAAGATCGGTGGTAGATGTATGAATGAGTATGGAGCATTGGTGGAATGATACTGACAGGGGAAACTGAAGTACTGGGAGAGAAACATTATACAGCGTTGGTGGTAGATGTATGAATGAGTATGGAGCATTGGTGGAATGATACTGACAGGGGAAAACTGAAGTACTGGGAGAGAAACATTATATAGCGTTGGTGGTAGAAGTATGAATGAGTATGGAGCATTGATGGAATGATACTGACAGGGGAAACTGAAGTACTGGGAGAGAAACATTATACAGCGTTGGTGGTAGATGTATGAATGAGTATGGAGCATTGATGGAATGATACTGACAGGGGAAACTGAAGTACTGGGAGAGAAACATTATACAGCGTTGGTGGTAGATGTATGAATGAGTATGGAGCATTGGTGGAATGATACTGACAGGGGAAACTGAAGTACTGGGAGAGAAACATTATACAGCGTTGGTGATAGATGTATGAATGAGTATGGAGCATTGATGGAATGATACTGACAGGGGAAACTGAAGTACTGGGAGAGAAACATTATACAGCTTTGGTGGTAGATGTATGAATGAGTATGGAGCATTGATGGAATGATACTGACAGGGGAAACTGAAGTACTGGGAGAGAAACATTATACAGCGTTGGTGGTAGATGTATGAATGAGTATGGAGCATTGGTGGAATGATACTGACAGGGGAAACTGAAGTACTGGGAGAGAAACATTATACAGCGTTGGTGGTAGATGTATGAATGAGTATGGAGCATTGGTGGAATGATACTGACAGGGGAAAACTGAAGTACTGGGAGAGAAACATTATACAGCGTTGGTGGTAGATGTATGAATGTGTATGGAGCATTGGTGGAATGATACTGACAGGGGAAAACTGAAGTACTGGGAGAGAAACATTATACAGCGTTGGTGGTAGATGTATGAATGTGTATGGAGCATTGGTGGAATGATACTGACAGGGGAAACTGAAGTACTGGGAGAGAAACATTATACAGCGTTGGTGGTAGATGTATGAATGAGTATGGAGCATTGGTGGAATGATACTGACAGGGGAAAACTGAAGTACTGGGAGAGAAACATTTTACAGCGTTGGTGGTAGATGTATGAATGAGTATGGAGCATTGGTGGAATGATACTGACAGGGGAAAACTGAAGTACTCGGTGAAAAGCCTGTCCCACTGCAACTTCGTCCACCACACATCCCAGTAATAATCTATAGGAATCCTATTATATGTAAGGATTACTTGAAAATGCACTGACGTTTTCAAATGTCAGCGAACAAACACAAATCCTCATATCTCACAAGAAAGTGAAGGCTGGCAAATCTCGAAGGCTTCGAGAGGTTCAGCTGCCAGTACAGATTGCAGGAGTCAAGTATGTAACCAGGAAAACTCCAGTACCGGAAGGGTTGCATAACGTCTCGGCTTGTACGGTTCGCGGAATCACATGAAATAAACGTTTCCAGTAAACGAGGGTGATCCCTGCGCCCTGTTAGACGTCACAGTGTGCTAGTGTTTGCGTGTCGTTCGCCGATGTATGTACGTATAAACGCAACATTGAGGTCCGTTCGCGTGACAATTGTTGCCTTGGAAAGGCAATAAGCATTACATATTGTAAGTGTGTGTCTGTAGCCTTAGTTATCCAGCATGCAAAGCGCATGCGCCGTATTATATTGTCATCTGTGGCCTGTCCGGCTCTACCACATTTTTCCACATTATCTCATAAACGGCACGATTTTCGAAAAAAAGTTATTGAACATAAAATGTGTGCTTTGATTTTCTGTACAACTTTTGTCTGAAACATTTCTGATTCTAAGAAGAATTCAGCGAGATATTATCATAAATGTACATAGGTCTTCATGTAAAGTACCGTTATTGTTGTCAGATTTTAATGAAACTTGAATTTTCTCCACAGAGGTTCGAAAAATACTCAAATATCAAATTTCATGAAAATCCGTCCAGTGGGAGCCTAGTGGTTTCATGCGGACAGACAGACAGATACGACTAAGCTAATAGTCGTATTTCGCAATTTTGCGAAAAATTACTTAAATGACAATGATAGAAGGAAAGTGAAGAATAAACGAAAACAAAGAAACAAAAATTATACAGTTTTTAGGTGCGTCAGCAAAATTACGAAAAGTGACTATCAATTTCTTCATGTCTGTCCGTCCGTCCGCACAAAACAACTCGGCTCCCACTGGAAGGATTTTCATGAAATTCGATATTTCAGTATTTTTCGAAATTCTATCTAGAAAATTCAGTTTCATTAAAATCTGACAACAATAACGGTACTTTACATAAAGACCTATGTACATTTATGATAATATCTCGCTGAATTCTTCTTAGAATGGGAAATGTTTCAGACAAAATTTGTAGAGAAAATCAAAACACACATTTTATGTTCAATAAATTTTTCCCCAAAATCGTGCCGTTTTGGAGATAATGTGGAAAAATACGGTACAGCCAGACAGGCCACAGATGACAATATAATACGGCGCATGCGTTTTACATGAAAGAAAACTGTGGCAAGAATACACACACACACGTTATATGTAATACTTATTGCCTTTCCACAGAACAACGGTTACGCGAACGCGCCTCAATGTTATGCTATACGTGTATTGCCTATGTTGTACTCCATTACGTAGTGCAAAAAAGTCCCAACTGTTTAAACCACAGACACGACGTCACAGCCCGCCAGTAACGAAGTCAGGCAGGTAGACGTGACGTCACAAAAAGCTTCTGTTTCATTTGTTAGGAGCGCCTAAACACCTGCACAATCTTCATCTCACTCCGTATGCAAACCACCCTCACACAGACTACAATTTATTTCCAATCCCCACCACAAATACGTTAATACCAGGACGTCGGTCACGCAAATGTCTGAGATAACAGGTAAAGTTCTCCCTAGAACAGGCCATGAAGGCCCAGAGGGGGAGTAGAGGTATAGCTCTACTCTTTCTTTAACCTCGGCGCTAGATTCGGGTGGGCAGCTCAACACGACGTCCAACCCCCTGGATAGAGACCCTGTACCAATTGCACAGGACGCTGGGTAGGCCCCAGGGCCGTTCTGGACAGGTGCTGAAAATCTCACCCCCACCGGCATTCGATCCCCGGACCGTCCAACCCGTAGCGAGTCACTATACCGACTGAGCCATCCCGGTCCACAAAGTTATGAAACAGGTGGTAATATTAAAAACAAAAGGGCGAAGGGCGAACTATAAATGACATACCACTCCACGACAACGATTACTGTCTCCTGGGATGTGACACCGTGTTGTCTGGTAGAAATGTACGGACGTTTCGACGAAGAACCTCCTGCTCCGAGACAGACACGTGAATCGCGTTTGGTCAGAGCAGGAATTTTTCGGCGAGGTTTGGTGACCCCTTGTTTGGGCAAAACCCACAAGCCATTAGTCGCCGCAATCAGCAGAAAGGTAGAGCGGTGAGCAGCAAATTACAAACAAGAGAAGGGAGAGCCCGTGCCGACATGACATGACATTACGCAGAAGTAGAGAGCCCCGTGGGGCCTGACTTGCCAAGGCCTTCTGCAGTAGGCGCATTACCGCCACTAGGACAACGCATCTACCCTACGATGACAGCACTCTCCCCTCCCTACCCGAAACGATTAGCCCTCCCACGCATAGTGTAGGTCTAATATTCGGATTGGGGTCAAGCTACGACCTCGCACTGGCCTTGGAGGATACCCACGGTCGATACAGCAGTTAGCGCCGTTGGAGGTCCGGGGTCGCGTCTCAACAAGGCCATCGTGTTCATGCAGGTTGTATCCTTATCGACGATGAGAAGTAGCTTCATACTCGTTGGATATTTAAAGACTACTGTCCAGGTACACAGGTCACTGTAAGTGATCAAAACGTTAACACAAAGACCCAGTTCCTGCCTCACAGCGTTACACAGACACGCTAACGCTCTTCAGAAGCCACCCAAGTACACTGTGCGGACAAAACTCCGAGTTCCTTGAATGTTACACCAGGTAGTCTACAGATAACACTGCGCTGTACACCAGGTAGTCTACAGATAGCACTGCGCTGTACACCAGGTAATCTACAGATAGCACTACACTGTACACTAAGTAGTCTACAGATAGCACTGCGCTGTACACCAGGTAGTCTACGGATAGCACTGCGCTGTACACCAGGTAGTCTACAGATAGCACTGCGCTGCACACCAGGTAGTCTACAGATAGCACTTCACTGTACACTAAGTAGTCTACAGATAGCACTGCGCTGTACACTAAGTAGTCTACAGATAGCACTGCGCTGTACACCAAGTAGTCTACATATAGCACTGCGCCGTACACCAGGTAGTCTACAGATAGCACTGCGATGTACACTAAGTAGTCTACAGATAGCACTGCGATGTACACTAAGTAGTCTACAGATAGCACTGCGTTGTACACCAAGTAGTCTACAGATAGCACTGCGCTGTACACTAAGTAGTCTACAGATAACACTGCGCTGTACACCAGGTAGTCTACAGATAGCACTGCGCTGTACACAAGGTAGTCTACATATAGCACTGCGCTGTACACCAAGTAGTCTACAGATAGCACTGCGCTGTACACTAAGTAGTCTACAGATAGCACTGCGCTGTACACTAAGTAGTCTACAGATAGCACTGCGCTGTACACCAGGTAGTCTACAGACAGCACTGCGCTGTACACGGTTACCAAACTTTGTGCCAGTAGACTTACGACGCCGTGTAGTTTCCAACTGTCCGTAACTATCGACTTTTCGGAGAAACGTCCTGTCTCCAAAGGACAAGGTAAATATGTCCCTGTACTTAATTAAGCAACGCACCATAAATATGGAGGTACAGCGCCAAGCATTCTTAAACTAGACAGCTGAGTAGTCATTTAATGCAATGCTTCCTTTAGCGCCGCGCAGAGGCCACAGTGCTCAGTGCACGAGACGCTAGGTGGGTCCCAGAGACGACGTTGGCGAGACGCAGCAGGTAAACCTGAGGAACTGATATGACGTCTGGCGGCATGGCTATACACTAAACGTTAAGTAGTTACTGCATGCTGCTCTGAGTATGGAGGCAGTGGGATCCACCGTAATGTACGTACGTAGCTAATTGTGTTGATATACACTGTAATGTATGTACGTAGCTAATTGTGTTGATATACACTGTAAAGTATGTACGTAGCTAATTGTGTTGATATACACTGTAATGTATGTACGTAGCTAATTGTGTTGATATACACTGTAATGTATGTACGTAGCTAATTGTGTTGATATACACTGTAATGTATGTACGTAGCTAATTGTGTTGATATACACTGTAATGTATGTACGTAGCTAATTGTGTTGATATACACTGTAATGTATGTACGTAGCTAATTGTGTTGATATACACTGTAATGTATGTACGTAGCTAATTGTGTTGATATACACTGTAATGTATGTACGTAGCTAATTGTGTTGATATACACTGTAATGTATGTACGTAGCTAATTGTGTTGATATACACTGTAATGTACGTACGTAGCTAATTGTGTTGATATACACTGTAATGTATGTACGTAGCTAATTGTGTTGATATACACTGTAATGTACGTACGTAGCTAATTGTGTTGATATACAACGTAATGTACGAACGTAGCTAATTGTGTTGATATACACCGTAATGTACGTACGTAGCTAATTGTGTTGATATACAACGTAATGTACGAACGTAGCTAATTGTGTTGATATACACCGTAATGTACGTACGTAGCTAATTGTGTTGATATACACTGTAATGTACGTACGTAGCTAATTGTGTTGATATACACTGTAATGTACGTACGTAGCTAATTGTGTTGATATACACTGTAATGTACGTACGTAGCTAATTGTGTTGATATACACCGTAATGTACGTACGTAGCTAATTGTGTTGATATACACCGTAATGTACGTACGTAGCTAATTGTGTTGATATACACCGTAATGTACGTACGTAGCTAATTGTGTTGATATACACCGTAATGTACGTACGTAGCTAATTGTGTTGATATACACCGTAATGTACGTACGTAGCTAATTGTGTTGATATACACTGTAATGTATGTACGTAGCTAATTGTGTTGATATACACCGTAATGTACGAACGTAGCTAATTGTGTTGATATACACCGTAATGTAGGTACGTAGCTAATTGTGTTGATATACACCGTAATGTACGTACGTAGCTAATTGTGTTGATATACACCGTAATGTACGTACGTAGCTAATTGTGTTGATATACACTGTAATGTACGTACGTAGCTAATTGTGTTGATATACACTGTAATGTACGTACGTAGCTAATTGTGTTGATATACACCGTAATGTACGTACGTAGCTAATTGTGTTGATATACACCGTAATGTACGTACGTAGCTAATTGTGTTGATATACACCGTAATGTACGTACGTAGCTAATTGTGTTGATATACACCGTAATGTACTTACGTAGCTAATTGTGTCGATATACACTGTAATGTATTTACGTAGCTAATTGTGTTGATATACACCGTAATGTACGTACGTAGCTAATTGTGTTTATATACACCGTAATGTACGTACGTAGCTAATTGTGTTGATATACACCGTAATGTACGTACGTAGCTAATTGTGTTGATATACACCGCAATGTACGTACGTAGCTAATTGTGTTGATATACACTTAATGTACGTACGTAGCTAATTGTGTTGATATACAATGTAATGTACGTACGTAGCTAATTGTGTTGATATACACTGTAATGTACGTACGTAGCTAATTGTGTTGATATACACTGTAATGTACGTACGTAGCTAATTGTGTTGATATACACCGTAATGTACGTACGTAGCTAACTGTGTTGATATACACTGTAATGTATGTACGTAGCTAATTGTGTTGATATACACTGTAATGTACGTACGTAGCTAATTGTGTTGATATACACTGTAATGTACGTACGTAGCTAACTGTGTTGATATACACTGTAATGTACGTACGTAGCTAATTGTGTTGATATAAACTGTAATGTATGTACGTAGCTAATTGTGTTGATATACACTGTAATGTACGTACGTAGCTAATTGTGTTGATATACACTGTAATGTATGTACGTAGCTAATTGTGTTGATATACACTGTAATGTACGTACGTAGCTAATTGTGTTGATATACATTGTAATGTACGTACGTAGCTAATTGTGTTGATATACACTGTAATGTACGTACGTAGCTAATTGTGTTGATATACACTGTAATGTACGTACGTAGCTAATTGTGTTGATATACACTGTAATGTACGTACGCAGCTAATTGTGTTGATATACACTGTAATGTACGTACGTAGCTTATTGTGTTGATATACATTGTAATGTATGTACGTAGCTAATTGTGTTGATATACACTGTAAGTGCTATTGTGTTGATATACACTGTAATGTACGTACGTAGCTAATTGTGTTGATATACACTGTAATGTACGTACGTAGCTAATTGTGTTGATATACACTGTAATGTACGTACGTAGCTAATTGTGTTGATATACACTGTAATGTACGTACGTAGCTAATTGTGTTGATATACACTGTAATGTACGTACGTAGCTAATTGTGTTGATATACACTGTAATGTACGTACGTAGCTAATTGTGTTGATATACACTGTAATGTACGTACGTAGCTAATTGTGTTGATATACACTGTAATGTACGTACGTAGCTAATTGTGTTGATATACACTGTAATGTACGTACGTAGCTAATTGTGTTGATATACACTGTAATGTACGTACGTAGCTAATTGTGTTGATATACACTGTAATGTACGTACGTAGCTAATTGTGTTGATATACACTGTAATGTACGTACGTAGCTAATTGTGTTGATATACACTGTAATGTATGTACGTAGCTAATTGTGTTGATATACACTGTAATGTATGTACGTAGCTAATTGTGTTGATATACACTGTAATGTACGTACGTAGCTAATTGTGTTGATATACACTGTAATGTACGTACGTAGCTAATTATGTTACTATCCTACGTAGCTAATTATGTTAATATCCTACGTAGCTAATTATGTTACTATCCTACGTAGCTAATTATGTTACTATCCTACGTAGCTAATTATATTACTATCCTACGTAGCTAATTATGTTACTATCCTACGTAGCTAATTATGTTAATATCCTTACGTAGCTAATTATGTTACTATCCTACGTAGCTAATTATGTTAATATCCTACGTAGCTAATTATGTTACTATCCTACGTAGCTAATTATGTTACTATCCTACGTAGCTAATTATGTTACTATCCTACGTAGCTAATTATGTTACTATCCTACGTAGCTAATTATGTTAATATCCTACGTAACTAATTATGTTACTATCCTACAAATTTAACTATGGAAATATCTACCATGCACGCCTATGTCTTCCAAGAGTTCTCTTCTCATTCCGTTTCCCACCTAACTTTTTTGTACATTTCTGAGTTCTCCTTGCGTGTTTCGCGCCTCATATACTCCGGCTCAGTCAGCTGTTATCCCTGATAACACAGCCACTATATAGTTTTATCAAACCTCCAGTTGAAAAATGATCTAACGCGCCTATTACAGCTTGGTGCTTTTCATACGAAGTGTTTGAGTAGAAACACTGGCCGCAACGGCATATGGACGACTCAAATAAAGCTGTTTTGTTTGGCATAATGAGCATCTTGTTTCACCGGCTAGCGCTGAGTATGCAACCTGGATACCAACAGTGTGGTGAGGGACACTGACTGCCTGTGGGTGGTCCCTAGGGATGCCCAAACATTTGCGTGCCAACACCAATTACTCCATATTCCCCTACTCCAATGCATATTGTCATTCTATACAAGACTGAATGATTGGTTGCGGCACTGCGCTACAAGCTGGAAGGTAGCAGGTTCGATTCCCGAAGGTGTCATTGGAATTTTTCATTGACTTAATCCTTTCGGTCGCACTTAGGCCCTGTGGTCGACTCAGCCTTTAACAGAAATAAGTAAGAGGAGTATCTCCTTGGGGGTAAAGGCGGTCGGTGCGTAGGGCTCACAACCATATCACCTTCATTTGCCGATTGTCTAGAAATTCTGGGAGCTTCAACCTCCTGGAGTCCTAAAGGGTCTCTCCTGCCCTGTAACGGGATATCTTTAACTTTATACAAGATTTACTGTCACAAAGCTAATCACACGCCAGATGTCACCTCTGTACTCGTTTGTAATTTTACGAGTAAATTACACGGTTTGTAAGTCAGTGACTTAGTTAAAGCTAAAAGCAATCCCATTACAGGCCTGGACAGGCCCTGATGGCTCCAGGAGGTTGAGGCTCCCAGAATTTCTAAACAATCGGCACATGAAGGTGGTAACGTTGTCAGCCCTACGCACCGGCCGCCTTTACCCCCAGGAAATATTCCTGGTACTCATTTCTGTTAGAGGCTGAGTCGACCCCAGGGCCATAAGTGCGGCCGGAAGGATTACGTCAATGAAAAAATTCCAATGACATCATCGGGAATAGAACCCGCGACCTTCCGGCTTGTAGCGTAGTGCCCCACTGACTTAGTTACTGAGTGTATATTCAGTAAGATACTTAGTCAGCTGATTCATCTGTTACAGTCATTAGAGCACTGTCCCCAAAGCAAAGCGATCCTCCGATAACGACGAACAGTGGTCACCCCTGGCCATTGTAGGCAGCTAAGTTGGTTTGTGGCCATGGCAACAGTCTGCCCACGTGACGACGCCCTGCCGTTGGACCGACACCAAACATCGATTATTATTTATGCATTCCTTAACGCCGAAATTCATTGCGTCCAATCGACACTGTGTTCGGAAGGTCCTTAGTGACATACGACACTAGCGCATTGCTTTGCTTCCTCAGCATTACAGAGACAGACACATTCAGCTGATAAAGCATATATTAATCAGCACCCACAGTTCGGGACTCAGTTTTGCGGACCTGGAAGCTGGGGAAATGTAGGTGAAATTGAGAAGGAGATATCATTTCCTTTCGGTCTTTGGTTAATATCCATCTAGAGCCCACTCAGGGGCTTCTGGTTCCGAAAGAACCACGACTCACTGGGGAAATTTTAAAATTTTAAAAATCAAAATTGGACGTAGTTCTTTCGTATTTTATTGTAACCTCCTTTAAAGCACAGTATTTACAACAAGCGACATCTCTTGTATCACCAAAACACTGCACTTCGCATTACCAGATTGACCTTTGTAATACAGACGCAGTGTGTTTACTGTGAGGTAAGAACTGTAATTTTATGTATTACATAAATTTCAGGTTTTAACGACACCATGTCAATCCGAGAAGACTTGAATTGCAACATGAAATAAATAACCATGCCAAGACAGCTCAGTTGGTATAGTGACCAGCAGATGGGCTCGAAAACCGAAGCATTATGGTTCGATTCCCGGTGAGGGGTAAAATGTTCACGTTGTATTCACCGTGCATCTTGATAACTAATTAAAAGTTTTAGACACCAACATATGCACTATATTCTTATAAGTAAGTCAATTGCCCCTACAAGTCGTTTTCAAAATTGAACTAATAGATGTTGAGCATATGTAAAACTTTGACCCCCCTGAGGATGGCTTGTTAAAAGCCGAAACATATGTAGGGGCAATTGACTTACTTATGAGAATATAGTGCATATGTTGGTTTATAAAACTTTTAAGAGGGACAAAATGTTTTTTTTGTCATGTCCAAAAGGTCCATATCGCTTCTAGGGCCCATCGAACCTCATACTAAATATACACCGGGGGCTCATTCCCTGGCAGGGGGGGTCGTAAAAAGGCCGGTGTTTGAAGTTCACTGCTATTTACATTGGGGGCACGCGGTTAGGGCACTGCCCTACAAGCCGGAAGGTCGCGGGTTCGATTCCCGATGGAGGCATTGGAATTCTTCATTGACATAATCCTTCCGGCCGCACTATAGCCCTGGGGTCGACTCAGCCTCTAACAGAAATGAGTAACAGGAATATTTACTGGGGGGTAAAGGCGGCCGGTGCGTAGGGCTGACAACCTTACCACCTTCATGTGCCGATTGTCTAGAAATCTGGGAGCCTCAACCTCCTGGAACCCTAAAGGCCTGTCACAGCCTGTAATGGGATAGCTTTACCTTTACTCTTTCCATTAATTGAGTGCCGTGGAGCCATGCCTCCACTCCGCACACACCTTCATAGCCTGTACAGGGACAACTGGACAATACCGTGGCCCGATGTGCGATGTCTCTCGGCCAAGATGGCAAACGACCACGACGGACAGCTCGATACAAGTCGAAGTTGTTACAGGTGCCAAGTTGCTCGGTGGAGTTGTATCATTTTCGCACGAAACCGCTCAGTCCTGTGTATTGTCTGCGGTGCCCCAAACAACAAAAATAGTCTGGCACTCTAATGATAATCACAAAGACCAGATTAAACTTAAACCTTTTGTGTCAGAGATTCAAAATACGTCCTTGAACTTGAAAAACTAAAATTCAGAGTGGGGTAACCCTACATTCAAATGTACACAGTGAGTTAAACAATCTCGAGACACTAAAATACAACAATTATTTTCTTCCACGGCAAATTTCCTTCAAGGTCCTGTAATGCCGCGAACAAAATCCCAAGGATTCCTTGACGCTCTATCATACGGGAGGGTGCGGGGTGAGGGGGGGGGGGAGATAATTACTGAACCTCCCTTTCTGCGAATCCCTTATGCGTCACTGTAACATCTCGGCGAGAATTTTGAGATAAGAAGCACACAGCTCGCTGAAACTGCAACCGTGGAAATTGTTACAAACCAATCTTCGTCAAAAACGTCTAAACTAAAGGAGTCTATACATTCGCTATAAACACTATCGAGCTATTACACCTGATACTATCACAGTGTGTACTGAGGGGCACCGCAATAGACAGGCGTTCTTACGCTAAGGTACAGAATGCAATACCGACTCAAGCATATCTTACTCTCCAGTTTCTAATCCTGTTCATAATTACTTGCTAACTTACATAACGACGGAGAAACGCGGATTAGCTTGTACGTAAGGATATCTCATAGGAGAATATAGAGCACGTCTATATAAGGATATCTCATAGGACAATATACAGCACGTCTATATAAGGATATCTCATAGGACAATATACAGCACGTCTATATAAGGATATCTCATAGGACAATATACAGCACGTCTATATAAGGATATCTCATAGGACAATATACAGCACGTCTATATAAGGATATCTCATAGGACAATATACAGCACGTCTATATAAGGATATCTCATAGGAGAATATAGAGCACGTCTATATAAGGATATCTCATAGGACAATATACAGCACGTCTATATAAGGATATCTCATAGGACAATATACAGCACGTCTATATAAGGATATCTCATAGGACAATATACAGCACGTCTATATAAGGATATCTCATAGGACAATATACAGCACGTCTATATAAGGATATCTCATAGGACAATATACAGCACATCTATATAAGGATATCTCATAGGACAATATACAGCACGTCTATATAAGGATATCTCATAGGACAATATACAGCACGTCTATATAAGGATATCTCATAGGACAATATACAGCACATCTATATAAGGATATCTCATAGGACAATATACAGCACGTCTATATAAGGATATCTCATAGGACAATATACAGCACGTCTATATAAGGATATCTCATAGGACAATATACAGCACGTCTATATAAGGATATCTCATAGGACAATATACAGCACGTCTATATAAGGATATCTCATAGGACAATATACAGCACGTCTATATAAGGATATCTCATAGGACAATATACAGCACGTCTATATAAGGATATCTCATAGGACAATATACAGCACGTCTATATAAGGATATCTCATAGGACAATATACAGCACGTCTATATAAGGATATCTCATAGGACAATATACAGCACGTCTATATAAGGATATCTCATAGGACAATATACAGCACGTCTATATAAGGATATCTCATAGGACAATATACAGCACGTCTATATAAGGATATCTCATAGGAGAATATAGAGCACGTCTATATAAGGATATCTCATAGGACAATATACAGCACGTCTATATAAGGATATCTCATAGGACAATATACAGCACGTCTATATAAGGATATCTCATAGGACAATATACAGCACGTCTATATAAGGATATCTCATAGGACAATATACAGCACGTCTATATAAGGATATCTCATAGGACAATATACAGCACGTCTATATAAGGATATCTCATAGGACAATATACAGCACGTCTATATAAGGATATCTCATAGGACAATATACAGCACGTCTATATAAGGATATCTCATAGGACAATATACAGCACGTCTATATAAGGATATCTCATAGGACAATATACAGCACGTCTATATAAGGATATCTCATAGGACAATATACAGCACGTCTATATAAGGATATCTCATAGGACAATATACAGAACGTCTATATAAGGATATCTCATAGGACAATATACAGCACGTCTATATAAGGATATCTCATAGGACAATATACAGCACGTCTATATAAGGATATCTCATAGGACAATATACAGCACGTCTATATAAGGATATCTCATAGGACAATATACAGCATGTCTATATAAGGATATCTCATAGGACAAGGCACAGCTGTTTCGCCAGTGACAAATCTCTGTACAGCACCGGTCAAAGTGTTCATTTGTCCGGCAACACAGCAGTACCCGACATTCATAAAGGACAGTAGTCCCAAATCAGAGCTCTACGCACGCAACATCACAAGCAGCGAAATTTAAATATTTAAATGCACGTGACCTTGGCGCAGTCAGCGACTCTCAGGGGCTTGCGTCTTCCCACATGGCCAGGACCGACCTCTGCCGGCACAAACCCACACCACTGTCTGTCTACACTTCCTTTGTCACAGTTTCCAAACGACGTCTGCCACTAGCAGCGGTATTGCTCGCTACAGCCGATATCATGCAAGATGCCACGCAGCTAAGGCCTTCTTAAGCAGTTTGCTTATCTGGTTAATGAATTACTTTATGTAGGTGACTGTATCGGCAACTGTTTAAAGATCTCACTTCGACTGCAAAAGTTACAGATCGTGCTGCGTGGAAGGAAGGAGCACGCAACAAGAACTTTCGGTCATGAGCAGGTGCGCACCCAGAATTTTGCGCTGGTGGGGGGGGGGGGGGGGGGGGGGGGGAAGAGGTTAACCCTGAGGCTATATATAATTTATCTTTGGTTTTAACAATTATGTTATAAAAATCAAGTCGTAAGTATAACTAAACGTAATATCATTCTTGATTATTTCTACCAACAAATGCACTAAGACAAGTTTGTCAACTGTTTTCTTTATTGAAAGAGTGCCCCAATACGCATTTAATTAATAATTAATTAATTAATTATACTACAGCGAGTAGTTTATATATACAAATTGATTTTACTGTTAATTTTAATAACATTTAGCAACTTAACACTACCACTAATTATACAAAATTTTATGAAGTGGTAATAACAAATATCGACTCACTGTTATGACGTAACTTAAGAATTGGTCTATGTAACATCTCACTTTAAAAAAACCCCTGATGATGGCAATATAATTGCCGAAATACGTATTAGGGGCACTCTTTCAATAAAGAAAACAGTGACAAACTTGTCTTGGTGCATTTGTTGGTAGACATAATCAATTGTACAAATATGCACGGTGATTATAAAGTGACGTTATACTATTCATTACGTACATTTGCTTTTCTATGTTTATTGTCCAACAAATGTACACATTTTATTCAATATCAATTTGCTAAACACAGTGCTACATGTTTCGAACCTTATCGTGGTTCATCTTCAGGGACTTCAGTATTTTAAATTACACTGACTTTTTACATCAATGGTACAATTTATACACTGGTTAAAATGGTAAAACTGAATAATATATCAATATATTTGTATGAATGTTTTACAATCAACGTGTGTATAACCTGATTTGTAAACTAACTCCCTGTAGCAGAGTCCTTCTTGAGAAGCTAGCAGTTCGTCAGCTAGTCAAGAGATTCCCCGCGTTTTGTGGAACCCGATGTTCATTACCGCACTCACAACAGCCCGCCACCTGTCTCTATCCTGAGCCTGATTTTTAAACATCGAAACAATTGCTATATATAGCACTTTTTACCATTTTAACCAGTGTATAAATTGTACCATTGATGTAAAAAAAAATCAGTGTAATTTAAAACACTGAGGTCCCTGAAGATGAACCGGCATAAGTTTCGAAACATGTAGCACTGTTACACAAATTAACAGTGAATATAAGTGTACATTCGTCGGACAATAAACATACAACCGTAACATAACACTCTCTGCAGCTACATTTATATACATACAAATATAACTACATGTTCCGTGACTCAATGACACTGTCTGTCTTCTAGTTTTTTTTACATTTAATTAATTTATTCTTCAAAATTCCAATGTACAGTCATCAGCTGATTTCAGTGGCTGATTTCGGCTGAAGGGTAAATCACGTGAAACTTTTGATATCGTAATATCTACAAAATCTGTTTTTTTTTTAATTTCGGTTTTGGGGGGTTTGTGGGGGCTACAGCCCGGCAGTCTACCCCCCCTCCCCCAATGAGTGCGCCCCTTAACCATGACAGTCCGCAGTTCGAACCACACTCTATAGCATTACCGCTACAGTAACCTGCGGACCCCCACGTCATTCCGCCCACGCTTTAAGTAACACATCTCGACACTTACCCGAAACTAAAGACTACACAATCACTGCATTTCACCAGACACGACAGGTTCTGCGGGCTTACGGGTTATTTAACGATGGTATACCAACTACTGGTCCACCTCGGTGGACTAGTGGTTCGCGGGTTCGATCCCGACCGAGGTCGATGGATTTTTAAGGATGATAAAAATCCGGAGCACCACTTCCTTCGGAGGGGAAGTAAAGCCGTCGGTCCCATGTCGTAGATTTACGGCATGTAAAAGAACCTTACGGGCATGAATAAAAATGTTGCGTAAGCCAAATTGCCTCCATTTCTCATCCAAGTCTCCTGACTGCCTGCCAGATGGCTCTGGCGTGCACATCAGGATCGATAGAACACTAAGCGCGGCTAGCTGGCCGGTCACCAGCTGCCATGAATGCGCATGACTTAGTAACCTCGACAAGAGGAGGCAAGAGGAGGCCCAGGCCCATACAGGGCTGTTGAGCCAAGAATTATTATTATACCAACTACTGAGGCACTGCGCTACAAGCCGGAAGGTCGCGGGTTCGATTCCCAATTATGTCATTGCGATTTTTCATCGACATAATCCTTCCGGCCGCACTATGGCCCTGGGGTCGACTCAGCCTCTAACAGAAATGAGTACCAGGAATATTTACAGGGGGGTTAAGGCGGCCGGTGTGTGGGCTGACCTTACCACCTTCATGTGTCGATTGTCTACAAATCTGTGAGCCTCAACCTACTGGAACCCTAAGGGCCTGTCCGGGCCTGTAATGGGGTTGCTTTACGTTTTTATACCAACTACAAGTGTTATTTACAACTGAATCGACTAGCTGTTACATACAAGGTAACAAGTAGGCAGGTAGCAGTAATGTCACGTCGTACAAATTCCATTTCACTGCTTCACAATTTTAAAGAAGAAGAAAAAAAAAGAGACAAATTCAGGTCTTAACTTCATGTAAATTAGGAATTATACTGGATCCATATAAACCGAAATACGAAATAACTGTGCATACTAGCCACGTGCCACTATACAAAGCCACGTGCCACTATACAAAGGACGGCCATAATATTCACGCGACACGCCATGGCCCCTTTCATCGGTGGTTTCTTTATTCCTCAGAACAAACCAACCGTTAATCTCTGCCATCGCAGTGCTGCCATCTATATGTGCCATGTTGTTTTACATACTCAATTCTCAAACGTCTCTTCAGCCTCAGCGCGTACCCCACACAGAACGCGCCAACTGCAGTGTGACTCACTCACACCGAAGGCATTACACGAGGAAGACAATTTACAGATATGTACTGCAATAACTTTCCTTCGAAATATTTTAACGTAGAAACAATGCAGTAAATTTCATTTAAAACAATTCTGCAGTTTCAGGCATTAAATATTTCACACCCAGTTCTGATCATGGCAATGCGTATCAGTTCAGCTGTCAAAGGTCTCGTTTCGTCATTAAGTAGCCTCTAAATGTAAGTAGCGATGTGACCCAAATGGAATTCTATGACTGGATTAGACTTTCCCGAACTTTCGTCCTCGCCAAGCCCCTGACTCACACGCCAGGACCAATCCGTGGGCGAGAACTGCGTTACACTGCAGAATCTCATATGCAGAAATTCGCATAAACAAAACCCACAAAGAATCGCCATGTTTCATTACCTCTCCCAATTATATGAGTTTTATCACAATGTACAATTTCATTTCTCTGTTTTTCTGGCATATAACACAGCATCACTGGGTGACTGACGCCCGACGTTTCGAGACAGCGTAGTGGTCTGATCTTCAACAGTAGAATATCCAATGAAGAACAATGTCATTGGCATTTGACGGCTGAAGATGAGACTGATATGCTGTGCCGAAACGTCGGGTGTCAGTCACCCAGTGACGCAATGCCATATCCATCAACCGCAATCAACCTAAAACCTTACATCGATGTTCATTTAGTGCAGTTACGGTCCTAATGGCACAAAATAAACCACAGATATCGCACTGCAAGAAGTCATAAATTAATTTCAACTGTAAAAGGTAAAGTTCTCCCTATAACAGGCCATGAAGACCCAGAGGGGGAGTAGAGGTATAGCTCTTTCTGTGCGCGCACCTGCCATCAATAAAAGTACAAAAGAGCCTTAAACAGCGTAATAAGCATGAAAGTTTCATCGCAATAAAGTAAGAACGCTTTCACAAGACACAAAACACATCAAATGATTGCAGCACAGTGTCATTCTACATAGCACCTGCTGTGTTGAAACACTCGAAAAGCCATTAGGTTACATCAGCAAGGTCTTCATAAATCAGGAGTCACTTGCTAATTGTTGCTGATAGAGTATCTTGGTGACGTTACAAGGTAGTTCCGTGCATTCCGTGTACAGGCAGCGTATCACTTCACAAACACTACGCAGGACTGGCTAACATAGCTAGAATAGCAGTGTATTCGTCGTTTATTTAAGCATTATGTACTGTGTCTTACGACAGGTCCATCAATGCTCCATACTCAATCATACATCTACCACCAACACTGTATAATGTTTCTCTCCCAGTACTTCAGTTTCCCCTGTCAGTATCATTCCACCAATGCTCCATACTCATTCATACATCTACCACCAACGCTGTATAATGTTTTTCTCCCAGTACTTCGGTTTCCCCTGTCAGTATCATTCCACCAATGCTCCATACTCATTCATACATCTACCACCAACGCTGTATAATGTTTCTCTCCCAGTACGTCAGTTATCCCCATGTCAGTATCATTCCACCAATGCTCCATACCCATTCATACATCTACCACCGACGCTGTATAATGTTTCTCTCCCATTACGTCAGTTATCCCCTGTCAGTATCATTCCACCAATGCTCCATACTCATTCATACATCTACCACCAACGCTGTATAATGTTTCTCTCCCAGTACGTCAGTTATCCCCATGTCAGTATCATTCCACCAATGCTCCATACTCATTCATACATCTACCACCAACGCTGTATAATGTTTCTCTCCCAGTACGTCAGTTATCCCCATGTCAGTATCATTCCACCAATGCTCCATACTCATTCATACATCTACCACCAACGCTGTATAATGTTTCTCTCCCAGTACGTCAGTTATCCCCATGTCAGTATCATTCCACCAATGCTCCATACTCATTCATACATCTACCACCGACGCTGTATAATGTTTGTCTCCCATTACGTCAGTTATCCCCTGTCAGTATCATTCCACCAATGCTCCATACTCATTCATACATCTACCACCGACGCTGTATAATGTTTGTCTCCCATTACGTCAGTTATCCCCTGTCAGTATCATTCCACCAATGCTCCATACTCATTCATACATTACCACCAACGCTGTATAATGTTTCTCTCCCAGTACGTCAGTTATCCCCATGTCAGTATCATTCCACCAATGCTCCATACTCATTCATACATTACCACCAACGCTGTATAATGTTTCTCTCCCAGTACTTCAGTTTCCCCTGTCAATATCATTCCATCAATGCTCCATACACATTCACACATCTACCACCGACGCTGTATAATGTTTCTCTCCCAGTACTTCAGTTTCCCCTGTCAGTATCATTCCACCAATGCTCCATACTCATTCATACATCTACCACCGACGCTGTATAATGTTTCTCTCCCAGTACTTCAGTTTCCCCTGTCAGTATCATTCCACCAATGCTCCATACTCAATCATACCTCTACCACCAACGCTGTATAATGTTTCTCTCCCAGTACTTCAGTTTTCCCCTGTCAGTATCATTCCACCAATGCTCCATACTCAATCATACCTCTACCACCAACGCTGTATAATGTTTCTCTCCCAGTACTTCAGTTTCCCCTGTCAGTATCATTCCACCAATGCTCCATACTCATTCATACATCTACCACCGACGCTGTATAATGTTTCTCTCCCAGTACTTCAGTTTCCCCTGTCAGTATCATTCCACCAATGCTCCATACTCAATCATACCTCTACCACCAACGCTGTATAATGTTTCTCTCCCAGTACTTCAGTTTCCCCTGTCAGTATCATTCCACCAATGCTCCATACTCATTCATACATCTACCACCGACGCTGTATAATGTTTCTCTCCCAGTACTTCAGTTTCCCCTGTCAGTATCATTCCACCAATGCTCCATACTCAATCATTCCTCTACCACCAACGCTGTATAATGTTTCTCTCCCAGTACTTCAGTTTTCCCCTGTCAGTATCATTCCACCAATGCTCCATACTCAATCATACCTCTACCACCAACGCTGTATAATGTTTCTCTCCCAGTACTTCAGTTTCCCCTGTCAGTATCACTCCACCAATGCTCCATACTCATTCATACATCTACCACCGACGCTGTATAATGTTTCTCTCCCAGTACTTCAGTTTCCCTGTCAGTATCATTCCACCAATGCTCCATACTCATTCATACATCTACCACCGACGCTGTATAATGTTTTTCTCCCAGTACTTCAGTTTCCCCTGTCAGTATCATTCCACCAATGCTCCATACTCATTCATTTATCTACACGTTGCTCTTATCAGATGGACAAACGGGCGAAGCCTGGAAACCTTCAAAAAGGCAATGCTTTTTCGGAAATGACGAAGCATTGGATAGAAAAGTACTTTCACCATACACGTTGTCTTGTCTAAGTCCCATCAACACCACGCGTCGGAGTTTTAGGTAATGATAAACTGCGAACCACCAGAATTCCATACGAGAGTAACAAAGTCAGTTTCATAATTCTGATCAAAAGTTCGGAGTAACAAAGTGTTGCCCTGTTTAACTGCCCTGAAGATGTAGGCAGTATCATCCTCAGAAGCAATTTCCTCGATCCAGATCAGACAGTGTCAAGCAAAGGTCAGCCAGTACGAATCTTCATAGCCGTGCGGATGTGAAATACAGCACCATTATTTTATCTGACAACTATAAGTTGCCACTTCCTGTCGGCTCGTTTATCGTATTAGCCCACTTATCCCACCGCCCACATGCAAGCGCAGCAGCTGCGAAACGTCGCCAAAGATAATTGCCAGATAAAATAAGGAAGCCACCTTCATTATCTTACACACCTCATTGTCCTTAATGGTCACACTAGTCAAAATGTTTTGCTTTGTATTTCGTTCAACATTAGACATATCGAAAAGTGGTTTAAATAAATGTAGATCTTAGTAAGACCTCCATTCGACGTCACAGGCCTACGCTACAGAAAGTGTTACTTTTATGCAACATTATCTGTTCAAATATTTAGGATAAATCCTAAAAGGTTGTGACGATGGCGTATAACATTGAGAACTGATTGTCTTCTGGACTTTGTACATCGTCCGGATAAAATAGTGAAATACAGGGCATACACAAAAGAATGGTGCGGTTTCAAAAGTGAATAAAAAATGTCTTTCTCAACTTACACGGGCACAACATACACCGTCAGCGGCGGCAACTGTCCAAGTTTCTCATTTGGTAATTACAATCCTTCAGTGTGTGCACCCTGGGTCACACGACACACATCCACACGGTAATCAAACTCATCCCAGACCCGATGTAGCATGTCCGCTGTAATGGCCTGCAGTGCATGCGTTATCGGATCACGAATTTCATGGATGGACGTGGGCAATGGTGGTACATAAACGCTGTCTTTAACGAACCCCCAAAGAAAGAAATCACACGGTGTAAGATCTGGCGAACGGGGTGGCCAAGGGAGAAGGTTCTTGTCTCCATTTGCAGCAGCACGTCCGATCCAGCGCTGTGGAAGAACACGATTGAGAAGCACTCGTACATTCCTGTGTAAGCATGAGAAGCGAACTGCTGGTAGCGCATGAGAAACTTGGACAGTTGCCGCCGCTGACGGTGTATGTTGTGCCCGTGTAATGTGAGACATAAATTTTTTATTCACTTTTGAAACTGCACCATTCTTTTGTGTATGCCCTGTATAATATTAAAACTGTATTTTAATATCAAAATATAAAATATAATTTTATATTGTATTTTATATTTTATCCAGAAGATGTACAAAGTCCAGAAGACAATTGGTTCTCAAATTTTTAGGAGTTTAGGACTTGACCAACAAACCTACACGAGGAATAAACTTTCCACCATACACACATGCAGAAAACCTCGAGCGATGTATCAAAACCTGCTCAATAATCTACTGATAAGAAGCACAATTGTCTTTACACGTTTGCCTTTAAAACTTGCTGCTTGAATTTTGAAGGTGAAAATTTCTTTAAGCTTCCTGATTTCCCATTCAAATCGAACGGAATGCCGATAAAGACAGGCAAGCATCATATCGCAGCCGTCACGCTTACAGGAACTTGACAAACTCGTTAAAATGGCAAACCGGCCGTGGGAAAGTGTGGATAAGTTATCAACTCATGGTCAGTTGCAGAAAGACCGCCATCGCTAAGTAGACTGGAAAGTGCGCGGTGGGCGGTAGACCGCGCTGATCGCGCCACTCACAGCTGCGGCATGACCACAGACACTGTAGGTAGACCGCGCTGATCGCGCCACTCACAGCTGCGGCATGACCACAGACACTGTAGGTAGACCGCGCTGATCGCGCCACTCACAGCTGCGGCATGACCACAGACACTGTAGGTAGACCGCGCTGATCGCACCACTCACAGCTGCGGCATGACCACAGACACTGTAGGTAGACCGCGCTGATCGCGCCACTCACAGCTGCGGCATGACCACAGACACTGTAGGTAGACCGCGCTGATCGCGCCACTCACAGCTGCGGCATGACCACAGACACTGTAGGTAGACCGCGCTGATCGCGCCACTCACAGCTGCGGCATGACCACAGACACTGTAGGTAGACCGCGCTGATCGCGCCACTCACAGCTGCGGCATGACCACAGACACTGTAGGTAGACCGCGCTGATCGCGCCACTCACAGCTGCGGCATGACCACAGACACTGTAGGTAGACCGCGCTGATCGCGCCACTCACAGCTGCGGCATGACCACAGACACTGTAGGTAGACCGCGCTGATCGCGCCACTCACAGCTGCGGCATGACCACAGACACTGTAGGTAGACCGCGCTGATCGCGCCACTCACAGCTGCGGCATGACCACAGACACTGTAGGTAGACCGCGCTGATCGCGCCACTCACAGCTGCGGCATGACCACAGACACTGTAGGTAGACCGCGCTGATCGCGCCACTCACAGCTGCGGCATGACCACAGACACTGTAGGTAGACCGCGCTGATCGCGCCACTCACAGCTGCGGCATGACCACAGACACTGTAGGTAGACCGCGCTGATCGCGCCACTCACAGCTGCGGCATGACCACAGCACTGTAGGCTATCTCTGCCAGCCTCACAGCTGTGCAGGCATAACACGGATCGAAACAGGCAATGTATAACGTAACTTCGACGCGCGTTCGCGTAACAATTGTTGTCGTGGAAAAGCCATAAGTATTACATATTCTAAGTGTGGTTCTGTAGCCTTAATTATCCAGCACGCAAAGCGCATGCGCCGTATTATATTGTCATCTGTGGCCTGTCTGGCTGTACCGTATTTTTACACATTATCTCATAAACGGCACGATTTTCGGGAAAAAGTTATTGAACATAAAATGTGTGTTTTGATTTTCTCTACAACTTTTGTCTGAAACATTTCTTATTCTAAGAAGAATTGAGCGAAATATCATCATAAGTGTACATAGGTCTTCATGTAAAGTACCGTTATTGTTGTCACATTTTAATGAAACTTGAATATTTTCGACAGAGTTTTGAAAAATACTCAAATATCAAATTTCATTAAATTCCGCCTAGTGGAAGCCGAATTGTTAAATGCGGACACAGACGGACAGACAGACATGACGAAGCTAGTAGTCTTTTTTTTTTTTTTTTGCAATTTTGCCAACGCACATCGCGAAGTTACACTTACGCGATGTCTCTCCGACTATCAATCTGTTTCAATTCGACAACCGCGGGAAGGATTTTCTTAAAACCTGACATTTTGGAGTTTCACTGAAATCTAACGACATATTCCAAGTTTGATTAAATTCGGTCAAAGATAACGGGCAGTTCAAATGGAGAGCTGTACCAGTTGCAGTGTTTATCTGGGGCTTGACGTGTTGAATATGCATCAGAGAGAAAACTCTAATGAACAGAAGTTGTGCAGAACAATGAGGCACACAATACAATACAATACAATACAGTACAATACAATACACGTTTCCCCTAAGTTTTACGGCTTTCTAGATAATTACACAGGTGAGCGGTGCCTATTTTGCTTTGCATACGTTTCCTAAGACATTTTCTGCTTCCACGCAACGAAGTCTCCTCAAAGAAACATAATAGGCGTACATTGTCAATGTTCGTGATTAACTGGGGCGATAAAAGTCAGAAACACCAAAAGAATTTTCAAAGTAAAATGTGTACTTCCTTCCAATGAGCAATAACAACATAAAATAACCCCCAACAGCATAAAATAAACGTAAGTTAATTTTAAATAAAACATATTTTGGAAGCATAAAATACATTATGTGATTGGAGGAAAGTCTCAGGCCATAAAGCACAAAAGCAATCGACGTCACTTAATAACAGACGGAGCCTGACTAAGCTGACAGTGGTACGCGTAACAGCAGGACAGCGGGGTAAACCGACTAGCCAGCCACGTGTTCTTATCCCGATTCGTCAGAAACAGTCACGAAAGATCGAAACAAATGCATTAAGCAAGTAATCACGAAAGGTCGGAATCCCGAACATCGAGACTACTGCATAAATGATATTAGGCATGTAAGCTGTGCACAGAAAAAATAT
This sequence comes from Reticulitermes speratus, assembly GCA_021186555.1. NCBI lineage: Eukaryota > Metazoa > Arthropoda > Insecta > Blattodea > Rhinotermitidae > Reticulitermes > Reticulitermes speratus. The sequence continues at coordinate 26,383,170 of JAJKFL010000427.1, forward strand.
GACATAGAACTACAAACGCCTATTTATGGGCATTCAGCAACGCATACCTCACAGTACCAAACACATTTCTCAAATATAGCCGAACCCGGTTATAACGACATCGGTTTATACGACACCTTGTCTATAACGTCAGATATTCTGTGGTACCAATTAATTCGTCACTGTTAACCATAACGTAATACTCCTCGGCTATAACGACACTCGTTTATAACGACACAAAATATTCAGTCCCTTTCGCGACGTTATAACCGAGTTCGACTGTACGTGCCCTTGCTACTCCAGCACATGCTCATATCTCACTACCGTCGGCGCTCTTTTGCTACAGATAACGACGCATTGCATAGTCAGCCGGACGTCGCCTGTATTGCACTTCCTTAAGTACAGGATAATTCAAAAAGGCGTGACGCAGCCTGGGCTCTGCTGGCCGCGTTCAGATAAAGACCAAACACAAGGGACAGAGTGGCGTGGTGGTGGCGGCGACACCGCACTGACATACACAACGGACAGAGTGGCGAGGTGGTGGCGGCGACACCGCACTGAAATACACAAGGAACAAGTGGCGTGGTGGTGGCGGCGACACCGCACTGACATACACAACGGACAGAGTGGCGTGGTGGTGGCGGCGACACCGCACTGACATACACAACGGACAGAGTGGCGTGGTGGTGGCGGCGACACCGCACTGACATACACAACGGACAGAGTGGCGTGGTGGTGGCGGCGACACCGCACTGACATACATAACGGACAGAGTGGCGAGGTGGTGGCGGCGACACCGCACTGACATACACAACGGACAGAGTGGCGTGGTGGTGGCGGCGACACCGCACTGACATACATAACGGACAGAGTGGCGAGGTGGTGGCGGCGACACCGCACTGACATACACAACGGACAGAGTGGCGAGGTGGTGGCGGCGACACCGCACTGAAATACACAAGGAACAAGTGGCGTGGTGGTGGCGGCGACACCGCACTGACATACACAAGGGACAGAGTGGCGTGGTGGTGGCGACGACACCGCACTGACATACACAAGGGACAGAGTGGCGTGGTGGTGGCGACGACACCGCACTGACATACACAAGGGACAGAGTGGCGTGGTGGTGGCGACGACACCGCACTGAAATACACAAGGAACAAGTGGCGTGGTGGTGGCGGCGACACCGCACTGACATACACAAGGGACAGAGTAGCGAGGTGGTGGCGGCGACACCGCACTGACATACACAACGGACAGAGTGGCGTGGTGGTGGCGGCGACACCGCACTGACATACACAACGGACAGAGTGGCGTGGTGGTGGCGGCGACACCGCACTGACATACATAACGGACAGAGTGGCGAGGTGGTGGCGGCGACACCGCACTGACATACACAACGGACAGAGTGGCGTGGTGGTGGCGGCGACACCGCACTGACATACATAACGGACAGAGTGGCGAGGTGATGGCGGCGACACCGCACTGACATACACAACGGACAGAGTGGCGAGGTGGTGGCGGCGACACCGCACTGAAATACACAAGGAACAAGTGGCGTGGTGGTGGCGGCGACACCGCACTGACATACACAAGGGACAGAGTGGCGTGGTGGTGGCGACGACACCGCACTGACATACACAAGGGACAGAGTGGCGTGTGGTGGTGGCGACGACACCGCACTGACATACACAAGGGACAGAGTGGCGTGGTGGTGGCGACGACACCGCACTGAAATACACAAGGAACAAGTGGCGTGGTGGTGGCGGCGACACCGCACTGACATACACAAGGGACAGAGTAGCGAGGTGGTGGCGGCGACACCGCACTGACATACACAAGGGACAGAGTGGCGTGGTGGTGGCGACGACACCTCACTGACACCGCAGATATCGCAGTCAGCTCTGAGAAGTTTGCCCACCCATGTGAATGCTTTAAAACTGTAACACCTTTATCTAACTCGTACACATGTGGCTGTGCAGAAGTAATTTATAAATGCGATCAGTTTTCCTTTCCATCTGCCTACGGTATGTTCTGATTTTTGTTTTTTTCTCTCCATTCCTTCTCCTTTTCTCTTCATTCTTTGCTTCTTCCTTTACCTTAGTACTCTCATCCTCACCTTCCCTATTTTAGCTCTGGTGATCTTTATTCGTCTCATACTTATTGTCTTTTCCGTTTTACACTAACTTCCTCCTTTCTTTATTCACTGATTTACTCTTTACCCGTTTCTTAGCACCAAATTCCTTGTCAGTCTTATCTTAATTTCCTTTCATTTACATCTGTTATCACTCCCTTGCACTAATTTTATCCATTTCATTCTCTCTCCCTATTAATGCTACATTCTGCTTTCGCCTCCCTATTCTTCTCCCTTTCCTTTCACATCTTTCTGACGTGTCAGCTCTCATTCAATCAGTACACACAACCCACAGCGCCATTCCGTCAGCACTGCCGCCATCTTGACGTCTCAGATAACAACTGACGAATGACGACTCAGATGGCCAGCCTGGTGGAAACTTCGGTAAGTGGGGCCGGCTAACTGTACTGTTACCATGGCAACAAGGAAGCGCGATCTCCGGTAGCCCACGACCTAATGACAACCAGACAACGTGACGTTTCGCTGCTATTTCTTACACTTCTTGAAACTCTCATGGCAAATCGCTTTATTGTCGTCGTTTTAATAGTTTCATCTTGGTCCTTAACTCCCTGCAAGTGTATAAAATGTACACGAATTTGAATTCTTGTTTTTGTATTGTTGTCTAACAGTAAACTGTTCATCTGCAGAAACATGGGACAATAAAACACACCACTTTAAGACTAGCAATTCATTCGTTATACAACGCACAACAACAATTAGACATCACTACTACTCCGAACAATTTTGAACGGAAAGCCGTCGTAACAAGAAACGCACAGTGAGATTACATCCACAAAGTCCCTGTCATTTTGCATGACAACCTTCAGTGCGAGTCTCACAAACCTTACGGCCCTCCTACCTCAGTCACATATTACAGCTGCTACGTAAGCAGACCAATACTGGCACCTCCACCGCTCTGACTGCAGAAACACACTGATCTACATGTACAAGTCTCACAAACCTTACTGCCCTCCTACCTCAGTCACATATTACAGCTGCTACGTAAGCAGACCAATACTGGCACCTCAACCGCTATGACTGCAGAAACACACTGATCTACGTGTACAAGTCTCACAAACCTTACTGCCCTCCTACCTCAGTCACATATTACAGCTGCTACGTAAGCAGACCAATACTGGCACCTCCACCGCTCTGACTGCACAAACACACTGATCTACATGTACAAGTCTCACAAACCTTACGGCCCTCCTACCTCAGTCACATATTACAGCTGCTACGTAAGCAGACCAATACTGGCACCTCAACCGCTCTGACTGCAGAAACACACTGATCTACATATACAAGTCTCACAAACCTTACGACCCTCCTACCTCAGTCACATATTATTGCTGCTACGTAAGCAGACCAATACTGGCACCTCAACCGCTCTGACTGCAGAAACACACTGATCTACATGTACAAGTCTCACAAACCTTACGGCCCTCCTACCTCAGTCACATGACTACAGCTGCTACGTAAGCAGACCAATACTGGCACCTCCACCGCTCTGACTGCACAAACACACTGATCTACATGTACAAGTCTCACAAACCTTACTGCCCTCCTACCTCAGTCACATGACTACAGCTGCTACGTAAGCAGACCAATACTGGCACCTCCACCGCTCTGACTGCACAAACACACTGATCTACATGTACAAGTCTCACAAACCTTACTGCCCTCCTACCTCAGTCACATGACTACAGCTGCTACGTAAGCAGACCAATACTGCCACCTCCACCGCTCTGACTGCACAAACACACTGATCTACGTGTACAAGTCTCACAAACCTTACAGCCCTCCTACCTCAGTCACATATTACAGCTGCTACGTAAGCAGACCAATACTGGCACCTCAACCGCTATGACTGCAGAAACACACTGATCTACGTGTACAAGTCTCACAAACCTTACAGCCCTCCTACCTCAGTCACATATTACAGCTGCTACGTAAGCAGACCAATACTGGCACCTCCACCGCTCTGACTGCACAAACACACTGATCTACGTGTACAAGTCTCACAAACCTTACAGCCCTCCTACCTCAGTCACATATTACAGCTGCTACGTAAGCAGACCAATACTGGCACCTCCACCGCTCTGACTGCACAAACACACTGATCTACGTGTACAAGTCTCACAAACCTTACAGCCCTCCTACCTCAGTCACATATTACAGCTGCTACGTAAGCAGACCAATACTGGCACCTCCACCGCTCTGACTGCACAAACACACTGATCTACGTGTACAAGTCTCACAAACCTTACAGCCCTCCTACCTCAGTCACATATTACAGCTGCTACGTAAGCAGACCAATACTGGCACCTCCACCGCTATGACTGCACAAACACACTGATCTACGTGTACAAGTCTCACAAACATTACAGCCCTCCTACCTCAGTCACATATTACAGCTGCTACGTAAGCAGACCAATACTGGCACCTCCACCGCTCTGACTGCACAAACACACTGATCTACGTGTACAAGTCTCACAAACCTTACAGCCCTCCTACCTCAGTCACATATTACAGCTGCTACGTAAGCAGACCAATACTGGCACCTCCACCGCTCTGACTGCAGAAACACACTGATCTACGCGCACACGACTTCGCGCACTCTCCGGACATATGACATCCGTCTAGGCTCGCTAACGTTACCTGCGCCTGAAGCTAGAGAATTTGTGGAATTAATATTGCTATAAACAAAAGTGTGCTTAGAAAACATAACGCTTCTTTAAAGACGCGTTGTGTACCGAGGAAACTAAGTAAATAAATCAGTCAGTCGAGTGCCTGTGATATAATTTTTGGGCAAGCGATTTAAACATACAGAAGAGTACATTACTGGGCATATGTAAATTCACACTCTTGATATGCTGTCGATAAATTTCTTTTAACTTTAGCCTAATCACCAAATCTTTCTCCTGCGTCTAAATCTTGTTGAATAAACTCTACCTACACATGCTTGGGTCTTACTTTATTTAAATGCGTTCATTCAAATAACAGTACATAGGCTAATTAGCGCCACAGCATAGGAACTGACTACGAAAAACATGTAAACAGTCGTGCCTTATTTAAAAGGATTAAACGTTTGGGACAGACTGAGTAAAATCACAGAAATCTACTTATAACACCCAGCAATGTACGTATAAACGTAGCATAGAGGCGCGTTCGCGTAACCACTGTTGCCGCGGAAAAGCCATAAGTATTACATATTCTGAGTGTGTGTCTGTAGCCTTAATTATCCAGCATGCAAAGCGCATGCGCCGTATTATATTGTCATCTGTGGTCTGTCTGGCTGTACCGTATTTTTCCACATTATCTCATAAACGGCACGATTTTCGGGAAAAGGTTATTGAAAATAAAATGTGTGTTTTGATTTTCTCTACAACTTTTGTCTGAAACATTTCTCATTCTAAGAAGAATTCAGCGAGATATTATCATAAATGTACATAGGTCTACGTGTAAAGTACCCGTTATTCTTGTCAGATTTTAATGAAACTTGAATTTTCTCTACAGATTTTAGGAAAATACTCATATATAATATTTCATGAAAATCCGTCTAATTGGAGCCGAGTTGTTCCATGCGGACAGACAGACAGTAATATTCGCTTTCGCAGTTTTGCGAACGCGCCTAAAAATACAGGTTAGAATGGACGAAATACGTTTGTCTACGGGAGGAAATCAGTTACCTTCCGTAGTTTCGTTATGATGTGAAACACTGACTTTTATGTCTTACAGTCAATTCTGTGTACACATTTTGAGTAAATAAGATCAGTTAGTACGCCAGGGGTGACAGCGGTTTGCCCATATAACAGTAATTAACAAACGTAATTACTTGAGCGCTGTTCCCAGAGCCAACACGACTCAGCCTGCCCTCTACACGGCAGTTACAAGAGTTATCCTGTCAAAGTCATAATCAAACCCCCCACCCCACCCCCTAGTTCCCACGAAGTGCAACGCCCTGCGGATAACAGGGACTCTGAACAGATACAGCCGTTGTCAGCTCTTAATTTCATCCATATGGGGGAACCACACAGTTCATACCCGTAACAACAAAACCAACTGTGTGAAACTAACCTCAAAGCACTTCACGCTTTGTCACTCACCAATTAATATCGAGCAAGAATTGTAATCGAGAGGTAACCAGTTCGATTATCGATACGATTATGGACTCTTGTTATCTGCCTCACCAACTACCGGATGTATCTTCATATACTTTCAGTCTACCTCCTTCCAGATCCTCACCAATTATATCTTACACCTCATTCGAACCTACAGGCTCATGCCCTTTACAGTTGACATCCCAATGGCTCGACAGCCCCTTGGGGGCCTAGGCGTCCCCATTGTCGAGGCTTCACGATCACACTCAGACACACCACACTCGGTAGGACTCCTCTGGACGAGGGATAAGCCCGACGCAGAGACCTCTACCTGACAACACACAACACTCACAACAGACAGACATCCATGCCCTAGGTGGGATTCCAGCCCACAATCCCAGCAAGCGAACGGCCACTGGGATCGTTTTACAGTTGATATAGCGTAGTTAAATAACCAAACACCTCGACATTCCACTAGTTTGACACGTGACAGCTATTTTCCGTTAAGATGTCAGTAAAGCAAGCCACAGTGTCTGACACAACTGTATTTACTGCAGACGGAATGTTGTGCGGTACACAAAGCTGTTTCTTGCCCAACGTGACACCATCAGGCTTGACGTAGCAGTGGGTAGAAGGAGGTTTCAAAATGGCTGGATTAAACACTCTGTACCGTCAGTCTATTGCACGAGTCAGGTTTTAATCAAAACAGCCTCACAATTTCACTTCCACTAAACATATTACCAATCCAGTTAGCCTTTCTTCTTTTTATTGTATGTACGATATTCCTCTCCTCCTTCACGCTATGTAATACTTCTTCATTTCTCACACGATCGGTCCAACTGATCTTCTCCATTCTTCTCCAGCACCACATTTCAAAACTTTCCAGATACTTCTGATCCACTTTCCCAAGTGTCCACGTTTCAGCACCACACAAAGTACTTTCTCTTTTCCTTAAAGTCATACAGTAGCTGCCTACTCCTTCTTCCTCATCTTCCCGTCATTTCTATCCTTCCCTCTAACTGTCCTTCAATCACATGTTTCAGAAGGCAGTTTCTACACAAAATGTGACCAATCCAGTTAGCCTTTCTTCTTTTTATTGTATGTACGATATTCCTCACCTCCTTCACTCTATGTAATACTTCTTCATTTCTCACACGATCGGTCCAACTGATCTCCATTCTTCTCCAACACCACATACCAAAACTTTGTAGGTATTTCTGACCTACTTTCCGAGATTTATGTAACGTATAGACTTAAAATTTTAAATTCCAAGTCTTATAAAACTATTCCAACATCTTTTTACAACTCCCTCTTTTAACCAATTTTCACATTACGCTAAGATCTTCGTATGTTGACCCATCGCGGATAAAACACGCAACCTCTTGCAAAAAAAAAAAGTATTATTTGCGTGATTTCAGGCTTCCGTTGCGATGTAAATGAGATATTCGCTCTTCTTGGATGTTACGCCCCATAGAAAGGTACTTACCGACGTTTCAGGGCAACCTAACGGTCCCATCTTCAAGGGTCAAGCAGTCTTCTTGGATAGTAAGCTACAGTAAACTTTCCTCTTTAATCTTTTCCCCGTCACTACAACAATATGTATATCGCACAACAATGTCTTGTCATTAAAGACTTGCTGTACGGAATAACAATGTCATTACTGGCAACAATTAAGTATGATCGATGATGGATGTGGGTTGATGCTGGCATTGAAAGAGGACACAACTATCCAAACGTTCCGGCTGTGTTTATAGCTTGCATTGTCTTCGAACCAGACACCCAGAGACCTTCTCCCATCCAACTTCTTGTAATAATACCAGATACAATCTTTACTTGGAGACTGTCAGCAGAAACTGGCTACGTGAGACGAATTATCGACCGATCCTTAAAGAAAGCAGAGGGTCTAAGCTGCGGCCGTCAGTGCGCCAATACTCAGGGTTCTGTGTTCCTTTGTTAGCTTGTTGTCTGTGTGACGCGCTGCAGTGGTTGGCAATCCTGTTTCATACATCGCAAAAGTCTAAGTCCTGACATTTCGGTCCGGCTTTATTGTGCCTCTTCAGGCGTACCACTGACCAAACATCACAAGCAAAATGCAATTTTACAAAGAATTTGTACAACGAATTGACTCACAATTCATCTACAGGACTGCAAACCTTCCCAGATACACAGAATATCCCACGAATGGTATTTTGCTGCTTTTGAAGTTCTCACAGCTACGTTGTAGAAGATTGGAGTCTTCTGGGATGTTACACTGTGTCGACTCATAGTTACCGACGTTTTGGAGGCACTACGCCCTTTCAGGACGTCGCCGAGACGTAACAGTCCAAAGGATCTGAATCTTTAATCAATTTTATTTACACATTTTTCGTACACCCTGTTGTTGAACATTATACATTTCTCGTACACCCTGTTGTTGAACTCCTAATTAATATTATACATTTTTCGTACACCCCGTTGTTGAACTAACATTATACATTTTTCGTACACCCTGTTGTTGAACTAACATTATACATTTTTCGTCCACCCTGTTGTTCAATTAACATTATACATTTTTCGTACACCCTGTTGTTGAAATGTCTAACATTATACATTTTTCGTGCACCCTGTTGTTGAACAAATTAACATTATGTTAGCACTGCTTGGAGCTCTAAATTGAGCTCAATTAAGCAGAGTCCTTCTTGAAAAGCTAACAGTTGCTCAGCTTGTCAAGAAATTCCCTGCATTTCATGAAACCCGGAGGTTCATCACCGCGTTCAAAAAAGTCAGCCGTATACCCTTATCCTCAGCAAGACGAATTTTAATATTGCTGGATCCTTAAATACGACCGATAGGCTGTCCCGAAACGTCGGTGAACACCTACCAACACACGTTGCGTAACATCCCAGAAGAGCCAAGGACTCAAAAGCGCGTCGCATTTCTGTTCTCCACCTTACGTGCCACTACGCACCAACATTTCTGTTCTCCACCTTACGTGCCACTACGCACCAACATTTCTGTTCTCCACCTTACGTGCCACTACGTACCAACACCTACAAATTTATGTTCTCCACCTTACGTGCCACTACGTACCAACACCTACAAATTTCTGTTCTCCACCTTACGTGCCACTACGTACCAACACCTACAAATTTCTGTTCTCCACCTTACGTGCCACTACGTACCAACACCTACAAATTTATGTTCTCCACCTTACGTGCCACTACGTACCAACACCTACAAATTTATGTTCTCCACCTTACGTGCCACTACGTACCAACACCTACAAATTTCTGTTCTCCACCTTACGTGCCACTACGTAACAACACCTACAAATTTCTGTTCTCCACCTTACGTGCCACTACGTACCAACACCTACAAATTTATGTTCTCCACCTTACGTGCCACTACGTAACAACACCTACAAATTTCTGTTCTCCACCTTACGTGCCACTACGTACCAACACCTACAAATTTATGTTCTCCACCTTACGTGCCACTACGTACCAACACCTACAAATTTCTGTTCTCCACCTTACGTGCCACTACGTACCAACACCTACAAATTTATGTTCTCCACCTTACGTGCCACTACGTACCAACACCTACAAATTTCTGTTCTCCACCTTACGTGCCTCTACGTACCAGCACCTACAAATTTCGTATACGCGCGGTTGTAACGTGCTGCGAAGTGTCGTACGAGTAATGAACACTCGAAGATTGAAGTAAGACTCCAATTGCACCTGTTATATGGGTGTGAAACTTGGTCTGTCACATTACGTGATTAGAGGAGACAGACGGCAAAGCACGTAAGTGATAGGGCGAGGGAGATCTGCTGAATGAATTAAGAAATATGAGATGAGTAGCACATGTAGCATGCAAAACAATATACAAGAAATGTAGGAGAGTTTACATTCAGGAAGACACGAAGCGACCAATTGGGAAAAAAAGACGTACTTGGGGGGATAATGTGTATTAAAATGGTTCTTGGGAGAGACCGGACCGGCCCTGGGGCCTACCCAGCCTCCTGCACAATAGGTACCGGGTCATTCCCGGGGGCAAAGCAGCCGGGGCGTGGCGTTGACCACCCACCCCCATCTAGCGCCGAGGTTAAAGAAAGAGTAGAGCTATACCTCTACTCCCCCTCTGGGCCTTCATGGCCTGTTCTAGGGTGACCTTTACCTTCAGGGTAAGATACAATGTCGACGTTTTCTGAAGAACGTAACAATATGAGACTTTAGGTCACCACAGCAGTGTTTATGAGGATTCTCCGATGTGACGCCGTGTCACCGGGCGAGTGATTACCGACGTTTCGAAAGATCGTCGATAACCACTCACCCAACGTCAAAACGTCACATCCCACACGCCCTGAATCCTCACAGTGACGATACTTCCGGTTGCCTATAAAGCACTGTATTTCTCGACTCGCTGAGCATTCAATTTCCAAGACCCTGCGTCGTGGTGTAGGTTAAACGCTAAGCGTCGGGTCGATATTTACAGAACAGACGGCAGTGTAAGACATCGGGGTGGATTGTAGGGGTCCGCGTCTTGTCGTAGCTACACTGGAAAGTCTGAAAGCGGAAGTGAACGTAGCCATGACATTGTGCGCACGCCAGATCATGCAGGGGTTTACACAGAAATGAGTTGACGGAAGACACAGAAGTGACTTCTGCGCGTGCTTTTAATCCTGAACAACGGATAATAAACTCGCTACTTAAGCAGACCAGAACTGCTTCTTCACTGTTACTTCCGCAGACGAATGTAAGTTAGACGGCGCACCGCAGCAGGGCGACACAATCGGGCGCTGTATCATTACTGTATATACAGTAGAACCTCGGTTATCCGAACTTCGCTTAACCGAAACTCGGGTTAACCGAAATGCCTGTCAGGCGCTGCGATTCCCAGAACTGCCTGCCGCGAGACACCTCTGAGCCTCTCGCCGTCAGTTTGTTGTCAAAAGTTGACGTGTGCGGACGAGTGTCAAATTGACATGTGTGCTGCTTACAGTACAGTTGTAACATTTGTGTGACGGTGATTGCAAACAGTGTCGGCTGGACGGAACGTGTTGTGATGACAACTGAACGGAAATTGGAGGTTGTGAGACGAATTGAAAGTTGCGAGATGTTGCGTAATGTGTTGTGATGACAACTGAACGGAAATTGGGGCTTGTGAGACGGATTGAAAGTGGTGAGATGTTGCGAAACGTGTTGTGATGACAACTGAACGGAAATTGGGGGTTGTGAGACGAATTGAAAGTGGCGAGATGTTGCGAAACGTGTTGTGATGACAACTGAACAGAAATTGGAGGTTGTGAGACGAATTGAAAGTGGCGAGATGTTGCGAAACGTGTTGTGATGACAACTGAACAGAAATTGGAGGTTGTGAGACGAATTGAAAGTGGCGAGATGTTGCGAAACGTGTTGTGATGACAACTGAACAGAAATTGGAGGTTGTGAGACGAATTGAAAGTGGCGAGATGTTGCGAAACGTGTTGTGATGACAACTGAACAGAAATTGGAGGTTGTGTGACGAATTGAAAGTGGCGAGATGTTGCGAAACGTGTTGTGATGACAACTGAACAGAAATTGGAGGTTGTGTGACGAATTGAAAGTGGCGAGATGTTGCGAAACGTGTTGTGATGACAACTGAACAGAAATTGGAGGTTGTGAGACGAATTGAAAGTGGCGAGATGTTGCGAAACGTGTTGTGATGACAACTGAACAGAAATTGGAGGTTGTGAGACGAATTGAAAGTGGCGAGATGTTGCGAAACGTGTTGTGATGACAACTGAACAGAAATTGGAGGTTGTGTGACGGATTGAAAGTGGCGAGATGTTGCGAAAGTGTTGTGATGACAACTGAACAGAAATTGGAGGTTGTGAGACGAATTGAAAGTGGCGAGATGTTGCGAAACGTGTTGTGATGACAACTGAACAGAAATTGGAGGTTGTGAGACGAATTGAAAGTGGCGAGATGTTGCGAAACGTGTTGTGATGACAACTGAACAGAAATTGGAGGTTGTGAGACGAATTGAAAGTGGCGAGATGTTGCGAAACGTGTTGTGATGACAACTGAACAGAAATTGGAGGTTGTGAGACGAATTGAAAGTGGCGAGATGTTGCGAAACGTGTTGTAATGACAACTGAACAGAAATTGGAGGTTGTGTGACGGATTGAAAGTGGCGAGATGTTGCGAAATGTGTTGTGATGACAACTGAACAGAAATTGGAGGTTGTGAGACGAATTGAAAGTGGCGAGATGTTGCGAAACGTGTTGTGATGACAACTGAACAGAAATTGGAGGTTGTGAGACGAATTGAAAGTGGCGAGATGTTGCGAAACGTGTTGTGATGACAACTGAACAGAAATTGGAGGTTGTGAGACGAATTGAAAGTGGCGAGATGTTGCGAAACGTGTTGTGATGACAACTGAACAGAAATTGGAGGTGTGTGACGAATTGAAAGTGGCGAGATGTTGCGAAACGTGTTGTGATGACAACTGAACAGAAATTGGAGGTTGTGTGACGGATTGAAAGTGGCGAGATGTTGCGAAATGTGTTGTGATGACAACTGAACAGAAATTGGAGGTTGTGAGACGAATTGAAAGTGGCGAGATGTTGCGAAACGTGTTGTGATGACAACTGAACAGAAATTGGAGGTTGTGAGACGAATTGAAAGTGGCGAGATGTTGCGAAACGTGTTGTGATGACAACTGAACAGAAATTGGAGGTTGTGAGACGAATTGAAAGTGGCGAGATGTTGCGAAACGTGTTGTGATGACAACTGAACAGAAATTGGAGGTTGTGAGACGAATTGAAAGTGGCGAGATGTTGCGAAACGTGTTGTGATGACAACTGAACAGAAATTGGAGGTTTGTGACGGATTGAAAGTGGCGAGATGTTGCGAAATGTGTTGTGATGACAACTGAACAGAAATTGGAGGTTGTGAGACGAATTGAAAGTGGCGAGATGTTGCGAAACGTGTTGTGATGACAACTGAACAGAAATTGGAGGTTGTGAGACGAATTGAAAGTGGCGAGATGTTGCGAAACGTGTTGTGATGACAACTGAACAGAAATTGGAGGTTGTGAGACGAATTGAAAGTGGCGAGATGTTGCGAAACGTGTTGTGATGACAACTGAACAGAAATTGGAGGTTGTGAGACGAATTGAAAGTGGCGAGATGTTGCGAAACGTGTTGTGATGACAACTGAACAGAAATTGGAGGTTGTGTGGACGGATTGAAAGTGGCGAGATGTTGCGAAATGTGTTGTGATGACAACTGAACAGAAATTGGAGGTTGTGAGACGAATTGAAAGTGGCGAGATGTTGCGAAACGTGTTGTGATGACAACTGAACAGAAATTGGAGGTTGTGTGACGGATTGAAAGTGGCGAGATGTTGCGAAATGTGTTTGTGATGACAACTGAACAGAAATTGGAGGTTGTGTGAGACGAATTGAAAGTGGCGAGATGTTGCGAAACGTGTTGTGATGACAACTGAACAGAAATTGGAGGTTGTGAGACGAATTGAAAGTGGCGAGATGTTGCGAAACGTGTTGTGATGACAACTGAACAGAAATTGGAGGTTGTGAGACGAATTGAAAGTGGCGAGATGTTGCGAAACGTGTTGTGATGACAACTGAACAGAAATTGGAGGTTGTGAGACGAATTGAAAGTGGCGAGATGTTGCGAAACGTGTTGTGATGACAACTGAACAGAAATTGGAGGTTGTGTGACGGATTGAAAGTGGCGAGATGTTGCGAAATGTGTTGTGATGACAACTGAACAGAAATTGGAGGTTGTGAGACGAATTGAAAGTGGCGAGATGTTGCGAAAAGTCGCGGAGGATTTCGGTGTTGGCATATCAACGGTTTGAGATTGGGTAAAATGGAAATCGAAACTCGAAGAACATTCGTCTAAAATGCCGAATGGAGGGACATTGCAGCCAAAAAAACGTTGTGAAAAAAGTTCAAACTAAAATATCAGATTTTTTTCGTAGCAATTTGTAGTGTTGTATTGTATTGTAAATACCGTACACTTGTAGTGTTGTATTGTATTGTAAATACCGTACACTTTATTGTGCATAAATTTTATTAACATAAGACGTGTTTCTAAATAAATGTTATTTTTATTGCACCTTATCACGTCAAGCCGAATTTCCGAATTATCGAAAATATTGCTTATCCGAAATCGGGGCCGCCCCCTTTATTTCGGACAACCGAGGATCTACTGTAATTATAATTATTGTAACGTGACCGACCGATTGCCTACCCTGCAGGAGCAGGGGGACACAACGTGCCCCTGAAGGCATTTAGATGGGGGGCAGTCATTCTTAATCTCGGCACCAGACGGCGGTAAGTGCTCAGTCTGACTTTCCGGCCGCTTTACCCCCTTCCGGGAATAAGTCCCCCGATACCAATTGAATAGGAGGCTGGGTGAGCCCCAGAGATGGTCTGGACCTTTCGGGAAGGACAAAATGTCTTCCCCCTGCTAGGTCTCGAACCCCGGATCCCCCAGTCCATAGTCTAGTCACTATACTGAGGTAGACTGGCTCCGTAGAAAATGAGGACGAGGTAGAGGAGGAGCAGAAGAATAAGAAGAAAATTATCCAAAGACGACAGTAGCCGGGTTCAACATGGGACCGACTTCCGTGACTAATCCACAGAACACGGCCGAAATTCAGCCACCGCCACTTCCACAACATTCCCAAGTGTTTCCCCATTTAGCATCCCATCACTGGATGCTAACAGCTTCATTAAACAAACCATAAATAAATGATGGCTATCTGGAAGTAACTGGACTAAACTGGCGACAATACACGTACGGCTGTGTTGTTAATATTGAGGGACGTAGAAGTGGGGTACGGGGGTGGGCAGCTGGTTACAGGAAATGGACAAATACAGCAGTGCGTCAGGCTGTGGTTCGCCACCTGGAAGGGTGGCGCGTCAGTCGCGGACACAGTGACACACAGTGGTTACAGCAAATGGACAAATACCGCAGTTTTACAGGCTGTGGTTCGCCACCTGCAGGGGGTGGCGCGTCAGTGGCAGACACAGTGACACACAGTGGTTACAGCAAATGGACAAATACCGCAGTTTTACAGGCTGTGGTTCGCCACCTGCAGGGGGTGGCGCGTCAGTGGCAGACACAATGACACGCATTGGGCAGCGGACGAAACGAAAGAGATGCAGGCGCACAGCAAGCAAAATAAACACACAACAAAGATCTATACAAAGACTGAATATGTAAGGAAAACAAACAGGAAAGAATGAAAGATACAAAGAAGAGTGTAAATGCTCTCAGATGTCCGTGTGATTGGTTAATCCTTTAAAGACTAAGATTAAATTGAATTACAGATAAAGATCCAGTCCCTACCGCGCAGTAACACACTCCGTCTCAGTTATACAAACCAGTCAGTTAATGTTGTACAGTGAAATAATCGCTGTTTGTTCTGAGATCCACACAAAACACATAAATACAGTCCGTACCGCGCAGTAAACACAAATCCGTCTCAGTTATACAAACCAGTCAGTTAATGTTGTACAGTGAAATAATCGCTGTTTGTTCTGAGATCCACACAAAACACATAAATACAGTCCGTACTGCGCAGTAAACACACTCCGTCTCAATTATACAAACCAGTCAGTTAATGCTGTACAGTGAAATAATCGCTGTTTGTTCTGAGATCCACACAAAACACATAAATACAGTCCGTACCGCGCAGTAAACACACTCCGTCTCAGTTATACAAACCAGTCAGTTAATGTTGTACAGTGAAATAATCGCTGTTTGTTCTGAGATCCACACAAAACACATAAATACAGTCCGTACCGCGCAGTAAACACACTCCGTCTCAGTTATACAAACCAGTCAGTTAATGTTGTACAGTGAAATAATCGCTGTTTGTTCTGAGATCCACACAAAACACATAAATACAGTCCGTACCGCGCAGTAAACACACTCCGTCTCAATTATACAAACCAGTCAGTTAATGTTGTACAGTGAAATAATCGCTGTTTGTTCTGAGATCCACACAAAACACATAAATACAGTCCGTACCGCGCAGTAAACACACTCCGTCTCAGTTATACAAACCAGTCAGTTAATGTTGTACAGTGAAATAATCGCTGTTTGTTCTGAGATCCACACAAAACACATAAATACAGTCCGTACCGCGCAGTAAACACACCCCGTCTCAGTTATACAAACCAGTCAGTTAATGTTGTACAGTGAAATAATCGCTGTTTGTTCTGAGATCCACACAAAACACATAAATACAGTCCGTACCGCGCAGTAAACACACTCCGTCTCAGTTATACAAACCAGTCAGTTAATGCTGTACAGTGAAATAATCGCTGTTTGTTCTGAGATCACACAAAACACATAAATACAGTCCGTACCGCGCAGTAAACACACTCCGTCTCAGTTATACAAACCAGTCAGTTAATGTTGTACAGTGAAATAATCGCTGTTTGTTCTGAGATCCACACAAAACACATAAATACAGTCCGTACCGTGCAGTAAACACACTCCGTCTCAGTTATACAAACCAGTCAGTTAACGCTGTACAGTGAAATAATCGCTGTTTGTTCTGAGATCCACACAAAACACATAAATACAGTCCGTACCGCGCAGTAAACACACTCCGTCTCAGTTATACAAACCAGTCAGTTAATGTTGTACAGTGAAATAATCGCTGTTTGTTCTCAGATCCACACAACACATAAATACAGTCCGTACCGCGCAGTAAACACACTCCGTCTCAGTTATACAAACCAGTCAGTTAATGTTGTACAGTGAAATAATCGCTGTTTGTTCTCAGATCCACACAACACATAAATACAGTCCGTACCGCGCAGTAAACACACTCCGTCTCAGTTATACAAACCAGTCAGTTAATGCTGTACAGTGAAATAATCGCTGTTTGTTCTGAGATCCACACAAAACACATAAATACAGTCCGTACCGCGCAGTAAACACACTCCGTCTCAGTTATACAAACCAGTCAGTTAATGCTGTACAGTGAAATAATCGCTGTTTGTTCTGAGATCCACACAAAACACATAAATACAGTCCGTACCGCGCAGTAAACACACTCCGTCTCAGTTATACAAACCAGTCAGTTAATGTTGTACAGTGAAATAATCGCTGTTTGTTCTGAGATCCACACAAAACACATAAATACAGTCCGTACCGCGCAGTAAACACACTCCGTCTCAGTTATACAAACCAGTCAGTTAATGTTGTACAGTGAAATAATCGCTGTTTGTTCTGAGATCCACACAAAACACATAAATACAGTCCGTACCGCGCAGTAAACACACTCCGTCTCAGTTATACAAACCAGTCAGTTAATGTTGTACAGTGAAATAATCGCTGTTTGTTCTGAGATCCACACAAAACACATAAATACAGTCCGTACCGCGCAGTAAACACACTCCGTCTCAGTTATACAAACCAGTCAGTTAATGTTTGTACAGTGAAATAATCGCTGTTTGTTCTGAGATCCACACAAACACACAAATACAGTCCGTACCGCGCAGTAAACACACTCCGTGTCAGTTATACAAACCAGTCAGTTAATGCTGTACAGTGAAACAATCGCTGTTTGTTCTGAGATCCACACAAAACACATAAATACAGTCCGTACCGCGCAGTAAACACACTCCGTCTCAGTTATACAAACCAGTCAGTTAATGCTGTACAGTGAAATAATCGCTGTTTGTTCTGAGATCCACACAAAACACATAAATACACTGTGTGGGCAGAACGTAGAATTGTTGAATGTTAAACCTGGTGGTACATATAGTGACCACTGGGCTTAAAAGGGTTAATTAATCACGCATATGGAAGAACATAACTTCCACACCACATAGAGGTAAGCGATCAGCTTCTACAAGACTCCCAGCACCTGTCTGCACACAGTGATGGAGCCAGGGACAATCTAACTCGGAACTCTCCAATCATCAAGTCTGTAATTTAAGTCACTGCAGTGACTGAAATATCCTGGCTAGATAAGGGGGAAATGCAAATACAGGGTGATTCAGGAAAAAAACTTAAAATATTTTGGGAGGTCATTGTAAAAATTTGGGATTTTCGAACATCTATTGTGAACTGTAACAAATTTGTCATTTCTGTATAACAAAAGTAATTTAAACATTAAATTAAAATTAAATTAACAGCAATTTCTCTTTCTCTATTACCATTCACAATGCTTCTGTATCTGTACATTCAAACAACTCTATCTCGGTAACCATTCACAATTAGACACGTGTACATATACACTTTCTTTCTCTCACAATGACCTATCACCTCCCAAAATATTGACTTTTTCTCCTGCATCATCCTGTATATACATATACATTGGCTGTGACGAGTTTAAGAATGAAAGGAGCTATACCTCTACTCCCCAATGTTACATTTACACAGACAGAACTGTGTATAAAGCAAAAATGTAAAAAACCGGAGACAGGAAAGATAAATACAATAGTGGACAAAGACGTATGACATATGCCAAGTTTTTCTGTCATATGCCATTTCATCAGCATTGTAACAACTGTTAAATACTGCCTGTCTTAACATTCAGTAATGACAAAAAAACTGATCATCTTCATCACAGGGTTGCAAAAGAAGCCTTAAGGCTGCGGTGCGTCCGTAGCATCTGCTGCGGGGCCCTTAAAAAAAAGTCATTTATCCCCAAACTGTACGCTAGATAGTTCGGTTTTCAGGCACTAATAATCCCCCTGCGATGTGTTTTCTTGTAGGTGAAAGTCGAACCACAGGATAAGTACAAGGTACAGTGAAATGTGCATCGAACCTGGCCGTATTCTCGAGCGGTAAGCCATCCAACTGGTGGCCATGCGCGATGTCGCTTAACTATAAAAAGCGGTGCTTCAGTATTCTAGCTTTCCTACGCTGTAAAGTGACCGCGTGCTTGTTTCTCTGTCATGAATCATTGACGAGATCGGCGTTAAAGGAAGCAACTTTACTGGTCACGGGTAAATATTTCACAGCACTGACAAATACACGCAGGATACAGCTTGAATTATTAAACAAGACAGAAAGTATTCACAGAGCAAAACAGTTTGGAAGCTTTATATTATACACGGCAGGCCCTCCATTTAACGGACTTCGGATTTAACGGACAAAAAATTTCTGTCCTAAAGGAAAAATTTAGAACCTTTTTTCTTTTATTCACGAAAAGAGCACGCCAAAAGGTGTGTGCAGTGGCGTGTACGAATTACTGAATGTACATTATAATAATATTGTATTCGTACTTATACATTATAACAACATTTAATACACCCTGTACATTGTAAGTTCGTTATTAATATATGTTTTTAAAATACATTCCATTTAACGGAATTTCGGCAACAGCGGACACCCCTTCCCCCAATTATTCCGTTAAATCGAGGGCCCACTCTATACCGTGCACTTTTGATAATTAATTAATTTTATTTCAATCCAACAAATGCACTACACTTTCTTTCAGTAATTTCTTGCCCCTACATATGTTTCGGCACACCTTGTGCCATCCTCAGGGGGATCGTCGAGAGTTCACAAAAAAGTGAGTGAAAAAGAATTGGGTGTGTTGAAGATTGTGAACTCTCGACGACCCCCCTGAGGATGGCAGAAGGTGTGCCGAAACATATGTAGGGGCAAGAAATCACTGAAAGAAAGTGTAGTGTATTTGCTGGATTGAAATAAAATTAATTAACTTTCGAAGCGTTCGCGTGACCATAGCAACTGACGAATAATGGTAGCGAAGGTAACCATGGTAACCAGAAAATCACTGGCAACGTTAGCAACCATAAGCAGTGGTAACTTTAGTAACACAGGCACGTTAGTAACCGAAGTAGTCGTATGTATGTCTTCATGCAAAGTGCCAGTTATTTCTGGCTGATTTTAACCAAACTTGAAAGTTTTTTTGACAGATTTCAGCAATAACTTCCAACACAAAACTTCACGTAAATCCGTCCAACGGGAGTCCAACTGTTTCACGCCAACAGACAGACCGACATGACTTAGCTCATAGCCGTTTTTCGCAACTTTTCGAAAGGGCCTTAAAATAAATAATGTTTGTGTTTAAAAAACCACAACCAGCGTCGTTCAATATCTGTACAGCACAGCACAAAGTTCTGCAGCAGACATATTTGTTTCCGAAAGGCGTCTTCTACAGTGTTTCGCCCACAAACTTCCGGCTGTTATCAGCACCGTAGTCTACTGGGTCACAACGGTCTTATTTGAGCCCTTCAAAGGACAGTTTGCTACCACAGTTTCGCTGAATATACACATTGCGAACTTTGTAAAGATAGCTACATACATGCTACGATAGCTACTGTACTGAAATGGACACAATAGCAATACACCGACTGGTGCTGCTATCTGGACATATATGAAGCTATTGCCGGTAACGATGGGCACAAACTTGAGCATACTGCCGTTAATTGCTGCGACCTTCTGTTCTTATCAGTAACTACTACCAACCCTGACATACGTCACACAATAACATTAGCCTTTTATGTAGGACCCATACAAATTATGTACTCATTTCACGACGCTGTCTGTATCCCAGACAATACACAGTCGAATTACTTTAGGATGACTGGTAACCGATTATTTCGTATCATGTGGAAGTGGCCGTGGCCTGGTTGGAGGTATTAACTTTAAAGGGTCGATGAAGACCAAAGAAAGTTGTCGGTATAGACTGTCTTCAGGCCGAAAGGATATGATGCTCCAACTTGGTGATATTAGTCAAAGGTAACGCAGCCAAGTGGTGTGCACTGCACACTTCTAGTTACGGTGCTGCCTTTAGACTGTTTCGTTGGGCGTCAAACTGGACCAGCACGCAGGCTAGGTGCCCGCCACTGCTGGCATAACAACGGCGAGCAGGCCGTCAGCAAATGACATAACCAAGACAACGTGTTGCGAAAGACTGTTGGTTGCACGGCGTGTCTCAATCCGTATGACGAGTACAATGTAACGGATCGAATTACGTATCACAAAATGTCTCCTTTTACGATTTTCTGTTCACCCACAATGATGACATGCAGTAGATCACCACACGGCACAGAGTTCAGAGTTACGTCTCGTAATTCATCAGATATCCATCGCACCAAAAGCTGTTTCAAACTGCAGTTGTAGAGTTCAGAAGTCACGTTACGTACAGACTTTCCGTTTGATTAACAGGTTATAAGAAAAATCGACAATTTCAACTCTCAGTTATGTTGGACCGACATTAACACAAAGTGTGCGCTTCTGAGGTGTAAGTCAAACACTATTTGCCACAAATAGTCTAAATATATCAAATGTTTTGAAACAACAATACCACATTACACAGAACAACACATAGTATAATGGAGCGTTTCGCTTGTGATGTGTTGAGTTTCGTGTATTACGGATTTACGAACGACTATACTTCTCAACAAATAAATTCTGTTTAAAATGTTAGGTGTAATTTATATTAAACGTTAATTATAAAGCGTAAAGATTTTAGACTTACCCATACAAAGAGAATTCAGTTGTGTCTCCACTCTCTGTGCATCATGTAATCACCACAATGCAACTAGATATTAATTCCTTGTTTACGAAAATAAACATACACAAACGTGTCCGAAAAATTCAGAGCGTTGTACAAATTCTTTCACATCTGACACACAAGTAAGAACCTGCTCATAAACACTCACAAATATTATAACCTCCAAAACGTTCTCTGACAACACCACAAACAACAGCAATTCAGAGAAGTACAAAACATAACAACTGAAATGCTATCACTCAAGACCTGTATGCAACGTTACGTAATCACATTACGTGTTTCACAATCCGCACTTTTCTAATATTCATCTGTACGGCTATTTACGATAACGATCATTCTTCCGAACAGAACACACGATGCGTGGTAGGTGCGCTGGTCTGACGCCAGGCCGCAGCACTATCATGCTCACACGTTCAGACCGGCAAGCCAACTGAATAGAACTCCACTTTGCCATGCGATACTATACCCCTCCGTCCGTCCCCCCCCTCCCCCCCGCCCCACCCTCATACCACAGGCCAGCATAACAGCCCGCGACGTGTGTTTACTGCATATGAATTTAATGCACAGTACCGATCACGTCAGCGGGGAAAGTTTGTTTTATAACAATAAAGCCGGTAGATTTCCCCAGAAATAAAGGAGAAGAATTACAAAATCATAGCAGAGTTCAAGTTGACTTCAACTCGTAAATGGCTGTTGCCTTATTAGGAGTTCTATTAAACAACACAAATGCTGACATCAGCTGCATGTGCTGATATAATTAAATCTATCACATTTATGCGTCACAGAGTTATTGTGTGGGTGTTTGTGTTCTCTAAACCCTTATATGTTACATACGTTAAAGACGGTCATTAATATTGGTTCTGCCTGCTTTAAATTCATTTGGTCTTTTAGATAATCAGTGAAAGAAACGTGTCCTGCCATCTCTGAACACTTAAAAGTAACTAGAAGTAACGGGAACATAAATACTCAAGTTACCATGGAGACATTCTGATAAATTCATGTTCAAAATGGCGTTACCCTATATCTCCTTGTCTACTGTCACGCCTGTGTGAATGTACATTGCGTTCTGTCTTATGGCTGTTACAATATCACGTCATCTTTCGGCGTATAATTCAAAACGGTACAGCAAAGCTTTTCCACGCCCTTTTCTTTATTTATAACAAAAAATTCTTCAGTCAGTTTCCATGGTAGCGTAAAATTCATATTGATTAAAAACCACGAATGGTTTGGTTTCACGCAGGGCTTCTTTGAGCCGGCATTTATAACAGACAACAGTTGCTGGGTCGACAAACGGATACTGCGTGTAGGTGAACGGTTGTTGGGTACTGTCGAACGGTTGTTGGGTACTGTCGAACGGTTGTTGGGTACTGTCCAACGGTTGTTGGGTACTGTAGAACGGTTGTTGGGTACTGTCGAACGGTTGTTGGGTACTGTCGAACGGTTGTTGGGTACTGTCCAACGGTTGTTGGGTACTGTAGAACGGTTGTTGGGTACTGTCGAACGGTTGTTGGGTACTGTCGAACGGTTGTTGGGTACTGTCGAACGGTTGTTGGGTACTGTCGAACGGTTGTTGGGTACTGTAGAACGGTTGTTGGGTACTGTCGAACGGTTGTTGGGTACTGTAGAACGGTTGTTGGGTACTGTCCAACGGTTGTTGGGTACTGTCGAACGGTTGTTGGGTACTGTCGAACGGTTGTTGGGTACTGTCCAACGGTTGTTGGGTACTGTAGAACGGTTGTTGGGTACTGTCGAACGGTTGTTGGGTACTGTCGAACGTTTGTTGGGTACTGTAGAACGGTTGTTGGGTACTGTCGAACGGTTGTTGGGTACTGTAGAAAGGTTGTTGGGTACTGTAGAACGGTTGTTGGGTACTGTAGAACGGTTGTTGGGTACTGTCGAACGGTTGTTGGGTACTGTCGAACGGTTGATGGGTACTGTAGAACGGTTGTTGGGTACTGTCGAACGGTTGTTGGGTACTGTCGAACGTTTGTTGGGTACTGTCGAACGGTTGTTGGGTACTGTCGAACGGTTGTTGGGTACTGTCCAACGGTTGTTGGGTACTGTCGAACGGTTGTTGGGTACTGTCGAACGGTTGTTGGGTACTGTCGAACGGTTGTTGGGTACTGTCGAACGGTTGTTGGGTACTGTAGAACGGTTGTTGGGTACTGTCGAACGGTTGTTGGGTACTGTAGAACGGTTGTTGGGTACTGTCCAACGGTTGTTGGGTACTGTCGAACGGTTGTTGGGTACTGTCGAACGGTTGTTGGGTACTGTCGAACGGTTGTTGGGTACTGTCGAACGGTTGTTGGGTACTGTAGAACGGTTGTTGGGTACTGTCGAACGGTTGTTGGGTACTGTAGAACGGTTGTTGGGTACTGTCGAACGGTTGTTGGGTACTGTCGAACGGTTGTTGGGTACTGTCGAACGGTTGTTGGGTACTGTCGAACGGTTGTTGGGTACTGTCGAACGGTTGTTGGGTACTGTCGAACGGTTGTTGGGTACTGTCGAACGGTTGTTGGGTACTGTCGAACGGTTGTTGGGTACTGTCGAACGGTTGTTGGGTACTGTCGAACGGTTGTTGGGTACTGTCGAACGGTTGTTGGGTACTGTCGAACGGTTGTTGGGTACTGTCGAACGGTTGTTGGGTACTGTCCAACGGTTGTTGGGTACTGTCGAACGGTTGTTGGGTACTGTCGAACGGTTGTTGGGTACTGTCCAACGGTTGTTGGGTACTGTCGAACGGTTGTTGGGTACTGTCGAACGGTTGTTGGGTACTGTCGAACGGTTGTTGGGTACTGTCCAACGGTTGTTGGGTACTGTCGAACGGTTGTTGGGTACTGTCGAACGGTTGTTGGGTACTGTCGAACGGTTGTTGGGTACTGTCGAACGGTTGTTGGGTACTGTCCAACGGTTGTTGGGTACTGTCGAACGGTTGTTGGGTACTGTCGAACGGTTGTTGGGTACTGTCGAACGGTTGTTGGGTACTGTCGAACGGTTGTTGGGTACTGTCGAACGGTTGTTGGGTACTGTCGAACGGTTGTTGGGTACTGTCGAACGGTTGTTGGGTACTGTCGAACGGTTGTTGGGTACTGTCGAACGGTTGTTGGGTACTGTCGAACGGTTGTTGGGTACTGTCCAACGGTTGTTGGGTACTGTCCAACGGTTGTTGGGTACTGTCGAACGGTTGTTGGGTACTGTCGAACGGTTGTTGGGTACTGTCCAACGGTTGTTGGGTACTGTCCAACGGTTGTTGGGTACTGTCGAACCTGTGCAAGTACTGTAGTTTTTTTTTCATTTTTTCCTTAACTGAGACCAAACAATGTTTTATAAATACAGCAGTGGCTCAGCTGTTCACCCTCCAAAACACTCAGTAATTTTACTAACAGAAGAATCAGCATTTTTAACCTAGATATCTCGTGCGTAACTTTGAAACGTTGATCGCAGGGACAAGCGTCTTTTCGTTAAATCAAGAGCTGTCATTATGTCAAACTGTCAACACACGTGCTGCAACAGTCACGTTGTCACTGCCTTCACACATTAAAGCGTCAGGTCGCTTGCAGTTTAGCAACTGAAGTCTAGTGTCACAGTCGCAAGATGTAAGGTTCTCACGGCTGAAGCTACCGTCTACTGTCGTGTGACGCCGTGTAGTTACATACACAGTTACGAACATTTCGTTGGAAGAACCCGCAGCATCACTCTATTACCCTGAACATGGACGCAGTTAGTTCTTCCGAAACACTCATCTACAAGACAACAAGGCCTTCATAATGAAAGCTGTTAGAACTTCACAGTCCACTGCCATGCCGTCTGTCTGACGAACGGTGCGAGAGACTGACAGGATCCGTGGACCTACTTCATTGTGTATTCTGTTAATGAATGAAACAACGATTAAAATTCATGACAGCTGGTGGAGGAGTGGGGGAGGAGAGACACGGAACTGACGTGGTAATGTCGTAACCGGACATCCGGTCTGGAGGATATATGGAAGGTTTCATCTTCCGGTGCGAAATGAAGTAACAATTGAAAAAGTGTGAAAGGCGAGTCTACCCAGCTGCCTAATATCACCCTTAATTCGGGGCTGGGGTGGGTGGGGGGTGAACTGAAAGGAAGTGTTTGCCTTTACAAAGACCCGCGAAAATTCGGAGAAAGTATACTGTGTAGGAGACATTTCGGAGCGTTGGATCATTTCATGAAGACGAGACAGGACCTCTTAAATGCATGATAGGGTCAGAGAAACAGGGTAACCTCAATCCATTCCATGACGAAGGACACAGGGGCCTCTAAAACGTTGCACTTCGCCCCAAATTCGCTCGGCAGCCATGTTATCACTTACAGTCACCGTGTTAAGACTTAAGCCTTGGAGACTTTGCTCTGAATGGGTTTGAAACGTCGTCAGCTGTAAGATAAGGTAACTAAAACCCACAAATACACACAATTCTATGAAAATATAGTATAAACAATTTCTCGTATTTTTTTTATCTTATGTAATTTTTGCCTGTTGGGCGTTAATCAGTTTTAAATGCTGTACAACAGTGCATTATACAGTAAGATACAGCAACTACAGCTAACAAATGCTGTACAACAGTGCATTGAGCAGTAAGATACAGCAACTACAGCTAACAAATGCTGTACAACAGTGCATTATACAGTAAGATACAGCAACTACAGCTAACAAATGCTGTACAACAGTGCATTGAGCAGTAAGATACAGCAACTACAGCTAACAAATGCTGTACAACAGTGCATTGAGCAGTAAGATACAGCAACTACAGCTAACAAATGCTGTACAACAGTGCATTATACAGTAAGATACAGCAACTACAGCTAACAAATGCTGTACAACAGTGCATTGAGCAGTAAGATACAGCAACTACAGCTAACAAATGCTGTACAACAGTGCATTTGAGCAGTAAGATACAGCAACTACAGCTAACAAATGCTGTACAACAGTGCATTGAGCAGTAAGATACAGCAACTACAGCTAACAAATGCTGTACAACAGTGCATTATACAGTAAGATACAGCAACTACAGCTAACAAATGCTGTACAACAGTGCATTGAGCAGTAAGATACAGCAACTACAGCTAACAAATGCTGTACAACAGTGCATTGAGCAGTAAGATACAGCAACTACAGCTAACAAATTGCTGTACAACAGTGCATTGAGCAGTAAGATACAGCAACTACAGCTAACAAATGCTGTACAACAGTGCATTGACAGTAAGATACAGCAACTACAGCTAACAAATGCTGTACAACAGTGCATTGAGCAGTAAGATACAGCAACTACAGCTAACAAATGCTGTACAACAGTGCATTGAGCAGTAAGATACAGCAACTACAGCTAACAAATGCTGTACAACAGTGCATTGAGCAGTAAGATACAGCAACTACAGCTAACAAATGCTGTACAACAGTGCATTGAGCAGTAAGATACAGCAACTACAGCTAACAAATGCTGTACAACAGTGCATTATACAGTAAGATACAGCAACTACAGCTAACAAATGCTGTACAACAGTGCATTGAGCAGTAAGATACAGCAACTACAGCTAACAAATGCTGTACAACAGTGCATTGAGCAGTAAGATACAGCAACTACAGCTAACAAATGCTGTACAACAGTGCATTGAGCAGTAAGATACAGCAACTACAGCTAACAAATGCTGTACAACATGTTATGACAGTAAGATCAAACTACAGCTAACATAATGCTGTAAACAGTGATTGAGCAGTTAGTATACGCTAATAAGCTAACAAATGCTTACAAAGTGCATTATTAATATGAAATTTCAGCTATACAGCTAAAAAATTGCTGTACATACAGTGCATTTGAGCAGTTTTGGATTTCAGCATTCTGCTAACAATGCTGTATAACAGGCATTTGAGCAGTATGATACAGCAACTACGCTAACAATGCTGTTCAACATGCATTGTAGCAGTAAGATCCAGCACTAACAGCTAACAATGCTGTAAAGTGCATTGTGGGTTCAGGAAGTACAGCAACTACAGCTACAAATTGCTGTACAACTAGTGCATTGAGCAGTAGATTACAGTACTACAGCTACTAAATGCTGTACAACTGTGCATTGTAGCTATAGATTACAGCATCACAGCTCCAAATTCTGTACACAGTGCATTTTGCAGTAGTACAGCAACTACAGCTAACAATTCGTATCACAGTGCATTGAGCAATGATACAGCACTACAGCTATCAAATGCTGTACAACAGTGCACTTGAGCAGTAAGTTACAGCAACTACAGCTACAAATTGTCAACAGTGCATTGAGCAGTAAGTTACTGCAACTACAGTACACAATACATTTTGAATACTATTTATAATATATAATGTATACTATATATTATCACCTATGTATAAAATAGATATATATATTTATTATATATAATTTATTAATGCATATTTTATTACTATCTTATAATTTTGCTTCTGGTTTCATTGCTGTATCTTACTGTTTAATGCACTGTTATGGCCATTGTTCGATATTACCTTGTCGCGACAGCGTAAACATAGTGGTAGAGTCATATATTGTGGTGTTCTGGGTTTCCACACCGGTATTTCTGATCACCCTGTAGTAGCATATTGTTACTGTCCCGTCCATAATTTCTGATCACCCTGTAGTAGCATATGTTACTGTCCAGTCCATAATTTCTGATCACCATGTAGTAACATATTGTTACTGCCAGTCTATAATTTCGATCACCTGTAGTGCACAGTGTTACTGCCAGTCCTAATTTCTGATCACCTGTACTAGCATATTGTTACAGCCCAGTCATAATTTCGATCACCCTGTAGTAGCAAGTGTTACTGCCCAGTCCATAATTTCTGATCACCCTGTACTAGCATATTGTTACGCCAGTCTAAAAATTTCCGATCACTTGTAGTAGCACAGTGTTACTGCACAGTCCATAATTTCTGATCACCCTGTACTAGCATTATTGTTACAGCCCAGTCAATAATTTCCGATCACCCTGTAGTAGCACAGTGTTACGCCCAGTCCATAATTTCTGATCACCCTGTACTAGCATATTGTTACAGCCCAGTCAATAATTTCCGATCACCTTGTAGTAGCACAGTGTTACGCCCAGTCCATAATTTCTGATCACCTGTACTAGCATATTGTTACAGCCCAGTCCTATAATTTCCGATCACCCTGTAGTAGCACAGTGTTACTGCCCAGTCCATAATTTCTGATCACCCTGTACTAGCATATTGTTACAGCCCAGTCCATAATTTCTGATCACCCTGTACTAGCATATTGTTACAGCCCAGTCCATAATTTCCGATCACCCTGTAGTAGCATATTAGTAAATGTACTGTAGTAATGCTAGAGAAACTATGTACAAGCACTGACATAGCTTGTCAGTGTGGAAGATTCTGTTCACACAGACCGAACAGAAAACGAAAGTGCGCAAGTCTGTGATAGCTGCAAAGAGAAATCAGATTCTGAGGTTACTGACAAGGAGAACACTTAAAGTTTACATGCTGTGACGGCAATACATCTTCAGAGTGCGTTAATCAGGAGGGAAATTTTAAAACAAAAGAAGCCATACACTGTGTATATACTGTACATATATATGGTGTATATATATATATGCAGTGGCACAGAGGCCAGTTTCTGAGGCTGATAGATCGATACACAAAGTACAGTCCAGGCAGAAACATGTAAAACATTGTACAAAGAAAGTTCAATAAGCAATGTTTCATACTTTACAAAAATTAAATCAGAAGCCATCAAAATGTTATATGCATTACACTTATTGTCGACCTCGGTGGACTAGTGGTTAGCGTGCTCGCCACTGGACCCAAGGTTCGCGGGTTCGATCCCGACCGAGGTAGATGGATTTTTAAGGGTGATAAAAATCCGCAGCACAACTTCCTTCGGTAGATTTACGGCATGAATAGAACTAGTAATGCTCGTAAGCAAAATTCAGCGGCCATTTCTCACCCAAGTTTGAGTTTGAGTCAAACAGCGCGGCCAGTGAGCTGGTCACTCACTGCCACAAATGCACAAGACCAAGTAACCTCGGAAAGAGGAGGCCCAAGACCATATAGGACTGTCGAGCCAAACACATTCACGTATCTGTCCCATCGTGGCAAGAGTGTGAAAATTTCGTTGAGATAGAAAATCGGACTTTCACGAGTAGCCATTTCCACTTCCTCGCTTCCTAATCACTGTGCCATACCAACTGCATTCCTGTTTGTCTTGTCTGAGCTGTTAGACGACGCAACAACGTCGCACAGCCTGTCTTCTGTCGCGACGAAATTTTTAAAATTAATTCAAGGATTGGAACAGGACAACGTACATATAAACGTAATAGTGAGACGCGTTCCCGTAACCATTGTTGCCGTAGAAAAGCAGTAAGTATTACATATTCTGTGTGTCTGTAGCCTTAGTTATCCAGCATGCAAAGCGCATGCGCCGTATTATATTGTCATCTGTGGCCTGTCTGGCTGTACCATATTTTTCCACATTATCTCATAAACGGCACGATTTTCGGAAAAAAGTTATTGAACATAAAATGTGTGTTTTGATTTTCTCTACAACTTTTGTCTGAAACATTTCTTATTCTAATAAGAATTCAGCCACATATTATCATAAATGTACATAGGTCTTCATGTAAAGTACCTGTTATTATTGTCAGATTTTAATGAAACTTGAATTTTCTCGACAGAGTTGCGAAACATCCTGAAATATCTAATTTAAAGAAAATCCGTCTAGTGGGAGCCGAATTGTTCAATGCGGAGGGAGTGACGGAAGGACAGACAGACATGACGAAGCACATACTCCCTTCTCGAAATTTCGCAAACGTGCCCAAAGATCTATAATTATGCTTGGGTACTGTGTTGAAAAATAATGATAGTTATGTCGAATAAACGAGCTGTATTTAACACTGTACCGACTTATTACGTAAGTTTTGCAGTCTACGGAATGTGACAACGTGTCTGCACTCACGCCGCCACTACTCGATGTCTCCAAGTGACACAAAGCCCCTAAATCCACGTAACAAGCTGCTTGCTAAACACTAAATTAGTTCAAAAATTCCCTACAATTTATGCAACCCGAACGTTCGATATTATATCATATCACAACGTTTCGCCAATAGATCCCATCATAAAGCAGATAAATCCAATTAACGCACAACATATTTTCTCAACGTGCGTTTTAATATTATCCTCCTACGTCTCCAATGTGGTCTATTTCCTTCACGTTTTCCAGATAAAAACTTTGTACGAACTCATAATGATTCCCATGCGTGCTACGTGCTCCGTTAATCTCATGCTACTTGATCTGACTGTTCTAATAATATATGGTAGACAATGTAAGTTATGAAGCTCTTCATTACGCGACTTTATCGCACTTCCTGTGATTACGGGGCAAAATACTTGCCGCAGTCTGTACCTTCCTAAAGGACAAGGACGGAGTGTGTTTACTGCGCGGTACGGACTGTATTTATGTGTTTTGTGTGGATCTCACAACAAACAGCGATTATTTCACTGTACAACATTAACTGACTGGTTTGTATAACTGAGACGGAGTGTGTTTACTGCGCGGTACGGACTGTATTTATGTGTTTTGTGTGGATCTCAGAACAAACAACGATTATTTCACTGTACAGCATTAACTGACTGGTTTGTATAACTGAGACGGAGTGTGTTTACTGCGCGGTACGGACTGTATTTATGTGTTTTGTGTGGATCTCAGAACAAACAGCGATTATTTCACTGTACAACATTAACTGACTGGTTTGTATAACTGAGACGGAGTGTGTTTACTGCGCGGTACGGACTGTATTTATGTGTTTTGTGTGGATCTCAGAACAACAGCGATTATTTCACTGTACAACATTAACTGACTGGTTTGTATAACTGAGACGGAGTGTGTTTACTGCGCGGTACGGACTGTATTTATGTGTTTTGTGTGGATCTCAGAACAAACAGCGATTATTTCACTGTACAACATTAACTGACTGGTTTGTATTAACTGAGACGGAGTTGTGTTTACTGCGCGGTACGGACTGTATTTATGTGTTTTGTGTGGATCTCAGAACAAACAGCGATTATTTCACTGTACAACATTAACTGACTGGTTTGTATAACTGAGACGGGTGTGTTTACTGCGCGGTACGGACTGTATTTATGTGTTTTGTGTGGATCTCAGAACAAACAGCGATTATTTCACTGTACAACATTAACTGACTGGTTTGTATAACTGAGACGGAGTGTGTTTACTGCGCGGTACGGACGTATTTATGTTTTGGTGGATCTCAGAACAAACAGGATTATTTCACTGTACAACATTAACTGACTGTTTGTAAACTGAGACGAGTGTGTTTACTGCGCGGTACGACTGTATTTATGTGTTTTGTGTGGATCTCAGAACAAACAGCGATTATTTCACTGTACAACATTAACTGACTGGTTTGTATAACTGAGACGGAGTGTGTTTTACGCGCGGTACGGACTGTATTTATGTGTTTTGTGTGGATCTCAGAACAAACAGCGATTATTTCACTGTACAACATTAACTGACTGGTTTGTATAACTGAGACGGAGTGTGTTTACTGCGCGGTACGGACTGTATTTATGTGTTTTGTGTGGATTCAGAACAAACAGCGATTATTTCACTGTACAACTTACTATGTTGTATACTAACGAGTGTGTTACTGCCGTACGACTGTATTTATGTGTTTGTGATCTCAAACAAACAGCGATATTTCACTGTACAACATAACTGATGTTTGTATAACTGAGACGAGTGTTTACTGCGCGTCGGACTGTATTTGTTTTGTGGGATCTCAGAACAAACAGCGATTATTTCACTGTACAACATTAACTGACTGTTGTATAACTGAGACGGAGTGTGTTTACTGCGCGTACGGACTGTATTTGTGTTTTGTGTGGATCTCAGAACAACAGCGATTATTTCATGTACACATTAATGATGGTTTGTAAACTGAAGAGTGTGTTTACTGCGCGTACGGCTGATTTATTTTTTTGACTCAAACAACGCGTTATTTATGTACACCATGTTTACTGAACAGTGTTCGCCGACACGTTTGTGTTTTGTGTGGATCTAAAAACAGTTATTATGTACAACATAATGATGGTTGTATAACTGAGACGGAGTTGTTTACTGCGCGTACGGACTGATTTTGTGTTTGTGTGGATTCGAACAAACGCGATTTTTCTGTACAACATTAACTGACTGGTTGTATAACGAGACGGAGTGTTTTACTGCGCGTACGGACTGTATTTTGTTTTGTGTGGATCTCAGAACAAACAGCGTTATTTCCTGTACAACATTAACTGACTGGTTTGTATACAGAACGGATGTGTTTACTGCGCGGTACGGACTGTTATTTATGTGTTTTGTGTGGATCTCAGAACAAACAGCGATTATTTCACTGTACAACATTAACTGACTGTTTGTATACTGAGACGGAGTGTGTTTACTGCGCGGTACGGACTGTATTTATGTGTTTTGTGTGGATCTCAGAACAAACAGCGATTATTTCACTGTACACATTAACTGACTGGTTTGTATAACTGAGACGGAGTGTGTTTACTGCGCGGTACGGACTGTATTTATGTGTTTTGTGTGGATCTCAGAACAAACAGCGATTATTTCACTGTACAACATTAACTGACTGGTTTGTATAACTGAGACGGAGTGTGTTTACTGCGCGGGTTACGGACTGTATTTTATGTGTTTTGTGTGGATCTCAGAACAAACAGCGATTATTTCACTGTACAACATTAACTGACTGGTTTGTATAACTGAGACGGAGTGTGTTTACTGCGCGGTACGGACTGTATTTATGTGTTTTGTGTGGATCTCAGAACAAACAGCGATTATTTCACTGTACAACATTAACTGACTGGTTTGTATAACTGAGACGGAGTGTGTTTACTGCGCGGTACGGACTGTATTTATGTGTTTTGTGTGGATCTCAGAACAAACAGCGATTATTTCACTGTACAACATTAACTGACTGGTTTGTATAAACTGAGACGGAGTGTGTTTACTGCGCGGTACGGACTGTATTTATGTGTTTTGTGTGGATCTCAGAACAAACAGCGATTATTTCACTGTACAACATTAACTGACTGGTTTGTATAACTGAGACGGAGTGTGTTTACTGCGCGGTACGGACTGTATTTTTGTGTTTTGTGTGGATCTCAGAACAAACAGCGATTATTTCACTGTACAACATTAACTGACTGGTTTGTATAACTGAGACGGAGTGTGTTTACTGCGCGGTACGGACTGTATTTATGTGTTTTTGTGTGGATCTCAGAACAAACAGCGATTATTTCACTGTACAACATTAACTGACTGGTTTGTATAACTGAGACGGAGTGTGTTTACTGCGCGGTACGGACTGTATTTATGTGTTTTGTGTGGATCTCAGAACAAACAGCGATTATTTCACTGTACAACATTAACTGACTGGTTTGTATAACTGAGACGGAGTGTGTTTACTGCGCGGTACGGACTGTATTTATGTGTTTTGTGTGGATCTCAGAACAAACAGCGATTATTTCACTGTACAACATTAACTGACTGGTTTGTATAACTGAGACGGAGTGTGTTTACTGCGCGGTACGGACTGTATTTATGTGTTTTGTGTGGATCTCAGAACAAACAGCGATTATTTCACTGTACAACATTAACTGACTGGTTTGTATAACTGAGACGGAGTGTGTTTACTGCGCGGTACGGACTGTATTTATGTGTTTTGTGTGGATCTCAGAACAAACAGCGATTATTTCACTGTACAACATTAACTGACTGGTTTGTATGACTGAGACGGAGTGTGTTTACTGCGCGGTACGGACTGTATTTTTGTGTTTTGTGTGGATCTCAGAACAAACAGCGATTATTTCACTGTACAACATTAACTGACTGGTTTGTATAACTGAGACGGAGTGTGTTTACTGCGCGGTACGGACTGTATTTTTGTGTTTTGTGTGGATCTCAGAACAAACAGCGATTATTTCACTGTACAACATTAACTGACTGGTTTGTATAACTGAGACGGAGTGTGTTTACTGCGCGGTACGGACTGTATTTATGTGTTTTGTGTGGATCTCAAACAAACAGCGACTATTTCACTGTACAACATTAGCTGACTGGTTTGTATAACTGAGACGGAGTGTGTTTACTGCGCGGTACGGACTGTATTTTTGTGTTTTGTGTGGATCTCAGAACAAACAGCGATTATTTCACTGTACAACATTAACTGACTGGTTTGTATAACTGAGACGGAGTGTGTTTACTGCGCGGTACGGACTGTATTTATGTGTTTTGTGTGGATCTCAAACAAACAGCGACTATTTCACTGTACAACATTAGCTGACTGGTTTGTATAACTGAGACGGAGTGTGTTTACTGCGCGGTACGGACTGGATCTTTAAATCTATTTCATGTTAATCTTAGTCTTTAAAGAGTTAATCTTTATACGCTTAAACAAGGGAATAGAATACAAAACTGTCTGAAACGCTACGTGGTAATCTAACCCGACCCCAGTTTTTTTTTTGTGAATAAATTTTTGATCTGTCACTCTCGTTTCGAAATAAATTAAATCCCACATTTCGGAATGATTTATATACACTCAATGGCCAACAGAGACTCAGGGAAATTCTTCTCCGTGTTTACGCTGCAGGACCTTTGTTTGGAGTGTCTGTGCGTGCGATTAGGCAGTGTGATAAACCGTACCGTATGGTGCGTCGTTTTCCGGTTAGGTAAAATAAAAGCAGGACGAGAGGGGTTAAAACTTTTGTGACCACATTTACAGCATACAAAACGTTTATTCAGCGCCTGTTCGGTCCGTCTGTGTTTCCGGTTATTATGTGGATACAACTGAAATTGACAGAGGCGGCAAAGCATTGCTGTCATTGAATCTACTTTCAAACTCCAGTAATTGCAGATGGTAATCTTATAAGAGGAAGAAAAAAAAGCAAAGACACAAATAAAGAATGAATGAGTAAACGGAAAGGGGAGAACGAAAGACGCTTGTAAGGTCATTAGTTCCTTCTCTCATTTTTTTTTCAGGTTTCTCTTTTACTTCGAAACTACGGTAGCACCTATCTACCAAACTACACGGTGGAGTCTGTTGGTTATTAAGTACTTAAATACCTGCCGGTGACCACCCACCCCCATATACTACTACTACTACTACTACTACTACTACTACTACTACTACTACTCCTTGGCTCTACGGCCCTCTGAGAGCCTTGGCCTATAGGTAAAGCAACCCCATTACAGGCCCTTAGTGTTCCAGGAAGTTGAGGCTCACAGATTTATAGACAATCGGCACATGAAGGTGGTAAGGTTGTCAGCCCTACGCACCGGCCGCCTTTACCCCCCAGGAAATACTCCTGGTACTCATTTCTGTTAGAGGCTGAGTCGACCCCAGGGCCATAGTGCGACCGGAAGGATTATGTCGATGAAAAATTCCAATGACACCATCGGGAATCGAACCCGCGACCTTCCGGCTTGTAACGCAGTGCCACCCCCATCTAGTGCTGGGGTTAAAGAATGAGTACAGCTATACCTCTACTCCCCCTCTGGGCCTTCATGTCCTGTTCTAGGGAGACCTTTACCTTTACCTTTACCTTCATGTCTGCTGTTGTAAACCTACACACGTCAAAGTGCCGTAGAAAGGAATCAATAAAATCACCGTAAAGTAACGTAATGCAATTTTAAAACGATCCATCGCCGTTGTGTTTTCGAACACAACAATTCATTAATAATATTACCTCAGCAACATGTTTCGGCCCAACGGATCATCATCAGGTTGGCAAGAATGGCAGATTAAATACACACTTTCGAATGCAATTTTTCCCCCAATGCCGCAACAGCCCTCAGTGGGCCACGGCCTCCTCAGTATCGAGGATTCACGATCACACTCAAACACACCACACAAGGTAAGACTCCTCTGGACGAGTGATCAGCCCGACTAAGAGACCTCTACCTGACAACACACAATACTCACAACAGACAGACTTCCATGCCCTCGGCGGGATTCGAACCCGCAATCCCAGTAGGCGAGCGGCCGTAGCCCCACGCCTTAGACAGCGCGGCCATTGGGATCGGCTTTGAAACTAAACAGAGATCGCAATTTATTGCATTTATAGATATTATATATAACGGAGTATATATATATAATTATGTTTTACAATGTTGAGGGACAGATTTAGAAAAGTCAATAAAAATGTTGTTAAAAGTTAAAAATTAAAATTAGAAGTTAAAACTTTGTGGACAAGAAGGTACTTCTACGTGTATAGCGGTCTGTCGTAAAGTGCAGTGCCTTTTGTACTTCTACGTGTATAGCGGTCTGTCGTAAAGTGCAGTGCCTTTTGTACTTCTACGTGTATAGCGGTCTGTCGTAAAGTGCAGTGCCTTTTGTACTTCTACGTGTATAGCGGTCTGTCGTAAAGTGCAGTGCCTTTTGTACTTCTACGTGTATAGCGGTCTGTCGTAAAGTGCAGTGCCTTTTGTACTTCTACGTGTATAGCGGTCTGTCGTAAAGTGCAGTGCCTTTTGTACTTCTACGTGTATAGCGGTCTGTCGTAAAGTGCAGTGCCTTTTGTACTTCTACGTGTATAGCGGTCTGTCGTAAAGTGCAGTGCCTTTTGTACTTCTACGTGTATAGCGGTCTGTCGTAAAGTGCAGTGCCTTTTGTACTTCTACGTGTACAGCGGTCTGTCGTAAAGTGCAGTGCCTTTTGTACTTCTACGTGTATAGCGGTCTGTCGTAAAGTGCAATGCCTTTTGTACTTCTACGTGTATAGCGGTCTGTCGTAAAGTGCAATGCCTTTGTACTTCTACGTGTATAGCGGTCTGTCGTAAAGTGCAGTGCCTTTTGTACTTCTACGTGTACAGCGGTCTGTCGTAAAGTGCAGTGCCTTTTGTACTTCTACGTGTATAGCGGTCTGTCGTAAAGTGAAATGCCTTTTGTACTTCTACGTGTATAGCGGTCTGTCGTAAAGTGCAGTGCCTTTTGTACTTCTACGTGTATAGCGGTCTGTCGTAAAGTGCAGTGCCTTTTGTACTTCTACGTGTACAGCGGTCTGTCGTAAAGTGCAGTGCCTTTTGTACTTCTACGTGTATAGCGGTCTGTAGTAAAGTGCAATGCCTTTTGTACTTCTACGTGTATAGCGGTCTGTCGTAAAGTGCAGTGCCTTTTGTACTTCTACGTGTATAGCGGTCTGTCGTAAAGTGCAATGCCTTTTGTACTTCTACGTGTATAGCGGTCTGTCGTAAAGTGAAATGCCTTTTGTACTTCTACCTGTATAGCGGTCTGTCGTAAAGTGCAGTGCCTTTTGTACTTCTACGTGTATAGCGGTCTGTCGTAAAGTGCAATGCCTTTTGTACTTCTACGTGTACAGTGGTCCGTCGTAAAGTGCAGTGCCTTTTGTACTTCTACGTGTACAGTGGTCCGTCGTAAAGTGAAATGCCTTTTGTACTTCTACGTGTATAGCGGTCTGTCGTAAAGTGCAGTGCCTTTTGTACTTCTACGTGTACAGTGGTCCGTCGTAAAGTGCAGTGCCTTTTGTACTTCTACGTGTACAGTGGTCCGTCGTAAAGTGAAATGCCTTTTGTACTTCTACGTGTATAGCGGTCTGTCGTAAAGTGCAATGCCTTTTGTACTTCTACGTGTATAGCGGTCTGTCGTAAAGTGAAATGCCTTTTGTACTTCTACGTGTATAGCGGTCTGTCGTAAAGTGAAATGCCTTTTGTACTTCTACGTGTATAGCGGTCTGTCGTAAAGTGCAATGCCTTTTGTACTTCTACGTGTATAGCGGTCTGTCGTAAAGTGAAATGCCTTTTGTACTTCTACGTGTATAGCGGTCTGTCGTAAAGTGAAATGCCTTTTGTACTTCTACGTGTATAGCGGTCTGTCGTAAAGTGCAATGCCTTTTGTACTTCTACGTGTATAGCGGTCTGTCGTAAAGTGAAATGCCTTTTGTACTTCTACGTGTATAGCGGTCTGTCGTAAAGTGAAATGCCTTTTGTACTTCTACGTGTACAGCGGTCTGTCGTAAAGTGAAATGCCTTTTGTACTTCTACGTGTATAGCGGTCTGTCGTAAAGTGAAATGCCTTTTGTACTTCTACGTGTATAGCGGTCTGTCGTAAAGTGCAATGCCTTTTGTACTTCTACGTGTATAGCGGTCTGTCGTAAAGTGCAATGCCTTTTGTACTTCTACGTGTACAGCGGTCTGTCGTAAAGTGCAATGCCTTTTGTACTTCTACGTGTATAGCGGTCTGTCGTAAAGTGAAATGCCTTTTGTACTTCTACGTGTATAGCGGTCTGTCGTAAAGTGAAATGCCTTTTGTACTTCTACGTGTATAGCGGTCTGTCGTAAAGTGAAATGCCTTTTGTACTTCTACGTGTATAGCGGTCTGTCGTAAAGTGCAATGCCTTTTGTACTTCTACGTGTATAGCGGTCTGTCGTAAAGTGCAATGCCTTTTGTACTTCTACGTGTATAGCGGTCTGTCGTAAAGTGAAATGCCTTTTGTACTTCTACGTGTATAGCGGTCTGTCGTAAAGTGAAATGCCTTTTGTACTTCTACGTGTATAGCGGTCTGTCGTAAAGTGAAATGCCTTTTGTACTTCTACGTGTATAGCGGTCTGTCGTAAAGTGCAGTGCCTTTTGTACTTCTACGTGTACAGCGGTCTGTCGTAAAGTGCAGTGCCTTTTGTACTTCTACGTGTATAGCGGTCTGTCGTAAAGTGAAATGCCTTTTGTACTTCTACGTGTATAGCGGTCTGTCGTAAAGTGCAGTGCCTTTTGTACTTCTACGTGTATAGCGGTCTGTCGTAAAGTGCAGTGCCTTTTGTACTTCTACGTGTACAGCGGTCTGTCGTAAAGTGCAGTGCCTTTTGTACTTCTACGTGTATAGCGGTCTGTAGTAAAGTGCAATGCCTTTTGTACTTCTACGTGTATAGCGGTCTGTCGTAAAGTGCAGTGCCTTTTGTACTTCTACGTGTATAGCGGTCTGTCGTAAAGTGCAATGCCTTTTGTACTTCTACGTGTATAGCGGTCTGTCGTAAAGTGAAATGCCTTTTGTACTTCTACCTGTATAGCGGTCTGTCGTAAAGTGCAGTGCCTTTTGTACTTCTACGTGTATAGCGGTCTGTCGTAAAGTGCAATGCCTTTTGTACTTCTACGTGTACAGTGGTCCGTCGTAAAGTGCAGTGCCTTTTGTACTTCTACGTGTACAGTGGTCCGTCGTAAAGTGAAATGCCTTTTGTACTTCTACGTGTATAGCGGTCTGTCGTAAAGTGCAGTGCCTTTTGTACTTCTACGTGTACAGTGGTCCGTCGTAAAGTGCAGTGCCTTTTGTACTTCTACGTGTACAGTGGTCCGTCGTAAAGTGAAATGCCTTTTGTACTTCTACGTGTATAGCGGTCTGTCGTAAAGTGCAATGCCTTTTGTACTTCTACGTGTAT
The DNA here is from genome assembly GCA_021186555.1 of Reticulitermes speratus. Taxonomy (NCBI): domain Eukaryota; kingdom Metazoa; phylum Arthropoda; class Insecta; order Blattodea; family Rhinotermitidae; genus Reticulitermes; species Reticulitermes speratus. Next base: position 26,423,377 of record JAJKFL010000427.1, read on the forward strand.
AGCGGTCTGTCGTAAAGTGAAATGCCTTTTGTACTTCTACGTGTATAGCGGTCTGTCGTAAAGTGAAATGCCTTTTGTACTTCTACGTGTATAGCGGTCTGTCGTAAAGTGCAATGCCTTTTGTACTTCTACGTGTATAGCGGTCTGTCGTAAAGTGAAATGCCTTTTGTACTTCTACGTGTATAGCGGTCTGTCGTAAAGTGAAATGCCTTTTGTACTTCTACGTGTATAGCGGTCTGTCGTAAAGTGCAATGCCTTTTGTACTTCTACGTGTATAGCGGTCTGTCGTAAAGTGAAATGCCTTTTGTACTTCTACGTGTATAGCGGTCTGTCGTAAAGTGAAATGCCTTTTGTACTTCTACGTGTACAGCGGTCTGTCGTAAAGTGAAATGCCTTTTGTACTTCTACGTGTATAGCGGTCTGTCGTAAAGTGAAATGCCTTTTGTACTTCTACGTGTATAGCGGTCTGTCGTAAAGTGCAATGCCTTTTGTACTTCTACGTGTATAGCGGTCTGTCGTAAAGTGCAATGCCTTTTGTACTTCTACGTGTACAGCGGTCTGTCGTAAAGTGCAATGCCTTTTGTACTTCTACGTGTATAGCGGTCTGTCGTAAAGTGAAATGCCTTTTGTACTTCTACGTGTATAGCGGTCTGTCGTAAAGTGAAATGCCTTTTGTACTTCTACGTGTATAGCGGTCTGTCGTAAAGTGAAATGCCTTTTGTACTTCTACGTGTATAGCGGTCTGTCGTAAAGTGCAATGCCTTTTGTACTTCTACGTGTATAGCGGTCTGTCGTAAAGTGCAATGCCTTTTGTACTTCTACGTGTATAGCGGTCTGTCGTAAAGTGAAATGCCTTTTGTACTTCTACGTGTATAGCGGTCTGTCGTAAAGTGAAATGCCTTTTGTACTTCTACGTGTATAGCGGTCTGTCGTAAAGTGAAATGCCTTTTGTACTTCTACGTGTATAGCGGTCTGTCGTAAAGTGCAATGCCTTTTGTACTTCTACGTGTATAGCGGTCTGTCGTAAAGTGCAATGCCTTTTGTACTTCTACGTGTATAGCGGTCTGTCGTAAAGTGAAATGCCTTTTGTACTTCTACGTGTATAGCGGTCTGTCGTAAAGTGCAATGCCTTTTGTACTTCTACGTGTATAGCGGTCTGTCGTAAAGTGCAATGCCTTTTGTACTTCTACGTGTATAGCGGTCTGTCGTAAAGTGCAGTGCCTTTTGTACTTCTACGTGTACAGCGGTCTGTCGTAAAGTGCAGTGCCTTTTGTACTTCTACGTGTATAGCGGTCTGTCGTAAAGTGCAGTGCCTTTTGTACTTCTACGTGTATAGCGGTCTGTCGTAAAGTGCAGTGCCTTTTGTACTTCTACGTGTATAGCGGTCTGTCGTAAAGTGAAATGCCTTTTGTACTTCTACGTGTACAGTGGTCCGTCGTAAAGTGCAGTGCCTTTTGTACTTCTACGTGTATAGCGGTCTGTCGTAAAGTGCAGTGCCTTTTGTACTTCTACGTGTATAGCGGTCTGTCGTAAAGTGCAGTGCCTTTTGTACTTCTATGTGTATAGCGGTCTGTCGTAAAGTGAAATGCCTTTTGTACTTCTACGTGTATAGCGGTCTGTCGTAAAGTGCAGTGCCTTTTGTACTTCTACGTGTATAGCGGTCTGTCGTAAAGTGCAGTGCCTTTTGTACTTCTACGTGTACAGCGGTCTGTCGTAAAGTGCAGTGCCTTTTGTACTTCTACGTGTACAGCGGTCTGTCGTAAAGTGCAGTGCCTTTTGTACTTCTACGTGTGTAGCGGTCTGTCGTAAAGTGCAGTGCCTTTTGTACTTCTACGTGTATAGCGGTCTGTCGTAAAGTGCAGTGCCTTTTGTACTTCTACGTGTACAGCGGTCTGTCGTAAAGTGCAATGCCTTTTGTACTTCTACGTGTACAGCGGTCTGTCGTAAAGTGCAGTGCCTTTTGTACTTCTACGTGTATAGCGGTCTGTCGTAAAGTGCAGTGCCTTTTGTACTTGTACGTGTACAGCGGTCTGTCGTAAAGTGCAATGCCTTTTGTACTTCTACGTGTACAGCGGTCTGTCGTAAAGTGCAATGCCTTTGTTTAAAGACGTGAACTTAAGTCAATTTGCTCATTGCAACTTTTAAACTAAGTGAGTCGGAAATTTGTGTATCTGAAGTTGCAGAGAGCAGAAATATGTTGATTTGCATGTTATTGGTCCATTTGGCGAATATTATTACAGGATTTTTAATCCGAGACGCACTGTAACATACTGTAACATACTGTAACATACTGTAACATACTGTGACATACTGTGACATACTGTGACATACTGTGACATACTGTGACATACTGTAACATACTGTAACATACTGTGACATACTGTAACATACTGTAACATACTGTAACATACTGTGACATACTGTGACATACTGTGACATACTGTGACATACTGTGACATACTGTAACATACTGTGACATACTGTAACATACTGTGACATACTGTGACATACTGTGACATACTGTAACATACTGTGACATACTGTAACATACTGTAGCATACTGTAACATACTGTGACATACTGTGACATACTGTGACATACTGTAACATACTGTGACATACTGTAACATACTGTAACATACTGTAACATACTGTGATATACTGTGACATTCTGTGACATACTGTAACATACTGTGACATACTGTAACATACTGTAACATACTGTGACATACTGTAACATACTGTAACATACTGTGACATACTGTGACATACTGTGACATACTGTAACATACTGTGACATACTGTAACATACTGTAACATACTGTAACATACTGTGACATACTGTGACATACTGTGACATACTGTAACATACTGTGACATACTGTAACATACTGTAACATACTGTAACATACTGTGATATACTGTGACATTCTGTAACATACTGTAACATACTGTGACATACTGTAACATACTGTGATATACTGTAACATACTGTAACATACTGTAACATACTGTAACATACTGTAACATACTGTGACATACTGTGACATACTGTAACATACTGTGACATACTGTAACATACTGTAACATACTGTGATATACTGTGACATTCTGTAACATACTGTAACATACTGTGACATACTGTAACATACTGTAACATACTGTGATATACTGTAACATACTGTAACATACTGTGACATACTGTGACATACTGTAACATACTGTAACATACTGTAACATACTGTAACATACTGTGACATACTGTGACATACTGTAACATACTGTGACATACTGTAACATACTGTAACATACTGTGATATACTGTGACATTCTGTAACATACTGTAACATACTGTGACATACTGTAACATACTGTAACATACTGTGATATACTGTAACATACTGTGACATACTGTGACATACTGTAACATACTGTAACATACTGTAACATACTGTGACATACTGTGACATACTGTAACATACTGTGACATACTGTAACATACTGTAACATACTGTAACATACTGTGATATACTGTGACATTCTGTAACATACTGTAACATACTGTGACATACTGTAACATACTGTAACATACTGTGACATACTGTAACATACTGTGACATACTGTGACATACTGTAACATACTGTGACATACTGTAACATACTGTAACATACTGTAACATACTGTGATATACTGTGACATACTGTAACATACTGTGACATACTGTGACATACTGTGACATACTGTAACATACTGTGACATACTGTAACATACTGTAACATACTGTAACATACTGTGACATACTGTAACATACTGTGACATACTGTAACATACTGCATAATGCTGTGATACGTCTGGTCTAGATGGAATTTGAAGGCCTGACCAGAAGAAGATCTAATCTGCATACTGAACATCTAATCTGCATATTGTACATCTAATATGCATATTGTACATCTAATCTGCATACTGAACATCTAATCTGCATACTGAACATCTAATCTGCATACTGAACATCTAATCTGCACATTGTACATCTAATCTGCATACTGTACATCTAATCTGCACATTGTACATCTAATCTGCATACTGAACATCTAATCTGCATACTGAACATCTAATCTGCATACTGTACATCTAATCTGCATACTGTACATCTAATCTGCATATTGCACATCTAATCTGCATACTGAACATCTAATCTGCATACTGAACATCTAATCTGCATACTGTACATCTAATCTGCATACTGAACATCTAATCTGCACATTGTACATCTAATCTGCATACTGTACATCTAATCTGCACATTGTACATCTAATCTGCATACTGAACATCTAATCTGCATACTGAACATCTAATCTGCATACTGTACATCTAATCTGCATACTGTACATCTAATCTGCACATTGTACATCTAATCTGCATACTGTACATCTAATCTGCACATTGTACATCTAATCTGCATACTGAACATCTAATCTGCATACTGTACATCTAATCTGCATACTGTACATCTAATCTGCACATTGTACATCTAATCTGCATACTGAACATCTAATCTGCATACTGTACATCTAATCTTAATATTGCACATCTAATCTGCATATTGCACATCTAATCTGCATACTGAACATCTAATCTGCATACTGAACATCTAATCTGCATACTGTACATCTAATCTGCATACTGAACATCTAATCTGCATACTGTACATCTAATCTGCATACTGAACATCTAATCTGCATACTGTACATCTAATCTGCATACTGAACATCTAATCTGCACATGTACATCTAATCTGCATATTGCACATCTAATCTGCATACTGTACATCTAATCTGCATATTGCACATCTAATCTGCATACTGAACATCTAATCTGCATACTGTACATCTAATCTGCATTACTTCGTCAGCATATCACGTAGCGTGATGAAGATGGTAAGACTACAGCTATTGTACTCCCTAACGCTGTACAGATTTTACCAAGGCGTTCTTTAGTATCAAAATGTCACATGGTTTCTACGGTACAGGCATGTATGTAATTTCAGTTACTCCAATAAGCAAAGTACGGCCTTCCCTGGCCCGATTTTCACGAAAATCACAAATAATCAACAGCAATGTATGCAGATGGCTTATACCGAATTTCACCAAAATCGGACGAAAAGCGTTGAAATTGCGGACAGACATGCATTTACGCTTCTAACTAAACTGTAGCTTTCACTGCTCTAATTTATACAAAACTCGCCATCATTCAGTGGGGGGTTCAGACATCTCCTGTACCGAATTTGATCCAAATCGGTCGTAACATAGCACAACAAAGTAAATTTAATTTCGTCCCGTGATGGATCTCACTTTACCCTTTATACAAAATTCACAATCACCCGGTACATTTTTAGACATAGTCTGTAAGGAACTGTATCCAAATTGGAAGAAAAACGTACCAGAAAAAGGGATAATTTCGTTTACGCCCATAATTATAGTATAGTTTCCACCGTACCGATTTTATTATAAATTAAAGAGTACTAGAGAACTTTTCGTGAAGCGCTTCTAATCAGAATTTCACGAAAATCCGACAGAAATTTTACTCGTTGATGCGAGATCACACAAGCAGAGAGACGAACGAACGTGATCCATATATAAGACGTCGTTTTGTAAATAGCGTCTGTAACAGACAGAGAGACAGACAGACCGACATTACAGTGGTGCCACTCCGCTACGTTGTGTAGTCGTGTATTATGCAATACGGTGAAACAAACGGTTGGTATTAGGCAGTTCAGTAGCACAGGCCGCTGGCTCCAGAAGGCAGTGGAGCAACACACGTCTTGAGACAGACGGAGCGTGCTGGCCACCTGGACACATCCGGACAGCTGTCGTTCGACCGACAGTCCGTCATCTCACACCCAGCAATTTCAATTCAACCGGCCGCCACCCTCCAAAAAAGACTATCCTCCTTTTTGCCTGAACAATATGCAAATTTACAGAACACCGATAAACTCCCATCTTCATATCCGACAGAAATGTCTTCAAATTGACTTCGTCTGTGTGTCTATTGTTCTATTTACTGCCTGTTTTATAATTTATCTATTTAAAAAAATATAATTTTAATGTGTTGTATTTAATTATCTTTCTTCGTGTATTTTTAATTGCATAATGATAGCTTTTCACTAAAGCCGAAACATGCAGCAAGAAGTAAAACATATACATTTGTGGTTGACAGTTTGTACCTCCTGTTTTACTGTACCAATTTTACTTTAGAAAGCTCTGTAGGAAAAATCTTACCATTGGAAAATACGACATTTGTGACACTTTGTGCATTTATTTTTGTGTTTATTTAATGACACTGAATATGAAGATGGAAGACTGGCTAATGGTTGATCACATTAAGAGCCAAAATATTTCGTGTCACGCATGTCGGTTAGAAATAAGATTTTTTTTATATATGAACTTATCTACAGTTTGAAAACATTTGTGAAACAAACGCTTCACTTTACACCCTTCTCAACGACAGACATTATTTTATCTGACAAATCACATCACTCTTCAATCAGACCGTTTCGCGTCACAGCAGAGAGCGCAGCGTTCGCTGCTATTCCAATATGCCGTGAGTCGGGGTCCACGCGTCTTAGTTCGTTATACTGCGCTTAGCATTAGGTTTTTACTCACCATACGGTGGCGCAGTTGAGGCACTGTGCTGCAAGCCGGAAGGTCGCGGGTTCGATTCCCGATGTTGTCATTGGAATTTTTCATTAACATAATCCTTCCGGCCGCACTATGGCCCTAGGGTCGACTCAGCTTCTATCAGAAATGAGTACCAGGAAAGGTGTAAAGGCGGCCGGTGCGTAGGGATGACAACCTTACCACCTTCATGTGCCAACTGTCTTGAAGTCTAGCAGCCTCAACTTCCTGGGACCCTCAGGGCCTGTTCAGGCCTGTTCAGGCCTGTTCAGGTCTGTACAGGGATTGATTTACATTTGTTTACCTCACAAAGAACAATCGATTTATGGAAATTCAGTCATGGAAGGGACTGAATATTCTGTGTCGTTATAAACGAGTGTTGTTATAACCGAGCAGAACAATGCTATGGTTAACAGTGAGGAATTAATTCGTAGCACAGAATATCTGACGTTATAGACGAGGTATCGCATAAACCGATGTCGTTATAACCGGGTTCGACTGTATTTGCTGTATATTGAGAAAATCAAATATGTTTTGTGCAAATATACATTTTCTTAATGTTACAGAAGGTGGTACACATAGTCACCACTGCGCTTTAAATCGCTAATTAATCAGGAATCCACAGCAAATGCAGAGGCGTCAATATCTCGCACTGAAGAACAGTCTGGAGGTTTTCTAGCCTGAATTGTCGTGTTAAGGTGTCAATAATGGCACGATCGATGTTTATGACGTCAAAGAAACGCGTGTGACGTGCAAAAGTCGAGGACAAATGCGTGAGACAGACAGACAGACAGACAAAGTCACTAATTTGTTACTGGCGGTCCAATGTCACGACAGATTCGGCAACATTTGATGGGTGTCCTTGTTGACAATACTGATGTTAGTAACCTAACTGACTAACTAACTAACTGACTAACCAACCAACAAACCACAGGTAACTGATTTCTTCTTGAAAAGAGGACAGTCACCCAGCTACTGAAGAAATGCCCAACTGTTATCAAATTCGATATTTAATTAGCGTTTGCAAACTAAAGTAACTCGCCATTAGAGTCTAACACAAGCCAGATGAAACTACTCACACAACTGTGTTCACTATTTCTTTAACAGCCTTTTTAATATCATCCTTACATTGTGTTTAGATCTCCTAAATCATCTCGCCGCTTCAACTTATCTCATTAATATCTGTATGCATGTATCATCTAGACCATTCCTACTGTATGACCTACCCACCTAATTCTTCTTAATTCGGTAATACAAGGCATTAGCCATACCAGTATTAGTGAAGAACAAAAGAGATGTAAAAGTTTCCACGACAATTAATTAATGAAATATTAAATTTATTACACCAACCAAATGCACATTATTAGTTACATATCGTGTTAAACACGCAGCTGCGTGTTTAACACGATATGTAATTTGAATATATTGATCTAAAAAATGCACGGAATGGACAACTTGAAAAAAAAAATAACCTTATCGTCCAATGTCGAGTCAGACTCGACAGCGCTTTCGTCTGTACCAGGTCAAACGTCGAGCTCAAATCGACAATATATTTTACAGCGTTTCATGTTGGTCTTACTTAAGCAATAGTGACTGCTTTTGAACTTCTGAAAATTAGGGATTTTCTGCAAAATTAATTTGGAACTCACTGTTGGAATTCAAAGGTATAATTTGGACCGCAAAGCCTTAAGATCACCTGTAATGCAGAATTACTACTACCACTACTACTAATATGTTTCGACGTTTCGGACCACCCCAGCCCCAGATGATTACACAACTAAATTCTGAAACTTACATGACGGTGTTCTGGGTCTCTACACTGTGTAGTGTAGTGTCTTTGTTACTCCGAAACGTCGGAAGAAACACATGACACAACACGGTGTAAAAAGAACCAAGGACATCATCATTTAGGCAATATCCGCCGCGAAAAAAATGCAAAGTGAAATCAAACCCGATCCGTAGACGTTTCTACAAATTACGTTTTAGTGTTACTTTTATTTTACCCTCTTACGGGTCTTGAAACTGCATAATTTACACTTGAATTCCCAAACCAAAATTCTGTTTGTATTTGTAGTCTCCTCAGTTGAGTTTATTTAAACTTCCTGTAGGTCTCTAACACGAATGAATGAATGAATGAATGAATGAATGAATACGAAGCAATGTTGGAATGACACTGACAGGGAAAAACCGAAGTACTCTGAGAGAAAGCTGTCAAGAGTGTCAATTCATCTACCACAAATCCTACATAGACTGGCCTGGGACTGAAGACGGTCCTCCGCGGTGAGAGGCCGTCGACTGACCGCCTGAGCCACGGCACGGCTCACAAGTCTTTGCTTTAAAAATCTAAATGAAAGGGAACAAAATACGAATCAGATTAACAGCCATCGCGAAAATGACGGTACATGACCTCACCAGTAGATACAACGTCCAAAAATGGACAATGATAAAAAGTGACAAAATGTACCCATAGCGTTAACAAGTGTGGTCACTGCACTACAGTAAATCTCCAACATCACACTTCATGAAAATCCGGTTAGCGTGTCTCCAGTTCTTAAAACCGGACAGACAGACAGACAGGCAGGCAGACAGACAGACAGACAGACATGATGGATCATAAAAGTTTCATTTTCCTGCATATCTTTCCTGCAAACTCCCGAAAAAACCCCCAAAACGTACCAATTACTTCCAAATGTGGTATAAGTACCTGCGATCCCCAAACAACGGTCGGCACCCCTAAAGTTATACCACATTAGGCCCGCAACACCGCTCTGTCACACTAGTTTCCCCTCAGACTGACAGACACACGAACACAAGCGACTTGAAACGCTTTGTCTTAACACTGCACAATATGGTAGCCATTGAGAGGCGAGTTTGTGGCCAAGAAGAAATCTCAAAGCAAGTACAGCAGTATTAATTCCATAAAGTCTCCAGCTTCAAGCACAGGTAACGTTAGCGAGCCTAGGCAGATATCACAAGCAGGGAGAGTGCGCAAAGTCTGGCACTGAAGGTTGTTATGCAAAATAGGGGGGATCTTTGTGGATGTAGACATGCTAAAGACACCGCCGCATGCTTTCACGTTCGCTCAAGTTCGTTTCCTTATCACCAGAACCGCAACTAACACAGCACGGACACTGTACATCTTTATCTCTACCAGTTCTATCCCAAACGTATTCATCAGCAACTATTTCGCGATTTAGGCCCAAGATACCTGCAGAAAATCATACAGGGCTTCAACAGTGTCTTTTTCTTATTACACAACTTTAAACAAAACTGCAAAATGTCAATAACCATTACTAAATATTGATTCATCGATTCTTGATTTCGTCCATTCGAACAGACGTGCGGCCACTGCGAAGATAACAGCGAATATTCGCAATTTTTCGTTGCGAAAACGCCAAAAGGAAAACAGTATTGTAGTATAACAAAAAACGAGCCGCCACTGTTGCTAACATGTATAAAGATGGCTGTTAGAAACAAGCATTAACTGTTTTTACATATGCAGTGTCGGCTGGTAGATACGAACACTGCCTGGCGCTGTGTATATGTGTGAATATCCACCCCAAACACAACAATTCACATTCTGCATACAAACACACGGTGCTTCCTCAAAAGGTATTCTAAAAATCAATGTTTGTAACAGAGGCACTATATCTTACAGTAACTATCTGTGTGAGAATGGGAGATAGATAGTGAGAAAGGAAATCGTGGGAATGAAAGAGGCCGCCATCTTATTACGTCAGTTTTGCGAATGAAAGTTATACAGTGCTTCAGCAAAGCTCAAAAGATGTAATTTGAAGTTTTGACATAAGTTCTGTAGAGAGAAAGTCGCCATTTGTAGAAGGAGACAAATGCGGACCTAACAGAGAACAAACATATAATGAAATTCACTGTACAATTACCAATATGTACGGTAGCCACAGCTGTAAAAGCGATGTGCCAGTATTGCGGTACAGTTATTGTATGCGATTCGAATCCTCATTGTCACTATATCAGTCCACATTGTTACCAATATGTACGGTAGCCACAGCCAGCATTGCGGTACAGTTATTTTAATACGATTGCAATTTCCATCTCAGTTTTTATTTTATACTGTAAACTAAATTTAATTTCATAATTTGAGTGTTACTCCATTTTCAATTTTTAGCCACGGCATACTGTGACACTGTAAAAAACACAAACCATGTCCCGGATAAATAACGGGTGTATTTTTTATAGTACCCTACACTTATAACGAGTTTATGATATCGATACAAATCTGCATCCGATGCATTTCACACAGCAAACCAAGAAGCAGCATTCATTACAAGCCGCCACTGACAATGTACTTGGCAACCAATTTACGACACCAGTAATTGCTCTAAATAATGTCGTGAGCCACGCCCCCGATATAAATCCACGCTTTATACAGGCCAATATAATGCGTTTAAGGCGCTGGACATACGACCCACATAACACACGTGTACGAAATGTCACATCATCCTCCCTCCACGTGTAATTAAACTGAAACTTAACTAAGCGCAGGCCACAGACGAAGCCCGCAGCTTGTGATAATGTCCTACCTGGTCACGGTTACTTCACGGTTACAGATGTGTATGGGGGGAAATGGTGGAATGACAGTAATGTCACATCAGATATTTCGGAAAGGAAGCCAAGACACCGTGGCGATAAGGTAATACAGCCTGAAGATTTAATTCTTATTGAACATTACACTGCGTCATTCGGTAATCGTATCCCGACGTTTCGAGGTAACCTAGTGCCCACTTCTTCAAGGGTCGGTAGGTTTTATAAAAAAAAAATCAGCAGAAGGGAACCCTTAGCTACACCGCTAAGAACACCTCAAAACCAGCATATTCGTACTGTGGTATAATGTACAAGGTTACCGCACCATAACCTACAAGGGCACAGAACCGTTCCTGAGAAATTAATAGCCGCTTGGCTAGTCAAATAATACCCTGTTTTTTTTCTTCTTTTTTTTTTCAAACCGAAAGTTCATCACAGTATTCACAAGAGCTAGCCACTTGGTCGGTATTCTGTGCCAGACAAATCCAATCAACAACATTAAACCTTAATTTTTAAGATCAATCTCCAGGCGCGTTGCCATTTGCGATAAACGACTTATGTCATATGTCATATGTCTGTCCGTTTGTCTGTCTGCGTTAAAAGATCTCTCTTCTATGGAGGGATTTTTGCCAAATTTTATATTGCGAAGTTTACCTAAATTGGTCGACAAGAACTTTGGGTCAAAACCTGACAAGAGTAACACACAATATTAGACCTTAAGACATTTAGGGCGTAAGTATAAGACAATAGGTTTTGTCCATACGTTAGAAATTGATTTACAGTCGATTAATCGATCACATTCGATTGTAATGCTCTTACTCGAATACGGATAAGACTCCACAACAAAAACAACAGAGGCAATGTACGTGTAACGTAACATTGTGGCACGTTCGCGTAACCATTGTTGTAGTGGAAACACAATAATGCAGTCTGTGTGTGTTGTTGAGCTATATGTCAGTGTCAACTATATAAAAATATTGAGTGTTGCACAACAATGCTTTTGTGGCAAATTCATGTCGCCGGCAACAATAAATTGTACGTAGATCTTCATGTAATATCCAGCATGCAAAGCGCATGCGCCGTATTATATTGTCATCTGTGGCCTGTCTGCCTCTACCATATTTTTTTTCCACATTATCTCATAAACGGCACGATTTTCGGGAAAAGGTTATTGAACATAAAATGTGTGTTTTAATTTTCTCTACAACTTTTGTCTGAAACATTTATCATTCTGAGAAGAATTCAGCGAGATATTATCATAAATGTACATAGGTCTTTATGTAAAGTACCGTTATTGTTGTCAGATTTTAATGAAACTTTAATTGTCCTCACGGATTTTCGAAAAATATTCAAATATCAAATTCCATGAAAATCCGTTCAGTGAGAGCCGAGTAGTTCCATGCGGACAGACAGACAGATATAACGAAGCCAATAGTCGCTTTTCGGAGTTTTGCGAAAGCGCCTAAGAAAAAAAAAAACAGGCCATGAAGGACAGTAACCGTGTTGCTAAGAAACGTCGAAATGTTAAACTGTGTGCTGTATAAATCGCGCAAAGGCACTTCTGAAGTATTACAAATGTTCTGTTCTTCAAAGTATTCCAAATTTAACATCTAAGTACAACAGAGCGCATGCGCCAGATCTGTTACAATCTGCGGTCATTGCCTGTCACGCAGTCACCTGCCCATCTGTGTCTAAGTCACGCAGGTACTGTCCGTCGCGTTCCCTCCAAAACCTTCAGTCTGTAACCAGAAACAGGTTTATTAGGCAGGCAGTCTGCCAGTTGCCGGTATGCAGTCCACGTTAACCGCAGCGGAAGTGAGGTTCGTAAATCCCAGTCTTGCCAAGGAGGGGGGGGTGGAGGGGGGGGGGGGGAAGCTGATTGTCTTATCAGCGGACTGAGACGGTTCTGCTATGTGGCACGAGCCGCCTTGATTTCGTTTGGTTTGTCAAGCGTGCGGTACAACTCGTCACGGCCAGTATCAGGGGCAAGCAGCATGGTATTAGCGTCAGCTTGGTGCCTTGGAGGTAGTCTTTAAAATGGTAGCTGTGTGGCACAAATAAATAGACAGATAAGTATATAATACGTAAATAAGTAAATATATAAAACAGTGGCACATACAATTACTGTTGTACTTCGAAGACTGCATGTCTGATTTCTCCAGCGCCACTAATTACTGCGTGTACCATTAGATAAAACGCGAATTCCCCTCGTAAACTAGAAAGTACCCTCAATGTAGTTTGCACTGAAGTGCTACCAAAACCGTAAAGCAACAACACCGCAGCTTTATACTCTCTGTGGCATAACACAGACAGGGGGAATCCATAAAGATTATCAGTTTATAATGAACCGTAGGCAAATACTGTGAGCACCTTAGAGCCTCTGTTTTATGGGTCAGTAAGTTATGATTCAGTCGCCCTCGGTGGACTAGTGGTTAGCGTGCTCGCCACTGGACCCAAGGTTCGCGGGTTCGATCCCGACCGAGGTCGATGGATTTTTAAGGGTGATAAAAATCCGTAGCATGTCGTAGATTTACGGCTTGTAAAACAACCTTACGGGCATGAATAGAACTAGTAATGCTCGTAAGCAAAATTCAGCGGCCATTTCTCACCCACGTCTGCTGATTGACTGCTAGATGGCTCTGGCAGTCATATCAGGATGAGTACAACTTGTGCAGTCAGTGGACTGGTCACTCACTACAGAATGCACACTTCCAGACCAAGAAACCTCTGAAAGGAGGCCATATGCTCCGCAAAGAGCGACAGGAAGTAACTAACTAAGTTATGATTCAGCAACCGTAACGTACAAACCGACGTCTTCAGCGTCGTTATGACGTCGTAGGCCTAGTTACTTGTAAATGGGAACACAGAAACCAAACCACCTGCACCACCAGTAGCGTAGCGGGCATAGCGACAAGCTACGTGCTGGACGGTCCGGGGATCGAATCCCGGTGGAGTCAAAAGATTTTTCTCTTCTCCAAAACGTCAATGGGTACCAAGGTTCCTTCCTCCATCTAGTGCCGAGGTTAAGAATGAGTGGAGCTATACCTCGACGCCCCGGTCCATCTTGAGCCATTTAAATCCAGTCCACGACAGAAGTGGGCAAGTTACTGACTGCCCCCACTTTCTATACTACACAAACATGTAGCAGTCTTGAGAAGCTAGTAGTAGGTCAGCTGGTCAAGATATTTACAGCCTTTTATGTTGCCCTAAGGTTCAGTTCCGTGACCACAAAAGCACATGGACGTAAAGAGAATTAATGTTGTCCTTGCGCACGCCATGTACGCATATAGGGGAATGGAGGCATAAATCCACTCATTCTTAACCTCCACACTGGATGGAGATGGTCAGCTTCATGCTCCGACTGCTTTACACCCGGAGAAGGGTCCCAGAGCCTTTGGAAACGTTGTAGAGGAAAGATAAATACTGTATCCTAAACGGGGATCAAACCACGGATCGTGCAGCCCGAAGACTGGTCACTATACTCACTGAGCTACGCACGCCGAGGTAGGCGACCACCATATCTTCCCAAACACATGATATTTGTTAGAGAACAGCACACAATCCGGACAGTAGAAGCACTGTCGTCATTAAATAAGTCACATTCTACAAAGCAAGTGGCTGTGACGCAGCAGGTGTGTGGCGCCGCCACCGGAGCATAAAGAAGTGTCGCCCCGACACACACCGCCACTTTTTCTCCCCATCTGCCAGTCTGGATGTCTGCAGCCCGCCACAGCATACAGCATCCTTCTGATCGCGAAGCACTAACGACGCACTTACACACCTAACTACCAATATCTCCACTACATTACTCCACCTCACACTCACACTCACACTCACACTCACAATCTCTATCCCTTAAAACCCATTTTAATATTATCCTTACACCTAAAACAAGTCTTTCAAGGACTTCGAGGTTTTCCGAGCAACATTATATACGCATTTCTGATCACTATCATGCGTGCTACGTGTTCTACTCATCTCATCCTATTGAGGTGATCATCCAAATAACACTTAGTGGAGAGTTTGAGTTAAACAGTTTGAGTTAAACAGCCCCTCATACTACCATTTTTCTGTCCGCCCATCTCTTCCTGTCTCTTTGGGTCAAAATTCAACCCCCCCCCCATTCTCGAACTCTCCAAGTTCTGCACACCGCAAGGTCAGTCCAAAGCGACTGTAGTGCCCTTTCATTCCGGGTCTGTTTATATACAACATCCACTTATTCCTGTAAGAATTTATCGTGTATTCGCATGTTGTAAAGGTACAGCAACCCCATTACAGACCTGGACAGGCCCTTAGGGTTCCAGGAGGTTGAGGCTACAAGATTTATAGACAATCGGCACATGAAGGTGGTAAGGTTGTCAGCCCTATTCACCGGCCGCCTTTACCCCCCAGGAAATATCCCTGGTACTTATTTCTGTTAGAGGATGAGTCGAACCCAGGACCATAGTGTTCGCATATTGTACTGCAATGTTTTCACTTCTTCTCGGGATCGCACAGCTGTATCTCTGTACAACTGTATCTCTGTACAGCTGTACAGAGATACAGCTGCACAACAGCTGTACAGAGATACAGCTGTACAGAGTTACAGCTGTTTCTCTGTACAGCTGTATCTCTGTACAGCTGTATCTCTGTACAGCTGTATCTCTGTACAGCTGTATCTCTGTACAGCTGTTATGCAGCTGTATCTCTGTAAAGCTGTTGTGCAGCTGTATCTCTGTACAGCTGTTGTACAGCTGTATATCTGTACAGCTGTTGTACAGTTGTATATATGTACAGCTGTTGTACAGCTGTATCTCTGTACAGCTGTTGTGCAGCTGTATCTCTGTAAAGCTGTTGTGCAGCTGTATCTCTGTACAGCTGTTGTACAGCTGTATATCTGTACAGCTGTAATATGTACAGCTGTTGTACAGCTGTATCTCTGTACAGCTGTTGTACAGCTGTATCTCTGTACCGCTGTTGTACAGATGTATCTCTGTACATCTGTTGTACAGCTGTATCTCTGTAAGCTGTATCTCTGTACAGCTGTTGTACAGATGTATCTCTGTACAGCTGTTGTACAGCTGTATCTCTGTACAGCTGTTGTACAGATGTATCTCTGTACATCTGTTGTACAGCTGTATCTCTGTAAGCTGTATCTCTGTACAGCTGTTGTACAGATGTATCTCTGTACAGCTGCTAAACAGAACTCCTCTCCACACAGAAGTCACTCATTACATCCAAGCAGGCGGTTCTTCTGAACCACAAGTATTTAACGTTCAGTTCGTACAGCGAAGTACACGAACGACGTCTTCATTACTAATATCAACCTTCTATTGCGCAGTAATTCGTCAAAATATCCTCCGGCTGTCATCCGTGTCAATGCTGGTTGCCAAGTCCGACGCTTCGCAGATCCGCTGTGTCTCCATCATCAAGGTCAATACGGTGACGAAACGTCGATCTCTCGGGTATAGGCAGGCCAATTGGGAACAGGAACTGAAGGACGGACACCATATATACCGCGTGTCTCAAAAGTCGCTAGGATATAGGAAAACGGACAAAGCCACACACCGTATATACCGGGTGTCCTATAAGTCGCTAGGATATAGGCAGACAAACAAACAGTGGAAAACGGACAAAGCCACACACAGTATATACCGGGTGTCCTATAAGTCGCTAGGATATATGCAGACCTACAAACAGTGGAAAACGGACAAAGCCACACACCGTATATACCGGGTGTCCTATAAGTCGCTAGAATATATGCAGACCTACAAACAGTAGAAAACGGACAAAGCCACACACCGTATATACCGGGTGTCCTATAAGTCGCTACGATATAGGCAGACAAATAAACAGTGGAAAACGGACAAAGCCACACACCGTATATACCGGGTGTCCTATAAGTCGCTAGGATATAGGCAGACAAATAAACAGTGGAAAACGGACAAAGCCACACACCGTATATACCGGGTGTCCTATAAGTCGCTAGGATATAGGCAGACCTACAAACAGTGGAAAACGGACAAAGCCACACACTGTATATACCGGGTGTCCTATAAATCGCTACGATATAGGCAGACAAATAAACAGTGGAAAACGGACAAAGCCACACACCATATATACCGGGTGTCCTATAAGTCGCTAGGATATAGGCAGACCAACAAACAGTGGAAAACGGACAAAGCCACACACCGTATATACCGGGTGTCCTATAAGTCGCTAGGATATAGGCAGACAAATAAACAGTGGAAAACGGACAAAGCCACACACCATATATACCGGGTGTCCCATAAGTCGCTAGGATATAGGCAGACCAACAAACAGTGGAAAACGGACAAAGCCACACACAGTATATACCGGGTGTCCTATAAGTCGCTAGGATATATGCAGACCTACAAACAGTGGAAAACGGACAAAGCCACACACCGTATATACCGGGTGTCCTATAAGTCGCTAGGATATATGCAGACCTACAAACAGTAGAAAACGGACAAAGCCACACACCGTATATACCGGGTGTCCTATAAGTCGCTACGATATAGGCAGACAAATAAACAGTGGAAAACGGACAAAGCCACACACCGTATATACCGGGTGTCCTATAAGTCGCTAGGATATATGCAGACCTACAAACAGTGGAAAACGGACAAAGCCACACACCGTATATACCGGATGTCCTATAAGTCGCTAGGATATATGCAGACCTACAAACAGTAGAAAACGGACAAAGCCACACACCGTATATACCGGGTGTCCTATAAGTCGCTACGATATAGGCAGACAAATAAACAGTGGAAAACGGACAAAGCCACACACCGTATATACCGGGTGTCCTATAAGTCGCTAGGATATAGGCAGACAAATAAACAGTGGAAAACGGACAAAGCCACACACCGTATATACCGGGTGTCCTATAAGTCGCTAGGATATATGCAGACCTACAAACAGTGGAAAACGGACAAAGCCACACACCGTATATACCGGGTGTCCTATAAGTCTTTAGGATATAGGCAGACAAATAAACAGTGGAAAACGGACAAAGCCACACACCATATATACCGGGTGTCTTATAAGTCGCTAGGATATAGGCAGACCAACAAACAGTGGAAAACGGACAGTATATACCGGGTGTTACACATTATTTCTTTCACACCAATTTTAATATTATTCTCACGTGTAAGACTGCCTCTCCGAAATGACATTTGCCATATAGCAGTTTTTTTAAAACTTTCTGATACCGCAGACCCCCTTATAAAGTCTCATTAATTCTGCTGACCCCAGCCCCCCCAATGTTACCTCAAATCGCGGACCCCTTATACATAAATCGAGGTAACATTCAAAGCTAGAATGATTATAAAAACACAC
This sequence comes from Reticulitermes speratus, assembly GCA_021186555.1. NCBI lineage: Eukaryota > Metazoa > Arthropoda > Insecta > Blattodea > Rhinotermitidae > Reticulitermes > Reticulitermes speratus. The sequence continues at coordinate 26,441,955 of JAJKFL010000427.1, forward strand.
TTAAACCCTATTTTATTGCATCAATGTAAAAATTTATTACAGACGGAATTTTCTTATCAGTAATGACAATGCAACTAGGATTAGAAAAACGTAAAGGGGGAAAAATCTGATGTTCTACAGAATGTACACTGTGATATGCCAGTATTGCAGTTAAACAGATTTTGCGAACATTAAGAATTCTCAGCAAAATATTTTGTTCTTCTAACTTCTAAGAAAGTTATCGACGCATATGGGTCCGCGAACCGCACTTTGAGAACCATCTAGACGTCTCCGAACCAGCATATAAGTATTTCTCTTCTCCTCCGTGCATATTGCATGTGCTTCCCTTCGGAATGTTAAGACAAACGACAAACGAAATATCGATACATACGTCACAGTGGCTGCAGTGACGTCACAATGCTAGGCTAGCAACCAGCACAGAGCGATATGTGGGTGTTTGTATTTTGTGAAAGTGAGCAGTTAGCTAAACTGCAGTCTGACAGAATGCTTGACACTTTAAAGCCCAGTGGTTACTATATGTACCACCATGTTTAACATTCAACAATTCTACGTTCTGCCCACACAGTGTATTTATGTGTTTTGTGTGGATCTCAGAACAAACAGCGATTATTTCACTGTACAACATTAACTGACTGGTTTGTATAACTGAGACGGAGTGTGTTTACTGCGCGGTACGGACTGTATTTATGTGTTTTGTGTGGATCTCAGAACAAACAGCGATTATTTCACTGTACAACATTAACTGACTGGTTTGTATAACTGAGACGGAGTGTGTTTACTGCGCGGTACGGACTGTATTTATGTGTTTTGTGTGGATCTCAAAACAAACAGCGATTATTTCACTGTACAGCATTAACTGACTGGTTTGTATAACTGAGACGGAGTGTGTTTACTGCGCGGTACGGACTGTATTTATGTGTTTTGTATGGATCTCAGAACAAACAGCGATTATTTCACTGTACAACATTAACTGACTGGTTTGTATAACTGAGACGGAGTGTGTTTACTGCGCGGTACGGACTGTATTTATGTGTTTTGTGTGGATCTCAAAACAAACAGCGATTATTTCACTGTACAGCATTAACTGACTGGTTTGTATAACTGAGACGGAGTGTGTTTACTGCGCGGTACGGACTGTATTTATGTGTTTTGTATGGATCTCAGAACAAACAGCGATTATTTCACTGTACAGCATTAACTGACTGGTTTGTATAACTGAGACGGAGTGTGTTTACTGCGCGGTACGGACTGTATTTATGTGTTTTGTGTGGATCTCAGAACAAACAGTGATTATTTCACTGTACAGCATTAACTGACTGGTTTGTATAACTGAGACGGAGTGTGTTTACTGCGCGGTACGGACTGTATTTATGTGTTTTGTGTGGATCTCACAACAAACAGCGATTATTTCACTGTACAACATTAACTGACTGGTTTGTATAACTGAGACGGAGTGTGTTTACTGCGCGGTACGGACTGTATTTATGTGTTTTGTGTGGATCTCAGAACAAACAGCGATTATTTCACTGTACAGCATTAACTGACTGGTTTGTATAACTGAGACGGAGTGTGTTTACTGCGCGGTACGGACTGTATTTATGTGTTTTGTGTGGATCTCAGAACAAACAGCGATTATTTCACTGTACAGCATTAACTGACTGGTTTGTATAACTGAGACGGAGTGTGTTTACTCGCGGTACGGACTGTATTTATGTGTTTTGTGTGGATCTCAGAAGAAACAGCGATTATTTCACTGTACAACATTAACTGACTGGTTTGTATAACTGAGACGGAGTGTGTTTACTGCGCGGTACGGACTGTATTTATGTGTTTTGTGTGGATCTCAGAACAAACAGCGATTATTTCACTGTACAGCATTAACTGACTGGTTTGTATAACTGAGACGGAGTGTGTTTACTGCGCGGTACGGACTGTATTTATGTGTTTTGTGTGGATCTCAGAAGAAACAGCGATTATTTCACTGTACAACATTAACTGACTGGTTTGTATAACTGAGACGGAGTGTGTTTACTGCGCGGTACGGACTGTATTTATGTGTTTTGTGTGGATCTCAGAACAAACAGCTATTATTTCACTGTACAGCATTAACTGACTGGTTTGTATAACTGAGACGGAGTGTGTTTACTGCGCGGTACGGACTGTATTTATGTGTTTTGTGTGGATCTCAGAACAAACAGCGATTATTTCACTGTACAACATTAACTGACTGGTTTGTATAACTGAGACGGAGTGTGTTTACTGCGCGGTACGGACTGAACATCAGTTGTTACTTCGTCTTGTCTCACATCAACAATCTCATACTCATATACGTTACATACTGGGTTTACAGAAGACTGGTACACACTTAACATCAGGCAGTGTTGCATAATAAAAGTACTATTACACGTTTTTAGAAGCGTACAGCTAAACAGCCAACTAAAACCATTTTATAAACCAATAACACATAACTAACAACGCACTGAATGAAACCCGTACGTAATTAGACAGCTAACTTACACAATATAAACTCCCGTCAGGCAGTCGCCCTCTCGGGCACGCCGGTGGCATTCAGCGGGGCACACTACATCAGATAACGCACCAACCACTCGCACGCAAACCGCTGTGCAGAGGCTGACATCGCTTAATATTCTGAGAAAGTGCCACTGCTTCACAAGTACTGCGCCTCTACTTTCTAGCACGTTGATACGTTCAAAAAGACAGGCAATATACGTATAACGTAACACCAAGGCGCGTTCGCGTAACCACTGTTGCCGTGGGACAGCAATATGTATTACAAACATCACAGTGTGCGTCTGTAGCCTTAGTTACCCGGCATGAAAAGCGCATGCGCGGTATGATATTGTCACCTGTGGCCTGTCTGGCTGTACCGTATTTTTACACATCGTGAGATTAACAGAGAAAGGCTTTATAGTCGTTTGTTCGGGATATTTTTAGATGAAAAAGCAACTGACTCATTGGAACACAGTCACTGCTCAAAGCAACTGACTCATTGGAACACAGTCACTGCTCAAAGCAACTGACTCATTGGAACACAGTCACTACTCAAAGCAACTGACTCATTGGAACACAGTCACTGCTCAAAGCAACTGACTCATTGGAACACAGTCACTGCTCAAAGCAACTGACTCATTGGAACACAGTCACTGCTCAAAGCAACTGACTCATTGGAACACAGTCACTGCTCAAAGCAACTGACTCATTGGAACACAGCCACTGCTCAAGCAACTGATCATGGAACACAGTCATGCTCAAGCAACTGACTCATTGGAACACAGTCACTGCTCAAAGCAACTGACTCATTGGAACACAGTCACTGCTCAAAGCAACTGATTCATTGGAACACAGTCACTGCTCAAAGCAACTGACTTATTGGAACACAGTCACTGCTCAAAGCAACTGACTCATTGGAACACAGTCACTGCTCAAAGCAACTGACTCATTGGAACACAGTCACTGCTCAAAGCAACTGATTCATTGGAACACAGTCACTGCTCAAAGCAACTGACTCATTGGAACACAGTCACTGCTCAAAGCAACTGACTCATTGGAACACAGTCACTGCTCAAAGCAACTGATTCATTGGAACACAGTCACTGCTCAAAGCAACTGACTGATTGGAACACAGTCACTGCTCAAAGCAACTGACTCATTGGAACACAGTCACTACTCAAAGCAACTGACTCATTGGAACACAGTCACTGCTCAAAGCAACTGACTCATTGGAACACAGTCACTGCTCAAAGCAACTGACTCATTGGAACACAGTCACTGCTCAAAGCAACTGACTTATTGGAACACAGTCACTGCTCAAAGCAACTGACTTATTGGAACACAGTCACTGCTCAAAGCAACTGATTCATTGGAACACAGTCACTGCTCAAAGCAACTGACTCATTGGAACACAGTTACTGCTCAAAGCAACTGACTTAATTGGAACACAGTCACTACTCAAAGCAACTGACTCATTGGAACACAGTCACTACTCAAAGCAACTGACTCATAGGAACACAGTCACTGCTTAAAGCAACTGACTCATTGGAACACAGTCACTGCTCAAAGCAACTGACTCATTGGAACACAGTCACTGCTCAAAGCAACTGACTTATTGGAACACAGTCACTGCTCAAAGCAACTGACTCATTGGAACACAGTCACTGCTCAAAGCAACTGACTCATTGGAACACAGTCACTGCTCAAAGCAACTGACTCATTGGAACACAGTCACTGCTCAAAGCAACTGACTCATTGGAACACAGTCACTGCTCAAAGCAACTGACTCATTGGAACACAGTCACTGCTCAAAGCAACTGACTCATTGGAACACAGTCACTGCTCAAAGCAACTGACTTATTGGAACACAGTCACTGCTCAAAGCAACTGACTCATTGGAACACAGTTACTGCTCAAAGCAACTGACTTAATTGGAACACAGTCACTACTCAAAGCAACTGACTCATTGGAACACAGTCACTACTCAAAGCAACTGACTCATAGGAACACAGTCACTGCTTAAAGCAACTGACTTAATTGGAACACAGTCACTACTCAAAGCAACTGACTCATTGGAACACAGTCACTGCTCAAAGCAACTGACTCATTGGAACACAGTCACTGCTCAAAGCAACTGACTCATTGGAACACAGTCACTGCTCAAAGCAACTGACTTATTGGAACACAGTCACTGCTCAAAGCAACTGACTCATTGGAACACAGTTACTGCTCAAAGCAACTGACTTAATTGGAACACAGTCACTACTCAAAGCAACTGACTCATTGGAACACAGTCACTACTCAAAGCAACTGACTCATAGGAACACAGTCACTGCTTAAAGCAACTGACTTAATTGGAACACAGTCACTACTCAAAGCAACTGACTCATTGGAACACAGTCACTGCTCAAAGCAACTGACTCATTGGAACACAGTCACTGCTCAAAGCAACTGACTCATTTAACACAGTCACTGCTCAAAGCAACTGACTCATAGGAACACAGTCACTACTCAAAGCAACTGACTCATTGGAACACAGTCACTGCTCAAAGCAACTGACTCATTGGAACATAGTCACTACTCAAAGCAACTGACTCATTGGAACACAGTCACTACTCAAAGCAACTGACTCATAGGAACACAGTCACTACTCAAAGCAACTGACTCATTGGAACACAGTCACTACTCAAAGCAACTGACTCATTTGAACACAGTCACTACTCAAAGCAACTGACTCATTGGAACACAGTCACTGCTCAAAGCAACTGACTTAATTGGAACACAGTCACTGCTCAAAGCAACTGACTCATTAGAACAACGTCACTACTCAAAGCAACTGACTCATTGGAACAACGTCACTACTCAAAGAAACTGACTCATAGGAACACAGTCACTACTCAAAGCAACTGACTCATTGGAACACAGTCACTGCTCAAAGCAACTGACTTAATTGGAACACAGTCACTGCTCAAAGCAACTGACTCATTAGAACAACGTCACTACTCAAAGCAACTGACTCATTGGAACAACGTCACTACTCAAAGAAACTGACTCATAGGAACACAGTCACTACTCAAAGCAACTGACTCATTGGAACACAGTCACTACTCAAAGCAACTGACTCATTGGAACACAGTCACTACTCAAAGCAACTGACTCATTGGAACACAGTCACTACTCAAAGCAACTGACTCATTGGAACACAGTCACTACTCAAAGCAACTGACTCATTGGAACAACGTCACTACTCAAAGCAACTGACTCATTGGAACAACGTCACTACTCAAAGCAACTGACTCATAGGAACACAGTCACTACTCAAAGCAACTGACTCATTGGAACACAGTCACTACTCAAACTGAGTTCATGCAGAAGAGTCCTTAGTAAGGAATCTCCCGTATAGTGCAGTCTTTAGCAGTCAGTTGTCAGTCTTCATATACGAACCAAGTGCCATATAGGAGCTGGAATAGCTCAGTTAATATAGTGACTATGCTACGAGTTACACGACTGGGAAACGAGTTTAATATCTGTTCTGCACAGCTTTCAGCCTTGGTCTGGGACCACACTACTATGCGATGGACGTAGCTGTTAAAGCACCCGGGGCGTGAGGCTAATGACTCAACTAAATCACGCACCGAAGTTAAGTGTAAATGGAGCTACACCTCCACTGCACATACGTCTTCATGTCGTGATGCTTAATTAAGCACAGGGAACTTCAACTATCGCTTTCAGTAAGTCCATGAGGAGTCGTCTTCGAAGCAGGTATGGCGATCAGCACACTGCACACCTCGCTGCCAGAGTGCGTCAAGGCACTTAATTGGGGCCCAGCAGCTAACGACTTTCATTACGGGCCCCAGGGGGCACTCGGCCAGAACTCCTAACACAGGCGTGTCCAAACTGACTCCCGTTTCTGCTTGTCATTTGTGTCCTCTCTGATGGAAAATCGGACAGGGAGACACAAGCGAAAAAGTTTCCAGAACATCGCTTGGGCTGCACGAGGATGATACAGCATGTTCTGCAAGCAGAAGTACTCGTTCAGCGCCCGGGATACGGTTCCTTAGCAGGTAAAACTTTGAAACAATCGCATCCAAACCAGGGAATTAAAAGTTTACACCTGCAATTTAAGACAAAAGTTGTAACAATGAGAATTCGAATTGCACACAATAACTGTATCGCAATACTGGCACATCTACCGTACATATTGGTAAGTTTAGAGTGAATTTCATAGCGTCTTTGGATGTTCCTGTAAGGTCCGCGGTAGGAAAAAGGAAACTGATAAACTTACGTGGCTCTATACATATTAAACGACGTCGTTTCAGTTGAAGAGCTTATTTTTCGATGAATATTATTTCATTCTTTTATGGTGCATGCAAACAATTCGGCGCACAAAACGATATTACACAATGCATGCTGGCTCCCCTTTGTTTCACGACCGATATTACACAATGCATGCTGGCTCACCTTTGTTTCACGACCGATATTACACAATGCATGCTGGCTCCCCTCTGTTTCACGACCGATATTACACAATGCATGCTGGCTCCCCTTTGTTTCACGACCGATATTACACAATGCATCCTGGCTCCCCTTTGTTTCACGACCGACATTACAAAATGCATCCTGGCTCCCCTTTGTTTCACGGCCGATATTACACAATGCATGCTGGCTCCCCTCTGTTTCACGACCGATATTACACAATGCATGCTGACTCCCCTTTGTTTCACGACCGATATTACACAATGCATGCTGGCTCCCCTCTGTTTCACGACCGATATTACACAATGCATGCTGGCTCCCCTCTGTTTCACGACCGATATTACACAATGCATGCTGGCTCCCCTTTGTTTCACGACCGATATTACACAATGCATCCTGGCTCCCCTTTGTTTCACGACCGATATTACACAATGCATGCTGGCTCCCCTTTGTTTCACGACCGATATTACACAATGCATGCTGGCTCCCCTTTGTTTCACGACCGATATTACACAATGCATGCTGGCTCCCCTTTGTTTCACGACCGATATTACACAATGCATGCTGGCTCCCCTTTGTTTCACGACCGATATTACACAAAGCATGCTGGCTCCCCTTTGTTTCACGACCGATATTACACAATGCATGCTGGCTCCCCTTTGTTTCACGACCGATATTACAAAATGCATGCTGGCTCCCCTTTGTTTCACGACCGATATTACACAATGCATGCTGGCTCCCCTCTGTTTCACGACCGATATTACACAATGCATGCTGGCTCCCTTTTGTTTCACGACGATATTACACAATGCATGCTGGCTCCCCTCTGTTTCACGACCGATATTACACAATGCATGCTGGCTCCCCTTTGTTTCACGACCGATATTACACAATGCATGCTGGCTCCCCTCTGTTTCACGACCGATATTACACAATGCATGCTGGCTCCCCTCTGTTTCACGACCGATATTACACAATGCATGCTGGCTCCCCTTTGTTTCACGACCGATATTACACAATGCATGCTGGCTCCCCTTTGTTTCACGACCGATATTACACAATGCATGCTGGCTCCCCTTTGTTTCACGACCGATATTACACAATGCATGCTGGCTCCCCTTTGTTTCACGACCGATATTACAAAATGCATGCTGGCTCCCCTTTGTTTCACGACCGATATTACACAATGCATGCTGGCTCCCCTTTGTTTCACGACCGATATTACACAATGCATGCTGGCTCCCCTCTGTTTCACGACCGATATTACACAATGCATGCTGGCTCCCCTTTGTTTCACGACCGATATTACACAATGCATCCTGGCTCCCCTTTGTTTCACGACCGATATTACACAATGCATCCTGGCTCCCCTTTGTTTCACGACCGATATTACACAAAGCATGCTGGCTCCCCTTTGTTTCACGACCGATATTACACAATGCATGCTGGCTCCCCTTTGTTTCACGACCGATATTACAAAATGCATGCTGGCTCCCCTTTGTTTCACGACCGATATTACACAATGCATGCTGGCTCCCCTTTGTTTCACGACCGATATTACACAATGCATGCTGGCTCCCCTCTGTTTCACGACCGATATTACACAATGCATGCTGGCTCCCTTTGTTTCACGACCGATATTACACAATGGATGCTGGCTCCCTTTTGTTTCACGACCGATATTACACAATGCATGCTGGCTCCCCTTTGTTTCACGACCGATATTACACAATGCATGCTGGCTCCCCTCTGTTTCACGACCGATATTACACAATGCATGCTGGCTCCCCTTTGTTTCACGACCGATATTACACAATGCATGCTGGCTCCCCTCTGTTTCACGACCGATATTACACAATGCATGCTGGCTCCCCTCTGTTTCACGACCGATATTACACAATGCATGCTGGCTCCCCTTTGTTTCACGACCGATATTACACAATGCATGCTGGCTCCCCTTGTGTTCACGACCGATATTACACAATGCATGCTGGCTCCCCTTTGTTTCACGACCGATATTACACAATGCATGCTGGCTCCCCTTTGTTTCACGACCGATATTACAAAATGCATGCTGGCTCCCCTTTGTTTCACGACCGATATTACACAATGCATGCTGGCTCCCCTTTGTTTCACGACCGATATTACACAATGCATGCTGGCTCCCCTCTGTTTCACGACCGATATTACACAATGCATGCTGGCTCCCCTTTGTTTCACGACCGATATTACACAATGCATCCTGGCTCCCCTTTGTTTCACGACCGATATTACACAATGCATCCTGGCTCCCCTTTGTTTCACGACCGATATTACACAAAGCATGCTGGCTCCCCTTTGTTTCACGACCGATATTACACAATGCATGCTGGCTCCCCTTTGTTTCACGACCGATATTACAAAATGCATGCTGGCTCCCCTTTGTTTCACGACCGATATTACACAATGCATGCTGGCTCCCCTTTGTTTCACGACCGATATTACACAATGCATGCTGGCTCCCCTCTGTTTCACGACGATATTACACAATGCATGCTGGCTCCCTTTGTTTCACGACCGATATTACACAATGGATGCTGGCTCCCTTTTGTTTCACGACCGATATTACACAATGCATGCTGGCTCCCCTTTGTTTCACGACCGATATTACACAATGCATGCTGGCTCCCCTCTGTTTCACGACCGATATTACACAATGCATGCTGGCTCCCCTTTGTTTCACGACCGATATTACACAATGCATGCTGGCTCCCCTCTGTTTCACGACCGATATTACACAATGCATGCTGGCTCCCCTCTGTTTCACGACCGATATTACACAATGCATGCTGGCTCCCCTTTGTTCCACTGTGACTTGTGCACTTCATGGTGGCCCATTATCAATTTGGTCTTTTTGTCTTGTAGAAACTTTGATTTGAAATTATTAAGAAAATATTCGTGTCTGCTCTCCTGGACTCTTAAACGCAGGCCCAACTGTACAGAGTACATCCCATACTGAAAAGCTGGCAGTCGCTGACAGATCCACGTTTCATGTAACAAGCTTCGTTATCGTGCTCACGGAAGCCTGCTGGAGTAAAACGACATGTTAAGGAAGAAACAAGTGCGAAGCGACACGCACGGCGATGGCATGGGGACAGAGACGCTCGCCTGCTCGTCGCCTTCACCCCCTCGACGACGGAAGCGTCGGTCCATTAACGACGCCAAAAAGTCGGCCCAACAGCATCATCAGCCCTGGGAAGACACTGTGCGGTACAGTGTGACCAGAAACTGGCGACATGTTCTTGCAAAACGTCATGTAAAATAAGCTATAAGTATTACTTGTCCTGTATAACTTGCAGTGGGGTCAATTTTGGCTCTGACTTTACAAGGAAATTGTTAAAATTTAAGGAAACAGAAAAGAAAATCTTACATCTCAATTAGAATAGCGCGCCACGAGAGCAAGTGTTCGGGGCATTGTCCTGTTTTAGAAGCTAACAGTCGCTAAGCTGGTCAACAAATTCTCCACCTTCTCTGGAATCGAAAGTTTCATCACCGTGTTCACAACAGCCGGACACTGAACCTGATCCTGAGCCAGATTAACCCATTCCACGTCTTCATTTCCTATTTCTTTAAAACATAGTTCAGCATCACCCTCACATCTACGTCTAGCTCTTGCAATTTGTCTCTTTGCTCAGATTTAATAAAATTTTGTGTATATTTCTCATTCTTCCTATGCGTGCTATACGTCCTACCCTTCCCATTCTGCTTCTGTCGATGTCCTAACACTACGAAATTTCCCATTATGAAATTTTTCAATAATTTTACTTCAGAGGGGATTGAACTAGAGACCTCTCACAAAAAAGCAAAGTCAATCTTCTTGCCGGAAGTCAAAGTTCTACAAATACGTGGAGCAGAAACGAAATGCTGAATTTGACTTCCGGTGACGTCACCATATTGAAGTGTTGGCAAGTGAAGTCCGCTGTAACTTGTTACTTGCCGGTGTACAGCTTCGGTCTCGTGCTACGCGAGAGATGACGGCGAGATCTCGTTAACACAGGAAGTGCGCGCTAATTGGGGGGGGGGGGGGGGTTGCTAGGCGATCAAAAGTTCAAGGGGTCAACTGCAAGCGGCATTTCAGAGCTGCCTCAATAGGCATATTATATTTTATTATAAACTCCTACATATGTTTCGACAAAATTTTGTCATCTTCAGGGGGTTTATAGCAAAGGTGTACAAAAACTTCACATCCATTTACGTGTTGAAAATATCACACATTAGAAGTTCAAAATATATTTCATGAAATATGACTATAAATTTGCTTGTTTTGAACTTCTAATGTGTGATATTTTCAACACGTAAATGGATGTGAAGTTTTTGTACACCTTTGCTATAAACCCCCTGAAGATGACAAAGGTTTGTCGAAACATATGTAGGGGTTTATAATACACGTTGCATATGTAATTAGCATGTGCATATGTCGGTGTTATTGAGTACATCTCGAAAGGACAGGCTTCCAAAGTCAAGTAACAAAACGACACTCACATATATTCTCCTCTTCTGAGGCTTCTGACAATCGGAAACAGACATACGGGTGGGTAACGGTCTGGGGGTTCGTATCTGGAACGGAGTTCCGTTATCAGAGTTCCGGGTTTCCGTGGCTTTGCTGAGCAATTGGGATGGCAGCTGAAGTGACGAAACGAATCTCTCAATACGTGTCCTGTACGATTATATATGTATTGAACATTGTGCTGTTTGAGAAGTCTGAGACACTGACAGTCACTAATTAACCATCTTAACACGAAAATTAACCTAAATTACATATAAAAGACCCAGTTCGTACCGCGCAGCAAACACACTCCGTCTCAGTTATACAAACCAGTCAGTTAATGTTGTACAGTGAAATAATCGCTGTTTGTTCTGAGATCCACACAAAACACATAAATACAGTCCGTACCGCGCAGTAAACACACTCCGTCTCAGTTATACAAACCAGTCAGTTAATGTTGTACAGTGAAATAATCGCTGTTTGTTCTGAGATCCACACAAAACACATAAATACAGTCCGTACCGCGCAGTAAACACACTCCGCCTCAGTTATACAAACCAGTCAGTTAATGCTGTACAGTGAAATAATCGCTGTTTGTTCTGAGATCCACACAAAACACATAAATACAGTCCGTACCGCGCAGTAAACACACTCCGTCTCAGTTATACAAACCAGTCAGTTAATGCTGTACAGTGAAATAATCGCTGTTTGTTCTGAGATCCACACAAAACACATAAATACAGTCCGTACCGCGCAGTAAACACACTCCGTCTCAGTTATACAAACCAGTCAGTTAATGTTGTACAGTGAAATAATCGCTGTTTGTTCTGAGATCCACACAAAACACATAAATACAGTCCGTACCGCGCAGTAAACACACTCCGTCTCAGTTATACAAACCAGTCAGTTAATGCTGTACAGTGAAATAATCGCTGTTGTTCTGAGATCCACACAAAACACATAAATACAGTCGTACCGCGCAGTAAACACACTCCGTCTCAGTTATACAAACCAGTCAGTTAATGCTGTACAGTGAAATAATCGCTGTTTGTTCTGAGATCCAACAAAACACATAAATACAGTCCGTACCGCGCAGTAAACACACTCCGTCTCAGTTATACAAACCAGTCAGTTAATGCTGTACAGTGAAATAATCGCTGTTTGTTCTGAGATCCACACAAACACATAAATACAGTCCGTACCGCGCAGTAAACACACTCCGTCTCAGTTATACAAACCAGTCAGTTAATGCTGTACAGTGAAATAATCGCTGTTTGTTCTGAGATCCACAAAAACACATAAATACAGTCCGTACCGCGCAGTAAACACTCCGTCTCAGTTATACAAACCAGTCAGTTAATGCTGTACAGTGAAATAATCGCTGTTTGTTCTGAGATCCACACAAAACACATAAATACAGTCCGTACCGCGCAGTAAAACACTCCGTCTCAGTTATACAAACCAGTCAGTTAATGCTGTACAGTGAAATAATCGCTGTTTGTTCTGAGATCCACACAAAACACATAAATACAGTCCGTACGCGCAGTAAACACACCCGTCTCAGTTATACAAACAGTCAGTTAATGCTGTACAGTGAAATAATCGCTGTTTGTTCTGAGATCCACCAAAACACATAAATACAGTCCGTACCGCGCAGTAAACACACTACGTCTCAGTTATACAAACCAGTCAGTTAATGTTGTACAGTGAAATAATCGCTGTTTGTTCTGAGATCCACACAAAACACATAATACAGTCCGTACCGCGCAGTAAACACACTCCGTCTCAGTTATACAAACCAGTCAGTTAATGTGTACAGTGAAATAATCGCTGTTTGTTCTGAGATCCACACAAAACACATAAATACAGTCCGTACCGCGCAGTAAACACACTCCGTCTCAGTTATACAAACAGTCAGTTAATGCTGTACAGTGAAATAATCGCTGTTTGTTCTGAGATCCACACAAACACATAAATACAGTCCGTCCGCGCAGTAAACACACTCCGTCTCAGTTATACAAACCAGTCAGTTAATGCTGTACAGTGAATAATCGCTGTTTGTTCTGAGATCCACACAAAACACATAAATACAGTCCGTACGCGCAGTAAACACACTCCGTCTCAGTTATACAAACCAGTCGTTAATGCTGTACAGTGAAATAATCGCTGTTTGTTCTGAGATCCACAAAAACACATAAATACAGTCCGTACCGCGCAGTAAACACACTCCGTCTCAGTTATACAAACCAGTCAGTTAATGCTGTACAGTGAAATAATCGCTGTTTGTTCTGAGATCCACACAAAACACATAAATACAGTCCGTACCGCGCAGTAAACACCTCCGTCTCAGTTATACAAACCAGTCAGTTAATGTGTACATGAAATAATCGCTGTTTGTTCTGAGATCCACACAAAACACATAAATCAGTCCGTACGCGCAGTAAACACACTCCGTCTCAGTTATACAAACAGTCAGTTAATGCTGTACAGTGAAATAATCGCTGTTTGTTCTGAGATCCACACAAAACACATAAATACAGTCCGTACCGCGCAGTAACACACTCCGTCTCAGTTATACAAACCAGTCAGTTAATGCTGTACAGTGAAATAATCGCTGTTTGTTCTGAGATCCACACAAAACACATAAATACAGTCCGTACCGCGCAGTAAACACACTCCGTCTCAGTTATACAAACCAGTCAGTTAATGCTGTACAGTGAAATAATCGCTGTTTGTTCTGAGATCACACAAAACACATAAATACAGTCCGTACCGCGCAGTAAAACACTCCGTCTCAGTTATACAAACCAGTCAGTTAATGCTGTACAGTGAAATAATCGCTGTTTGTTCTGAGATCCACACAAAACACATAAATACAGTCCGTACCGCGCAGTAAACACACTCCGTCTCAGTTATACAAACAGTCAGTTAATGTGTACAGTGAAATAATCGCTGTTTGTTCTGAGATCCACACAAAACACATAAATACAGTCCGTACCGCGCAGTAAACACACTCGTCTCAGTTATACAAACCAGTCAGTTAATGTGTACAGTGAAATAATCGCTGTTTGTTCTGAGATCCACACAAACACATAAATACAGTCCGTACCGCGCAGTAAACACACTCCGTCTCAGTTATACAAACCAGTCAGTTAATGCTGTACAGTGAAATAATCGTGTTTGTTCTGAGATCCACACAAAACAAAAATACAGTCCGTACCGCGCAGTAAACAACTCGTCTCAGTTATACAAACAGTCAGTTAATGTGTACAGTGAAATAATCGCTGTTTGTTCTGAGATCCACACAAAACATAATACAGTCCGTACCGCGCAGTAAACACACTCCGTCTCAGTTATACAAACCAGTCAGTTAATGTGTACAGTGAAATAATCGCTGTTTGTTCTGAGATCCACACAAAAACATAAATACAGTCCGTACCGCGCAGTAAACACACTCCGTCTCAGTTTACAAACAGTCAGTTAATGCTGTACAGTGAATAATCGCTGTTTGTTCTGAGATCACACAAAAACATAAATACAGTCCGTACGCGCAGTAAACACCTCGTCTCAGTTATACAACCAGTAGTTAATGTGTACAGTGAAATAATCGCTGTTTGTTCTGAGATCCACACAAAACACATAAATACAGTCGTACGCGCAGTAAACACACTCCGTCTCAGTTATACAAACCAGTCAGTTAATGCTGTACAGTGAAATAATCGCTGTTTGTTGAGATCCACACAAAACACATAAATACAGTCCGTACCACGCAGTAAACACCTCGTCTCAGTTATACAAACAGTCAGTTAATGTGTACAGTGAAATAATCGCTGTTTGTTCTGAGATCCACACAAAACACATAAATACAGTCCGTACGCGCAGTAAACACACTCCGTCTCAGTTATACAAACCAGTCAGTTAATGCTGTACAGTGAAATAATCGCTGTTTGTTCTGAGATCCACACAAAACACATAAATACAGTCCGTACCGCGCAGTAAACACACTCCGTCTCAGTTATACAAACCAGTCAGTTAATGCTGTACAGTGAAATAATCGCTGTTTGTTCTGAGATCCACACAAAACACATAAATACAGTCCGTACCGCGCAGTAAACACACTCCGTCTCAGTTATACAAACCAGTCAGTTAATGCTGTACAGTGAAATAATCGCTGTTTGTTCTGAGATCCACACAAAACACATAAATACAGTCCGTACCGCGCAGTAAAGACACTCCGTCTCAGTTATACAAACCAGTCAGTTAATGCTGTACAGTGAAATAATCGCTGTTTGTTCTGAGATCCACACAAAACACATAAATACAGTCCGTACCGCGCAGTAAACACACTCCGTCTCAGTTATACAAACCAGTCAGTTAATGTTGTACAGTGAAATAATCGCTGTTTGTTCTGAGATCCACACAAAACACATAAATACACTGTGCGGGCAGAACGTAGAATTTGTGAATGTTAAACATGGCGGTACATATAGTAACCACTGGGCTTTTGAGGGTTAAACATCAAATAAATAAATAAATAAATAAATAATATAATAATAATGTGTATATACGGAGAAACTCGATGCATGCAGTACGAGCAATTAGATCTTTCTCAATGTTCGACTTAACGCTAAAATGTATATTTGCTTAACAAGCCGATCCCAGTGGCCGCGCTGTCTAAGGCGTGGGTCTGCGGCCGCTCGCTTGCGGGGATTGCGGGTTCGAATCCCACCGGGGGCATGGATGTCTGTCTCTTGTAAGTGTTGTGTGTTGTCAGTTAGAGGTCTCTGCGTCGGGCTGATCACTCGTCCAGAGGAGTTCTACCGAGTGTGGTGTGTCTAATTGAGTGTGATCGTGAAGCCTCGATAATGAGGAGGCCCTGGCCCACTAGGGGCTGTTGGGCCATTGGATAAAAATTTGCTTAACAAGGTACAAATCACACCAAATGCTGTCAGATGAGCCTGCTGGTCCGTCACTCACATACTATGTCCTTGACATCGAACTTAGCACTGCATTCCATGTATGTCTAGGTCTATCAAATTACCTATTCCAATCAACATTCTTAAGCCAACTGCTGGACAGTTCATGTACCTTTCCCACCAGAATATCCGCCGTTCGCACTTCTGAGTCAGCTGCACTTTGCAACTGTACTTGACGTGACGTAACAAGACGTTCGCAGTCAATTGTTTTATTGTCTCCACCCAAACACAGAAGAAACAAATGAAGCTTTCCGGTCGCTATGACAATGACGCAGAGAGACGTGTGTGGACTACGCGCACAGCAGCCGGTTGCTAAATACAACGGAAAGAGACCACTTGGGGGACCGGAAATTAGATGGTACTACGAAAAAAAACTGCGAAATATGTCATAAAAGTCATATCATAAATGTCATGAATGTCATAAATATGTCATAAACGTGTAATGTCACATATTTGCAATAAATATCATCAAAAATATGTCATGAATATATCATAAATGTGTCATGTCAGAAATTTGTCATGTCATATCATGTCATCAATGTGTCATATATGTCAAATGTCTCGTCACAAATTTGTCATAAATGTCATATCAAAAATGTGTAATGAACATATAAATATGTCATAAATATGTCACGTCACAAATTTGTCATAAGTCATATCATAAATGTCATGACTGTGTCAAAACTGTCATAAATGTGTCACGTCACAAATTTGTCATGAATGTCATATCATAAATATGTCACGAATATGTCACAATTATGTCATAAATGTGTCATGTCACAAAATTTGTCATAAATGTCATATCATAAATATGTCATGAATGTGTCAAAACTATGTCAAAAATGTTTCATGTCACAAATTTGTCATAAATATCATAAATATGTATCATAAAATTCATAAATAACCCATGAATTTCAGCACTGTGTTACGTCTTTAAGGGAAAAAAGACATAACATTACATATTTAGGAAGGATACAGGGATTTGGAAGGAGTTGGTCGTGGCAAATTTGAAATAATACACTTGTATTATCTTACAGGCAGTGTCAAAATGGTAAGACAAATGGACAGGAGTACTGCAGAGACGGGACCAACCAACAGACGGCATGTTCAGGCAGGCTAACGCCGTTAGCTGTCGTAACTACGCGTGCGTTTATTACGCTCAGTTCATGAAATAAACCAACTGCACGCAGTAATGTTACTGTACAGTGTTACAGATATGTTACTGTACAGTGTTACAGTAATGTTACTGTACAGTGTTACAGTAATGTTACTGTACAGTATTACAGCACTGAAACTACGCAAAGGATTCAAATTGGCAAGAAAATTTAAGAATTGCTTACGTACACATTTTGGTCGACAATCGTCAAACAATCAACGCGCTGCAAACGAAAAATTGTAGGCTCTGTCAATAACGATATATGTCTGTAGCGTGATGTCTGTAGCGTGATGTCTGTAGCGTGATGTCTGTAGCGTGATGTCTGTAGTGTGATGTCTGTAGCGTGATGTCTGTATGTGATGTCTGTAGTGTGATGTCTGTAGTGTGATGTCTGTAGTGTGATGTCTGTAGTGTGATGTCTGTAGTGTGATGTCTGTAGCGTGATGTCTGTAGTGTGATGTCTGTAGCGTGATGTCTGTAGCGTGATGTCTGTAGCGTGATGTCTGTAGCGTGATGTCTGTAGCGTGATGTCTGTAGCGTGATGTCTGTAGTGTGATGTCTGTAGCGTGATGTCTGTAGCGTGATGTCTGTAGCGTGATGTCTGTAGTGTGACTAACTCTGTGACGGTTTGCTGTTCCTATGGCACAACAGTCCCTAGTGGGCCAGGGCCTCCTCAGTATCGAGGCTTCACGATCACACTCAGACACACCACAGTCGGTAGGACTCCTCTGGACGAGTGATCAGCCCGTCACAGAGACCTTTACCTGACAACACACAACACTGAAAAGAGACAGACATCCATGCCCTCGGCGGGATTCGAACCCGCAATCCTAGCAAGCGAACGGTCGCAGACCCACGCCTTAGACCGCACGGCACTGAGATCGGCCACTTTGTCACAGCAACGTGTGATACACGTTGCTGTGACAAATGCAGTGAGATATAAATTCCACAGTACACACGCTTCTCCTTTGTTAAATACACATATCACTGATCCGTTGTTACGGGACAGCTCGCTCGGTAAGTATATTGTCTAAGTTACCGGCTGAACAACGGGGAAATCCCGCTTCGATGTCCGGTAGCAGCAGTGGTTTTTGTCTTCAGCACAGCGTGCAGGGCGGCTCTGTGCTCAGAGTACCGCTGAGTTTGGCGGCTCTTTGCTCAGAGTACCGCTGAGTTTGGCGGCTCTTTGCTCAGAGTACCGCTGAGTTTGGCGGCTCTTTGCTCAGAGTACCGCTGAGTTTGGCGGCTCTTTGCTCAGAGTACCGCTGAGTTTGGCGGCTCTGTGCTCAGAGTACCGCTGAGTTTGGCGGCTCTTTGCTCAGAGTACCGCTGAGTTTGGCGGCTCTTTGCTCAGAGTACCGCTGAGTTTGGCGGCTCTTTGCTCAGAGTACCGCTGAGTTTGGCGGCTCTTTGCTCAGAGTACCGCTGAGTTTGGCGGCTCTGTGCTCAGAGTACCGCTGAGTTTGGCGGCTCTGTGCTCAGAGTACCGCTTAAGTGCCTTGGTGTCTCGTTACACGCTCCCATTACATCAATCAATCAATCAATCAATCAATCAGCCGGTGAGTTTGGCGAATCTGGTGGTGACAACTTACCTATGTCTAGTGCCTAGGCTCAAATACGTACACCTAAACCTCCACGTCCCCCCTACGTCTTTACGACGTATTGTTTAACAGCGTAAAACGGCAGCATGTCGCTGTAGAGCAGTCACGATGTGTTCCTAGCGGGCTGACGTGACATCACGAATGCTGAGTCCAATTTGTGTCTAATAAGGTAATGACGCCGGTTAATTCGAGGCGCCGGAGGAACAGACAGACAGACAGACACTATTGTCACACTTGATCTTGCCAGGCGAGTGATGTGGGAAGCTTACGAGTAACAAAAGTGTACATAGCATTCTCAACTAGGGCCATTACTCACCAAAAACTACACGGCGTCATACCCCGGGAGACAGTAATGTTGACATGAATAGCGGTAAGAACCTCAAATATACATAGTCGTAATTATTGGTCATCGTCTTTAAAAATTCGATACTTGAAGCTCAGCTAAATAATAGACGTAAGTTTTAAATGATCCATAACCTTGCACTGAACAGTTAGTTAGCTATGGCGACTAAAACGTACAAATGCTCACAAGTTTATGCAAATATACAGGGCATACACAAAAGAATGGTGCGGTATCACTTTGTCTCACTTTTGAAACCGCACCATTCTTTTGTGTATGCCCTGTATTATACACGTAATAATACCTGCTACATTTATTCTGATTTCACCGTGCATTCTTGACGTGAATATCACTTACACCAACTACATAAATATCACACCAACTACATAAATATCACTTACACCAACTACAGAAATATCACTTACACCAACTACATAAACATCACTTACACCATCTACATAAATATCACTTACACCAACTACATAAATATCACTTACACCAACTACATAAATATCACTTACACCAACTACATAAACATCACTTACACCATCTACATAAATATCACTTACACCAACTACATAAATATCACTTACACCAACTACATAAATATCACTTACACCAACTACATAAATATCACTTACACCAACTACATAAATATCACTTACACCAACTACATAAATATCACTTACACCAACGAAATGCACTTGTTTATTAAAATGAACACTAAATAGTTCCTAAAATGTTAGTTAAAACCCCTACATATGTTTCGACCTATCGATAGGTCATCTTCAGGGGTATGTCACAACTGCTTGTATTACAAACACGTACACATATTGTTCATCTAAAAATGGTACGTGTTTGTATACAAGCAGTGTACATGCCCCTGAGATGACTATCGATAGGTCGAAACATATGTAGGGTTTAACTAAATTAGGAACTATAGTGTTCTTTTAATAAACAAGTGCATTTCGTGTGAAGTATATTTATGTAGTGGTGTAAGTGATATTTGGTAGTTGTGTAAGATTTGTATTGATAATTATGTAGTCGTGTAGTATATTATGTAGTCGTGAATGAATTATGTAGTGTTAGTGATATTATGTATTGGTGTAAGTGATATTTATGTAGTTGGTGTAAGTGAATTTATTTTGGGTAAGTGACATTTATGTAGTTGTGTAAGTGAATTGTAGTTGGTGAAGTGATTTTGTTTGGTGTAATATATTTGTATGAGAATTATTGGTAGTGTATTTAGTAGTGGTGTAAGTGATATTTATGTAGTTGGTGTAAGTGATATTTATGTAGTTGGTGTAAGTGATTTTATGTAGTTGGTGTAAGTGATATTTATGTAGTTGGTGTAAGTGTATTTTGTAGTTGGTGTAGTGATTTTGTGTAGTTGGTAAGTGATATTTAGTTTGTGTAAGTGTTTTATGTAGTTCGTTAAGTGAATTTATGTAGTTGGTGTAAGTGATATTTATGTAGTTGGTGTAAGTGATATTTATGTAGTTGGTGTAAGTGATATTTATGTAGTTGGTGTAAGTGATATTTATGTAGTTGGTGTAAGTGATTTTATGTAGTTGGTGTAAGTGATATTTAGTGTAGTTGGTGTAAGTGATATTTATGTAGTTGGTGTAAGTGATATTTATGTAGTTCGTGAGTGTATTTATGTAGTTGGTGTAAGTGATATTTATGTAGTTGGTAGTGATTAGTAGTTGTGTAAGTGATATTTATGTAGTTGGTGTAAGTGATATTTATGTAGTTGGTGTAATATTTTGTAGTTGTGTAAGTGAATTGTGTAGTTGCTGTAAGTGATATTCACCTGCTACATGTTTCGGCCACTCACGTGGCCATCCTCAGGTAGGTGCAGTACCGAGAATAAATACATGGAGATGTTACAAAAGTTTGTGAACCAAAGCACATGTGAATTATTAATTATTAATTACATTAATTAAACAGTAATATGTATTTAAAATATTTAATTTTAATATTTAATATATTATAAGTAATAACATATGTTTTTATCTAATTTTAATTTAATTTCATAATATTAACTTTAGTGGACCCCCCCCCCCCCCAAAAAAAAAACTCAGAAAACCTATATTTTACGTTTTGAACTCTTAGTAAGTACCATTATATGTTGAGTTGTGATTTTGTGTAATTCACGATATGGGTCCCTGATGATGGTCCCAAAATAGGGAACCGAAACATGTTGGACTGATTCTATCGTAAAAAAAATTGTATTGTATTATAAATAAAAAAATATGCATTTTGTTGGTTTAAGAAATGTCTAATGTAGGAAGTATAATATGTTTATAATATATTTTCATAAATATGTGTGCGTTTGTTGGTTTTAGTTGCCAATACGTTTTAAATTGAGTTTCTACATCACAGAGAACACACACACACCTGCAGTACAAAGACCAGCTGTTTAGGAAAAGAGTCTGTTTTCAAAATCACACAAAAGTACAATGTGGGGGAAAATTAAGTTTCTAATGTTACAGTATTTCCTACACATGACATATTTAAAGGATTTAAACAAGTATTTCTGGTTCCTTAACTCAAATTATCAAATGTATTTGTTCAATTATCGATCTATATACACAATGCTACAGAACTGCACGGAGCGGACGTCTGACGTTGCAACTGGATACGAAATTTATTTTATGAAACCCGAAGGCTTATTTACGTGTTCAAAGAAGAGCCACTGGTCAATATTCCGTTTTTTGTAATGGCTCGACAGCCCCTTGGGGGCCTAGGCCGCCTCATTTTTCGAGGCTTCACGATCACACACTTCAGACACACCACAGTCGGTAGGGCTCCTCTGGACGGGTGATCAGCCCGACGCACAGACCTCTACCTGACAACACACAACACTCACAACAGACAGACATCCATACCCCCGGTGGAATTCGAACCCGCAATCCCAGCAAGCGAGCGACCGAAGACCCACGCCTTAGACCGCACGGCTACTGGGATCGGCTCGTGCGTCAATAATAAAGGTAAAGCAACCCCATTACAGGCCTAGACAGGCCATTAGGGTTCCAGGAGGTTGAGGCTCCCAGATTCATAGACACATGAAGGTGGTAAGGTTGTCAGCCCTACGCACCGGCCGCCTTTACTCTCCAGGAAATATTCCTGGTACTCATTTCTGTTAGAGGCTGAGTCGACCCCAGGGCCATAGTGCGACCGAAACGATTATGTCAATGAAAAATTCCAATGACACCATCGGGAATCGAACCCGCGACCTTCCCATGCGTGATTAATGTACCATCAAACACGCCACACCCACTTCCCTCTACATCCTACACAATTCATCTTTCCATATCACATTTAATTCACATAACATTCATCAGGACAGAAACCTTGCACACACGAAGCACAGTCCCTTGTCCATAAACGCAGCGACAGCTTGTCATTATCCCCGTGCCATCACCATCACGGACCGGAAGTTCCGCCATTATTTCCGGCTCGGCACGCTTCTCAAGCGCGACCCAGTAATGAAGTCTTTTTGAAGAAACAGCGGATGCTGCTATATGACCTACCTGGGGTCCGGTACAGACAGCTGCAGCTGGGAACTGGCTGTGCTGTGCGCCTTAGGGATCATTTGCTACAGGGGAGCACAGGGTCTTACACCTGCATATAACAGCGACGAAATGCCGACGACAGGAAAACACAAATTTAAGACAGAAGGATATAATAAAGAGCTAAGAACATAGAGGGACGATCACAGTGACCGCGCGGTCTAAGGCGTGGGTCTGCGACCGCTTGATTACTGGGATTGCGGGTTCGAATACCGCCTAGGGCATGGATGTCTGTCTCTTGTGAGTGTTGTGTGTTGTCAGGTAGAGGTCTCTGCGTCGGGCTTATCCCTCGTCCAGAGGAGTCCTACCGACTGTGGTGTGTCTGAGTGTGATCGTGAAGCGTCGATAATGAGGAGGCCTAGGCCCCAAGGGGCTGTTGCGCCATTGAAAAAAAATAGAGGGAAAACATGACTTTGTCACTACTTCTCATACATACAAAAATAAGCCAACAGAAAAAAACCAAAGAGACGATGCACAGCAGACCACGGATCCACTACGAAACAGCCTACAGTTTAACTTATCATCTTTGATACATTTTATATATCTTTAACATGTGCATATATTGTTAGTTCTGTTTTGTGCAATCTTAATTTTATACGAATCCCTGATGATGATCCTATGTGGGATCGAAACATGTTGGATTGGTTTACATATATTGTAATATAGAATATCTGAATACAACAGTGCATTTTGTTGGGCTGAGTGTTGTGTGATATGACTGGCGACAGTGCACGGTTGTGTGAACAGTATACAGTGCACGGTTGTGAACAGTTGTGATAGTTACATGTATGTGACAGTATCGTGCACGGTGTGACAGTATACAGTGCACGGTGAGTCAGATGTGAACAGTATACAGTGCACGGTTTGTGAACAGTATACAGTGCACGGTTGTGAACGTATACAGTGCACGTGTAACAGTTAGTGCAGGTAACAGTATACAGTGCACGGTGTGAAAGTATACAGTGCAGTGTGAACAGTATACAGTGCACGGTGTGACAGTATACAGTGCACGGTGTGAACAGTATACAGTGCACGGTGTGAACAGTATACAGTGCACGGTTTGTGGAACAGTATACAGTGCACGGTGTGAACAGTATTACAGTGCACGGTGTAGTACAGTAGTATACAGTGCACGGTTGTGAACAGTATACAGTGCACGGTTGTGAACAGTATACAGTGCACGGTTGTGAACAGTATACAGTGCACGTTGTGTGAACAGTATACAGTGCACGGTGTGAACAGTATACAGTGCACGGGTAGTGAAGTGTTGTAGCGTGCACGGTGTGAGTATCATGTTACTATACGTGCACGGTTGGTGAACAGTATACAGTGCACGGTGTGGAACAGTATACAGTGCACGGTGTGTGAACAGTATACAGTGCACGGTGTTGCTTGTGTGAACAGTATACAGTGCACGTGTTATGCTGTGAACAGTATACAGTGCACGGTCGTGAACAGTATACAGTGCACGGTGGTGAACAGTATACAGTGCACGTGTGTTGTATCAGTGAGTGTGAACAGTATACAGTGCACGGTGTGAACAGTATACAGTGCACGGTGTGAACAGTATACAGTGCACGGTGTGAACAGTATACAGTGCACGGTTTGTGTGAACAGTATACAGTGCACGTTGTGAACAGTATACAGTGCACGGTTGTGAACAGTATACAGTGCACGGGTTGTGAACAGTATACAGTGCACGGTTTTTGTGTAACAGTATACAGTGCACGGTGTGAACAGTATACAGTGCACGGTGTGAACAGTATACAGTGCACGGTGTGAACAGTATACAGTGCACGCGTGATTCGTTGTGAACAGTATACAGTGCACGGTGTGCAGTTAAGTGCAGTGTGAACAGTATACAGTGCACGGTGTGACAGTTCAGTGCAGGTGTGAACAGTATACAGTGCACGGTTTGTGAACAGTATACAGTGCACGGGTGTGAACAGTATACAGTGCACGGTTGTGAACAGTATACAGTGCACGGTTGTGTGAACAGTATACAGTGCACGGTTTGTGAACAGTATACAGTGCACGGTTGTGAACAGTATACAGTGCACGGTGTGTAACAGTATACAGTGCACGTATGTTGTGAACAGTATACAGTGCACGGTGTGACAGTATACAGTGCACGGTTGTGAACAGTATACAGTGCACGGTGTAACGTATACAGTGCACGGTGTGAACAGTATACAGTGCACGGTTGTGAACAGTATACAGTGCACGGTGTTCGTGAACAGTATACAGTGCACGGTTGTGAACAGTATACAGTGCACGGTTGTGAACAGTATACAGTGCACGGTTGTGAACAGTATACAGTGCACGGTCGTGGAACAGTATACAGTGCACGGTTAGTGTAACAGTATACAGTGCACGGTTGTGTGAACAGTATACAGTGCACGGTGTCTGTGAACAGTATACAGTGCACGGTGTGAACAGTATACAGTGCACGGTTGGTTGTAACAGTATACAGTGCACGGTTGTGAACAGTATACAGTGCACGGTGTGAACAGTATACAGTGCACGGTTGTGAACAGTATACAGTGCACGGTTTTGTGTAAACAGTATACAGTGCACGGTTGTGAACAGTATACAGTGCACGGTGTTTGTGATTGAGGTGTGAACAGTATACAGTGCACGGTGTGACGTATAGTGCAGTTTGTGAACAGTATACAGTGCACGGTGTGAACAGTATACAGTGCACGGTGTGAACAGTATACAGTGCACGGTGTGAACAGTATACAGTGCACGGTGTGAACAGTATACAGTGCACGGTGTGAACAGTTACAGTGCACGGTGTGAACAGTATACAGTGCACGGTGTTGATGTACAGTATACAGTGCACGGTGGTGAACAGTATACAGTGCAGTGTTGGTGAACAGTATACAGTGCACGGTGTGAACGTATAGTGCAGGGTTGAACAGTATACAGTGCACGGTGTGAACAGTATACAGTGCACGGGTGTGTGAACAGTATACAGTTTGCACGGGTACGTTGTGAACAGTACTCCGGTGTGAAAGTATACAGTGCACGGTTTTTCTTTGTGAAACAGTATACAGTGCACGGTCTCGTGAAACAGTTACAGTGCACGTAGTTTGACATTCTTGTTAATATCAGTGCAACAGTTATCGTGCACGTGTTTGTGAACAGTATACAGTGCACGGTTTAGCGTGAACAGTATACAGTGCACGGTTGGTGAACAGTATACAGTGCACGGTTGGTGACAGTATACAGTGCACGGTGTTATGGAAGTATACAGTGCACGGTGTGTGAAAGTATACAGTGCACGGTTTGTGAACAGTATACAGTGCACGGTGTGAGAGTATACAGTGCAGGGTGTGAAGAGTATACAGTGCACGGTGTGAACAGTATACAGTGCACGGTTGGTGAACAGTATACAGTGCACGGTGTTTGTTGTGAACAGTATACAGTGCACGGTGTGAACAGTATACAGTGCACGGTGTGTAACAGTATACAGTGCACGGTGTTGTGCTGTGACGTATACAGTGCACGGTGTGAACAGTATACAGTGCACGGTGGTGAACAGTTTACAGTGCACGGTTTGTGAAAGTTTACGTGCACGTGTGACAGTATACAGTGCACGGTGTGAACAGTATACAGTGCACGGTTGTGAACAGTATACAGTGCACGGTGTGAACAGTATACAGTGCACGGTGTGTGAACAGTATGAAGAAAAGGTAATAAATCCTTTAAAGATGTTTCAAAGTTCAAGTATTGGGGAAAGATGTTAACAAATCAAAATTACATTCGTGAAGGAATTAAAGTGGACAGTAAAGTTTGACATTTCTTGTTAATATCAAATTTCGAACCATTTTTCTCCGTCTGATATATAAAATCGTAACGACGATGAATTTGGAAACACGATCATTCCTGTCTTACGACGTCGACGGGAAACTGGGTGCTTCGCCGTCGGTGAAGCGAGTATTTGGGAACGTCTGACAGTGCGTAGCAAGGCACACTAACACGGTGTTACTGGGGCAGTGAAATATGATGGGCTGGACACGTAGCTCCGACTGGGTAGATAACGTATATGAAATCAAGACAAAATCCGTCCAAACACAACTACCATTTATTACATAGAACAACAAGTTTCGACCAATTTATGTCTTTTTCAGTTCGAAACATGTTGTTCTGTGTAATAAATAGACGGTAAGTTGTGTTTGGACGGATTTTATTGTGATTTCTGTCACAAATAACAAAACGGAATTACATCAGTTACGAAAAGATATTATTTGAAAGACTGAGAATGACTTAATGGATAACATTAAGATGGATATTAGGTACAAAACGGATGATGACCCAGAATGGTGTCCAGTTGTACTAACTAACTAACTAACTAACTAACTAACTCCATGCAGCACAGTCCTTCTTCAGAAGCTAACAGGTCGTCAGCTAGTCAAGAAATTCCCCGCGTTTTATGGAACCCGAAGGTTCATTACCGCACTCACAACAGCCCGCCACCTGTCCCTATCCTGAGCCATACCAATCCACTCCATGCCCCCCATCCCACTTCTTGAAGATCCATTTTAATATTATCCTCCCATCTACTCCTGGGTCTTCCAAGCGGTCTCCTTCCCTCAGGTCTCCCCACCAAAATCCTGTATGCACCTCTCCCCTCCCCCATACGTGCTGCATGCCCCGCCCACCTCATTCTTCTTGATTTGATCACCTAATAATATTTGGTGATCAGTACAGATCATTAAGCTCCTCGTTATGTAGTCTTCTCCACTCCCCCGTTACCCCGTCCCTCTTAGACCCAAATATCCCCTCAGCACCCTATTCTCGAACACCCTCAGCCTATGTTCCTCCCTCAGTGAGACAGACCAAGCTGTAAGCTGTGCCTTAACGGCGAAGGACATTTGGTTTCTGCCTCAACCTATCTCTCACAACTACTGCACCACGATAGGAGCTGCACACAAGAGACAGAGAGGGGTATGTGTTCAATCTGCAGATCCGCAGTGTTACCCTCCACCACTTCACCCACAATGCCTCTGAAGCCCACCCACAGTCAGGCTGGCCGGAAGTGGATGCGTGCGCCGAACGGCTTACCTGAGCCCAGGTGTTTCCGGTAGCGCCCGAAGCTAAGCTCAAATCACCCTGCCGTCATTCACTTCTCAAAACCGTCTGGCAGCCTCCCATGTCCAAACACGTTTCGTATCGAGGAAACCACGATAGCTCAGTCGGTACGATGACTTATGCTACGAAGTTTGGTTACTGGCAAGGGCAGTGAATTTCTCTGAACGGTACAAGACAGTTCTTGGGCTTTACCAGTCTCTTATTGAAGGAGGCCACTTCACGAAGCTGCTCCCTCTTTTATCTCTGGCGCCATGGTGTTTATGGTGTTAGGCCCAATAATTAGGTACGTTTTATTCAGGGCTCCAAGACGTTCAGACTCCCAGAATTTCTTGACAATTGGCTGGACACACAGACGAATTGCTCGCTCGCATTTTGTATGCTGCTGCCTGCATAAAGACACGTGAAGATCAACACAGACGAACAGCACGCGATCTTAGCACACGAGTTGCAAAGTGCACTAAGGTTGACGGTGGGATTTTGTAACATTATTGTGAACTGTAACAAATACTTCGTTTCTGTTTAACAAATTTGTCACTTAAACATTAAATTAAACTTAAAATAAAATGAACACTTCAGTAATTTCTCTATTACCATTCACAATGTCTTTGTATTTGTACATTCAAACAGCTCTATATCGGTAACCAATCACAGTTAGACACATGTTTATATAGACTTTTTTTCTTACAATGACCTATACTATCACCTCCCGAAATACTGATCTTTCCTCCTGAATCACCCTGTATATATATATGGGGTAGATATTTCAGTCTTCAACAACAGGTCCGAAACGTCTCCGGGCGCTTTACTCGAGAGAGCAGCTAGGGGCCCGTAAAGCTGAATATCATATCCAGCACGTAACGAGGTTAAAGTATGTGCACGTACACCTCCACGCCCCCACACATCTCCATAATGTAGTATACAGGCACTTAAGTAACTTGCTATAAAACCAAAACACGTACTGAATTTCAGTGGGTCTGCAGTTCACTGCACTTCCACCACCGACTCCATTTTGTTACGAATTGAGATGGCGTCTTTATAGAGTCAGTTGTAAGCTAAATGTCTTCACTCTGCGTGTTCATAATTCCTGATGCCTTAAGCCAATTGAAGAAATTGGCACAGAAACGTTCGATTTGTTACGTTATGCGTATGTAGACGACGTCGTATGAGACGTAACATCATGGCGCCTGTCAATTGTTACTGCTTACACCAGAACTGCCATCTTAGTTTCGCCGGATGTGTAGACCAACCGTCGGACTTGGAACTGCGCTTGGTTGAGTGCCAGTGGGCAGCAGACGTCAAGTGGTCAGACGGCGACGAGCACAGCTCGCCCGCAAAGCATCTCTTTATTTCTGTAGGGATATGTAACACTTGTCAAGGCAGCCAACCATGACAAAATTACAGCATGCCTTTACGAAAAAAAAAATGCAAATGAAGACCTTATGAAATTAAGTTATAAACCAACCGATGCACACTAAAACCACTTTTTAAGTAGCTTTATTATAAAATTGTTAAAATTGTACCCCTACACGTGTTTCGATCCTGGGATCATCGTCAGGGGGGTTTATTGCTAAAAGCTACAGTCACTTCATATACATGATTTAAAATATTCTATCTGCACTTTGAAACATAAGTTAAAATCAAGAAAAAGCTACTTAGGACTAATGCTTCAATATGGTTTAACAAAATCTGCCGGCACCAGAACTTACAACCAAAATACATCGATATTAAGATCAGCGGCAACAACAAAAGACAATTTTTAGCGAATCTTTTTACAAGATTTTAACTTATGTTTCAAAGTGCAGATAGAATATTTTAAATCATGTGTTGAAGTGACTGTAGCTTTTAACAAAAAACCCCCCTGACGATGATCCCAGGATCGAAACACGTGTAGGGGTACAATTTTAACAATTTTATAATAAAGCTACTTAAAAAGTGGTTTTAGTGTGCATCAGTTGGTTTATAACTTAATTTAATATGACGAAGATGCACGGTGGCAACAGTGTGAAGACCTTATGAGTTACACACACAATTTTAAACTTATTTCCCCACTGACAGAAAGAAACGTGACGCAAGAAGTCGGAAATTATTTTCCAGATTTGAATAATATCTCAGCAGCTTCAAAATTTCGACTCTTCGGTATACAGTAATAAGGGGAAAATCAATGCCTTTTGAGTTATCACGCCGTGTGGTCTGGTTTCAAAGAATCCTGCTGATTCCATCTTTATCTGCCCAGAAGACGGAGGCTGCAGCTGCCTGTGAAACATTTAAAAATGCCTACCAAACTATACGATGGCACATCCTACAATATGGTAAACTTCACAGTCACACGTGCGATAACCTCCGATCCCTCAATTTTGCTTTATCCTGAGCTATGCGAATACCCAAACAACTTAACACCTTACTGAAAACGACCTACTTTAATATTATCCACCCACCAGGTGGTATCTTATATATACAGTATATATGCCTGCTATATGTCTCGCTCATCTCATCTTCTTTCAATTAACCCTTTAAAGCTCAGTGGTTACTATATGTACCACCATGTTTAACATTCACAAATTCTACGTTCTGCCCACATAGTGTATTTATGTGTTTTGTGTGGATCTCAGAACAAACAGCGATTATTTCACTGTACAACATTAACTGACTGGTTTGTATAACTGAGACGGAGTGTGTTTACTGCGCGGTACGGACTGTATTTATGTGTTTTGTGTGGATCTCAGAACAAACAGCGATTATTTCACTGTACAACATTAACTGACTGGTTTGTATAACTGAGACGGAGTGTGTTTACTGCGCGGTACGGACTGTATTTATGTGTTTTGTGTGGATCTCAGAACAAACAGCGATTATTTCACTGTACAACATTAACTGACTGGTTTGTATAACTGAGACGGAGTGTGTTTACTGCGCGGTACGGACTGTATTTATGTGTTTTGTGTGGATCTCAGAACAAACAGCGATTATTTCACTGTACAACATTAACTGACTGGTTTGTATCACTGAGACGGAGTGTGTTTACTGCGCGTACGGACTGTATTTATGTGTTTTGTGTGGATCTCAGAACAAACAGCGATTATTTCACTGTACAACATTAACTGACTGGTTTGTATAACTGAGACGGAGTGTGTTTACTGCGCGGTACGGACTGTATTTATGTGTTTTGTGTGGATCTCAGAACAAACAGCGATTATTTCACTGTACAACATTAACTGACTGGTTTGTATAACTGAGATGGAGTGTGTTTACTGCGCGGTACGGACTGTATTTATGTGTTTTGTGTGGATGTCAGAACAAACAGCGATTATTTCACTGTACAACATTAACTGACTGGTTTGTATAACTGAGACGGAGTGTGTTTACTGCGCGGTACGAGATGAGTGTTGATATTATATTCAGGTTAATCTCATTATTTAAAGCGTTAGTCATCCACACACTGCTAGCGGAAGATACAATGCAGGCCTACATTCTACATGTCCACGGCGTGTCAATTGCTTGACCATTGAGATATTCACTTTTCTGGGATATTACGCAGTGTAGATTGGTAGTTACGGCGTTTCGGGACAACCTATCGGTCCATCCTCAACTGTCACGCCGGTAACTACCAATCTACACTGCGTAACATCCCAGAAGAGAGATGATCTCATTTGCACCGCGGCGGAAGCCTGAAATAACACTGTTTGACCAGTCCTGAGTGAAGGCAATTATCAAGTAACAAGGAAATGGAGACAATTACACAAAGAGGCGCTTTAGGAGTTGTAATCTTCACTTAATGTTATTAATACGACGTGAGGCGTAGTATGCGGTGACGAACGAAAATATGAATGCAAAGAAGGAACTTGTAAAAACTAGGTATAAAATAAAGGATACTGGAATGAACCCTAGAGGAATATACAGGGCATACACAAAAGAATGGTGCGGTCTCAATAGTATTCACTATTGAAACCGCACCATTGTTTTGTGTATGCCCTGTATTATGGAAAACGTGAATTGGACTGCCTTAAGGTAGGTCTCTATGATATGATAATGAAAATTCTGCTTCCATGACAACAACAAATTTACTTTTAAGCCACCCTGCTATAGTCAGCACATTACATTCTTCTGCTGTTGTCTGTAGTCCTCGCTGTAACTCCTACCGCGTGGTGTCTCCTCTAGAAACACCCCACCCACGGAGGTCTGATTGAAGGAAAGCTAGAAGGAAGGATAGAAATGACGAGAAGACGAGGAAGAAGGCGTAAGCAGCTACTGGATGACCTTAAGGAAAAGAGAAGGTACTTTAAATTGAAAGAGGAAGCACTAGATCGCACCCTGTGGAGAACTCGCTTTGGAAGAGGCTACGGACCTGTCATAAGACAGACTACAGAATAAAGAGGCTACGGACCTGTCGTAAGACAGACTGCAGAATGAAGAGGCTACGGACCTGTCGTAAGACAGACTGCAGAATGAAGAGGCTACGGACCTGTCGTAAGACAGACTGCAGAATAAAGAGGCTACGGACCTGTCGTAAGACAGACTGCAGAATAAAGAGGCTACGGACCTGTCGTAAGACAGACTGCAGAATGAAGAGGCTACGGACCTGTCGTAAGACAGACTGCAGAATAAAGAGGCTACGGACCTGTCGTAAGACAGACTGCAGAATAAAGAGGCTACGGACCTGTCGTAAGACAGACTGCAGAATAAAGAGGCTACGGACCTGTCGTAAGACAGACTGCAGAATAAAGAGGCTACGGACCTGTCGTAAGACAGACTGCAGAATAAAGAGGCTACGGACCTGTCGTAAGACAGACTGCAGAATAAAGAGGCTACGGACCTGTCGTAAGACAGACTGCAGAATGAAGAGGCTACGGACCTGTCGTAAGACAGACTACAGAATGAAGAGGCTACGGACCTGTCGTAAGACAGACTACAGAATGAAGAGGCTACGGACCTGTCGTAAGACAGACTACAGAATGAAGAGGCTACGGACCTGTCGTAAGACAGACTACAGAATGAAGAGGCTACGGACCTGTCGTAAGACAGACTGCAGAATAAAGAGGCTACGGACCTGTCGTAAGACAGACTGCAGAATAAAGAGGCTACGGACCTGTCGTAAGACAGACTGCAGAATGAAGAGGCTACGGACCTGTCGTAAGACAGACTACAGAATGAAGAGGCTACGGACCTGTCGTAAGACAGACTACAGAATGAAGAGGCTACGGACCTGTCGTAAGACAGACTACAGAATGAAGAGGCTACGGACCTGTCGTAAGACCGACTGCAGAATGAATGAACACTACATTACATTATAGACCAGTAGAAAGCCTGTTAAAAAATTCAACGGTATATTGTACCGGTTCCCGTCTCTAGCCATGATTGACACAGACAAGCGTGCAGTTGAACCGTTCATATAAAAGATTCAACGGTTCGTATATACACATCATAACCCTACAGGATAGCCAACTGTGAAGTTACAGTTTCTCTCAATATCCACGACATGGGTTTTGAAAAAGGTATTTACAGCTTCACGGATGTTATCGGCAAAGTACGAAGCTGTAGTGCCGACCGAAACATAGTTACCCCGATTTTGATCACATTTGGAGCAACAAATCCCATAACCTTTATCAAACTACTGCCAAAACCTGAAGCTTGTGTCTGTATTGGTGTCTACGGTAGACACACCAATTACTTCTATTACTCAAGATTTTACGAAATTGTAAGTAACTGTTGTAATATTTTGGCCTTAAAGTGATGTAAGATTGAAATTATCGATTTACAAGGCTGTGACATCGAGTGTAATCACGGTTATCCTGCAAATCATAAGCCACAGCCATCAACGATACGAGGCAACGCACTGCGCATGCGCAAGGCACAATCACTCCAATAGCCCTGGGGTTGTGAACAGAAACGCGAGACAGTGAGTTCAGAAAGCAGCAGTTTCACCCCAAACCTCCGCTAGCTACTGCAGTAGCATATGGCCACGGCAGATGGTCCAGTCGGTGAATTCCTGAATCAGACAACAGCCAGGCTTAAATAATACTGTACTAGTCGCGCTGAAAACGTTAGGTCGTAACGAAACAGGTAAGGCCAACACAGACATGGCTGCTACTAAATGCACGGAAATAGTCAGAGATAAGGAAAGAACAGGGAATCCGGGTTGGCGTCAGAGAGAATAGTGGAGATGAAGAGAATAAATTCCCGTTCATTTTTTTTTGCGTGGTGAAGAGCCCCGCAGCAGATGCTACGGACGCACCGCAGCCTTAAGGCTTCTTGTGAAACCCTATGATGAAGATGAGCAGTTTCTTTTACGAAGTTTTACAATTAATGGAGCACCAGTGGAATTAAATTGACAGGGGAAAACCGACAACTCGGAGAAAAACCTGTCCCAGTGCCATTTTGTCCATCACAAATCTCACATGGACTGACCCGGGATCGAGCCCCGGGCCTCCGCGGTGAGAGGCCGGCAACTAACCGCCTGAGCCATGGCGTGGCCAATTCCCGTTCATGCTTGAAATCGAACCACTTTGTCCACCCCTCCTCCTCATATACAACACAGCATGGCGAGTCAGCCCTCTGTGAGGTATGCGCTGAGGCAGAAGAAATAGTTGAGCATCGAACACATAATGTGCAAAATAGCAAGAGTTGATGCTTGGCTTGTTCTAAGAATAAAAATCGACCGACAAATAGACAGTGGAGTACAGCGTGACTACTACTAGTAGTAGTAGTAGTAGTAGTAGTAGTAGTAGTAGTAGTAGTAGTAGTAGTAGTAGTAGTAGTAGTAAAAATAAGGTTAAATATAAAATCCCTGCGCTTAATTAAGCACGGTGCTCTCAAGTCGTGTGGGGAATGGCAGATAGTTACAAGCATCGTTACCGTCCTTTCTGACGGACCTGAGCGGTCAGCTGTGTGTTCCGGCCTACTTTACCTACACGGAAAAAACCCTTAGTTACGTACTGGATAGGAAATAAAAACAGAATTGAGGAGAAATTACAGTCTTCACTTTTCCATTAATTACTTTAAAAGTCAGTTGAATTACTACTACGAGAAGAACGCCTACACGCAGTATCGCACACTGAGGAAGTGACATAGCGTGACTGAGGAAGACACGGACATTTCGGAGAGGCTACTCTATGAAAATGTTCGGAATTTTTATGGAACAGGGCGCGGGACTTGAGTGGGTTGAGCTGGCACACGTTACTGTTCAGTGACGGCCTGTAAGGGAGACTGCTTTCTCCTGGATCACACCATGTTGTCTGTGAGTAGCAGGGCTTTTAGGAGAACAAAACTGCGTGTGTCGGGTTCGTGGTGCTGCAAGGTGTAAACGTGGAACAACTGTGTCGGAGGGGCCTGTACAGCAAACGTGCAGATCAAAGTAATAATCGGAACGTTACCGGATGTACAAAAGGAATGGCAGATATGAGCGTAGGCTCAGGATGGGGTGTCCTGTGGCATCAGACGTATAACGTGGCTCAGATGGGTCTGTGGAACAGACGGTATAACGTGGCTCAAGATGGGGTCCTGTGGCCAGCGTATAACGTGGCTCAGATGGGGTCTGTGGCACAGACGGTATAACGTGGCTCAGGATGGGGTCCTGTGGCACAGACGTATAACGTGGCTCGGGTATGGGGTCCTGTGGCACAGACGGTATAAACACGTGGCTCAGATGGGGTCCTGTGGCAACAGACGGTATAACGTGGCTCAGATGGGGTCCTGTGGCACAGACGGTATAACGTGGCTCAGTATGGGGTCCTTGTGGAACAGACGGTATAACGTGGCTCAAGATGGGGTCCTGTGGCACAGACGTATAACGGGGCTCAGATGGGTCTGTGGACGACGATATAATCGTGGCACAGAATGTATGGGGTCTTGTGGAACAGACGTATAAACGTGGCTCAAGGTGGAGGATGGGGTCCAGTGGTTGTGCACAGACGGTATAACGTGGCTCAGTATGGGGTCTTGTGGAACAACGTATACTGGCAGATGGGGTTGTGACAGCGTATAACGTGGCTCAGTATGGGGTCCTGTGGCACAGACGTATAACGTGGCTCAGTATGGGGTCTTGTGGAACAGACGGTATAACGTGGCTCAGATGGGGTCCTGTGGCACAGACGGTATAACGTGGCTCAGATGGGGTCCTGTGGCACAGACGGTATAACGTGGCTCAGATGGGGTCCTGTGGCACAGACGGTATAACATGGACCCAGAATGGGTCTGTGGCACAGACGGTATAACATGGCTCAGGATAGGGTCCTGTGGCACAGACGGTATAACATGACCCAGAATGGGTTCCTGTGGCACAGACGGTATAACATGACCCAGAATGGGTTCCTGTGGCACAGACGGTATAACATGACCCAGAATGGGTTCCTGTGGCACAGACGGTATAACATGACCCAGAATGGGTTCCTGTGGCACAGACGGTATAACATGACCAGAATGGGTTCCTGTGGCACAGACGGTATAACATGACCAGAATGGGTTCTGTGGAAACAGACAGTATTCTGGGATGTGAACCATGTGTTCCAACGTCTAGGAACATCCTGCTGCTCAACTTGGATCTGAAGACAGCAGGTTCTCGAAACGCAACCAACCTGTCATCCTAACAATCCAGTATCGGAAGATCCATTTAACACTATTCTTGTAATTTCCTGAAACGTATCATGGTGGGCTTATCTCTGCCTTGATATCAAACGTACTAGTTGGGCATTCGGAAG
The DNA here is from genome assembly GCA_021186555.1 of Reticulitermes speratus. NCBI lineage: Eukaryota > Metazoa > Arthropoda > Insecta > Blattodea > Rhinotermitidae > Reticulitermes > Reticulitermes speratus. Next base: position 26,478,902 of record JAJKFL010000427.1, read on the forward strand.
TTCCCGGGTTCGATACTGAAGACTGGGCTGGTTTTGGTTGTCATCACACAAGGCCAATAAGGTCTTATAGGAAGTGCGTACGTGTACTGCCATATACTTTTACAGACATTTTAGAGGAACGCACTGCTTCTATCCACAGGGTAGTGGAGGTAACACACATCTCCGAAACTTCGATACATTTCTACCAGGCTACACGGCGTCAATGTGGAGCAGTACGTTCATCCGAAACGTCGGTACACTTACACAAGACAGAAGGGGGCGCATTTCTGTGAGACAGTCTGTAGGCAGCACAGGCCAGCTGCGGCACACGCCGCCTGGCTCTATCGGTTGTTTCCTAATTTCAGGAAAAAAACAGAGCCAGCTGCTTCACCGAGTGCAAGACCGGTCCAAGTGACAGCTTGGCCGTTAAGTGGCACAAGACTGCGAAGTAGCAAGCAGAGGGAAGGTAATGTCCTTTACTCAAGAGAATGCATTTGACCTTCACAGCGTGGGTACAGTCCCTTAACACTCGCGATAAAGGTCGGAGGAAAACATATAGATCATGTCAAAAACATCAGTCTATATCGCTGCATGACCTTCTTTCCACTGGTCGCTATTTGTTAGGTGTCTCGTTTATAACAAGCCTACAGTCAAATTTACGCACAGCTGTAACCACACAAACACTACACAAAATAACTGTATTATCTCACACGCACAAAACACGACTGCATTTCAGCCTAATGCATTGTTAATTGAAATACATTGGCTAACTAACTAACTAACTAACTAACTCCATGGAGCAGAGTCCTTCTTGAGAAGCTAAAAGGTCGTCAGCTAGTCAAGAAATTCCCTGCGTTTTATGGAACCCGGAGGTTCATTACCGCACTCACAAGAGCCCGCCACCTGTCCCTATGAAATACATTGGCTACTGGTCACAAACAAGGGAAGTTCAGATCTACGCTCTTCTGGGATTTTACGCAGCGCAGAGTGCTAATTCCGTACCGTAACATCCCAGAAGAGCGCAACTCTCATTTACATCGCGACGGAAGCCTGAAATGGCGCAAAGGACGGTCGGCTATCCACAGCGTAAACGACTGCCAAGGTCAACTGAAAACTCCACAGTCACTATGTGTACGTAGAGCCACAGCATACGTCACAGTTGTAAACACACTGAGAGATATCAGATGAAGGGGGTAGAGAATAAATGTACTAAGTAACTAACAGCATGGATCAGAGGCCTTCTTGAGAGGCTAGCAGGTCGTCATTAAGTCTAGAAATTCCGACTTTCTATGCAATGGATGGCGTTTTACTGTTATTTACTAACACGCACCACCAACAGCCAATGAAATCAGCTGATGACTAGCAAATTACAATCTTGAAAAATAGAACAAAATAAAACTGAGAATGTCTAAATTAAAAAAACCAAGTAATTAGACCTTGTGATTTAAATTAGGTGAGTCACGGAACATGTAGTTATGTTTGTATGTATATAAATGTAGCTGCAGACAGTGTTATGTTACGGTTATGTTACAGGTATGTTACAGTTATGTTACGGTTATACTTGTGACATGGTTAAGGAAGGTTAAGCCAATCCCTGTACAGACCCTGAGAGCTCCAGGAGGTTTAGGCTCCCAGAATTTCTAGACAATCGGCACATGAACGTGGTAAGGTCGTCAGCCCTACGCACCGGCCGCCTTTACCACCCAGGAGACACCTCTGTTACTTATTTCTGAGTCGACCCCAGGGCCATAGTGCGGCCGGAAGGATTATGTCAATGAAAAATTCCAATGACACTATCGGAAATCGAACCCGCAACCTTCAGGCTTGTAGCGCAGTGCCTTACCAATTGTACCACCGCGTGATATTCCGAAACGTCAACCATCTTGTACCACAATACGATTCTTTGTTGCTGTGAATATCTCCTTAAATAGCAACATACACTACTGGACATCCCAGCGCGCGAAGAAGCACCGAGAAAAACCTGGTTAAATCGGCCAAACAGACAGCGGCTCCATACACTTACCCGTCTCTTCCACTGCTTCCTGCTTGATACAAAAACGAGACAGAAAATCGATGTTTGGCCCCACTAGCCTTTAATTTATTTCCCGCCTCTGACTTCGACCCCACTCAAATTTACCGGTAATAAATTCATGGGCAAAGTCCATTACTGCATACATGAAGACGAGGGGGGTTGGAGTGCGTGAGTGACGTAAGGGACTGCGATGTCGCAATATCGAGTGACTTCATTACTTCGAGATTACAGTGTTCTGGGATGCAAGTCCATTTAGTGCGACACACAAAGACCAAATAACGACTGCATGCACGATAAAATTGTGACCAAATTACATTCAGGGACTAACTGCTACAATTCAGTCCATAATATTTTGTCTTCCAGTTTGCTACCTAAAAATATAACTAACTAACTAACTAACTCCACGTAGCACAGTCCTTCTTGAGAAGCTAACAGGTCGTCAGCTAGTCAAGAAATTCCCGCGTTTTGTGGAACCCGAAGGTTCATTACCGCACTCACAACAGCCCGCCACCTGTCCCTATCCTGAGCCATATCAATCCAGTCCATGTCCCCCATCCCAGTTCTTGAAGATCCATTTTAATATTACTTTCCCATCTATGCCTGGGTCTTCCAAGTGGTCTCCTTCCTCAGGTCTCCCCATCAAAACCCTGTATGCACCTCTCCCCTCACCATACGTGCTACATGCCCCGCCCACCTCATTCTTCTTGATTTGATCACCCGAATAATATTTGGTGATCAGTACAGATCATTAAGTTCCTCGTTATGTAGTCTTCTCCACTCCCCTGTTACCTCGTCCGTCTTAGGCCCAAATATCCCCCTCAGCACCCTACTCTCGAACACCCTCAGCCTATGTTCCTCCCTCAGTGTGACAGACCAAGTTCCACACCCATACAAAACAACAACACAATTACAGTTCTGTATATCTTAATGTTTGTATTTTGTACAGCAAACTGTAAGACACAAGATCTGCACCGAATGATAACAAGCATTACGTGACTTCAATCTGCTCTTAATTTCTTACTGAATGGAATTTCGACTTGTCACGGTTACCTAAAAATGTAAAGATCAAAATATCCAGGGCAATAATTGTGCCTCTATTTTTGTGTGCTGTCAAACGTGACATTGCTATAAGGCTGGTGGTGTTTGAGAATTGGGCGCTGAGGAAGACATTTGGACCTAACTGAAGAAAACCGCGTAATGTGGAGTTTCATGATCTGTACTCCTCACCAAACATTCGGGCGATCAAATCAAGAATGAGATGGGTTGGGCATGTGGCATATATGGGGGGGGGGGGGAGAGAAACGCATGGAGGGTTTTGGTACAAAAGACAAAGGGACCACTTGGAAGAACTAGGCGTAGATGGGAGGATAATATTAAAATGGATCTTCAACAAGTGGGATGGGGGACATGGACTGGATTGATATGGCTCAGGATAGGGACAGGTGGCGGGCTGTTGTGAGTGCGGTAATGAACCTTCGGATTCCATAAAACGCGGGGAATTTCTTGACTAGCTGACGAACCTGTTAGCTTCTCAGGAAGGACTGTGCTACATGGAGTTTAGTTAGTTAGTTACTTAGTTAGGGATAAATGGCACGCGGTATTCTATGGAGGGGCCGAGATAGCTCAGTCGCTACGGGCTGGACGGTCCGGGGATCGAATCTTGATGGGGACAAGATTTTCCGCACCCGTCCAGACCGGCCCTGGGGCCCACCCAGTCTCCTGTACAATGGGTACCGGGTCATTCCCGGGGGTTAAAGCGGCCGAGGCGTGGCGTTGACTACCCACCCCATCTACTGCCGAGGTTACAGAAAGAGTAGAGCTATGGTTAACTCAATACCTGTCCAAACAAAACTAATTTCTATATATTATATAGAACTACATATAGTTCTATATAATAAATAAATTTAGATGTGTTTGGACAGTATTGAATTCATTTTTTGTACTATTAACAATACAATGGGATGATGTACGTTAAAAAGTAGAGCTATAGCTCTACTCCCCCTCTGGGTCTTCAAGGCCTGTACTAGGGTGACCTTTACCTTTTGCTCTGCTCCATGGAGTTGCAGAGATAAGTGCAACTTTTCCAACATGGTGACGCACATCATAACGGCCAGTTTCCTACCGACAATTACAAACACCCAGCTAACAAGAAGCTAATAACAAACACGAAATCCACACGAAGCCAATTAGCGTTGCAGTCTCGTAAATCATACAAATTATTGCGTCATCCAACGACAAGCACCAGCTAACATCACTGGCTACAACCGCCATGGAAATCAGAAGCCGCAAATTACGCCAAACAATCACGCGCGCCATCTGTCAACCACTACAAAAGGACAGCGACTGCATATCATCCGAGGACTTGTGTCAACACAATGGAAAGCAGCCGTAATTGCGCGCGCTTCAAGAATGCTGTGAACAGCCGCCATTGTCCTAACGTGTGCTCGAGTACACAGCGCTCCTAGTGGAGGATTCCGGAGGCAGACTGTTTATTATACACACAATTTGGCTTGCTGGTTGACTCTGAAAGTTAATTTCAATTTATCAGCGTGTATAAGGAATATCTTATGTAGTCTGAAGTGACGCCATCACATCACTGGCAAGAACAGTTGAAGGTTTTTTTAGGCGCGTTCGCAAAATTGCGAAGAGTGACTATTGGTTTCGTCATGTCTGTCTGTCTGTCCGTCCGTCAGCATGGAATAACTCGGTGCCCACTGGACGAATTTTTATGAAATTTGATATTTGAGTATTTTTTCGAAAATGTGTCTAGAAAATTAAAGTTTTATTGAAATGTGACAAGAATAACGGGTACTTTACATGAAGAAATCGCGTGGTATGTACAATTACCACTGTGATTAAAGAGCTGAAATTTGGCCACTATCCTCGCTGCATCTTCATACATGTCAGTTCTGCCACTCAGCTAGACACAAAAAAGCACATCACGTGAGCACGCCACCCTCCACATGCCAACCTGATCACGTAGTGTACTGCGTTCTGGCGTGGGCTGTACCGGAATGCGCGTTCTATTGTCTTAGTCCCCGCATCATATCCGCTTCGAGAGAAATCTAAACGAAGCTGAATAATGGCGAAAGCTGGTACATGCTAATGCAAGAGCAGTCGGTGAGTTGTGTAATTTGTGTCGAGATGTTTGTGTTTGTGCAGAATTGATAGGGGCGTGAAGGTAATTAAACAGATGCACAGAGCGTAGCAGCATAAACACGAACACAGTGCCATATTATATAAATTACTGGCTGTGTCATTGTTATCGTTCTTGTGTTGGTATTACTGCTCACACTGTGGATATAATTATTGCTAATATTGTTCATATTACTATTGTTATTACGGCTATTGTTAATGATAATATCACAGCTGCTATTTCTGATGAGGTTGTGGTGCTGTAGATAGTATTGTGATTAATATTTCTGATAATATTGTTGACATTACTATTGTTATTATCATCACGATTAGGAACAAAACAAGACAGGCAATGTACGTGTAACGTAACATTGAGGTGCGTTCGCGTAACCGCTGTTGCCGTGGAAAAGCGATAAGTATTACATATTCTGAGTGTGTGTCTGTAGCCTCAGTTATCCAGCATGCAAAGCGCATGCGCCGTATTATATTGTCATTGTGGCCTGTCTGGCTGTACCGTATTTTTCCACATTATCTCATAAACGGCACGATTTTGGGAAAAAGGTTATTGAACATAAAATGTGTGTTTTGATTTTATGTACAACTTTTGTCTGAAACATTTCTCATTATAAGAAGAATTCAGCGAGATATTATCATAAATGTACATAGGTCTTTATGTAAAGTACCGTTATTGTTGTCAGATTTTAATGAAATTTCATATTTGAGTTTTTCGAAAATCTGTCGAGAAAATTCAAGTTTCATTAAAATCTGACAAAATAACGGTACTTTACATGAAGACCTATGTACATTTATGATAATATCTCGCTGAATTCTTCTTAGAATGAGAAATGTTTTCAGACAAAAGTTGTACATAAAATCAAAACACACATTTTATGTTCAATAACTTTTTTCGAAAATCGTGCCGTTTATGAGATAATGTGAAAAATATGGTAAGCCAGACAGGCCACAGATGACAATATAATACGGCGCATGCGCTTTGCATGCTGTATAACTAAGGCTACAGACACACACTCAGAATATGTAATACTTATTGCTTTTCCACGCACAGCGTACGCGAACGCACCTCAATTTACGTACGTACATTGTGTCTGTCGCATTTCAATCTTTAGCGTAGACTTATTACGATAAGTTAACGAATTTACATTTACACCACAGCAACTGACGGTAGCAACATTACAAAGCTGTAGTGCCAAATTTACAGCATGACTATGCCACATTTCACACGCAACTGACCGGTATGCAAACATTTACACACAGCAACTGACGGTAGTGCAACATTTACAACAGCAACTGCGGTGCAACTTAACACAGCAACTGACGGTAGTGCCAACATTTCACACAGCAACTGACGTAGGCCACATTTACACAGCAACTGACGGTAGTGCCAACATTTACACACGCACTGACGTAGTGCCAACATTTACACACAGAACTGACGTAGTGCAACATTACACACAGCAACTGACGGTAGTGCCACATTTACACACAGCAACTGACGTAGTGCCAACTTCACACTTACTACCGCGCCGTTGCCACTTCACGCTACTTGTACATTGATTGATGCAATTCTGCATGTTTGCCTGGGAGTCAAATACCAGCCGCGATGGGCTCAGGTCCGGGTAGAGCGCGAGACTGCTCATTAAGGGCTGCAAGGTCTACCTGGGGATCGAACCCCGGGGGGGGCGAGGTTTTTTACACCCGTCCACACCGGCCCCTGGGTCCACCCAGCCTCCTGTACAATGGATACCGGGTCTCTTTCTCGGGGGTAAACCGGCCGGGACGTGGCGTTGACCATCCACCCCATCTAGCGCCGAGGTTAAAGCAAGAGTAGAGCTATACCCCTACTCCCCCTCTGGGCCTTCATGGGCAGTTCTAGGGTGAAATTTACTTTACCTCTAATGCTGTGGGAGAAAGTTTTGATCTGTGGAACCAAGCACCGTGTGTAACATGAGAAGTAGTGACAAGTGACGTTCGGTTTGTGAGTTTTCGTCTTAGCAGCACTTTGAAGGAAGAAAGCTTCTTAAACGAGGCAATACTGCGTACTAAAACTCTGTCGACTAATTTCAGTCTTTGTCACAGCAAACGTAACAATTTTCACACGCACTGTGCTTGCATTTATTGACGAAATAAGCTTGGCTAGCACAGTGCGTGTGAAAATTGTTACGTTTGCTGTGACAAAGACTGAAATTAGTCGATTATATACATAACGGGATGATGATTCCAAAAAAAAATGTCATTTCCATATTTAGCATATTTTAAGTTACTTTATTTGAAGTAAGTCGATCCCAGTGGCCGCGTGGTCTAAGGCGTGGGTGTACGGCCGCTCGCTTGCTGGGATTGCGGGTTCGAATCCCGCCTAGGGCATGGATGTCTGTCTCTTGTGACTGTTGTGTGTTGTCAGGTAGAGTTCTTTGTGACGGGCTGATCACTCGTCTAGAGGAGTCCTAAAGAGTGTTGTGTGTCTGAGTGTGATCGTGAAGCCTCGATAATGAGGCTCAGGCCCATTTGGGGGTGTTGCACCATGGGGGAAAAAAATTTGAAGTGTGTAACTACGTTGAAGGTAAGTTTAGTGTTTGAAATACAGTAATTAGCTTTTACAGTTGAAAAGTGGCAGTAAACGTCTTTTCGCCAATCTTCTGAAAAGAGTCATAAATACATAAACGAGGTAAGTTGCACTTAGCTTGGGGAGTGTCAGTTGTATTTTTCAAAACACACCCCATCCCCTGTTTGACACCCTTGTGGTCTGAGCCATGCTGAAGCCCGCAGGCAGAGAAATCAAAAAGAAGTTGTCACAATGATGGAGGACGTCGTGTGGCGGCGCATTTCACGTCGTCATTACCGTCCGTGTCAGGTGTCAGCCCCCAGAAGACGCTACTACCTGCTGTACACTCTGGTCACATAACACACGACCACACGCACAGTCTTTTCGAAACAAACTAACTGAAATAACGACAGGCAACTTTGTCTCTGGGAGATCTGCGCTGTTCTGGGTAATTACGCAAGGTAATGGTAATTCTGTACCGACGTTTCGGGACAACCTATCTGTCCCATCTTCAAGGGTGAAGAAGTCCAAGAAGCCATGTTAGAGTGGAGTTATAAATCCATATATTATTGATTTGTTAATAATCCGAGGCATTATCAGCTTCTCAAGATTGAGTATGCTCCAGGTAGCTATCTTTAATCTCGGCACCAGACTGTCACACGCCCCAACGCAACCTGGTGAAACGAGCCAGAAACAGGCAGACTGGGGTCCAACAGCTCGTAGAAGAACAGCAATCGTTAGTCGAAACAGGAGACTGGGTGGGCCCCAGAGAGGGTCTGAACGTTTTAGAAGAGAAAAATTTGTTAATGTGACGCTATCCACCCCGTTGTGTGTACAGACTTACACAAATAACACTAAGTGTTCCGTCTGACGTCGCCCTCGGTGGACTAGTGGTTAGCGTGCTCGCCACTGGACCCAAGGTTCGGGGTTCGATCCGCCGAGGTCGATGGATTTTTAAGGGTGATAAAAATCCGTAGCACAACTTCCTTTCGGTCCTATGTCGTAGATTTACGGCATGTAAAAGAACCTTAGGCGTAGAATAAAATTTAGCGCCATTTCTCACTCCTGACTGCCTGCCAGATGGCTCTGGCGGTCACATCAGGATCGATAGAACAGTAGTGCGGCCAGTTGGGTCCCAATGCCACGAACCGACAGTAACCTCGGAAAGAGGAGGCCCGGCCCATATAGGGCTGTTGAGCCATGGTTATTATATATATATAATATATTATATAATATATATATATATATATCGTATGACACATGTACTTATTAAAGCAAATTTATTCGTCTGAACCAGTTAACTCGGTTTTTTTTACAAAAAATTTACAAATTCAGATAACAATTAATTATTAAAACACAAAAATGTAAATGCAATTAAATTTAAATAAAATATGAATATAAAAACATAAATACAAATACGAATATATATTATATATAATACATATAAATAAATATAACGTAAAATGTAATATTTAAATGACACACCACAACTTTCGTGTTATAATGACACACCACACCTTTCGTGTTAAATGACACACCACACCTTTCGTGTTAATGACACACCACACCTTTCGTGTTAAATGACACACCACACCTTTCGTGTTAAATGACACACCACACCTTTCGTGTTAAATGACACACCACAACTTTCGTGTTAAATGACACACCACACCTTTCGTGTTAAATGACACACCACAACTTTCGTGTTAATGACACACCACAACTTTCGTGTTAAATGACACACCACACCTTTCGTGTTAAATGACACACCACAAACTTTCGTGTTAAATGACACACCACACCTTTCGTGTTAAATGACACACCACAACCTTTCGTGTTATATGACACACCACACCTTTCGTGTTAAATGACACACCACACCTTTCGTGTTATATGACACACCACAACTTTCGTGTAAATGACACACCAACCTTTCGGTTATGAAACACACTTTGTGTTAAATGACACACCAACTTTCGTGTTAAATGACACACCACACTTTCTTTAAGAACACCACACTTTCGTGTTAAATGACCACCACACTTTCGTGTTAAATGACACACCACAACTTTCGTGTTAATGACACACCAACTTTCGTGTTAAATGACAACCACCTTCGTGTTAATGACAACCCACTTCGTGTTAAATGACAACCACACTTTGTGTTAAATGACACCCACACTTTCGTGTAAATGACACACACACTTTCGTGTTAAAGACACACCACACTTTCGGTTAAATGACACACACACCTTCGTGTTAAATGACACACACACCTTTCGTGTAATGACACACCACACCTTTCGTGTTAATGACACACCACCTTTCGTGTTAATGACACACCACACCTTTCGTGTTAATGACACACCACACTTTCGTGTTAAATGACACACCACACCTTTCGTGTTAAATGAACACACAACTTTCGTGTTAATGACACACACACTTTCGTGTTAAATGACAACCACAACTTTCGTGTTATGACACACCACACCTTTCGTGTTAAATGACACACACACCTTTCGTGTTAAATGACACACACAACTTTCGTGTTAAATGACACACCACACTTCGTGTTAATGACACACCACACTTTCGTGTTAATGACACACACACCTTTCGTGTTAAATGACACACCACACTTTCGTGTTATATGACACACACACCTTTCGTGTTAATGACACACCACACCTTTCGTGTTAATGACACCACACTTTCGTGTTAAATGAACACCACACCTTCGTGTTAAATGACACACCACACTTTCGTGTTAAATGACACACCACACCTTTCGTGTTAAATGACACACCACACTTTCGTGTTAATGACACACCAAACTTTCGTGTTAAATGACACACCACACCTTTCGTGTAAATGACACACAACTTTCGTGTTAATGACACACCACACTTTCGTGTTAAATGACACACCACACCTTTCGTGTTAAATGACACACACCTTCGTGACAACATTTCGTGTTAAATGACACCCACTTTCGTGTTAAATGACACACCACACCTTTCGTGTTAAATGACACACCCAACTTTGTGTAAATGACACACCACACCTTTGTGTTAAATGACAACACACTTTCGTGTTAATGACACACCACACTTTGTGTAAATGACACACACATTTCGGTTAATGACACACCAACCTTTCGTGTTAAATGCACACCACACTTTGGTTAAATGACACACCACACTTTCGTGTTAAATGACACACCAACTTTGTGTAAATGACACACAATTTGTGTTAAATGACACACCAAACTTTCGTGTTAAATGACACACCACAACTTTCGTGTTAAATGACACACCACACCTTTCGTGTTAAATGACACACCAACTTTCGTGTTAAATGACACACCACACCTTTCGTGTTAATGACACACACACTTCGTTTAAATGACACACCACACCTTTCGTGTTAAATGACACCCCACACTTTCGTGTTAAATGACACACCACACTTTCGTGTTAATGACACACCACACCACCTTTCGTGTTAAATGACACACCACACTTTCGTGTTAAATGACACACACACTTTCGTGTTAATGACACACCACAACTTTCGTGTTAATGACACACCACACTTTCGTGTTAAATGACACACCACACCTTTCGTGTTAATGACACACCACACTTTCGTGTTAAATGACACACCACACTTTCGTGTTAAATGACACACCACACTTTCGTGTTAATGACAACCACACTTTCGTGTTAAATGACACACCACACCTTTCGTGTTAAATGACACACACACTTTCGTGTTAAATGACACACCACAACTTTCGTGTTATATGACACACCACACCTTTCGTGTTAAATGACACACCACACCTTTCGTGTAAAATGACACACCACACCTTTCGTGTTAAATGACACACCACACCTTTCGTGTTAAATGACACACCACAACTTTCGTGTTAAATGACACACCACAACTTTCGTGTTATATGACACACCACACCTTTCGTGTTAAATGACACACCACACCTTTCGTGTTAAATGACACACCACAACTTTCGTGTTAAATGACACACCACACTTTCGTGTTAAATGACACACCACAACTTTCGTGTTAAATGACACACCACAACCTTTCGTGTTAAATGACACACCACAACTTTCGTGTTAAATGACACACCACAACTTTCGTGTTAAATGACACACCACACCTTTCGTGTTAAATGACACACCACAACTTTCGTGTTAAATGACACACCACACCTTTCGTGTTAAATGACACACCACACCTTTCGTGTTAAATGACACACCACACTTTCGTGTTAAATGACACACCACACCTTTCGTGTTAATGACACACCACACCTTTCGTGTTAAATGACACACCACACCTTTCGTGTTAAATGACACACCACACCTTTCGTGTAAATGACACACCACACCTTTCGTGTTAAATGACACACCACAACTTTCGTGTTAAATGACACACCACACCTTTCGTGTTATATGACACACCACAACTTTCGTGTTAAATGACACACCACACCTTTCGTGTTAAATGACACACCACAACTTTCGTGTTAAATGACACACCACACCTTTCGTGTTAAATGACACACCACAACTTTCGTGTTAAATGACACACCACACCTTTCGTGTTAAATGACACACCACACCTTTCGTGTTAAATGACACACCACAACTTTCGTGTTAAATGACACACCACACTTTCGTGTTAAATGACACACCACACCTTTCGTGTTAATGACACACACACCTTTCGTGTTAAATGACACACCACACCTTTCGTGTTATATGACACACCACACCTTTCGTGTTAAATGACACACCACACCTTTCGTGTTAAATGACACACCACACCTTTGTATGACACCCTTTCGTGTTAAATGACACACCACACCTTTCGTGTTAAATGACACACCACAACTTTCGTGTTAAATGACACAACACACCTTTCGTGTTAAATGACACACCACAACTTTCGTGTTAAATGACACACCACAACTTTCGTGTTAAATGACACACCACACCTTTCGTGTTAAATGACACACCACAACTTTCGTGTTAAATGACACACCACACCTTTCGTGTTAAATAACACACCACACCTTTCGTGTTAAATGACACACCACACCTTTCGTGTAAATGACACACCACACCTTTCGTGTTATATGACACACCACACCTTTCGTGTTAAATGACACACCACACCTTTCGTGTTAAATGACACACCACAACTTTCGTGTAAAATGACACACCACACCTTTCGTGTTAAATGACACACCACAACTTTCGTGTTAAATGACACACCACAACTTTCGTGTTAAATGACACACCACAACTTTCCTGTTAAATGACACACCACACCTTTCGTGTTAAATGACACACCACAACTTTCGTGTTAAATGACACACCACACCTTTCGTGTTAAATGACACACCACATCTTTCGTGTTAAATGACACACCACACCTTTCGTGTTAAATGACACACCACAACTTTCGTGTTAAATGACACACCACAACTTTCGTGTTAAATGACACACCACACCTTTCGTGTTAAATGACACACCACAACTTTCGTGTTAAATGACACACCACACCTTTCGTGTTATATGACACACCACACCATTCGTGTTAAATGACACATCACACCTTTCGTGTTATATGACACACCACAACTTTCGTGTTATATGACACACCACAACTTTCGTGTTAAATGACACACCACAACTTTCGTGTTATATGACACACCACACCTTTCGTGTTAAATGACACACCACACCTTTCGTGTTAAATGACACACCACAACTTTCGTGTTATATGACACACCACACCTTTCGTGTTAAATGACACACCACAACTTTCGTGTTATATGACACACCACACCTTTCGTGTTAAATGACACACCACACCTTTCGTGTTAAATGACACACCACAACTTTCGTGTTATATGACACACCACACCTTTCGTGTTAAATGACACACCACAACTTTCGTGTTAAATGTCACACCACAACTTTCGTGTTAAATGACACACCACAACTTTCGTGTTATATGACACACCACACCTTTCGTGTTAAATGACACACCACACCTTTCGTGTAAAATGACACACCACACCTTTCGTGTTAAATGACACACCACACCTTTCGTGTTAAATGACACACCACAACTTTCGTGTTAAATGACACACCACAACTTTCGTGTTATATGACACACCACACCTTTCGTGTTAAATGACACACCACACCTTTCGTGTTAAATGACACACCACAACTTTCGTGTTAAATGACACACCACACCTTTCGTGTTAAATGACACACCACACCTTTCGTGTAAAATGACACACCACACCTTTCGTGTTAAATGACACACCACACCTTTCGTGTTAAATGACACACCAACAAGCATTACACGTGGGTGGTAATTTATATGTTACGTCACTTGTGAGATCTCTAAACATTTGACTTCTTGACCTTCAGTTTTAGGTTTTTGTACAAACAAACATCTGACGATGAGCGGCTAGATCGAAACATGTAGCATTTGAAAGAACAATAACAAATAAGAGTTGTGTCAGACGCAATACTTAGTGTTACTTATGTAATATTTGTTATATGGCAAAACATAAAGTCAAGGACACTTTATTGTGAGCAAAGTTATAATATCTAAATAAAGTCGCAACATGTTTCGGCCCATAACAGGACCATCTTCAGGCGAGACTAATACAAAAATAGGCAAAGGTAATATAATATTAATATTATATTATTTTCATGGCGCAAAAGCCCTAGAGGGCCAGGGCCTCCTCATTATCGAGGCTTCACTATCACACTCAGACACACAACACTCAGTAGGACTCCTCTGGACGAGTGATCAGCCCGACGCAGAGACCTCTACCTGACAACACACAACACTCACAAGATACACCCATGCCACCGGCAGGATTCGAACCCGCAATCCAAAAAAGCGAGCGGCCGTAGACCCACGCCTTAGACCGCGCTGCCACTGCGATCGTCTTCAATATTATTAATCAATTAATTAATATCGGACAAAAAACGTTTTCTAATTTGAAGTACTAACCGAGTATCCGTCTGGAGTTACTGAAGTGAAACAAGAAGAAATCCATTCAGGACAGTCACTCTCCCTAAGGACATCTGAACTCGGAACCTTCCGAATAAGAAGCAAAGACCTGGCGATCGGTACGTTTCCTGCCCGATCCTTATCATCCTTCCGTTTCATTCGCCATGTGGGCTTGAAGCTGTCTTCATAAATTGCTAGTTTCAGCAGGTAGCGGTGAGACACGAGAAGGCAGCGTGGCTCGCTTTTGTCTGGACTGGCATGTCAGCGCAACAGACATATTGCTGACATGCTTATCATAGAGATGTAGGTGATGTGACAGTTTGTGGCCGCTGAAGCACCTAGCAGGGCACCTGTAGGCGACGTGGCAAGGGCCGACATTTCTTTTGTTTCTTCCGAATTTACTTGACGGCCAGAAACACAGCTCTAACAATTAAATACAGCGTTAAGCTACACAACTTCACAGCATGACTTTCTGTGCAATGTTGACTGTGGGTTAACAACGTCAGCTTATCTTAACGTAACGAGTCTTGATACACTACGCTTTGCAGCATTAGCGTAAAATGGCACTTTTACTGAGTTAGCGGTGGCGCTACGTGCCGGAAGGTCGCGGGTTCGATTCCTGATTATGTCATTGGAATTTTTCATTCGCATAATCCTTCCGGCCGCAGTATGTCCCTGGGGTCGACTCATTCTCTAACAGAAATGAGTACCATTCCTGGGGGTAAAGGCGGCCGATACGTAGGACTGACAACCTTACCTCTTTCATGTACCGATTGTCTAGAAATTCTGGGAGCCTCAACCTCTTGGAACCCTCAGGGCCTGTCTAAGCCTGTAGTGGGATTGCTTTAGCTTTTCAGTTCTTTCAGGCTACTTCGATTGAAATCGGTCATGAAATTTGCACTTTCTTGCGAATTTCGGTCATGAAATTTGCACTTTCTTGCGAATTTCGGTCATGAAATTTGCACTTTCTTGCGAATTTCGGTCATGAAATTTGCATTTTTTTTGCGAATTTCGGTCATGAAATTTGCACTTTCTTGCGAATTTCGGTCATGAAATTTGCAGTTCCTTGCGAATTTCGGTCATGAAATTTGCACTTTCTTGCGAATTTCGGTCATGAAATTTGCAGTTCCTTGCGAATTTCGGTCATAAAATTTGCACTTTCTTGCGAATTTCTTGTGGAAAGGCAGCCAAGATAGCCATTAAAGGACGCAAAGCTGTTCTGTAATAAAACTGAATAGGCTATTGCTGCAACTGACTATAGATGGACCAACTGAGGCAGGCTGCAGACAGCCGCATGCACTAACATGCAACAGAGGGATTAGCTGCTGAATGCTCAACAAATGACAGCAAGAAATGCCAAAACACGCAGCACCTGGGTACAGTCAGTGCTGTGCAACAGGATACTGGAGACAATTACAAAGTGACATTCTTCATACTTTATCGTAACTAACTCCATGCAACAGAGACCGTGCGTGATTTGAGGCTTCTACCGCGACGTAGAAGAGATCTGCGCTCCTCTGGGATATTACGCAGTTCTATACCGACGTTTCGGGACAACCTAGGTCCCATATTCAAAGTTCAAGAAGTTCAAGAACAAAAGCTTTCTCTTTGAAATTCTTGATCCTTGAAAAATGGGACCTACAGGTTGTCCCGAAACGTCTGTACCGAACTAACATTCGACGGTGCGTAATATCCCAGACGAATGCATATTTCAACAGAGTCATTTTCATAAGCTTAAAGTTCCTCAGGTACTCAAATTCAGCGCAGTTTATGGAACCCCGAAGTTCATTACCGCATTCACAACAGCCCGCCACTTGTCCATAGTCCAGGCAGGCCTGGTCAACCTTCACGGGCTGCGCGCAAATTCAAACTCGATACACAGAACGAAGAATGAATACGCATGCGCGCAATTATATGTATAATATTACCTGTGTATTTGTATATGCACCATGTGCAATAAAAACATATCGATAACAATATTACAAATATATAACAAATGACATTCAACACCTAGGCTAGTGTGTCGCTATTTTCAGCCCATTTTTACAAAATAAATTACTAATGTAATATATACAGAGTATACATAAAAGAATGGTTCGGTTTATATGTATATATACATATAAACCGAACCATTCTTTTGTGTATACCCTGTATATGTCTCCACAAATAAACAGCTCATAAGTTTTCAAAATTATTTCGTCGTTCTATCTCGGATTTGCCAGGGTAAGGGTTAAAAGATGTTTTCTCGGTACAAATGTTTCTGCGGGCAACATAACACTGTGTCACGAGCAACAAGTGGGGCGGACCTGCTTTAAGGTCTATTGAGAGACGTAATTGTGTTTCCATTGCGACAGTGGTTACGCGAACGCGACACAATGTTAAGTTATACGGAAATTATCTGTCTTGTTTTACTCTTAAATTGGAGGAAGTAGTTCCTGCGAAACGTCGTCATCAATCTGTCACAATACACGGCGTCATATTTCAGAAGTCAGCAGTCTTAATGCGACAGGGGAAAACTGATGTACTGGGAGAAATCCCTGTCCCATTGCCACGTTTTCCACCACAAATGTGACATGGACTGACCTGGGATCGAACCCGGGCCTCCGAAGTGAGAGGCCGGCGACTGACCGCCTGAGCCAGTTCGGTCGGCCTCTCACGCCATTTACCCACCCCTACCGCACAGTAAACAGTCCCCCACACACGGCGTTTCTGACCAAAACATCTCAACGCACTGTCGAGTGCGATCAGCCACTCTTGCCCGCAGCAGCACACAATCTGGAATCCATCAGCGATGGACGGGGGGAGCGGTGCGGAACAACACAAGCATTCCCAGCATTCCTACAGGTTAAGGAGCTCCCGGGGAGGTCTTCCGACACCCTCACACAAACAAGACACGGGAGTTGCAGCTGGAGTGGCACTCAGAGTGAGGCCCCCCTGCCCCCTTCTACACATACACACACACACAGCAGCTAGGATATAAGAAATAACCACAGAGTTTCATTTGGTATATTCCTTTGTAGTAGATGGCGTCTTACGTCATAGAGCGTGGAATGATTGGTTGATTAGTTAGCAGGTAAGGGATGTGAAAGTAGACTGACACTCGCCCGGCAGTTTCCTGTAGGGACACAGACAGACTATACATAGCGTCAAATCGCCAGGACGTGGAAGTGGCCGAGGCCCATTCCAGACTTCCAGCTTTGGAGTGTGAAATTTTGGCCGTAGTTTAATGAAAATTCTAGAATGTGCCCCCCCAAATATAAACAAAATCGGTCCATGGATCGGGGCGCGTCGCAGTACATGTAATACCCCCAAATTATATGCTTACCGGGTTGCAGGAGAAACAGTTGAGCATCGAGCATGTATGCCTAATACAAAATAGCATAACCAGGTGGCAGCACTCTGTCAGAAGATCTTAAATCATAGTTTGCTCTTAGAATAAAGCGACAGACGGAAGAGGCAGTGGAGCAGCGCGTGCACATCATTGACAGTAACTGATGTTAATCGATAGTGACCGATATTGTTCGACAGTAGTAACGATTATCGATAATAGTAATCACAGGACATGGCTCTGACAAATAAAACTAACGCTGTTTTCCTAGAAATAAACAAGGGGCCGACATCTGTATGGAGAAACTGTAACTGTACAACACTGCGTGAACATTATGCTAGGCTGTCAAGACAAATATACGGCATATACAAAAGAATGGTGCGGTTTCAATAGTATTCACTATTGAAACCGCACCATTCTTTGGTGTATACCCTGTATATATCTCAGGGAATGATGGGAGCCAGAAGCTTGGCGTGAGTGAGTCACAGTTTGTTGCCATGGTTACCGTTGTTGCTGCGTCCTCCATGAGGTTATCACTGAGACCAAAGAAAGAGTTGAGCATCAAGCAATTACTACAATGGATAGGATACGTTCTGTGTGACGTAAGCTGCTTTGTGCGCTTACAAAATGGTAGCCATGATTTGGTCACAAGTTAGGACACATGGACAGTGGCTGTAATAGGTAAAGGTAAAGGTAAATTTCACCCTAGAACAGGCCATGAAGGCCCAGAGGGGAAGTAGAGGTATAGCTCTACTCTTTTTAACTTCGGCGTTAGATGAAGGTGGTTAGTCAAAGCCACGCCCTGGTCGCTTTACCCCCCGGGAAAGAGACCCGGTACCCATTGTACGGGAGGCTGGGTGGGCCCCAGGGCCGGTCTGGACCGGTGTGGAAAATCTCGCCCCCACCGAGATTCGATCCCCGGACCGTTCAGCCCGTAGAACGGTGGCTGTTATACGATAGTAACTGGTGAGAAGAGATATTGTGATTGAGATAACCAACAGACAATTTTCCGGGCAGTGACGCCTGCACTGACAATACAAAGCAAAAACACGTTCTTGTTTCCAACGCTCTATGTTTTCCCTTTCAGAGATCGATTATACAGTCGATATGTTCATATCGATACTCTTGAAAGAGTTTCACCTTCAGGCTGCCACGTATTCGATAGCAGAATAAGGTGTGTGTTGTTTATCAGGTTCGCACACATCATTTGTCATTGGGGGGGGGGGGGGGGAGCTGACCCTGAGGCTGGATATAATTTATGTTTGATTTTAGAAATTATGTTATAACAATCATGTCATAAGTATAACTGTAACATAACACTGTCTGCAACTGCATTTATATACATACAAATATAACTACATGTTCCGTGACTCAATGACAGTGTCTGTCTTCTAGTTTTTTAATTTAATTAATTTATTTTTTAAAATTCTAATGTACTGTCATCAGCTGATTTCAGTGGCTGATTTCGGCTGAAGGGTAAATCACGTAAAAGTTTTGATATCATCGTGTCTACGAAATTTGTTTTCTAATTTCGGCTCTGGGGGGTTTGGGGGGGGGCTGCAGCCGGCAGCCCCCCCCCTGGGTGCGCCCCTGGTGTTTATTATTACAAAAACCTGTATATTTGTTACAAGTCGCAGCTGTACGCAAAATGGGATTCGGTTCTAGCCCTGGCGGACACAGGTCAGGTGTGCCAGTATCCCATGATTATACGTACTTGTGTTCTCATTTATAATTATATACATCAGTATTGCTGATATTGTCCAATTTTACTTTTGAGGCAGATTTTATACGTGACTACAGCTTATGTGCAACATAACCTCAAAGTTTCTCGTCCTCAGCATACGGTAGTCGTGCACTTAACAAGGAAGCTTTCTCACGTAATGTTTTGGGCACACAGATACTTACGTTTATGACTGCCTTCATTAGTTACCGCCATCAAATCCAAAGACAAAATATAATTTCACACAGCCGCAGTGTCGTTATTCAAAGTTATAAAACACAATACCTTCAAAGTTGCCTACCTTCTCAACACGCCACACGCCAGTTCATGAATCGTGTCGCTAGCGTCGCGTGTGCCAGCCATTTTGTTACTACCGAGTGCAAGATGGCTGGGTGGTCTCCAAACGCACTCCGTTCACACTATATTATGCAGAAAACATTCACCTCGTTCAAAAGTGGAAATAGCATACTTACACACACAAACACACGCAATGACCTAATACGACTAGGTTTCAGAGATTGATCAACTCACACCAACAAACGCAAACACGTGCATTTGTTGGTGTGAGTTAATCAACTGTACAAAAATGCACGGTGAATATAACGTGAAATTTAGGTTTCAGAGGTTCATTACGAAGTAAACAGAAACGCCTTGTGTGGACACCATGCCCTTCCATCCGGCAGTCCGTGCTACTGCGACAAACTATCAGAGGCTAAACCGTGTGTAGGATTTTCATTAAATTACGTACAGGAGTTCATTAAGAAAAGTGTTCGAGTTTCTTAAGAATCACTTAAAAATACTTCATTAACTAAGTAAATAACTCCATTCAGCAGAGTCCTTCCTGAGAAGCTAACAGTTCCCCATCTAGTCAATAAATTCCCCGCATTTTATGAAAACAGGAGGTTCATTACCGCGTTCACAACAGCACGCCACCTGTCCCTATTCTTAGCCAAATCAATTCAGTCCTTGCCTCCCATCTACGACTATGTCTTACCAGTGGTCTCCTTCCCACAGGTCTCCCCACCAAAACCCTGTATGCACCTCTCCCCTCCCCCATACGTGCTACATGCCCCGTCAATCTCAAACTCCTTGATTTGACCAACCGAATAATATCTGCTGGGGAGTACAGATCATAAAGCTCCTCGTTATGTAGTCTTCTCAACTCCCCTGTTACCCCGTCCCTCTTAGACCCAAATATCCCCCTCAGCACCCTATTCTCGAACACCCTCAGCCTATGTTTCTCTCTCAGTATGACAGACCAAGTTTCACACCCATACAAATAAACAGGCAAAATTACAATTCTATTTGTATCAGTACTTTACATGTTTACAGTGCGATTTGGTTGAAATTCGATATAAGAAGTCTTCTGTTGAGCATTTGTGAGTTTCGTCAAAAATTGGCGAAGGCGTGAAATGAAATTATATTGACACGTGTACAGTGACAGTGTATGCCACTGTGAAAGGCCTTGGCAGAGTGCGTGTGCCATGTCACGGAGTGCGTGTGCCATGTCACGGAATGCAGCATTTGCAGTTAATGTTAATGAAGGAAAGTGCGGTAAAACGCATCCGACTACGCAGCACTATATCTGCAATCTGGGACCTCTACAGACGTCTGATTAAGTGACTGTTGGAAATACCACGGATAGTACACTGAACCTAGGGTTTAAAGTAACTACAGTTTATATGTCTACTTCTTCTTCCGTGGATTTATCAAGTGTCAAGAGTGAACACACACGGTGTTTCTATCTCGTTCGGACACTCCGCGGTCCCAGTTGATGAGTTCTACTGTGGCCCTGTACCGCGGATGGCGTTTGAGCCCACAAAGCGCGACGAATTAAATCAAAAGACGCATTTCATCGAGTTCAGTGACGGCCAGTAACTTACTGGAAATAATCGCTGTATGTTCTGAGATCCACACAAAACACATAAATGTACTGTGTGGGCAGAACGTAGAATTTGTGAATGTTAAACGTGGCGGTACATATAGTAACCACTGAGCTTTAAGGAGATAAACGATAAATGGTACTGTACTGATATAATCAACAAATTCTCAACATATTATGCAACCTAAATATTCACAGCTCCATTCACAACAGGCTGTTACTAGTTCCTACCTGAGTCACATTAATATAACATAAACATATATAACATAATATAACATGACCCGTATCTTTCCCTACTTACATTAAAGATCCATTTCTATAATATTCTTCCATCAGCGTCTAGGTTTTCGGAGTCTTTACATCGGACGCTCCTTCCAAAACCTGCGTCATTTCATTTAACAGAACAAACAGCCGTTTGACGTCACAATCACTCGCTCGACCGCAGTCCTAACCAGTGACATCACTGAACGTTGTCTGTGAACTGCTGCGATGTGACACCGTGCAGTCTGTACACAGGCACTAACATTTCGGGCGAACCCAACCCTGTGGTCACTACTGGCCTCGTCATTAGCGCGTGTGAATTGGAACCAAAGTTCCATTCAGTCTTATTCTTCGGAACTAGACGTAGGTGGGCGGTCAGCATCACGCCCCGGCCGCCTTACCCGATGCTGAGTGCCCCCCCAGAGTCAGTGCCGAGAACATTTCCGCCTTCAGCAATCGAAACCCAACTATCCCGCAACGCATACCGCAGCCTAGTCACTATACTGACTGAGCTACCCCGGTCCAGATACAGGCTGCAGAATAAGATTAAGAGGGATCTTAAAGACGTATGAGTGCAATGGATCGATGGGGCGCAGGGTGTGATCCGGTGGTCCGGTGGTCCGGTGGTCCGGTGGCCTGACACCGTGGACATGCAGCCTGTCACGCACTTCTGAACTGCATAACGGCGGGAGTTCCTTGGGTGTCACGGCTTGACTGCATGGACAGAGTTGGCTGTGAGCTGGAAAACCGAGGAATACGAACTGGATCATCATCTTAGGCAGAAACTGCACAGCCTACAGATACAGACACATCCTCCTGCACAGCCTACAGATGCAGACACATCCTCCTGCACAGCCTACAGATGGAGACACATCATCCTGCACAGCCTACAGATGTCGACACATCCTCCTGCACAGCCTACAGAAGCCGACACATCCTCCTGCACCGCCTACAGCTGCAGACCCATCCACCTGCACAGCCTACAGATGCAGACACATCCTCCTGCACAGCATACAGATGCAGACACATCCTCCTGCACAGCCTACAGATGCCGACACATCCTCCTGCACAGCCTACAGATGCAGACACATCCTCCTGCACAGCCTACAGATGCAGACACATCCTCCTGCACAGCCTACAGATGCAGACACATCCTCCTGCACAGCCTACAGATGCAGACACATCCTCCTGCACAGCCTACAGATGCCGACACATCCTCCTGCACAGCCTACAGATGCCGACACATCCTCATGCACAGCCTACAGATGCCGACACATCCTCCTGCACCGCCTACAGCTGCAGACCCATCCTCCTGCACAGCCTACAGATGCAGACACATCCTCCTGCACAGCCTACAGATACCGACACATCCTCCTGCACAGCCTACAGATGCAGACACATCCTCTTGCACAGCCTACAGATGCCGACACATCCTCCTGCACAGCCTACAGATGACGACACATCCTCCTGCACCGCCTACAGATGCCGACACATCCTCCTGCACAGCCTACAGAAGCCGACACATCCTCCTGCACCGCCTACAGCTGCAGACCCATCCACCTGCACAGCCTACAGATGCAGACACATCCTCCTGCACAGCCTACAGATGCAGACACATCCTCCTGCACAGCCTACAGATGCAGACACATCCTCCTGCACAGCCTACAGATGCCGACACATCCTCCTACACAGCCTACAGATGCCGACACATCCTCCTGCACAGCCTACAGATGCAGACACATCCTCCTGCACAGCCTACAGATGCAGACACATCCTCCTGCACAGCCTACAGATGCCGACACATCCTCCTGCTCTGCCTACAGCTGCAGACACATCCTCCTGCACCGCCTACAGCTGCAGACACATCCTCCTACACCAGACCCTGACAGATACAGACACATCCTCCTGACCCGCCTACAGATGCAGACACATCCTCCTGCACCGCCTACAGCTGCAGACACATCCTCCTGCTCTGCCTACAGCTGCAGACACATCCTCCTGCACCGCCTACAAGCTGCAGACACATCCTCCTGCTCTGCCTACAGCTGCAGACACATCCTCCTGCACAGCCTACAGCTGCAGACACATCCTCCTGTACCGCCTACAGCTGCAGACACATCCTCCTGTACCGCCTACAGCTGCAGACACATCCTCCTGCTCTGCCTACAGCTGCAGACACATCCTCCTGCTCTGCCTACAGCTGCAGACACATCCTCCTGTACCGCCTACAGCTGCAGACACATCCTCCTGTACCGCCTACAGCTGCAGACACATCCTCCTGCTCTGCCTACAGCTGCAGACACATCCTCCTGCTCTGCCTACAGCTGCAGACACATCCTCCTGCACAGCCTACAGCTGCAGACACATCCTCCTGTACCGCCTACAGCTGCAGACACATCCTCCTGCTCTGCCTACAGATGCAGAACAAAACTCCTATCCAAAGGCTAACAGACGTTCATTCTCCATAAACAAGTGGCCGAGACGTGAACCTGAGCAGTCGTCACAATTTAGTGCAGCTGTTCAGAATACAGGAAGACCTGCGTCATCAGTCGTGCTTAAACAAGCATGCGGGCAACATTACCTATTTACCGGTGCTGCCTAGAGATAGTCACTATGCGGGTAGGCTTATCTGCCTGATAGCACTTTTCTGTCCAATTCTGCTGCATAGCTTCATTTTGTTTCAAGAGCCGCACGCTTCGTTCGTTTGTTCCTCTGTTAAGAGCAACATGTGGTTGAATATACGTAAAGTACTCTGCAGACAACCTGTCCCAGCACCACTTTTTCCACCACAAATCTCACATGGAATAACTTGGCATCGAACCCGGGACTCCGCAATGACAAGCCGGTGACTAACCGCCTGAGTCATGGCACCTTAAGTTAATGTAAATTATATAGTATAATTCATATCCTTGTCGACCTCGGTGGACTAGTGGTTAGCGTGCTCGCCACTGGACCCAAGGTTCGCGGGTTCGATCCCGACCGAGGATAAAAATCCGGAGCACCACTTCCTTCGGAGGGGAAGTAAAGCCGTCGGTCCCATGTCGTAGATTTACGGCATGTAAAAGAACCTTACGGGCATGAATAAAAATGTTGCGTAAGCCAAATTGCCTCCATTTCTCATCCAAGTCTCCTGACTGCCTGCCAGATGGCTCTGGCGTGCACATCAGGATCGATAGAACACTAAGCGCGGCTAGCTGGCCGGTCACCAGCTGCCATGAATGCGCATGACTTAGTAACCTCGACAAGAGGAGGCAAGAGGAGGCCCAGGCCCATACAGGGCTGTTGAGCCAAGAATTATTATTATTATTTAATTCATATCCTTGCTCACAGAAAACACGGCATCTCGATTACAAAAATTAGTCGGTTACTGTGTTGAGTGGCAAGAAAGCAGTTTATTGTTGGAATCACACGAAACGCGAAAACTGTTTTGTCAACATGTACAGTTGTTAAAGCACGCAGTACGCATTGTTACTAATGACCTTGAAAGCAATGGTTATCAACGTGTTGTCCGCGGACGCGTAGAGGTCCGCGAGGCCTGGCCAATGGGACTTCGATATAGTTGAGAAAAGAGTTAACAGTTGACCAGACATATTTATTTGAAATTGCTATATTGCAAGGTGTTTCTCGAGCACGGGTCCGCGAACTTTGTGTCGAGTTGAGCAAATAAGTCAGCATAATACAACGTGTTTCTTATTGTTAGTTTGAGGGTCATTAGACCACGAAAATGATGGATTTGTATTTAGTTAATCAACTTTAGGCGCGTTCGCAAAATTGCGAGAAGCGACTATAAGCTTCGTGATGTCTGTCTGTCTGTCCGCATGGAACTCGGCTCTTACTAGAAGGATTTTCATGAAATATCATATTTGAGGTTTTCTCGAAAATCTGTGCAGAAAATTCAAGTTTCGTTAAAATCTGACAACAATAACGGTACTTTACATGAAGACCTATGTACATTTATGATAATATCTCGCTGAATTCTTCTTAGAATGAGAAATGTTTCAGACAAACGTTGTAGATAAAATCAAAACACACATTTTATGTTCAATAACTTTTTCCCCAAAATCGTGCCGTTTATGAGATAATGTGGAAAAATACGGTACAGCCAGACAGGCCACAGATGACAATATAATACGGCGCATGCGCTTTGCATGCTGGATAACTAAGGCTACAGACACACACTCAGAATATGTAATACTTATTGCTTTTCCACGGCAACAATGGTTACCCGAACGCACCTCAATGTTACGTTTACACTACATTGCTCGTCTCGTTTGAGTTTAAAACTCTTTCTTGCTTGTAATTATTCGAACTTTAGAATGTTACGAGTTGTGCCTTGGGGGTCTGCAGAATGAAACGGCCTGCCGTAGCTCTGAGTAAGGTGACGCCTGTGCTGTCAGAATGACCAGTCCAGACCCTGCGCGCACAACGTGACTACAGCCCACACCAAACACTGACCAGACAGCCGACACACATACACACAGGACAGGTAGTAAAAATTAAAGAAATAAAACACATTCTGAAGGAAAGCCTTTTTTTCTTGAGCCCGGTCGGCAATCTCTCAACGAGCTGCCAGCTGTGTGCATGACAGTCTCAAGGAGCAGTTAATTGAACACTGTTGGTTGCGACCACAAGAATGTCGGCCCGGCATTCAATGCGAAGACGCATTAGTCTTGACGGAGGAATGCCCACACGCCATCCTCTGTGTATAGAGAGCGGAGAGGTGAACAATTTAATTCTTCCTCCGAACGCCAGTTCCACGTGACGTTGCTGCCTTCCAGCTGGTCACTGTGTGTCGTCACCTTCGGCCCCTTTGATGCCGCTGACTCTCTGTCCTTATTAAAGTGAAATAACTCCACGAAACGCAGCCCTTATTAAGAACCTGATAGTTGCTTACTTCGTAATTGTAGTTCCAACGTACAGAAAACTCGTGGATCAGAAAATTATCACAGGAAATTCTCGCTACTTGTCGTTCATCTGTCTCACGTTCTCCAGTCAGCCCGCAATGTTTCTTACTCTTCCTCAGTACTTCCAGACACATGACGTCACAGCACCTGGAGTTACGTCATATTGTTTCCAACTGAAATGTTACTAATCATACTGAGCTACTGACAGCGTCGTTAAACGAACAACAGCCCGCTACTTGTCCACAGTTCGAGCCAGTCCACTCAGTCCACAGTTGAGTCAGTCCACTCAGTCCACAGTTCGAGCCAGTCCACTCAGTCCACAGTTCGAGTCAGTCCGCTCAGTCCACAGTTCGAGTCAGTCCACTCAGTCCACAGTTCGAGCCAATCCACTCAGTCCACAGTTCGAATCAGTCCGCTCAGTCCACAGTTCCAGCCAGTCCATTCAGTCCACAGTTCGAGCCAGTCCATTCAGTCCACAGTTCGAGTCAGTCCACTCAGTCCACAGTTCGAGCCAATCCACTCAGTCCACAGTTCGAATCAGTCCGCTCAGTCCACAGTTCCAGCCAGTCCACTCAGTCCACAGTTCCAGCCAGTCCATTCAGTCCACAGTTCGAGTCAGTCCACTAAGTCCACAGTTCGAATCAGTCCGCTCAGTCCACAGTTCCAGCCAGTCCATTCAGTCCACAGTTCGAGCCAGTCCACTCAGTCCACAGTTCCAGCCAGTCCACTCAGTCCACATTTTAATCCCCTTGTCACTAAGGAATGACGCGCCTTAGAGACGCCCTCAGATTCGGTAGGTAGAATGAATATGCAGACAAAGCAGTCGCGAACAGACGAAAAGGGGTGGTCGTAAAACTTGAAAGATCGATGGAGGCTTAAAACACACCGTCGCGAAAATATCTTGTTACATGTTACATTACTACTACTGCTACTACTGCTACTGCTACTATAATAATAGGAATATTATTATTACTGTCAACAGCCACGTGGCCAACACCAGAAACAACACAACAGCCACGTGGCCAACAACAGAAACAACACAACAGCCACGTGGCTAACAACAGAAACACAACAGACACGTGGCCAACAACAGAAACAACACAACCACGTGGCCAACACCAGAAACAACACAACAGCCACGTGGCCAACAACAGAAACAACACAACAGCCACGTGGCTAACAACAGAAACACAACAGCCACGTGGTCAACACCAGAAACAACACAACAGCCACGTGGCCAACAACAGAAACAACACAACAGCCACGTGGCTAACAACAGAAACACAACAGACACGTGGCCAACAACAGAAACAACACAACCACGTGGCCAACAACAGAAACAACACAAGACACGTGACCAACAACAGAAACAACACAACAGCTACATATAACAAGGGGCAAATAAAAATACAGCTGACATAGACACAAAGCACACAAACTGACACAATTCATCAGGATAACTTATGATATAAAATTAAAAGTGACACGAAATCTGTCTGTCTGTGACAGTTTGCCGTCTGAAGACAACTAAATCACTACAAAGTGACTTTGCCGCCGTGACACACCCCCAGAGGGACAATTTTTTAAGGCTGGAATAACACGAAACAAAGGACAGTCTCGGAGTTTGAGAGTGGGAAATCTCAGAGCAATAACGTCCACGGAATTTGTACAAGATGTATAATCCCCCCCAAAAAATACATTAATCACAAAATTTCCTAACGTTGAAGCCCCCTTCTCCTGCAAAGTTCGTGAATACAGAAGCTGAAGGGCATTAGCATAACGGTAGCGATTAGTGTGTGGGGAGAAGGATCGATTGCAGCAAAGTGCTTCGAACTTTGGCCGAATTTAGCATGAGAAGGAGTAATTCCGTTCCACACTGCAAGTGCGGACTTTAAATCATCAAGTGTCTAAAATGGAAACGTAATGTTACAAATGAGACCTAAGAGTTCATTGGAGTTAAAAAAAAATACAATTGACGTGACAGGAACAGTATAATTTGGAATGAATTAAAACTCCCAGAAATCTTAACACAGTCAGTACGAGTAACACAACAGTCCAAAAGTTTTTATTTAAATAATACGGTATTAGTTTACGTGCAGAAGGCAATGTTTCGAGTTTTACTGGCACTGAGAGACATAAAGATAGCAGCACAACCAGTGGCGGACTGGGTCTAAAAATATTGGTTGCCAGGAGACAAAGGGGGCCCACCCACAACTATTAGGCTATAATTTAATTTTTATAAGAAATAAATAAAATTTTCAAAAAATACATAAGTGGGAAAAAGGTACAATTAAAATTTATGCGAAATAAATGTATATATTTTAGTAATTACAGTGTACATATATTGTACATATTACTGGCAGTATACAGTAGATACTAAATGTAAATACAGATTGTTATAATTGAATTTTTAAATATTTTTTTTAATTTTAAATAAATGGTGGATTTTATTAAAAAGCTTTTATCAAAACAGTAATACAACGTAAATTTCAGTTGCAGCCAGCAATAATATTGGAACTTCTATTATATTTTCAAGCTACTAAAAGGTCATTAACATTTTTAACATATTGTCTAATGTTTAAGGGGGCCCACTTGCCATCGGGCAAGCTGACACCCTGGCCAGTCCGCCACTGAGCACAACAACCTGTAAGCAATCAATATCTGACTGTAACTGAGTAAAATCATCGAATGAATTAACACCAAGAAAACTTTCCATTAAAGCAATCCCATTACAGGCCTGGACAGGCCCTTAGGGCTCCAGGAGGTTGAGGCTCCCAGATTTATAGACAATCGGCACATGAAGGTGGTAAGGTTATCAGCCCTACGCACCGGCCACCTTTACCCCCAGGAAATATTCCTCGTACTAATTTCTGTTAGAGGCTGAGTCGATCCCTAAGCCATAGTGCGACTGAAAGAATTATGTCAATGAAAAATTCCAGTGACACCATCGGAAATCGAACCCGCGACCTTCCGGCTTGTAGCGCAGTGCCTTAACCAACTGCGCCACCGCGTGCCCATAGAAAACTTTCCATATCATCAGCAAAGAGAAAAAAAATTTGGAATGTGTTATTACATTACAAGCATCATAAATAAATGCAGTTAGGCACATTTGTGAACAAAGTCAGAGCACCACACAAAACAATTCGAAGGCGAAGAGGAGATGTTGTAAAGTTTGTATCTTGTAGTAGATTTGCGCAAGTAGATTAGTGGTATTTATTTTTTTTATTAAAGATTGAATGCGCTTCGCACTGCAAAAGTCCTGGTGTTAGCAGGCGCCTCAATACGTGCAAATTATTGGCTCAACTAACACACTGAACTGAACATCATCAATAAATACACTAAAAAGCAGATGCCCTAATACGGTGCTTTATGGAAAGCAGAGACGTTTTTTCTTCTTCTTCTATGGCTCGACAGCCCTATATGGGCCTGGGCATCCTTGTTTCGTCGAGGTTTCATAATCACACACTTTAGACACATCACACTCGGTAGGACTCCTCTGTACAAGTGATCAGCCCGTCGCAGAGACCTCTACCTGACAACACACAACACTCACAACACGACAGACATCCATGCTCCCGGTGGGATTCGAACCCACAATCCCAGTAAGCGAGTGGCCGAAGACCCACGCCTTAGACCGCGCGGCCACTGGGATCGGCGAGAGTTCTTTTTAGGACAGCGAAATAACAGCAGGAGTCTTAACTCAGGAGGATGTGCCACTTACGTTGGCTACTGAGCCAACTGACGTCAGCACTCGTAAGACCAAAAGACGTAAGAATTATACACATGCAGAGTGAAGACAGGTGGCTGAAGGCAGCTGGAATTATACACATGCAGAGTGAAGACAGGTGGCTGAAGGCAGCTGGAATTATACACATGCAGAGTGAAGACAGGTGGCTGAAAGCAGCTGGAATTATACACATGCAGAGTGAAGACAGGTGGCTGAAGGCAGCTGGAATTATACACATGCAGAGTGAAGACAGGTGGCTGAAAGCAGCTGGAATTATACACATGCAGAGTGAAGACAGGTGGCTGAAAGCAGCTGGAATTATACACATGCAGAGTGAAGACAGGTGGCTGAAAGCAGCTGGAATTATACACATGCAGAGTGAAGACAGGTGGCTGAAAGCAGCTGGAATTATACACATGCAGAGTGAAGACAGGTGGCTGAAGGCAGCTGGAATTATACACATGCAGAGTGAAGACAGGTGGCTGAAAGCAGCTGGAATTATACACATGCAGAGTGAAGACAGGTGGCTGAAGGCAGCTGGAATTATACACATGCAGAGTGAAGACAGGTGGCTGAAGGCAGCTGGAATTATACACATGCAGAGTGAAGACAGGTGGCTGAAGGCAGCTGGAATTATACACATGCAGAGTGAAGACAGGTGGCTGAAAGCAGCTGGAATTATACACATGCAGAGTGAAGACAGGTGGCTGAAGGCAGCTGGAATTATACACATGCAGAGTGAAGACAGGTGGCTGAAAGCAGCTGGAATTATACACATGCAGAGTGAAGACAGGTGGCTGAAGGCAGCTGGAATTATACACATGCAGAGTGAAGACAGGTGGCTGAAAGCAGCTGGAATTATACACATGCAGAGTGAAGACAGGTGGCTGAAAGCAGCTGGAATTATACACATGCAGAGCGAAGACAGGTGGCTGAAAGCAGCTGGAATTATACACATGCAGAGTGAAGACAGGTGGCTGAAGGCAGCTGGAATTATACACATGCAGAGTGAAGACAGGTGGCTGAAGGCAGCTGGAATTATACACATGCAGAGTGAAGACAGGTGGCTGAAGGCAGCTGGAATTATACACATGCAGAGTGAAGACAGGTGGCTGAAGGCAGCTGGAATTATACACATGCAGAGTGAAGACAGGTGGCTGAAGGCAGCTGGAATTATACACATGCAGAGTGAAGACAGGTGGCTGAAGGCAGCTGGAATTATACACATGCAGAGTGAAGACAGGTGGCTGAAGGCAGCTGGAATTATACACATACAGAGTGAAGACAGGTAGCTGAAGGCAGCTGGAATTATACACATACAGAGTGAAGACAGGTAGCTGAAGGCAGCTGGAATTATACACATACAGAGTGAAGACAGGTAGCTGAAGGCAGCTGGAATTATGCACATGCAGAGTGAAGACAGGTGGCTGAAGGCAGCCTGAATTATAATTTTCTGTTTATCATTTTATAATTTATAATTTTAATATTTTAAGCATCCTAATCCTAGGCATTATACTACCAAAGTTATGTGTTGATGTTCACATTGCTTTGTGTTTGTAACTCTCTGAGGATGGCACCTGGGTGCCGAAACATGTAGGAGTTTTCTAAGACTTGTGTATGATTTATATCTTGCTGTGCGCATTTGTTGGTGAATATAACTGCTTACAGAAGTAAAGGAAAAGACCAAGAAGAGGGCAAGAGAGAATTCTGAGGTCTTGGAAGGCATTAGGCTCCTTAATCCCTGAAGACAAATGTGACACAAATTCCTCGGATCCGTTCGTGTCGAGACACAAGACTTGGCGAATTATGTAAAGTTTTGTGGCAGCGAGTGTGTCACACGCTGCATTGTTCCGCCCTACCATTTTCACTTGTTTATAAACTCGAAACTCCCCCAAGGGGCCCCCCCACAGTGTGGATTATAACAAAGCATGTTAGCATACAATAGCTGTCAGATGACGGGGTGGTCTTCATCCCCTGAGAAGAACCCACCCTTCAACTTCTCACCCTTCTTGAGTCGGTGCAGAAACTTTCAAATAAAAATACACGGATTAAGTTAGAATTTCCTTTCCACGGATCAACCTGAATCACAGACATTAAATAGAAAGGAACTAATATTTGGAACGAAACTTTGGGAGGGAAAAAGTATTCCAGTAATCCAATTTCGTCAGTGGGTGAATTTCAATAATGGGAGGGGTTGGAAAAATAGGCGCAGTGGTGCCCTGTCTTTCAACTATCAGTACTTAGCAACGTAACATGTCAAACCGATTTGTACGGTAAGTAAGTATGTCAAACCATCAGTAATGCCAACTTACCGACCACCCCTGTCCACGGATCACACTTGCCCGCTGAACAAATAATCTTTTAAGCCATCGATCATCCCTGAACACAATGCAGTGGCACAGTCGGTCAAGGAACTACCTGCTCTCGTGACATCAGAAGTTCTGCTGCTGCCTTAACGTAGCCTATTGACACAAACTTAACGTAGCCTATTGACACTAACTTAACGTAGCCTACTGACACAAACTTAACGTAGCCTACTGACACAAACTTAACGTAGCCTACTGACACAAACTTAACGTAGCCTATTGACACAAACTTAACGTAGCCTACTGACACAAACTTAACGTAGCCTATTGACACAAACTTAACGTAGTCTATTGACACAAACTTAACGTAGTCTATTGACACAAACTTAACGTAGCCTATTGACACAAACTTAACGTAGCCTATTGACACAAACTTAACGTAGCCTATTGACACTAACTTAACGTAGCCTACTGACACAAACTTAACGTAGCCTACTGACACAAACTTAACGTAGCCTACTGACACAAACTTAACGTAGCCTATTGACACAAACTTAACGTAGCCTACTGACACAAACTTAACGTAGCCTATTGACACAAACTTAACGTAGTCTATTGACACAAACTTAACGTAGCCTATTGACACAAACTTAACGTAGCCTACTGACACAAACTTAACGTAGCCTACTGACACAAACTTAACGTAGCCTATTGACACAAACTTAACGTAGCCTATTGACACAAACTTAACGTAGCCTACTGACACAAACTTAACGTAGCCTATTGACACAAACTTAACGTAGCCTATTGACACAAACTTAACGTAGCCTATTGACACAAACTTAACGTATCCTACTGACACAAACTTAACGTAGCCTACTGACACAAACTTAACGTAGCCTATTGACACAAACTTAACGTAGCCTATTGACACAAACTTAACGTAGCCTACTGACACAAACTTAACGTAGCCTATTGACACAAACCTAACGTAGCCTATTGACACAAACTTAACGTAGCCTATTGACACAAACTTAACGTAGCCTATTGACACAAACCTAACGTAGCCTATTGACACAAACTTAACGTAGCCTATTGACACAAACTTAACGTAGCATATTGACACAAACTTAACGTAGCCTACTGACACAAACTTAACGTAGCCTATTGACACAAACTTAACGTAGTCTATTGACACAAACTTAACGTAGCCTATTGACACAAACTTAACGTAGCCTACTGACACAAACTTAACGTAGCCTACTGACACAAACTTAACGTAGCCTATTGACACAAACTTAACGTAGCCTATTGACACAAACTTAACGTAGCCTACTGACACAAACTTAACGTAGCCTATTGACACAAACTTAACGTAGCCTATTGACACAAACTTAACGTAGCCTATTGACACAAACTTAACGTATCCTACTGACACAAACTTAACGTAGCCTACTGACACAAACTTAACGTAGCCTATTGACACAAACTTAACGTAGCCTATTGACACAAACTTAACGTAGCCTACTGACACAAACTTAACGTAGCCTATTGACACAAACCTAACGTAGCCTATTGACACAAACTTAACGTAGCCTATTGACACAAACTTAACGTAGCCTATTGACACAAACCTAACGTAGCCTATTGACACAAACTTAACGTAGCCTATTGACACAAACTTAACGTAGCATATTGACACAAACTTAACGTAGCCTATTGACACAAACTTAACGTAGCCTATTGACACAAACTTAACGTAACCTATTGACACAAACTTAACGTAGCCTATTGACACAAACTTAACGTAGCCTATTGACACAAACTTAACGTAGCATATTGACACAAACTTAACGTAGCCTATTGACACAAACTTAACGTAGCCTATTGACACAAACTTAACGTAGCCTACTGACACAAACTTAACGTAGCCTATTGACACAAACTTAACGTAGCCTATTGACACAAACTTAACGTAGCCTACTGACACAAACTTAACGTAGCCTATTGACACAAACTTAACGTAGCCTATTGACACAAACATCAATCCATCCCCTATGTTATTTTCCTGTTTATTTCAAAATAAAACATTTTGATCCATTAATATTTGTCACAACCAACTAATGCACAATATCTCTGGTTAGTCGCTGGCCTTGCACCGCGGAGGCCCGGGTTCGATCCCGGGTCAGTCCATGTGGGATTTGTGGTGGACAAAGTGGCACTGGGACAGGTTTCTCTCCGAGTACTTCGGTTTTCCCCTGTCAATTTCATTCCACTGGTGCTACATTACAATGCAAAAGCAGAAAAAAAGAACTTCATCATCTTCATCACAGGGTTGCACAATAAGCCTTCAAGGCTGCGGTGCGTCCGTAGCATCAGCTGCGGGGCCCTTCAATAAATAAAGAAATATACATAAAGTAATTATGCATAATATATCTACAATTGTAGAAAACAGATGTATCTTGATAAAAGCAATCCCATTACAGGCCTGGACAGGTCCTTAAGGTTTCAGGAGGTTGAGGCTCCCAGATTTATAGACAATCGGCACATGAAGGTGGTAAGGTTGTCAGCCCTACGCACCGGCCGCCTTTACCCCCCAGGAAATACTCCTGGTACTCATTTCTGTTAGCAGCTGAGTCGACCCCAGGGCCACAGTGCGACCGGAAGAATTATGTCAAGGAAAAATTCCAATGACACCATCGGGAATCGAACCCGCGACCTTCCGGCTTGTAGCGCAGTGCCTCAACTAACTGCGCCACCGCGTGTCCCGATGTATCTTGATACAGTTTTTATACTGTTCACACCGCGCACTGTCGATAATCAAATCACAATATTCAGACAACAAAATGCACTGTTTTGTTTCCGTATGTTTTATATTACAATATTTTGTGGTCAATTCATGTTTCGATTAACTTTTTATATTTTTGTGTATCTTTTTAATGTGTATGTGGATTGCTACATCAGTTTTGTGAAATATTACTTTGATATGAATCCGTGATGGTGATGACACGAGGGACTGAAACTGACCAACAAGGTATTGTAATATAAAGTACGTATTTGGAAACAATATAGTGTATTTTGAAATCTGTGCTCTTCTGGGGTATTGTGCGGCGTCGTGTGGTAATTGTTTACCGACGTTTCGGGACAACGTATCGGTCCCATCTTCACGGGCCAAGAGTCCGAGTGGGGAAAAAAAAGCCAGCTTGGACTCTTGACCCGTGAAGATGGGACCGATACGTTGTACCGAAATGTCGGTAAACAATTACCACACGACGCCGCGTAATACCCCAGAAGAGCGCAGATTTCATCAACATCGCGGGGGAAGCCTGAAATCAAGGTGCATTTTGTTGCTCTGGATATAGTGTGATTTCGTATCTTGATTTTTTGTACACCATGTAGTAGAAGTGAACGCGAGATACAAAGAGTTCTTTGTGAGACTGATGTGGACATACAGCAATATGGAAGTATAATAATTCTATAAATTAACAATAAAATAGTTGAAACACCATTATATCAAATATTTACAGAATATAAAGATTTATGTAAATGATTCCAATACATCATAATATAGACATATTATTTTATCTGACAACTGGTATACACTCTTCACTCAGAGCGATTGGCACGACGGCAGGCAGCACAGCGTTTGCCGATACGCCAGTTTGCCGTGAGTAGTGTCGATACGTCCTGTTGCAATGTACTGCAGTTAGCATTAGGATCTACTGATCGTATTTATAGGAGCAGCCGGAATTACTTTCGTTCGAGTCACCACAAACGTCACATCTAACAAACATGTTGTTATTTGCACGTCGGATTTTTATAATTGACTAGCGAGAGTTGCCTTATAAAATAATGTACGTATATTATATTGCCTAACTAACTAACTACATGGAGCAGAGTCCTTCTTGAGAAGCTAACAGTTCCTCAGATAGTCAAGAAATTCACCGCGTTTTATGGAACCCGAAGGTTCATTACCGCACTCACAACAGCCTGCCACCTGTCCCTATCCTGAGCCATATCAATCCAGTCCATGCCCCCCATCCCACTTCTTGAAGATCTTAATATTATCCTCCCATCTATGCCTGGGTCTTCCAAGTGGTCTCCTTCCCTCAGGTCTCCCCACCAAAATCCTGTATGCACCTCTCCCATCCCCCATACGTGCTACATGCACCGTCCACCTCATTATTCTTGATTTGATCACCCGAACAATATCTGGTGATCAGTACAGATCATAAAGTTCCTAGTTATGTAGTCTTCTCCATTCCCCTGTTACCTCGTCTCTAAGATTCCAAGTTATGTCCTTGTCTCTCAATTCGTGCTACGTGTCCCATCTATCTCAGCCTCGTAGATTTGTTACCCTCACCAAATTTGGTGAA
The DNA here is from genome assembly GCA_021186555.1 of Reticulitermes speratus. Lineage (NCBI taxonomy): Eukaryota > Metazoa > Arthropoda > Insecta > Blattodea > Rhinotermitidae > Reticulitermes > Reticulitermes speratus. The sequence continues at coordinate 26,516,186 of JAJKFL010000427.1, forward strand.
TATTAAAAATCAAGAAGTTTCTCAATACGCTATTTTCTCAATCCTTCTGTCATTGCCTCTGTCAACTCAACATCCGCAATCTCTTTCGAGTCTGATCTGTTTTAAGGTCGAGCGAAAAGTCAGATTTTATTTCCGGCGGAAGGTGGGACTGAGGAGAAAGGGCATCACTTCGTTACAAGCTTCTCAAGTTCCGCCCGCTCATCCTTCTGATCAGTAGCATGCAACTCAGAAGTTTACGCAAGCCTTCGTACTGCAGCTATAGTGACACATTACATTACACGTCCAACATGACCAACGTCTTGTAAATATTGACACTGTACTATCAGGTTTATATCGACGTTTCGGAAAAATGAGCCGCGCATATCTTCAGGGTTGAAAACTTTAAAACTCACATAAGTGCGTCGTTTATTGATAAATTGAATAAAATAACAGAAAGCTGTCCCGTAACAAATCGTGAAGACTCAGAGCGGTGATGGAACATTGGGCTTACATCCTTACTTTGGCATTCAGCACAACTAGGACGGCAGAGTTGTCAGCTCCACGCGCCGGCCGCACTTTACCCCAAGAAAATTCCTTGGTACTCATTTCTGTTAGGGCTGAGCGGACCTGAATACGGACAGAAAGGTCACTTGAAAATTTACAAGGACCGTAACGGGAATCGAACCCGGAACCTCACGCCCCAACTACGCCACCGCGCCACATATTAATAATAAGTAACTTTATTATGAGTTTTATACGTACCGCGCAGTAAACACACCGAGTCTCCATTATAAAACAAAACGGCTAATGTACAGTGAAATAATCGCTGTTTGTTCTGAGATCCACACAAAACACATAAATACAGTCCGTACCGCGCAGTAAACACACTCCGTCTCAGTTATACAAACCAGTCAGTTAATGTTGTACAGTGAAATAATCGCTGTTTGTTCTGAGATCCACACAAAACACATAAATACAGTCCGTACCGCGCAGTAAACACACTCCGTCTCAGTTATACAAACCAGTCAGTTAATGCTGTACAGTGAAATAATCGCTGTTTGTTCTGAGATCCACACAAAACACATAAATACAGTCCGTACCGCGCAGTAAACACACTCCGTCTCAGTTATACAAACCAGTCAGTTAATGTACAGTGAAATAATCGCTGTTTGTTCTGAGATCCACACAAAACACATAAATACAGTCCGTACCGCGCAGTAAACACACTCCGTCTCAGTTATACAAACCAGTCAGTTAATGCTGTACAGTGAAATAATCGCTGTTTGTTCTGAGATCCACACAAAACACATAAATACAGTCCGTACCGCGCAGTAAACACACTCCGTCTCAGTTATACAAACCAGTCAGTTAATGTACAGTGAAATAATCGCTGTTTGTTCTGAGATCCACACAAAACACATAAATACAGTCCGTACCGCGTAGTAAACACACTCCGTCTCAGTTATACAAACCAGTCAGTTAATGCTGTACAGTGAAATAATCGCTGTTTGTTCTGAGATCCACACAAAACACATAAATACAGTCCGTACCGCGCAGTAAACACACTCCGTCTCAGTTATACAAACCAGTCAGTTAATGCTGTACAGTGAAATAATCGCTGTTTGTTCTGAGATCCACACAAAACACATAAATACAGTCCGTACCGCGCAGTAAACACACTCCGTCTCAGTTATACAAACCAGTCAGTTAATGCTGTACAGTGAAATAATCGCTGTTTGTTCTGAGATCCACACAAAACACATAAATACAGTCCGTACCGCGCAGTAAACACACTCCGTCTCAGTTATACAAACCAGTCAGTTAATGTTGTACAGTGAAATAATCGCTGTTTGTTCTGAGATCCACACAAAACACAATAAAACAGTCCGTACCGCGCAGTAAACACACAGAGTCTCCATTATAAAACAAAACGGCTAATGTTGTACAGTGAAATAATCGCTGTTTGTTGTGAGAGCAACAATAATACGTAAAACTGAGTCTGTGGGCACAACGTAAAACTTTTCAATGTCCCAGCAGGTGGGGCAGGTAGCTGTCGCTGTTCGTTAAGAGGGCCCAACAGTCCAGAGCACGGCGACGGTCTCTTTTCAAGAGTCAAGCGTCGTTAATTATTCGCATCTTTTTATAGAACGCTTTTCATCAAGTTGTCTGGGAAACTTCTTCCTTACGTTCTGTACTTAGAATGCAGCCCCTCCCCAGCGAGCGGCGGGACGCGTGACGTCGATACACCAAGACCCCGTCTTCAAGTTCCTGCAGCACGCGATCACAAGGAGTTCTCAGCGCCATTCATTTTTCAATACGACCTGAGTGGTCATGTCACCACTCTGTTTAAGGGCAATGAACCCTTAGGCCGCAAGGCTTACTGCAGCACGTATCTACGGACTGAGACAAACATAAGGGGTAATGTTACCCCAGTGCCCAAACACGAAACTGTACACGTGTTTAGGCAAATTTAGAAACTGAAGATTTCAAGGGGTAAAGGTAAAGTTCACCCTATAACAGGTCATGAAGGCCCAGAGGGGGAGTAGAGGTATAGCTGTACTCTTTCTTTAACCTCGGCGCTAGATGGGGGTGGGTGGTCAACGCCACGCCCCGGCCGCTTTACCCCCGGTTAAGAGATACGGTACCCATTGTCCAGGTGCTTGGTAGGCCCCAAGACCGGTCTGGACGGGCGCGTAAAATCTCGCATCCACCGGGATTCGATCCCCGGAACGATATTTCAAGGAGGCGAGCATTTAAATTGTAATGTTCAGGGTTATGATACCGTGAAATCTGGTAGATGGTTGTCAGTGTTTCAGGTGAACATACTGCTACCATCGTCAAGGTAGAGATGTTAGTACCTCTCAGGTTAAACAGTGCCAAAACTCGAACGCCATAAAATGAATTCTCATCACAATCAAAATCATACTTCTACATAAACTGATTAGCTGTCTTTACAACTGTTCACTCCGTGCACTGTCTTGATCAACACAGTCAATTTATCACACCAACCAAATACACTCTAATATTCACATATAAGTGTTATACATAAAGTTGCGACATGTTTCGGTGCTAGTGCACCGTCCTCAGGTAGCACAGGCTGCCAGATATAAAACCAACCGCCAATAAGGTTGTCCTTTTATTTATTGAATCCTTTAAAGCCGGAAATCCGTCTAAATTATATTTAAAAATTTGTATCTTCCCTTGCTGAAAGCTCGTCCCATCACTAATTCCAGTACACGACACAACACAGAGACACGATCTGCTTTGGATTGAGTTACGTGTTAAGGTCAACACATAATGCCACAGCAGTAGAGGTTTCTACCACCACAGTATAATTATACATTATATTCACCGTCAATTAATTATAGTCTGTTAGAAAGCATATTTATCTGCTATATAATATTTTAATCCTGTTTTAACTGTATGTAATTTAAAATACAGGGTGTACCTTTTATACGATACAGATATTAACAACGCAGCCTACAGCAGACTGTGGAACCATACAGACAGTCTGTACCTTTTATACGATACAGATATTAACAACACAGCCTACAGCAGACTGTGGAACCATACAGACAGTCTGTACCTTTTATACGATACAGATATTAACAACACAGCCTACAGCAGACTGTGGAACCATACAGACAGTCTGTACCTTTTATACGATACAGATATTAACAACACAGCCTACAGCAGACTGTGGAACCATACAGACAGTCTGTACCTTTTATACGATACAGATATTAACAACACAGCCTACAGCAGACTGTGGAACCATACAGACAGTCTGTACCTTTTATACGATACAGATATTAACAACACAGCCTACAGCAGACTGTGGAACCATACAGACAGTCTGTACCTTTTATACGATACAGATATTAACAACACAGCCTACAGCAGACTGTGGAACCATACAGACAGTCTGTACCTTTTATACGATACAGATATTAACAACACAGCCTACAGCAGACTGTGGAACCATACAGACAGTCTGTACCTTTTATACGATACAGATATTAACAACACAGCCTACAGCAGACTGTGGAACCATACAGACAGTGGCCTGTCAGTGACTGTTGGTTTTATATCTGGCAGCCTGTGCTACCTGAGGATGGTGCACTGGCAGCGAAACATGTAGCAGCTTTATGTATAACACTTATATGTGAATATTAGAGTGTATTTGGTTGGTGTGATAAATTGACTGTGTTTATACGCTGTGTGTTGAAAAACACTTCCTCAGATGCGTAGTTAACTGTCTCAAATGAGCTGCTAATCGTATGGTATTTGCTGTGACAGACCACAAAGTCCACGGAAACCCTCAGCAAGGAAAACCAAAGCCTTGGCCTAGACTCGAAACGTCTGTGTTAACCTGCAGAAGACAAGTTTGAACCCTTAGCGAACAAACCGCAGATACCCCTATGCTGTGAGCAACGGGTAGAAGGGGTACGGGCTTCTGGCAGAGACAGCGAACACAAACAGCAACTTCTGTCACTTGTTACGTAGAACTTTAAACTCAAACATTTACAGTAACTGTACAGATTGACACACAAGTTTACGCTGCATGCGAGAGCCATAGAGTGCGGCCGGAAGGATAAAGTCACTGAAAATTCGCAATGACCCCATCGGGAATCGAACCCGCGACCTTCCGGCTTATAGCGCAGTGTCTTAACCGTGTCATCGCGTGCCCCAATAAGGTAAAAGTTAAACTTCACCGTAGAACGGGCCATGAAGGCCCAGAGGGGGAGTACAGGTATAGCTCTACTCTTTCTTTAACCCTGGAACTAGATGGGGGTGGGTGGTCAACGCCACGCCCCGGCCGCTTTACCCGCGGGAATGACCCGGTACCCATTGTACAGGAGGCTGGGTGGGCCCCAGGCCGATTCTATCCCCGGACCGTCCAGTTCGTAGCGAGTCGCTATACCGACTGAGCTATCGCGGCCCACCGCGTGCCCCAATGTGAAATTATATTCTTTCTAATACATATATCGACTCCACAAAAAAAAAAAATTTTTAATGTGGATTATATGATAATCTTTCTTTGAGTAATTGCCTAATGATGGCTTTTTAAAGCCGAAACATGTAGTAAATTACACAGCAAGATACCATCAAATGTAATTGTGACTGATTGTCCTTAATTCTCAGTTTACTGTGTACCATTTACATTTGTACCTTCATTTTGAGTTGCTGCAATGCTATCATGCCACATTATGCTGTAATGCTATCATGCCACATTATGCTGTAATGCTATCATGCCACATTATGCTGTAATGCTACCATGCCACATTATGCTGTAATGCTATCATGCCACATTATGCTGTAATGCTACCATGCCACATTATGCTGTAATGCTATCATGCCACATTATGCTGCAATGCTATCATGCCACATTATGCTGTAATGCTATCATGCCACATTATGCTGCAATGCTATCATGCCACATTATGCTGTAATGCTATCATGCCACATTATGCTGCAATGCTATCATGCCACATTATGCTGTAATGCTACCATGCCACATTATGCTGCAATGCTATCATGCCACATTATGCTGCAATGCTATCATGCCACATTTATGCTGCAATGCTACCATGCCACATTATGCTGTAATGCTATCATGCCACATTATAATGTAATGCTATCATGCCACATTATGCTGTAATGCTATCATGCCACATTATGCTGTAATGCTACCATGCCACATTATGCTGTAATGCTATCATGCCACATTATGCTGTAATGCTATCATGCCACATTATGCTGCAATGCTACCATGCCACATTATGCTGTAATGCTATCATGCCACATTATGCTGTAATGCTATCATGCCACATTATGCTGTAATGCTACCATGCCACATTATGCTGTAATGCTATCATGCCACATTATGCTGCAATGCTATCATGCCACATTATGCTGTAATGCTATCATGCCACATTATGCTGTAATGCTATCATGCCACATTATGCTGTAATGCTATCATGCCACATTATGCTGTAATGCTATCATGCCACATTATGCTGTAATGCTATCATGCCACATTATGCTGTAATGCTATCATGCCACATTATGCTGCAATGCTATCATGCCACATTATGCTGTAATGCTACCATGCCACATTATGCTGTAATGCTATCATGCCACATTATGCTGCAATGCTATCATGCCACATTATGCTGTAATGCTACCATGCCACATTATGCTGCAATGCTATCATGCCACATTATGCTGCAATGCTATCATGCCACATTATGCTGCAATGCTACCATGCCACATTATGCTGTAATGCTATCATGCCACATTATAATGTAATGCTATCATGCCACATTATGCTGTAATGCTATCATGCCACATTATGCTGTAATGCTACCATGCCACATTATGCTGTAATGCTATCATGCCACATTATGCTGTAATGCTATCATGCCACATTATGCTGCAATGCTACCATGCCACATTATGCTGTAATGCTATCATGCCACATTATGCTGTAATGCTATCATGCCACATTATGCTGTAATGCTACCATGCCACATTATGCTGTAATGCTATCATGCCACATTATGCTGTAATGCTACCATGCCACATTATGCTGCAATGCTATCATGCCACATTATGCTGCAATGCTATCATGCCACATTATGCTGTAATGCTACCATGCCACATTATGCTGTAATGCTATCATGCCACATTATGCTGCAATGCTATCATGCCACATTATGCTGTAATGCTACCATGCCACATTATGCTGCAATCCAAATTCCTCACAATTCCCTAGCTAATAAATTTACAGAAATTAAGCTAAAACAATTCGTGTTAGGAATGAAACAAATTCTTAAGCAGCAGCTATACAAACATCACTCACACTTCGGGTAGATAATGGTATTAGATTGAAAATTCTATTAACATTACTTTAGAAAAAGATCTTAGTACCAAATACCAAAAACCTGACAAGGAATTACATAGTTCATGTGCCCAACAAATGTCCAAGCCCCAAGCGCCCAAATCATTGTATCCACACGTGGTCTCCATTTACCGTGTGTATATCACAACGGGATAAAAGTTACGCTACCCATTACAGGCCTGGACAGGCCCTGAGACCTCCAGGAGGTTGAGGCTCCCAGATTTCTAGACAATGGCACATGAAGGTGGTAATGTAGTCAGCCCTAAGCACCGGCTGTCTTTACCCCCTAAGAAATAACCCTGGTACTCATTTCTGTTAGAGGCTGAGTCGACCCCAGTACGGCTAGAAGGATAAGTCAATGAAAAATCATCACAACGGTATGTACGACGTACATCTTGAGTGATACAGTCGAACTCGGTTATAACGTCACGAAAGGGACTGAATACTTTGTGTCTTTATAACGAGTGTCGTTACAAACGAGTGTCGTTATAACCGAGCAGTGTAAATTTACGGTTAACAGTGAGGAATTAATTGGTACCACAGAATATCTGACGCTATAGGTGAGGTGTCGTATAAACCGATGTCGTTATAACCGGGTTACACTGTATTTATATTTTTACCTTCATTTTCAGTTTACTTTTTATGGTACGTGTTCAACTGTTGCATGCGATACAAAAGTATCTCTCTTACAATCTCGAGGCGATTCATTCCGTTCTGTTACAGTACCAAGTCAATAAAACCAACTACTACATCCGCCTAACACGACTTATCTATATAAGGTACAATACAGCTACATGTTTCGGCTTTCAATAAACCATCACCAGGCTGTACTTAAAAAGTACAAAAATCAAACTTCACAGCTGCTTTCGATATTATCTTACAGTTTAGATCTCAGTATTGTTACGTGTATTCATAGTACCAACTGTAAAAGTGAAAAGTAAAATATGAGAATAGTGTATGTATAGTGTATTGTGTATAGTGTATAGTGTATAGTGTATATTGTGTATAGTGTATTGTGTATAGTGTATTAGTGTATAGTGTATAGTGTATTGTGTATAGTGTATTGTGTATAGTGTATAGTGTATTGTGTATTGTGTATAGTGTATAGTGTATAGTGTATAGTGTATGTGTATAGTGTATAGTGTATTGTGTATAGTGTATTAGTGTATAGTGTATAGTGTATTGTGTATAGTGTATAGTGTATTGTGTATAGTGTATAGTGTATAGTGTATTGTGTATAGTGTATATGTGTATTGTGTATAGTGTATAGTGTATAGTGTATTGTGTATAGTGTATAGTGTATTGTGTATAGGTGTATAGGTGTATTGTGTATAGTGTATAGTGTATATGAGTGTATTGTGTATACTGTATAGTGTATAGTGTATTGTGTATAGTGTATAGTGTATAGTGTATATACATATGTAGCAAAAATGACTGCGGTTTAAACTGTATATCATATAAGTGAAGAATCTTGTTTTCTAATAAATTAGACAGTAGTGCTTAGATTGAGATAGATTTTGCTGATGTGACGTCTATATTAGGGAATCCATACACCGGATGTGGACAAAAAAAGTGTTACAGACTTTAGAAGTGTGTAGCGCTCATTTAAGCGAGCAGGAAGTCCCGGTCAACCTATGTCCAAGCCCCACTGCCCACTGAGATATGTGTAATGTTCGTGTTATCTCCACAGCACATGCTCTGTGTGGTACCACGCATGTCGACACAGCTTTCAGCTCTTCTTCTCATGGAAGTTCGTACTCTTTCGAGAATTCCTGGTTTTACTCGAATCTCCCGATAGGCATGCTCTACTTGTTACTCGACCAATGACTCGACAGCCCCTTGGGGGCCAAGGCCGCCTCATTATCGACGCTTCACGATCACACTCAGACACACCACACTCGGTAGGACTCCTCTGGACGAGTGATCAGCTCGTCGCAGAGACCTCTACCTGACAACACACAACACTCACAAGAGACAGACATACATGCCCCCGTTGGGATTTTTTTTTTCTGCCTGTCCGGAGTTTTTCCCCTTTGATCCATTTTTGTACTGTTTAAATCCTTTCGTCCTTCATGTCACTTTACGTTCCATATTAGTCCTTATACAACAAACACAACACAAACATCCATGCCCCAGGTGGGATTCGAACCCACAATCCTAGTAAGCGAGCGGCCGAAGACCCACGCCTTAGACCGCGCGGCCACTGGGATCGGCGGTACGTACTATTATAACGCATCAATTGCCACCAGTTTGTACACAGTACTTAAGTACGACGTAACAAAGTGTATAGCGGTACCGACATACTTCGACGTGACGTCACACCATCCTCAGGGCAGACACACAGAACACTTAAAGATACACAAGTCTAGTTGGTTAGCAATTTGTTAACGAAACATGTTGTACCACATCAAATTGCAATATGGCGATCAATGAACGGCATTTGGCCCTGTGTACAAGCATGACTAGACCAAACATTAACCTTTAACCTGATGCTTGTACTGCGCTACAATACATTGCTGGGCAGATTCGTCGATGAACAATCAGCAACTTTTGTATATTATTTTAACACACGGCGTCATGTGATACTTTAACATGTTTCGTTAACAAATTGCTAACCAACTAGACTTGTGTATCTTTAAGTGTTCTGTGTGTCTGCCCTGAGGATGGTGTGACGTCACGTCGAAGTATGTCGGTACCGCTATACACTTTGTTACGTTGTACTTCAGTATTGTGTACGAGTTGGTGGTAACACATGTGGTTGTAAGACAAAGAAGTGTGTAGTGCTTAGTGTTTAGTGTTTAGTGCTTAGTGTTTAGTGCTTAGTGTTTAGTGCTTAGCGTTTAGTGTTTATTGGTTATTGTTTGGTGCTTAGTGTTTAGTGTTTAGTGCTTAGTGTTTAGCGCTTAGCGTTTAGTGTTTATTGATTATTGTTTAGTGCTTAGTGTTTAGTGCTTATTGTTTAGTGCTTAGTGTTTAGCGCTTAGCGTTTATTGGTTATTGTTTGGTGCTTAGTGTTTAGTGCTTAGCGTTTGGTCCTTACTGTTTAGTGCTTGGCGTTTAGTGCTTAGTGTTTAGTGCTTAGCGTTTAGTGCTTAGTATTTAGTCCTTAGTGTTTAGTGCTTAGTGTTTAGTACTTAGTCCTTAGTGTTTAGTGCTTGTTACTTGCTGCACAGCGTTCATCGACAGTTTGACCGGAACAAGATTATTCACAATCTTTCAAACAAAAGCACACAGTCGTGTAACAGACGAACCTTTGAGGTCATTCCGAGGGACCAACACGTTTTTCCAGAAACGAAACCCCCAGCAAACGCACAAATTCAGTAACCTGAGTTGAAACAGACACTGTACTTCTATTTATAAAACAGCAGGAATACTTGGATTGTGTTTCACAAAGGATGTTATAGGGGGAGGCAGTAAATATTTGAATTACTTTGTGAGACTGGGGCAGGGCAGGGTAAGTTTATTGCTTTTGATTCTGATTTACTCCTACGAAGTACACGAATCTATTTTTGTCAGCTGGAGAAACGAGAGAAGATGTATTTTGTGTTCTGGGAACAGTGATAGAATGATAGAAATACAGGTCTGGGGAGACAAGGATTTTGGAGAAATAAATTCGTAGGTTTGTTTTGGAACTAAACCATCAGTTCAACACCGATGGTAAGGTCTAGGGGTTAAATTTAGAGCTGATACACACCTACTGGTAAGTAAAGACGTTAGGGTCCGAAATAACTTATTTAAAGCATTGGGTCAATGAACTGAGTTGCTAAGTTCCTAGAAGTTAGAACAGAAAGTATAGGTAAAGTTGTCGCCTGTCGATGCCACGCAGGTATGTAGGGGGGAGTACTGGTACAGCTCCATTCATTCTTAATGTCCGCACTAAATGGAGGTGTCAAATTGACGCCCCGGCCGCTTTATTCCCAGGGGAGGAAGCCCAGTTATAATTGAACAGAAGGCATCAGAGTCCGTTTGGATGGCTTGAGCAAAAGTCTAATGTCCTGCTGGAAATATAACCCCCATATCATCCAGCCTGTAGCACAGTCACTAAAGGGGGTACGTCAACGACAACCCCCCCCCCCACACTTCATTTGTGAGGGCACAAAGTGTGCTAAAATGTCACGAGATACAACAATATAACAATACATTTGGTGCAAAAATATTTGGACTATTCAGAGAAAAAATAAGTTGCAGAACGAAAACATTTTATATATGCATTTTGATTATTTTTTTTCTAACGTTACAGCAGTCAACTAAGGTATTAGGTTTATATAGAAGCAGAAAAACACACTACAGTTCCAGTAACACAATCTCTCGGAACTTACGCGAACTAATTATGGCATGACGCCATGATGAAAAACCTTAAGTGATCCACTTTTATTTTCGTGTTGCTGACACTGAAAGAACGGTACAGATTACTTGCGAGATTAAGAGCTACCAACATTTTAAACTACCGAAATAATAACACAGTTAGACGTGAATTTGGACAAGCAAGATGATCTAAATGCACATCAACGCAGGTCAGCCCAGTGTGAGGTTATGTCATCGCACTATTAATGAACATTGTGTGGAGACCCCCTTAATGGAAGAATTTCCTGAACTTCTGAATACGTTGCTGTGTTATGCTTCCATGTGATTTCTAAAACGTGATCCACATTAATTTCTAAACTTAAAAGGAGGACCTGAATCAGATAATCACCTAATCTCATTCCGATAGTAATTCCCTGATCTACACTTCAGTTTCAGAAACGTAAAGTGTGACAAACGCCCGTCACATTGTCTTGTTCTTAACGCTCTGATTTTAATGCATCTTAATTACTTCGCAAAAATAATTAACACAGGAAGTATAATTCCGCCACAACTTGGTCTCATTACGAAGAATAAATTCTATGGTTCTGAATGCAATATAATTTCTTAGGCAAAGCAACGCCAGAGCATTCTGTGGAACAAAAACAACAGCAACAAGAACAGAAACAACAGCAGAACCAACAACAAAAAACAGCAACAAGAACACAGCAACAACAAAACAACAAAAACAACAGCAACAACAAACAACGACGGCAACAACAAAAACAACAGCAACAAGAACAAAACAACAACATCAGCAACAAAAACAACAGCAACAAAAGAAACAGCAACAACAAAACACAACAAAAACAGCAACAACAAAACAGCAGCAAAAACAAAACAACGCAACAATAACATCAACAACAAAACCAGTAAAACACACAACAGCAGCAACAACAAAAACAACAGCAACAAGAACAGCAACAATAAAACAACAACAGCAACAACAAACTCAATTACCATAAAATATTTATAATTCTTATAGGTCTTTCTTGCCTTTATCTCCTTTCCCAGGCAAAGTATTAAGTCCGGCACCTCCATTGATCTGTTTTCTTACTAAATTAACACTTCACCGCCCAGAATATTTATTTTGAAACCCCTTGTGTCCACACAGGTCCACAGTATTGTCCACTAGCCTCGGATATTAATTCCTTACATTTAGCAGATGCCACAACACTTAACAACTCTGCATTTTGCATAAGCACTGTCCTTTTAAGTTCCATGTGATTCGCACAAGGAAAAGCGATTGTTTGCCTAAACAATGCTGACCGGTCCGGCTTTGTAATGGAGATGCAATGTGAGGATTCAAGGCTTCTGGGTTGTTACTCTTGGTCCGCTGGTACACGCACGAAAATTTGTGTCCTACGATGTGACAATGCTCGCACGATGACAAGGCATCACATCCCAGAACATCTTCAGCAGTACCGCTGTGAGAACCTCTAGTCTGTCTTAGTCTGACCCCTTCTACCTAGTCATTGTAGGTGTAGAGGTTATTGTTACGCCTGACCACACTCGATGACCCCCCCACACACACACTCGGTAGCACTCCCCTCCTCTAGGGATCGGCCCGTTACACAGAACTCTACCTGACAACACACAGCCATCACAAGATATCCACGCCCCCCGGCTGGATTCGAACCCGCAATCCCAGAAAGCGAGCGGCCGCAGACCCACGCTTTTAGGCTCCAGTGGTTTACAATATGGAGACTACTTGATAGGTTTATGCAAAACAGTAATTAAGCAGAACTATTTCGCTCACAAGAAGACACATTGCATTGGACAGGAGAGGTGAACCATGAGATTTCTCACTACGGCGATTTTTATAGAAACATTTGTACATTTCTTACAATATAATCCAGTTCTTCAGAACTTAATGAACAAAGCCTTAAGGTAAATGCTATGAGCGTGAAAATAATTTATATTTCCTTGATAAAATTATCACAGTTAATGACGATTCACAAAAGTACTACTACAGGTGTTATAACACCAAAAATCCCAAACAAAATACTGCGGTATTTCCGTACTTTGAAAGAGAATGGAAAGAAGAAGTTAGTTAGTTAGTTACTTCCTGTCGCTCCTTGCGGAGAATATGGCCTCCTTTCAGAGGTTTCTTGGTCTGGAAGTGTGTATTCTGTAGTGAGTGACCAGTCCACTGACTGCACAAGTTCTACTCATCCTGATATGACTGCCAGTCAATCAGGAGACTTGGGTGAGAAATGGCCGCTGAATTTTGCTTACGAAACATTTTTATTCATGCCCGTAAGGTTCTTTTACATGCCGTAAATCTACGACGGCTTTACTTCCCCTCCGAAGGAAGTGGTGCTACTGATTTTTATCACCCTTAAAAATCCATCGACCTCGGCCGGGATTGAACCCGCAAACCTTGGGTCCAGTGGCGAGCACGCTAACCACTAGTCCACCGAGGGCGACTGGAAAGAAGAAGAGTTTATAATAAAATAACTACAGAATAATGAATACAGTGTCAGTCATGTAAATAAGACAACAAACAATTAAAAGAAGAATAAACAATGGAAACGATTGGTCTCATTTACACATGTTGGGAAACGAACTGGCCACATCACTAAAATCTTCAAGAAAAAAATTTACCCACTGAGTACAGGATAAACAGGAAAACTACTTATCAAACATAAAACTAAAGAAAAAGCGTAATTCGAGTGGGCGTATCAGTTGAATTATTTAGACTGCCCTAAAAGTATATCAGCCAGACTGGTAGAACGTTCAAATCAGATACAGTGAACATATTTAGGCACGTAGAATTACTACATTGTCCCCAACATATCCTAGACGATGGATATACCTTCAGAAATATTGCAAGTCGCAAGTAAAAGGGTAAATATTTAAACACTTTGCAGACGTTTCGTATGTACTAAGAGGAATGAACCTTAAAAATATTTATATACCGTATCTTCAAAACGCATTTTCGAGGCAATGCTTAATCATAATACGTCAGGGGACATCCCTGATTAAACACACGCAATAGCCTGTTTTAGATACAACCATCAGCATGTAGTGGAGAAAGCAAATGCCCACATGCCAAGCTACCGGTCGATGGAGCTTAAAAGAAACATAATGCTACCGCTATACTGATTTAATTCAATCACAATATTGCAATTGAAGTAACATTTTCAGAAAGCAAAGGGTACAGGATACAATACGGAAAATAGAGACCCCACTTGCAGAATAGAGTGGAAACCCACTATAATACAGGGCATACACAAACGAATGGTGCGGTTGTAATAGTGTTCACTATTAAAACCGCACCATTCTTTTGTGTATGCCCTGTATATAAGTAACATATAGCTAACGGAATGGCGACCATGTTGATGGATGTACACTTCAATAAACACATATACAGGGTGATACAAGTCTTGTGTACGTAGCTGTAAAAATGATTTCCTAGGTTTTGTGATCAAACAAATTTAATATAAACGTGTCCCATATTGAACGGTTACGAAATTATGACTACTTGAAAATTAGATATGGAAAAAAACAATAAATATACATATTACCCGATAAATTTAACGTCTAAATTTAATTTTATGCAAAAAAAAAACTGCCTTCAGTTTACAATAACCTGTGCTTAAAGCAGGTTTTGGAAAATCCCACCCTCAACCGCAAAGCACCTCGCCGCCCGTACGGAAATTCTGGGGATGAACCTCAAATACAGGGCATACACAAAAGAATGGTGCGGTTTTAATAGTGAACACTATTAAACCCGCACCATTCGTTTGTGTATGCCCTGTACGCTTACGTCAGCCGCCTTTCAGTGGCAGAAGCAAAGTTTGTCGTAGGTCGCGCAGCGTACAGCAGAATCCACGAGGTGCGATGCGCGGTTCAAACGACTGCGTTTACGAGAATTAAAGAACACTCACAGCACCATAACCATTCACGATAGTACATCCCCTACCATCCTGTTGTTCTAAGATCTATTTTATCCTCCCATCTACACCTAGGTCTTTCAAATGACCTTTAGATTTCTCAACCAAAACCCTGTATCTTCTCACAATACGTTCTACCTGCCCCGCCCATCTCATTCTTCTTGATTTGATGACCCGAATTACATTTGGTGAGGAGTAGAAATCATGAAGCTCCTCACCAGGGGCGCACCCAAGAGGGGGAGGCTTCCGGGCTGCAGCCCCCCAAACCCCCCAAAACTGAAATTAAAAAAAAAACACATTTTGCAGATATGATGTCAAAAGTTTTACGTGATTTACCCTTCAGCCGAAATCAGCCACTGAAATCAGCTGATGACTGTACATTGGAATTTTGAAAAATAAATTAATAAAATTAAAAAAAAAACAATAAGATAGAGCACCATGATTGAGTGATGTAACATGTAGTTATATTTGTGTGTATATAAATGTAGTTGCAAACAGTGTTATGTTGTACTTACATGATTTTTATAAAAATTTCTAAAATCAAACAAATTATACACAGCCTCAGGGTCAGGCTTCCCCCCCCCCCCCCCCCGTCTCTCCCCAGCGAAAATTCAGGGTGCGTACCTGCTCCTCACTATGCAATTTTTTTCCATTCTAAAGTCCGGAGTTCAGTGCCTTCAACAATACTTCTGTAGAATTTAACGAACCACAATTGTCCGCCATTCAGTGATTACTCGCATCGTTAGCCATGAATGTCTGACAGCAGTCGCTCTGTTTGCTTCACAGAAGGAACTGCAGTGTTGCACATCGATGTGAGGAAACGACAGTGTCCCACTCTGGCGGCTGCCTCTTGCTGCATGAATATTAAACGGTTCTAGAAGTCAGTGTGGGTATAGATAAAAGAAGAACAGCACGGCGTAAGCAACAATAATGCCTTTAAAAGCTGAACAAATGACAGAGAGAGGTTAGGAAGAACGCATTATAGGGCAGACCGCCTTTTGTTTCGGACATAATGCTTCCATATGACGTAAAGGGACTTATAAATAAAACAATAGATAGGGGTGGCCTGGGGTTGAAATTCTGATCCAGGTCTTCATAGCCACAACGCAAAACAGACACAAGTACAGGATTCCGTTCTTCAAGGACCTCCACAACCTCGAGAACAAAGACAATGTGTTCTTTCGAAACGTCGGCAGCTGATCAGCCAATGACGTAGCGTCGTGTCCGATACACCGCCGTGAAAAATGTGAGGGTTGCAAAAACAAGTCGTTCTGAAATACTATTTTCTGATGATTCGAGTCTTCTGGGATATGACGTCGTGTCGTTTTGTAAGAGGTTATCGACGTTTCGGATGAGTGTTCTGACCCCGCCTTCAGGGTCTGACTTCTCAAACGAACTGAATCTTTATCAGCATTGTTAACAGAACCTCCGATTTCAGGTTTAGAAGTATGTAACATGCCTAAATGTGTAAGAGGTTATGGGGCTGCAGGCGTACATGAGTTAAAGGTTATGGGGCTGCTGGCGTACATGAGTTAAATGTTATGGGGCTGCAGGCGTACATGACTTAAAGGTTATGGGGTTGCAGGCGTACATGAGTTAAATGTTATGGGGCTGCAGGCGTACATGAGTTAAATGTTATGGGGCTGCAGGTGTACATGAGTTAAATGTTATGGGGCTACAGGCGTACATGAGTTAAATGTTATGGGGTTGCAGGCGTACACGAGTTAAATGTTATGGGGCTGCAGGCGTACACGAGTTAAATGTTATGGGACTGCAGGCGTACATGAGTTAAAGTTTATGGAGCTGCAGGCGTACATGAGTTAAAGGTTGTGGGGCTGCAGGCGTAAATGAGTTAAATCTTATGGGACTGCAGGCGTACATGAGTTAAAGGTTATGGGACTTATTGCGTACATGAGTTAAATCTTATGGGACTGCATGCGTACATGAGTTAAATGTTATGGGGCTGCAGGCGTAAATGAGTTAAATGTTATGGGGCTGCAGGCGTGCATGAGTTAAAGTTTATGGGGATGCAGGCGTACATGAGTTACAGGTTATGGGGCTGCAGGCGTGCATGAGTTAAAGGTTATGGGGCTGCAGGCGTACATGAGTTAAATATTATGGGACTGCAGGCGTACATGAGTTTAATGTTATGGGACTGCAGGCGTACATGAGATAAAGGTTATGGGCTGCAGGCGTACATGAGATAAATGTTATGGGCTGCAGGCGTACATGCGTTAAATGTTATGGGGCTGCAGGCGTACATGACTTAAAGGTTATGGGGCTGCAGGCGTACATGAGTTAAATGTTATGGGGCTGCAGGCGTACATGAGTTAAAGGTTAGGGGCTGCAGGCGTACATGAGTTAAATGTTATGGGGCTGCAAGCGTACATGAGTTAAATGCTATGGGACTACAGGCGTACATGAGTTAAAGGTTATGGGGCTGCAGGCGTATATGAGTTAAATGTTATGGGCTGCAGGCGTACATGAGTTAAATGTTATGGGACTGCAGGCGTGCATGAGTTAGATTATGGGGCTGCAGGCGTACATGAGTTAAATGTTATGGGACTGCAGGCGTGCATGAGTTAGATTATGGGGCTGCAGGCGTACATGAGTTAAATGTTATGGGGCTACAGGCGTACATGAGTTATAGGTTATGGGGCTACATGCGTACATGAGTTAAAGGTTATGGGGCTGCAGGCGTAAATGAGTTAAATGTTATGGGGCTGCAGGCGTACACGAGTTAAAGGTTATGGGGCTGCAGGCGTACACGAGTTAAATGTTATGGGACTGCAGGCGTACATGAGTTAAAGGTTATTGAGCTGCAGACGTACATGAGTTAAAGGTTGTGGGGTTGCAGGCGTACATGAGTTAAATCTTATGGGACTGCAGGCGTACATGAGTTAAAGGTTATGGGGCTTCATGCGTACATGAGTTAAATGTTATGGGACTGCATGCGTACATGAGTTAAATGTTATGGGGCTGCAGGCGTACATAAGTTAAATATTATGGGGCTGCAGGCGTACATGAGTTAAATGTTATGGGGCTGCAGGCGTACATGAGTTATAGGTTATGGGGCTGCAGGCGTACATGAGTTAAAGGTTATGGGGCTGCAGGACTGCATGTACAGCAGCCTGCGTCGACCAATTGCACGAGCCTAAACGGAGCCTCAACATCCAGCTACAGTGTTTGGTGCGTCAGTCAGAAAGTAGCAAAGGTAAACTGCGACTTATCCATGTGTTTAAGTACGTACCACACCACGAAAGCACACGGACGACCGTAAGGCATAGCTCCACTCATTCTTAACCTCGCCACTAGATGGAGTTGAATGTTCGTCAGCTTCACGCCCTCTCCGTCTTAAACCCGAAGATAAACCCGCCGGTTCCCATTGAATAGTAGGCTGTGTGGGCCCCAGAGCCGGTCTGGACGCTTTGAAAAAGAGAAAAATCTGTTGACCCTCCCGGGAATCTAACGACGATGCGTCGGTCATCCGGCCCGTAGCAAGTCACTGTACTGACTGAGCTATCCCGGCTCCTCTTAATATATTATTTGGTACTTAATTAGAACTGTTGTGCAATGTATGCAGTAACTCATAATTTGGGACCTTGAAATGAGGGGCTAGAGACATTGAAATGAGGGGATAGAGACCTTGAAATGAGGGCTAGAGACCTTGAAATGAGGGGCTAGAGACCTTGAAATGAGGGGCTAGAGACCTTGAAACCCCAGCGATTTCTTCGTGAAGAGGCCAGACGTCAAACTCCCGCTCGGTTGTTAAACACGCATTGAATCGAATAGTTAGGTTACTATCTTAAGAGCAACATTTAGACTTTGTGACGACACCATACGACTACCAGATATACAGGGTGTTTCAGTATGACCCCACAGATTTCAAACACTTATATCTCTGAAAATAATTTACGAATAACGATATTTCAAGAACGTGTTAGCAAGAACACATGCTCGGTTTTCATACAAAGTGAAACAAGTTACAAATTAGACGTTACAAGATGTTTCAAAAGGACCTGACCGATTTGAAGTGCACATACCATCGAATAACTTGCAGCTAACAAAACTGCAAACACAGCAGAAACACACATCAGGCTTCCATTCCAAATGTTGAAAGTTACAAGTTAAAGTTACAGGAGTTCTACATGTGCACCTGTAATAACACGGAATACATCCAGACTGCATTAAAACTCCTGCCAGGCTTTACGTAACATAACGGCATTCACTGAAGAGACGATTGCAGAAATGCCTGCCTACAGTTCAGTGACTTCTTGGTAGTGGTGGGATACAAACGTGAACTTTCACATACCCCCAGAACCAACACCATACATTTTTCTTGCGGAGTAGCCATTTTCTTAACTCGCGGAAGCAGCGCCAGTCTGTGGCAGAAAGGAGAACTACTGACATTCCACAAAAACTACGTAAGTACATGACACTTAATTCTTTACGGCACAGTAGGCCCTCCATTTAACGGACCCCGATTTAACGGACTTCGGATTTAACGGACAAGAAATTTATGTCCTAAAGAAGAAATTTAGAAACCTTTTTTAAATTCCCGAATAGAAAAAAAAAGTGGTGGAAACACTATCCACTAGTTACATTGTACAGTGGCAACACTGCACTAGTTACATTGTACAGTGTGGCAACACTGCACTAGTTACATTGTACAGTTTTTGACGTGTTTAATTAAAATAAATTTTGGTTCCTGTCGTAAATTTATTTGTATATTTGTAACAGTTGTTTTAGTGACGTGTATAAATTACTGAATGTACATTATAATAATATTTTATTGGTACTTATACATTATAATAACATTTTAATACACCCTGTATGTTGTGAGTTCGTTATTAATATATGTTTTTGAAGTACATTCGATTTAACGGACTTTCGGCAATAACGGACACCCTTTCCCCCAATTAGTCCGTTAAATCGGGGCCCACTGTACATCTAAAATAGCTTTAGAAATTTAAACACTTGGAACAACAACGTCACGCGTGTTCCTGCTAACAGCTTTGTTACTCGTCAATTATTAAAACATATACTCGTAATCACTTGGAATCAATCAAGTATTTTTAAGCACCATGTAACTTCTAATCTGTGACTTTCAACAGATGAAATAAAAACATGACACGTGTCCCTGCTACGTGTTTACAGTTTTATTCGTAAATTATTTTCTGAGATATATATGTATTTGAAATCGGTCAAAATTTTGCAACACCCTGTATAACGAAATGGCAAAAGTGCACGTTTTTCTTCCGGATTTGGCTACTTTCCCTGCGAGTAGCGTGAATACAGTAGCCAAGCCCTTAATGAAGGAATATCACCCTAATGAATACATAAAGAATTACTAGTGCTTTTAAAGAACAAGCAATGGAGGTAATAACTTGAATCCTATTCAGAACTACTCTGTATACCGCAATATAGCCATGACCACCGTACACACTGGTAAAGTAGGGAATAAATTTGATGATATCGTCATATGTTTTATATTGGTCAGAGGTAAGAAACAGGAAAGAAAAAGTTGCAATTTTGGGTTAATGCATAAACAAATCCTTCAAGACATTTTTATGTAATTTCTGCCCACAGTCTGGACTTCTCTAAAGAAGGGGTATAACTTCAAAATTACATTTTCCGGAGAGACAGAGTCAAAACGGAGTTCGCTCCGAACAATTACTTCATTATATTACAGGACCAAATTTCTTAAGCCTGTCTACTTCCAGGCGCTTTCGAAAAACTGCGAAAAGCGACCGTTCGGTATTTCTGTCTGTCCGTCCGTTCGCATGGAACAACTCGGCTGCCACTGGACAGATTTAATAAAACTTGATATTTGAGGACTATTCGAAAATCTATCAAGAAAATTCAAGTTTCGTTAAAATCTGACAACAATAACGGTACTTTACATGAAGACCTATGTACATTTATGATAATATCTCGCTGAATTCTTCTTAGAATGAGAAATGTTTCAGACAAAAGTTGTAGAGAAAATCAAAACACACATTTTATGTTCAATAACTTTTTTCCGAAAATCGTGCAGTTTATGAGATAATGTGGAAAAAATACGATACAGCCAGACAGACCACAGATGACAATATAATACGGCGCATGCGCTTTGCATGTTGGATAACTAAGGCTACAGACACACACTCAGAATATGTAATACTTATTGCTTTTCCACGGCAACAGTGGTCACGCGAACACGCCTCAATATTACGTTATACGTACATTGCTTGTCTTGTTACTCAACAGTAATGTATACACTTGCAATATATATATATATATACATGTATGTGGAACAGCGTTCTGATTTCGTATATATATATATACGAAATCAGAACGCTGTTCCACATACATGTACGAACCAAAGAACAGGATTTCCGTGCACAATGTGTAGGCGACATCATAACAAATATATGTTGACATTACGAAGGTCCTGTGGGGCCGCTGGCGACCCGCATACATGCAAATCGCCTTCTGCGCATGAGCAGTGTCATGTTACAATACTCTCCATCGCAGTGTCTTCAGAGTTCACTGTGCTGCTGTTAAATTCACTTTGACAATTTCGTCTCTGCAGGCCATTTGTGTGAGCCTTCTGTTCGGGCCGCATGTGACCGCACAGTGTCTTGTTACTGCCTTCGTCTTACACTGTGACTTAGCAACACACCAGCGATGGACAAGGCATAATGGCTGCTTTACTGTTAGTGACATGACTGTATAGCAAACAGTGAGGTACACGTGTCAAAACAAGACAGGCAATGTACGTATAAACGTAACATTGAGGCGCGTTCGCGTGACCATTGTTGCCGTGGAAAAGCAATAAGTATTACATATACTGAGTGTGTGTCTGTAGCTTTAGTTATCCAGCATGCAAAGCGCATGCGCCGTATTATATTGTCATCTGTGGCCTGTCTGGCTGTACCTATTTTTCCACATTATCTCATAAACAGCACGATTTTGTGAAAAAAGTTATTGAACATAAAATGTGTGTTTTGATTTTCTCTACAACTTTTGTCTGAAACATTTCTCATTCTAAGAAGAATTGAGCAGATATTATCACAAATGTAAATAGGTATTCATGCAACGTACCGTTATTGTTGTCAGATTTTAATGAAACTAGAATTTTTCTCGACAGATTAAAATTAGTCTAAATCGTTTCGCAAAAAACAGTATGAAAACAACACAAGGTAATGTATGGTTGGTAGCCCTGCGTTGTGTCAGAGTTCCCGGTTCGATCCTCCACCCCCAGGCCGGATATCCCACAGACATTTTTCTCACTTCGTCCTTGAAAGACGTTTCCACCGCTTTCTCGCACAGCTTTCCCACAACGCGGTTGGCCAATGTCCGTCCGTATATAATAACTCCATTCGCGAAAGACAGAATTTGAATAAACATGCGAGTTTTCAACTTCTCATAGCAATGTGGCTGTGGAATCCATCTTCTGGGAAACGACCCTTCGTCACTGGGTGAGTCGTTCATTCGAAACGTCGGGAAAGGCTCACCCAGTGACGCAGCGCGATATCCCAGAAGAATATTCCTTTCAACAGAACTTTCAGAAAACAACACCGGTTATCACGCCACTGAACAAAGCCTTCGAAACTCGGGCCATCGCCCATCTCCGCCCTGCCCATATCTCTCATACTTGTGAATGACTCAGACCGTGTTAAACTGCGGTGCCTAATCACAATTACTTCCTGCCCATATCTCTCATACTTGTGAATGACTCAGACCGTGTTAAACTGAGGTGCCTAATCACAATTACTTCCTGCCCATATCTCTCATACTTGTGAATGACTCAGACCGTGTTAAACTGAGGTGCCTAATCACAATTACTTCCTGCCCATATCTCTCATACTTGTGAATGACTCAGACCGTGTTAAACTGAGGTGCCTAATCACAATTACTTCCTGCCCATATCTCTCATACTTGTGAATGACTCAGACTGTGTTAAACTGAGGTGCCTAATCACAATTACTTCCTGCCCATATCTCTCATACTTGTGAATGACTCAGTGTTAAACTGAGGTGCCTAATCACAATTACTTCCTGCCCATATCTCTCATACTTGTGAATGACTCAGTGTTAAACTGAGGTGCCTAATCACAATTACTTCCTGCCCATATCTCTCATACTTGTGAATGACTCAGACCGTGTTAAACTGAGGTGCCTAATCACAATTACTTCCTGCCCATATCTCTCATACTTGTGAATGACTCAGACCGTGTTAAACTGAGGTGCCTAATCACAATTACTTCCTGCCCATATCTCTCATACTTGTGAATGACTCAGACCGTGTTAAACTGAGGTGCCTAATCACAATTACTTCCTGCCCATATCTCTCATACTTGTGAATGACTCAGACTGTGTTAAACTGAGGTGCCTAATCACAATTACTTCCTGCCCATATCTCTCATACTTGTGAATGACTCAGTGTTAAACTAAGGTGCCTAATCACAATTACTTCCTGCCCATATCTCTCATACTTGTGAATGACTCAGACTGTTAAACTGAGGTGCCTAATCACAATTACTTCCTGCCCATATCTCTCATACTTGTGAATGACTCAGCCCGTGTTAAACTGAGGTGCCTAATCACAATTACTTCCTGCCCATATCTCTCATACTTGTGAATGACTCAGACCTGTGTTAAACTGAGGTGCCTAATCACAATTACTTCCTGCCCATATATCTCATACTTGTGAATGACTCAGACTGTGTTAAACTGAGGTGCCTAATCACAATTACTTCTGCCCATATCTCTCATACTTGTGAATGACTCAGACTGTGTTAACTGAGGTGCCTAATCACAATTACTTCCTGCCCATATCTCTCATACTTGTGAATGACTCAGACCGTGTTAAACTGAGGTGCCTAATCACAATTACTTCCTGCCCATATCTCTCATACTTGTGAATGACTCAGACTGTTTAAACTGAGGTGCCTAATCACAATTACTTCCAGCCCATATCTCTCATACTTGTGAATGACTCAGACCGTGTTAAACTGAGGTGCCTAATCACAATTACTTCCTGCCCATATCTCTCATACTTGTGAATGACTCAGACCGTGTTAAACTGAGGTGCCTAATCACAATTACTTCCTGCCCATATCTCTCATACTTGTGAATGACTCAGACGTGTTAAACTGAGGTGCCTAATCACAATTACTTCCTGCCCATATCTCTCATACTTGTGAATGACTCAGACCGTGTTAAACTAGGTGCCTAATCACAATTACTTCCTGCCCATATCTCTCATACTTGTGAATGACTCAGACCGTGTTAAACTAGGTGCCTAATCACAATTACTTCCTGCCCATATCTCTCATACTTGTGAATGACTCAGACGTGTTAAACTGAGGTGCCTAATCACAATTACTTTGAGGCATTACAGTTTTGAAGTCACTGCACAATATTCTGTATCTCAGGCTTCATACCATAATACTTAAAGCATACCCAAATTGACCAGCCGGTTTCAACCGATGTGCACTGAGTAACCGACAATCCTTATACACACGCACGCAAAGTTACAAAAAGTTGTATGGGTTCAACAAAGACTATGCTAAGCTCAAGGGACACCACTAGGCCTACGAAACCACAGCAGTTACTTAACTAAGTACTGCATGGAACAGAGTACTTGCTGAGAAGCTGCTAGTTCTTCAGGCAGTGCTAAACTTTGCCTATTTTATGGAACGAGAAGCTTTACATTGCGACCACAAGAATCTGCAACATCTTCCTGAACTGAGCCAGATTAATCCAATCCACACCCTCCCATCCTATTTCACTATGATACATTTTAATATTATCCTTCCAACTACACATAGATGTTCGAAATTATCTCTTTCTGGTTTTCCTAACAAATCTCTGTATGCATTTCTCTTCTCCCCCATGCGTGCCACATGCTCCACCCACCTCATCCTGCTTGACTTTATCGCCCAAATATTATTTAGCGAAGAGTACGTATTATGAAGCTACTCATCACGAAATTTTCTCCAGTATCCTCTTACAGCATATAAGCTTTTTAAATTGATTGGTACATCAAAACTTCACAATCTTCCTCCTGTAAATAATTACGATTTTACACAGCAACACACGTACGATATTATTACACACTTCATTTTACACAGCAACACACGTACGATATTATTACACCTTCATTTTAACACTAGCAACACACGTACGATATTATTACACACTTCATTTTACACAGCAACACACGTACGATATTATTACACACTTCATTTTACACAGCAACACACGTACGATATTATTACACACTTCATTTTACACAGCAACACACGTACGATATTATTACACACTTCATTTTACACAGCAACACACGTACGATATTATTACACACTTCACTTTACACAGCAACACACGTACGATATTATTACACACTTCATTTCTCTAATTCAAGTGTGCAACGCGCACGAAAAGGTTAACTACTTTGCTGGGCAAGTGCCCGTTCATTCACGTAGTCTGTCTAACGACAGGTCCAAAGCGAATTCTCCACACAGTGTCATCTGTTTCTTCGTCTTTCAATTTCCAGTATCCTATCGTTTCCTTAAGTCCAGCTGCTTACGTCTTCTTCCTCGTCTTCCTGTCCCTTCTATCTTTTTTCTTTCTTCCATTCGATAACGTGCTGTAGAACTCTGAATGTATCACTAATTTCTAAACTAATTAACCAACTAACTAATTAACTAACAAGTCACTGAACCAGAGGCCTTCTTCAGAAGCTTATATTTGCTCATCAGCTACAGAATTTCCGTATAGTATATATATATATATATTTATTTATAGAGCCAGAAATTTCACAAGGGTCCACCACTCGTACTAATCTTGAGCCTACTGAATCCTGTTTCATTATCATCCTACTGTTTATGTCTAGGCCTCTCGTGTGGTCCAACACGCGACTGAGACAACTTACACGGTCTAACACGTGCTTTACACAATTCGCACGTGGGTCCTTAAGGAATGGACAGCCAGGATTCTTGTACCGACAGCAGCATCAAAGTTTAGGCCAACACTCCCACAAAACCACTTCTGAAGCCCACAGAGCTAAGCCAATACACACACGTGACTGTCTCACTGTATCTGCGCCCTCGAAATGTGGCGTAAAGTGGATGCTTTACTTTCAGTTGTAATTGCTTCTTCTCGCAAATTCCTCTCACAAACGGATACACTTGTATCTGAGACACGCGTGTAGACGGAAGTTCCTGTCAGCTTGACCTGCCAACGTGATGTATGGACTTCCTGTACGCTGCACGAATGACCACTGTCTTCAAACGTGGCATTGTGTAGTGGAAGGGGTTCCCGGGGACACAGTGGAAGTTCTCTATCGATATCTCGACATCTTTACTGTCAAACGTGGCATTGTGTAGTGGAAGGGGGTTCCCGGGACAAAGTGGAAGTTCTCTATCGATATCTCGACTCTTTACTGTCAAACGTGGCATTGTTAGTGGAAGGGGGTTCCCGGGGAAACAGTCGAAGTTGTGTATCGATATATCGACTCCTTACAGTCAAACGTGGCATTGTTAGTGGAAGGGGGTTTCCGGGGAAACAGTCGAAGTTGTGTATCGATATCTCGACTCTTTACAGTCAAACGTGGCATTGTTAGTGGAAGGGGGTTCCCGGGGAAACAGTCGAAGTTGTGTATCGATATATCGACGTTTTTACAGCCCAGTTACTGTATGCACCACGCACAGTATCACGCTGCCTGCAGTGTATCTGTTTGCACGCCACAACACACAGTGACTCCATTCATAGACAGCATTATAACCAATCGGTCTTTTGTAGTTATGGACTGTAAGTGAGAACTGTGAGTTAAGAAATAATTTTTTAGATAACTGTTCCATGATTCGCGCCTCACCGCCGTCCAATGGCTCAGCCATCAATCGCCGGCCTCTAAATGCGAAAGCCTGTGTTCGATACCAGACCAGTCCGTGTCAGATTTGTGGTCGGCAAAGTGGACGGTGACAGGTATCTCTCCCAGTACTTCAGTTTTCCCCTGTCAGTATCATTCCACCAATGCTCCATACTCATTCATCCATCTACCACCAACGCTGTATAATGTTTCTCTCCCAGTACTTCAGTTTTCCCTGTCAGTATCATTCCACCAATGCTCCATACTCATTCATACATCTACCACCAACGCTGTATAATGTTTCTCTCCCAGTACTTCAGTTTCCCCTGTCAGTATCATTCCACCAATGCTCCATACTCATTCATACATCTACCACCAACACTGTATAATGTTTTTTTCCCAGTACTTCAGTTTTCCCCTGCCAGTATCATTCCACCAATGCTCCATACTCATTCATACATCTACCACCAACGCTGTATAATGTTCTCTCCCAGTACTTCAGTTTCCCCTGTCAGTACATTCCACCAATGCTCCATACTCATTCATACATCTACCACCAACGCTGTATAATGTTTCTCTCCCAGTACTTCAGTTTTCCCCTGTCAGTATCATTCCACCAATGCTCCATACTCATTCATACATCTACCACCAACACTGTATAATTTTTTTTCCCAGTACTTCAGTTTTCCCCTGCCAGTATCATTCCACCAATGCTCCATACACATTCATACATCTACCACCAACGCTGTATAATGTTTCTCTCCCAGTACTTCAGTTTTCCCCTGTCAGTATCATTCCACCAATGCTCCATACTCATTCATACATCTACCACCAACGCTGTATAATGTTTCTCTCCCAGTACTTCAGTTTCCCCTGTCAGTATCATTCCACCAATGCTCCATACTCATTCATACATCTACCACCAACGCTGTATAATGTTTCTCTCCCAGTACTTCAGTTTTCCCCTGTCAGTATCATTCCACCAATGCTCCATACACATTCATCCATCTACCACCAACACTGTATAATGTTTTTCTCCCAGTACTTCAGTTTCCCCTGTCAGTATCATTCCACCAATGCTCCATACTCATTCATACATCTACCACCAATGCTGTATAATGTTTTTCTCCCAGTACTTCAGTTTTCCCCTGTCAGTATCATTCCACCAATGCTCCATACTCATTCATACATCTACCACCAACGCTGTATAATGTTTCTCTCCCATACTTCAGTTTCCCCTGTCAGTATCATTCCACCAATGCTCCATACTCATTCATACATCTACCACCAACGCTGTATAATGTTTCTCTCCCAGTACTTCAGTTTTCCCCTGTCAGTATCATTCCACCAATGCTCCATACACATTCATCCATCTACCACCAACACTGTATAATGTTTTCTCCCAGTACTTCAGTTCCCCTGTCAGTATCATTCCACCAATGCTCCATACTCATTCATACATCTACCACCAACGCTATGTAATGTTTTTCTCCCAGTACTTCAGTTTTCCTCCTGTCAGTATCATTCCACCCATGCTCCATACTCATCTTCATCCTAGTCCTACTCTTATCAGAAGGACAAGCGGGCGAAGCTTGGGAACCTTCAAACAAAGCAATTCCCTTCCAGATATCAGGCAGCACTGCACAAAACAGGATCTTGACATGATTCGTACTTTTGAAGATTAACACAATTAACAAAATACACGACTCTCTCTTCAGCTCCTGACAGTAGTTTCATGGTCACTAATTTGTTTCCACTTAGGGGCACGAATGTTCATGATCGCATTATATGCCCTCAAAATCCTTACTTCACTAACCATCTGCATGACGCTCAGTCCGTCTATAAAACCAAAAAAAAAAAGCAGTTCAGCTATTCAAGAGACTTCTTGCTTTTAAACATACCGAAATTTCATCACCGTTTCCACAAAATCATTTCTGGACTCCCTTCTGAACCAGATGAATCCAGTCTACAACCTTACACCCTATATCTTAAGGTCTACTTTCATATTTTGTAATCGCTTCCTAGGTCTTCCAAGTGCTCTCTTTGCTTCAATTTTTCAGTCCAAAAATTTCTAGTATCTGTCACGCGTGCTACGTACGTGTCCTACCTGATCAAACTTGAACGAACCACATTAACATTCGATGGACAGTAGAAATCATAAAGGTCATCATTAAACAATATCCTTCAGCTTTCCGTCCCCCTGCTCCTTACTCCAAAAAGTCCCACGAGGGCCCTCTTTTCGAGCACCTTACACCGTACAAAACAACCTGCCAAACTACATGCAACTAACATCATGTACCCAGTACAGTGCGACTGTCGCAGTGTTTGGCTCCGTAAATGGACAGACTTAAGTGAATTCTGCAGGCAGCAAGCCTCCCAGGGGCAGCAATGTCTTTGACTCAATCCATGACGTCACGACTAAACAAATTTAATCCTACGAGACCGACGAGTTAACAGGGAAGTGGAGAAGACTACATAACGAGGAACTTTATGATCTGTACTCGATCACCAAATATATTCGGGTGACCAAATCAAGAAGAATGAGGTGGGCGGGGCATGTAGCACGTATGGGGGATGGGAGAGGTGCATACAGGATTTTGGTGGGGAGATCTGAGGGAAGGAGACCGCTTGGAAGAACCAGGCGTAGATGGGAGGATAATATTAAAATGGCTTTCAAGAAGTGGGATGGGGGGTATGGACTGGATTGATATGGCTCAGGATAGGGACAGGTGGCGGGCTGTTGTGAATGCGGTAATGAACCTTCGGGTTCCATAAAATGCGGGGAATTTCTTGACTAGCTGAGGAACTGTTAGCTTCTCAAGAAGGACTGTGCTCCATGGAGTTAGTTAGTTAGTTAGTTAGTTAATCCTACGACACCAAAGAAACGCGAAACAGAATGTGAGATTTGAAGATGTCGAGATTGCTGGCTCCTGGGATGTGAGTTGTGTGTCGGCGCTTCGGGGTAACTTGCTGCCTCCATCATCAGAGTATTCATATCGCATGCAAGTACGACATTTCCACTGCTGGGGTAATGACCACGTACAGTTCTCAATTTGACACAGCGTGGTACTGCAGGTCCCACCACAACACATAGAGCATCTCCAAGACGTGTCACGGTATATCCCAGGACAGACACTAAGTTACGACACACACATGCAGGTCCCACAACACATAGAGCATCTCCAAGACGTGTCACGGTATATCCCAGGACAGACACTAAGTTACGACACACACATGCAGGTCCCACAAACACATAGAGCATCTCCAAGACGTGTCACGGTATATCCCAGGACAGACACTAAGTTACGACACACACATGCAGGTCCCACCACAACACATAGAGCATCTCCAAGACGTGTCACGGTATATCCCAGGACAGACACTAAGTTACGACACACACATGCAGGTCCCACAACACATAAGCATCTCCAAGACGTGTCACGGTATATCCCAGGACAGACACTAAGTTACGACACACACAACTTGCAGCTGACGCAATTCAACTTCAAAATTACCTAACTCAACCAAATCTAACCTCAAATTCATCTACACAACCCAGTCCAACGTAACCAAATGTACGTCAAGCCTTGCAGATACCTTACGTCACGTCTGTCACTCAGACCGTATCTTACAAAGATATGTTGCAATGAAGATCGATGTTATATCGATAAAACTCTTGCTACCGAAGTCCACACACACAGATGAATAAACAGCGAGCAGAGAAAACAAGAAAGGTATACAAAATTTTCGTCATGAAAACTAAAGGGATACTATCCCGTAGAGAAGGATAGATAAGAAGTGTTATTAAAACAACGCTTATAAACAAATTGATTGGATTCATCCGGCTCGGTATAGGGTTGCAAAAGGGCAGCAGATTTCCGGGTAGCGCAACAAGAATTGCCATGTTAAATGGGTCCCTGCCTCCACGACATGGCGCGTCGGCAATTTGCGGATATATTGAATAAGCAGTCGCGGACAGCAGACAAGGGGTGAGAAGGACGAAGAACTGCTCGCCGTCAAATAACAGGTATCGAAATTTTTAATCTTTGACATCCCGTTGTGTTGTGTAAATTACAGAACAGATGTTAATTAATTTAATAATTGTGTTGATGGCAATTAATAGCTATTCTATCAGTATCGAAATGTTACACAAAGTGTCAGATTTGAACAAATGCTTCAGAAAGAGACACCTTGGAAGACCTAGGCGTAGACGACACTATAAAATATATCTCAAAACACGATAGGAAGGCGATGGTCGGACTTATCTCTCTCAGTAGAGAGTCAAGTAACGGGCTGTTGTGAATACGGTAATGAACCAACGGGTTCCATGAAATGCGGGGAATTTGTTGACTAGCTCAGGAACTGTCAGCTTCTCAGTAAGGACTCTGCTCCGTGTAGACAGTGAACAGTTCAGCTACCCGCAGCAATCCCATTACAGGCCTTGACAGGCCCTTAGGGTTCTAGGAGGTTGAGGTTCCCAGATTTTTTAGACAATCGGCACATGAAGGTGGTAAGGTTGTCAGCACTACGCACCGGCCGCCTTTACCCCCAGGAAAGATTCCTGGTACTCATTTCTGTTAGAGGCTGAGTCGACCCCAGGGCCATAGTGCGACCGAAAGGATTATGTCAATGAAAAGTTCCAATGACACCATAGGGAATCGAACCCGCGACGTTCAGGTTTGTAGCGCAGTGCCTCAACCAACTGCGCCACCGCGTGCCCCAGCTACCCACAGACCGGTAGCAATATGCAGGCTTCACTGTGCGGCTGATCGCAGCAGCGGATCCACCGGCCTAACAATCGATGGCAAACAGGAGGAAGCCCCACAGGATCGCCTGAAAACTTCTGAGCCTTCCGCTACCAGCGATCAAGAGTTGGTACAGCTGTGGGACAAAGCAGTGTGTAGGACTGATCGGGCTGGGGACCGTGTCCATCGTCTGGCAGTTAGTACAGCTGTGGGACAAAGCAGTGTGTAGGACTGATCGGGCTGGGGACCGTGTCCATCGTCTGGTAGTTAGTACAGCTGTGGGACAAAGCAGTGTGTAGGACTGATCGGGCTGGGGACCGTGTCCATCGTCTGGTAGTTAGTACAGCTGTGGGACAAAGCAGTGTGTAGGACTGATCGGGCTGGGGACCGTGTCCATCGTCTGGCAGTTAGTACAGCTGTGGGACAAAGCAGTGTGTAGGACTGATCGGGCTGGGGACCGTGTCCATCGTCTGGCAGTTAGTACAGCTGTGGGACAAAGCAGTGTGTAGGACTGATCGGGTTGGGGACCGTGTCCATCGTCTGGCAGTTAGTACAGCTGTGGGACAAAGCAGTGTGTAGGACTGATCGGGCTGGGGACCGTGTCCATCGTCTGGTAGTTAGTACAGCTGTGGGACAAAGCAGTGTGTAGGACTGATCGGGCTGGGGACCGTGTCCATCGTCTGGTAGTTAGTACAGCTGTGGGACAAAGCAGTGTGTAGGACTGATCGGGCTGGGGACCGTGTCCATCGTCTGGCAGTTAGTACAGCTGTGGGACAAAGCAGTGTGTAGGACTGATCGGGCTGGGGACCGTGTCCATCGTCTGGCAGTTAGTACAGCTGTGGGACAAAGCAGTGTGTAGGACTGATCGGGCTGGGGACCGTGTCCATCGTCTGGCAGTTGGTACAGCTGTGGGACAAAGCAGTGTGTAGGACTGATCGGGCTGGGGACCGTGTCCATCGTCTGGTAGTTAGTACAGCTGTGGGACAAAGCAGTGTGTAGGACTGATCGGGCTGGGGACCGTGTCCATCGTCTGGCAGTTAGTACAGCTGTGGGACAAAGCAGTGTGTAGGACTGATCGGGCTGGGGACCGTGTCCATCGTCTGGCAGTTGGTACAGCTGTGGGACAAAGCAGTGTGTAGGACTGATCGGGCTGGGGACCGTGTCCATCGTCTGGCAGTTAGTACAGCTGTGGGACAAAGCAGTGTGTAGGACTGATCGGGCTGGGGACCGTGTCCATCGTCTGGCAGTTAGTACAGCTTGGGACAAAGCAGTGTGTAGGACTGATCGGGCTGGGGACCGTGTCCATCGTCTGGTAGTTAGTACAGCTGTGGGACAAAGCAGTGTGTAGGACTGATCGGGCTGGGGACCGTGTCCATCGTCTGGTAGTTAGTACAGCTGTGGGACAAAGCAGTGTGTAGGACTGATCGGGCTGGGGACCGTGTCCATCGTCTGGCAGTTGGTACAGCTGTGGGACAAAGCAGTGTGTAGGACTGATCGGGCTGGGGACCGTGTCCATCGTCTGGCAGTTAGTACAGCTGTGGGACAAAGCAGTGTGTAGGACTGATCGGGCTGGGGACCGTGTCCATCGTCTGGCAGTTAGTACAGCTGTGGGACAAAGCAGTGTGTAGGACTGATCGGGCTGGGGACCGTGTCCATCGTCTGGCAGTTAGTACAGCTGTGGGACAAAGCAGTGTGTAGGACTGATCGGGCTGGGGACCGTGTCCATCGTCTGGCAGTTAGTACAGCTGTGGGACAAAGCAGTGTGTAGGACTGATCGGGTTGGGGACCGTGTCCATCGTCTGGCAGTTAGTACAGCTGTGGGACAAAGCAGTGTGTAGGACTGATCGGGCTGGGGACCGTGTCCATCGTCTGGCAGTTAGTACAGCTGTGGAACAAAGCAGTGTGTGGGACTGATCGGGCTGGGGACCGTGTCCATCGTCTGGCAGTTAGTACAGCTGTGGGACAAAGCAATGTGTAGGACTGATCGGGCTGGGGACCGTGTCCATCGTCTGGCAGTTAGTACAGCTGTGGGACAAAGCAGTGTGTAGGACTGATCGGGCTGGGGACCGTGTCCATCGTCTGGCAGTTAGTACAGCTGTGGGACAAAGCAGTGTGTAGGACTGATCGGGCTGGGGACCGTGTCCATCGTCTGGCAGTTAGTACAGCTGTGGAACAAAGCAGTGTGTGGGACTGATCGGGCTGGGGACCGTGTCCATCGTCTGGCAGTTAGTACAGCTGTGGAACAAAGCAGTGTGTGGGACTGATCGGGCTGGGGACCGTGTCCATCGTCTGGCAGTTAGTACAGCTGTGAAACAAAGCAGTGTGTAGGACTGATCGGGCTGGGGACCGTGTCCATCGTCTGGCAGTTAGTACAGCTGTGGGACAAAGCAGTGTGTAGGACTGATCGGGCTGGGGACCGTGTCCATCGTCTGGCAGTTAGTACAGCTGTGGGACAAAGCAGTGTGTAGGACTGATCGGGCTGGGGACCGTGTCCATCGTCTGGCAGTTAGTACAGCTGTGGGACAAAGCAGTGTGTAGGACTGATCGGGCTGGGGACCGTGTCCATCGTCTGGCAGTCCAAGAACAGCTGTTTGTGTGTTAGGTGAAACGACAGGCAGGTACAGAGTGGGGACCAACAGACAGCTAGAGTGAGGACCAACGGACGGCTAGTGGGGACCAACAGACCGCTAGAGAGTGGGGACCAACAGAAGGAAAGTGGGGACCAACAGACAGCTGGAGAGTGGGGACCAACAGACAGCTAGAAAGTGGGTACCAACAGACGGCTAGTGGGGACCAACAGACAGCTAGAGTGTGGGGACCAACAGACAGCTAGAGAGTGGGAACCAACAGACCTCTAAAGAGTGGGGACCAACAGACAGACCTGGTCCCAGCTACTCAACCAAGCACAAATGTAACCCACAAACGCCGAGTTGTGGGCCGCGATAGCTCAGTCGGTATAGCGACTCGCTACGGGCTGGACGGTCCGGGGATCGAATCCCGGTGGGGGCGAGATTTTCAGCACCCGTCCAGACCGGCCCTGGGACCCACCCAGCCTCCTATACAGTGGGTACCGGGTCATTCCCGGGGATAAAGTGGGCGGGGAGTGGCTTTGACCACTGAGCCCCATCTAGTCCCAAGGTTAAAGAAAGAGTAGAGCTATACCTCTACTCCCCCTCTGGGTCTTCATGGCCTGTTATAGGCGAACTTTACCTCTAGCTTTTACCTTTACAAACGCTGAGTTGCACCAAGCATAAGAAGTCCTTGCTGGCTGTGATACGGAGACCTTATAACGTGGACTGCGCTTACGCTGACGGATGTCCCGTCTTGGCTGGAAGTCTTTAAGTGGCCATAGTAATGTCTTCGGCTACGGTTCGCCTTTGCGACCTGAGGGTAAACAACGTTGCCATGTGTCCTCCGTAAATTTTGGGGTAGGCCACGTCTTTTGACGATACCCTAGCACTCGCCTTACAATTGAACAAAATGGCAACTTACATTTCCGTTTAAACAACTTAAAATATTACAAATACATTAATTATTCTTTTGTTTTAGCTGCAGTTATGTTCGATGTTCCACCAATGGCAGTCATGGCTGAGTTCAGAAAGCATTTGTGCTAGTGGCAATTGTTCGTGTCTCCTGCGAAATGCAGCATGCAACACATGACAAGGGACAGACTGTGTGTGTCTGTACCACTGCGTGTGTCTGTACCACTGCGTGTGTCTGTACCACTGCGTCTGTCTGTACCACTGCGTGTGTCTGTACCACTGCGTGTGTCTGTACCACTGTGTGTGTCTGTACCACTGCGTGTGTCTGTACCACTGCGTGTGTCTGTACCACTGCGTGTGTCTGTACCACTGTGTGTGTCTGTACCACTGTGTGTGTCTGTACCACTGCGTGTGTCTGTACCACTGCGTGTGTCTGTACCACTGCGTGTGTCTGTACCACTGCGTGTGTCTGTACCACTGCGTGTGTCTGTACCACTGCGTGTGTCTGTACCACTGCGTGTGTCTGTACCACTGCGTGTGTCTGTACCACTGCGTGTGTCTGTACCACTGCGTGTGTCTGTACCACTGCGTGTGTCTGTACCACTGCGTGTGTCTGTACCACTGTGTGTGTCTGTACCACTGTGTGTGTCTGTACCCCTGTGTGTGTCTGTACCACTGTGTGTGTCTGTACCACTGTGTGTGTCTGTACTACTGTGTGTGTCTGTACCACTGCGTGTGTCTGTACCACTGTGTGTGTCTGTACTACTGTGTGTGTCTGTACCCTGTGTGTGTCTGTACCACTGTGTGTGTCTGTACCACTGTGTGTGTCTGTACTACTGTGTGTGTCTGTACCCCTGTGTGTGTCTGTACCACTGCGTGTGTCTGTACCACTGTGTGTGTCTGTACCACTGTGTGTGTCTGTACCACTGCGTGTGTCTGTACCACTGCGTGTGTCTGTACCACTGCGTGTGTCTGTACCACTGCGTGTGTCTGTACTACTGTGTGTGTCTGTACCACTGTGTGTGTCTGTACCACTGTGTGTGTCTGTACCACTGTGTGTGTCTGTACCACTGTGTGTGTCTGTACCACTGTGTGTGTCTGTACCTACATATCTCAGTAAGGCGTCAGATTCAAAACTTGATTGAGTCCTCCTTTTGCGGGGTTGGAAATAGAGAGGAAGGTAATTTGAGACGAACACTTCACTGACTAATTTTTTTCCCCTATGGCTCGGCAGCCCCTTGGGGGCCTAGGCCGCTTCATTTGTCGAGGCTTCACGATCACACTCAGACACACCACACTCGGTAGGACTCCTCTGGACGAGTGATCAGCCCGACGCAGAGACCTCTACCTGACAACACACAACACTCACAACAGACAGACATACATGCCCCAGGTGAGATTCGAACCCACAATCCCAGTAAGCAAGCGGCCGAAGACCCACGCCTTAGACCGCACGGCCACTGGGATCGGCTTAATGACTAATACCAACCTGAATTATATTTAAGACTCAGTTCGTACCGCACAGTAAACACACTCTTTTTCGGTTATAACAAGATAGGCAATGTACGTATAATAGAACACTGTGGGGCGTTCGCGCAACAATTTTGCAGTGCAAACACAATAATGCACTCTGTTTGTTGTTGAGCTACATGTCACTATCAACTATTTAAAAATATTGAGAGTTGCACAACAATGCTTTTATGATAAATTTATGTCGCCGGCAAAAATGCACACGATACGTACCAGTTTTTGAAATAAATAATATCGCAACTAATCTGCTCTCTTTCCACACGTCACATATAAACGCTGCATTGAAACAAAAGAATGTTCGTTTGCTCGTGTCCTTCTTTAGACGTACAGTTTGGCTGAACAGATCGTAATGACAGATATGTCGTTGTGCAGTTTGGCTGAACAGATCGTAATGACAGATATGTCGTTGTGCAGTTTGGCTGAACAGATCGTAATGACAGATATGTCGTTGTGCAGTTTGGCTGAACAGATCGTAATGACAGATATGTCGTTGTGCAGTTTGGCTGAACAGATCGTAATGACAGATATGTCGTTGTGCAGTTTGGCTGAACAGATCGTAATGACAGATATGTCGTTGTGCAGTTTGGCTGAACAGATCGTAATGACAGATATGTCGTTGTGCAGTTTGGCTGAACAGATCGTAATGACAGATATGTCGTTGTGCAGTTTGGCTGAACAGATCGTAATGACAGATATGTCGTTGTGCAGTTTGGTCTGAACAGATCGTAATGACAGATATGTCGTTGTGCAGTTTGGCTGAACAGATCGTATGACAGATAGTCGTTGTGCAGTTTGGCTGAACAGATCGTAATGACAGATATGTCGTTGTGCAGTTTGGCTGAACAGATCGTAATGACAGATATGTCGTTGTGCAGTTTGGCTGAACAGATCGTAATGACAGTATGTCGATTGTGCAGTTTGGCTGAACAGATCGTAATGACAGATATGTCGTTGTGCAGTTTGTCAGTTTTTGTAAGTGTTGCCGTGAAACGTTTTACGAGATCAGACGGAATTAGTCAATTATGAAGCAATAAGTACTAAATATTATAAGTGTGTGTCTGTAGCCTTAGTTATCCAGCATGCAAAGCGCATGCGCCGTATTATATTGTCATCTGTGGCCTGTCTGGCTGTACCATATTTTTCCACATTATCTCATAAACGGCACGATTTTCGGAAAAATGTTATTGAACACAAAATGTGTGTTTTTGATTTTCTCTACAACTTTTGTGTGAAACATTTCTCATTCTAAGAAGAATTCAGCGAGATATTATAACAAATGTACATAGGTCTTCATGTAAAGTACCGTTATTGTTGTCAGATTTTAATGAAACTTGAATTTTCTATACAGATTTTCGAAAAATCCTTAAATATCAAATTTCATGAAAATCCGTCCAGTGGGAGCCGAGTTGTTCCATGCGGACAGACGGGCAGACATGATGAAGCTAACAGTCGCTTTTCGCAATTAATGCTGTACAGTGAAATAATCGCTGTTTGTTCTGAGATCCACACAAAACACATAAATACAGTCCGTACCGCGCAGTAAACACACTCCGTCTCAGTTATACAAACCAGTCAGTTAATGTTGTACAGTGAAATAATCGCTGTTTGTTCTGAGATCCACACAAAACACATAAATACAGTCCGTACCGCGCAGTAAACACACTCCGTCTCAGTTATACAAACCAGTCAGTTAATGTTGTACAGTGAAATAATCGCTGTTTGTTCTGAGATCCACACAAAACACATAAATACAGTCCGTACCGCGCAGTAAACACACTCCGTCTCAGTTATACAAACCAGTCAGTTAATGTTGTACAGTGAAATAATCGCTGTTTGTTCTGAGATCCACACAAAACACATAAATACAGTCCGTACCGCGCAGTAAACACACTCCGTCTCAGTTATACAAACCAGTCAGTTAATGTTGTACAGTGAAATAATCGCTGTTTGTTCTGAGATCCACCACAAACACATAAATACAGTCCGTACCGCGCAGTAAACACACTCCGTCTCAGTTATACAAACCAGTCAGTTAATGCTGTACAGTGAAATAATCGCTGTTTGTTCTGAGATCCACACAAAACACATAAATACAGTCCGTACCGCGCAGTAAATACACTCCGTCTCAGTTATACAAACCAGTCAGTTAATGCTGTACAGTGAAATAATCGCTGTTTGTTCTGAGATCCACACAAAACACATAAATACAGTCCGTACCGCGCAGTAAATACACTCCGTCTCAGTTATACAAACCAGTCAGTTAATGTTGTACAGTGAAATAATCGCTGTTTGTTCTGAGATCCACACAAAACACATAAATACAGTCCGTACCGCGCAGTAAACACACTCCGTCTCAGTTATACAAACCAGTCAGTTAATGCTGTACAGTGAAATAATCGCTGTTTGTTCTGAGATCCACACAAAACACATAAATACAGTCCGTACCGCGCAGTAAACACACTCCGTCTCAGTTATACAAACCAGTCAGTTAATGCCGTACAGTGAAATAATCGCTGTTTGTTCTTAGATCCACACAAAACACATAAATACAGTCCGTACCGCGCAGTAAACACACTCCGTCTCAGTTATACAAACCAGTCAGTTAATGTTGTACAGTGAAATAATCGCTGTTTGTTCTGAGATCCACACAAAACACATAAATACAGTTCGTACCGCGCAGTAAACACACTCCTCTCAGTTATACAAACCAGTCAGTTAATGTTGTACAGTGAAATAATCGCTGTTTGTTCTGAGATCCACACAAAACACATAAATACACTGTGTGGGCAGAACGTAGAATTTGTGAATGTTAAACATGGTGGTACATATAGAAACCACAGGGCTTTAAAGGTTTAACGAGATATTTAAACATGAGGAAAGGTTGCAGTCGCGGGTCGTTAGGGCCCAACAACACACACCCTTACCAGAATTACCTCAAAGATTCGAATATTCCGGGATGTGTCACAGTGTCGACTAATAGATGTCTTGTTGGAGCTCTTTACCTTGAAGATGGAGGCACTAAGTTCCTCCGAAACGTCGGTAACTATGAGTCGACACGGTATAATATCCCACAAGACGTGAATCATTAACACCGTGCCCTTAACCTCAATTTTCGTTTATTTGTTTAGGTTCAAGACACGACAGATCTCGCTACAAAGGCACTGGGTCTTCTGATCTGACAATTGCGAACGTTTCATAGCGAAAGTGTCAATAATTAACACAACTTTCCTCTCCGCTAACCGTGCGGCCCCAAAATTTCTGGGCATTATATTCGCGCGAAAATTGCTTTCATTTAACGACCCATCTTAGGTAGGACTTTAAAAAACGCACTGCCTTCGTAAATGGGAGTCAGTATGGCTCAGTCCGTACAGTAAATCATCTACTTACAGGCTGTACAGTTCGGGGCATAATTGGTAGGAATTCATTCTGTTTTACAAAACACCCTGACCGTCTTTGAGGCCCTCTGAGCCTCATATTCAAAACGTACCGTAGGTAAAGCGACCGAGACGTGAAGTTAAACAATAAGAATAATTGGAGCTATATTTCCCCTACTTTACACCTTATTCCGTTCGCCGCAGTCAATAAGTACGTTCCGTCTGACCAATCGAAAGTACGCAGAACATAGAGAGAAAGGAATGAAGACAACAATAGAGGAAAATACGGAAGATAAGAAAGACAGAAACAAAGGGACTTACGACATTGACGAAATCCTGGAACGTAATGGCGGTGGTGGCGCGTTCTTGCGCGCGTTCCAGCAAGATGTCTCGCTTGTGGGCGTCTACCTCTGCGATGAACTCCGGATTGTTCAGAACCTCCAGGAAGTCATCCCACGGGATCTCGCCGAATCCCTCGGGGTCATACTGCAAAGTGCAAAGAGACAACCAAAAATTCTTACAAAAGGTTGACCATCAGTATCCAATCTAAAGAGAACATTTGTAAAGCCAAGCCGTAGATGGACACTTAATATGGGCCACCCTGTTGCGTTTAACCGCCAAATGTAACTATTTATTGTAACAGTCACATTTACAGGTTAGTGTTTTAGCTTAATTTAGTTGAACTGGATTGGCTTCAGTTGGCTCAGGATTAGGACGAGTGGCGTGTTGTTTTGAACCTTCGGGTTACACAGAAGCAGGGAAATGTCTTGACTAGCTATGCGACTGTAAGTTTCTCAAGGACTGTTGTATGGTATTATATAGGAGTTATGGACGATCCCAGTGGCCGCGCTATCTAAGCCGTGGGTCTTCGGTCGTTCGCTTGCTGGGACTGCGGGTTCGAATCCCGTTGAGGGAATGGATGTCTGCGTCTTGTGAATGTTGCGTGTTGTCAGGTAGAGGTCCTACCAGTGTGGTGTGTCTAAAAAGTGTGATCGTGAAGCCTCGATACTGAGGCGGCCTAGGCCCCCAAGGGGCTGTTGTGCCACGCAAAAAAAAAGTAAGCTGTAGACCAGCGAATCCGCAAAACTATCATCCTGTAAATCTATTTATGTGTAACTTTCTTCTAAAACACTGTTTTATATCGATTAACAACAGCTGCAGACGGACTGCCTGAATGCAATATCCTATCAAACTGCAATACATTGTGAATCGAACAATCGAGACGTCAATCACAGCATTTTTTGAGTTCGAAGCTTTAGCTGCCATCTGTTGGCAGCTTTTGAAACTACTACCGTCTCATATCCAACTGCATTCTCACGGCACCTAGTGTCGATCGCTCAAACCTCTTCCACTTCAAGTTTTCTTGTTTGCTGTTGGACTGCGGTGTGGGACAAGCAAGCAGGGGAAAAAATCCGTCTTCTTTTATCCTCCCTCTAAATCCTGATGGAGAAACGACAGGGGTCCGCACCCCCTGTAGTTTAACGGGGCTGGTCAGAAAAGTGGATAAAACAACGGCATTCGATTTTTTTAACGCTGGGAGCAAATGAAATCAGATCGAAGAACAAAATGAGAAAGAAACAAATTGGAAATCAAAAAAGAAAAACGTTTAAAGGCAGGTGTGTCCAAACAGAGGGCCAACATCCGACTGCAATTATTTGCCGTGCTCTCTGACAGTTCACTCTTCCACTAAATGTCAGTTCAGGGAATTCCCCCTAGCAACAAATATATTACGACAACTGTGGTTTTCCCAGCGGTGTTGTTGGGGATCCAAGACGTCTGGGATATGACGCCGTGTCGTTGGGCGAGAAGTTCCGAAATTTCCGAAGGACCGTAGTGCCTTCATCGTAAATGGTCAATTGACATAATCACCCCCCCCCCCCCCGACAGTTTTTCGTCACACTTACAAACAAAAGTAATTTAAGGCGTTCCAGTCCGATTGACATTTCCTTAAGATCTGTTTTAATATTATCATCTCATATCCGTTCTCACAGTGATTCCTTACGTGAATATCTCCAAGCTTCTGCGCTGCATGTCCAGCCAATCACTACTGTACGATACAATAAACTCAATGCATGTTTCTCAGTCATTACTTTGCCTGGTTCAATCACGCAACTGTCCACACGTTTAATCTGTTCTGTATTTTGTAGGCAGCTGACTGGTCGTGGCCGATCCCAGTGGCCGCGCGGTCTAAGGCGTGGGTCTGCGGCCGCTCGCTTACTGGGATTGCGGGTTCGAATCCCACCTAGGGCATGGATGTTTGTGTTGTGAGTGTTGTGTGTTGTCAGGTAGAGGTCTCTGCGACGGGCTGATCACTCTTCCAGAGGAGTCCTACCGAGTGTGGTGTGTCTGAGTGTGATTGTGAAGCCTCGATACTGAGGGGGCCTAGGCCCCCAAGGGGCTGTTGGGCCATGGAAAAAAAAAAGACTGGTGATGACAAGTTATAGGTCTGTAAGTTGGTTACTTTGTGTCTTAAACCGAGACTTGTAGTTCGCGAGATTTCAGGCTTCCGCCGCGGTGTAGTTGAGATCATCGTTCGTCTGCGATGTTACGCGTCGTAGGTTGTTATTTGGTTATCGACGTTTCGGGACAACATATAGGTCTCATCTTAAAAGGTCACGCCAGATGAGACCGATGTACCGAAACGTCGGTAATCAACCACCAACGTACGCCGCGTAACATTCCAGAAGAATGAATACCTTGTAATTTGTTCTTACGTTAGTTGGAGGGACTGTCACCTCGTGTTGCTAAGACACTGAAACACTGGAAGGTACGACGGGGTCGATATGTAGCAAGGCACAATTCTGACCGGAAAACCTCTTGGAAAACGTCCAGTTAGAAGACCAGGAATGCGATAGAAAGGTCATAATTAAGGTGAGTATTTGAGAGATAGATTCGGAAGACATCGCGGGGTGAACGACAATGCATTAGCAGTGCATAACAACCGTTCTGACACTCACAAACTTATTTCCAAAACCATAACGTTTCGAACACGGTTTCTGCTTCCTTCTTCAGGTAGCAGGATATAATAGAGAAACCCTTACCGCCACACTTCTGAAATAACTAATGAACATGACGCCATTATTATGTTTTCAGACGGTAGTGTCATCTGGTGGCCACGTCACCTTTAATTGTGCCACTCCATTCATTAAAAGATAAAGTCGTCACTGTGCACACCATAAAGGCATATAGGGAGAGTGGAGATATAGCTCCACTCATTCTTAACCGCAGCGCTAGATGAAGGTGAGTGGTTAAGTCATGCCCCAGCCGTTTACAATCCCGGTACACACTGAATATGAGGCTGTGTGCCCCAAAGCTGGTCTGGACGATTTGGAGAAGAGATAAATCTCTTACCCCTGCCGGGATTCGAACTCAGAACCGTCCAGCCCGTAGCCTAGTCACTATACAGACTGACATATAACCTCGTCATGTCCGATCGCCTGTCCGTCCGGCTGCATGTAACACGGACACAGCCACTGCACATATTACCTGTGGTTTGTACGTGAAGACCCACGCGTATTTATGTGACTGGCTGTTATTATGGAGACTGTTCTCTGTGAGGTACGAGCTCAGTTCTAAGCCACAACAGA
This sequence comes from Reticulitermes speratus, assembly GCA_021186555.1. Classification (NCBI taxonomy): domain Eukaryota; kingdom Metazoa; phylum Arthropoda; class Insecta; order Blattodea; family Rhinotermitidae; genus Reticulitermes; species Reticulitermes speratus. Next base: position 26,559,886 of record JAJKFL010000427.1, read on the forward strand.
CGATCTGAGCATCTCCCTTTCAGCAGACAAGTACGTGAATTGGATATCTCGCCATTTACGAGACAATTACGAGAAACGCGATTATTTGTCCGTCTACGAGAGTCAGGTGCGCACCCAGAATTTTTCATTGGGGCGGCGGGGGGGGGGGGGGGTGGCTGACCCTGAGGCTATATAAAATTTGTTTGATTTTTAGAAATTATGTTATAAAAATCATGTCGTAGGTACAATTGTACCATAACACTGTCTGCAACTGTATTCATACACATACAAACATAACTACATGTTCCGTGACTCAATCACAGTGTCATATCTTATTGTTTTTTAATTTTATTAATTTATTTTTCAAAATTATAATGTACGTCGTCAGCTTATTTCCGTGACTGATTTCGGCTGAAGTGTAAATTACGTACAACGTGTGATATCATAATACTCGTATCTACAAAATCTGTTTTTTAAATTTCGGTTTTGGGGGGTTTGGGGGTGCTGCAGTCAAGCAGTCCCCCCCCCCCCCCCTTGGGTGCGACCCTATCAACAGAAGGAATATGTGGAATGCGAGGTCCAGACGCTTGCGAGAAAAACACGAGCAGCGGGAGAGCCAGAGAGGCCGGAGAAACGGCTGACATGTGCACGTGACGTAATAGCACGTGGCACAAAGACAGCGCTGACTGCGCGCAGTGCAAGTATCAGCATGACAGCGCAAGGAGTGTGACGTCATCCTGACGTTGCCTAACTTGTTTTTAGGAAAGAATGTGTACACAACAGTGATCTTTATAAAACAAGAAGACGAAGAGAGCTTGACACAAAATGGCGCATGCTGACACACAGTCTAGTGTTCCACATTCCGAGACACAACGTAACAGCAACTGTCCAATCATCTTCCTCCTCCGTCAGCGTATTCCAAAAGAAAGCGGAAAGCAATAATGGCCGACAGTTACACGTTACATCTTCAACTTCTTACGAAGTGCAATTTATGCCGCAGAAACAAAAACCTCGTCTCATTTCCTTAATAAGAATTACTTCTCCTTATTACGTAATCCAATATTATGTCACGCAGCCATTTTGTCACGTGACCTAGATAGACTGTCATAATCAAAGACCTCGGTTACTCAGATGAGGTAACCTCTTTTGAAGTCTTCGTTTCGACATAAGACAGCATAAACGATGTGGGGAAAATATGGTCGAACCCGGTTATAACGACATCGGTTTATGCGACACCTCGTATATAGCGTCAGATATTCTGTGCTACCAATTACTTCCTCGCCGTTAACCATAACACTACACTACTCCGTCATAACGACACTCGTTTATAACGACACAAAATATTCGGTTCCTTTCCGAGTTCGACTGTATTTAAACATCTCTTGATCAACTGAATAACTTCAGTTCGTCAAGAAAGACTGCGTCAGTGTCTGCCCGATTGGGTGAACCGTCACTTGGCGCCATCTGTCGATAACTGCTCAAACTAACTGCCCAGTTCACCTAGCAATGTTGCTTGTCAGACCTACTCCAGTGACATAATCAACACAGGAGACAATATTTCTCACAATTGTATTTTATTATCCTGCAACACGTTTCGGCCTACACTGCCATTATCAGGCAGACCGCTTACGATAACAGTGGGCGGTAAATATCCACACCTAAGTGACATTTGCACGTATGTAGTGTTACCGATCGTGATATATACAGCTCACTGTGATTTAACAGGAGATCCACTTGTTAAATAATTACAGTACGATTTTGCTATGTACTGCATCTATCGATATTTTGCTATGTACTGCATCTATCGATATTTTGCTACGTACTGCATCTATCGATATTTTGCTATGTACTGCATCTATCCATATTTTGCTATGTACTGCATCTATCCATATTTTGCTATGTACTGCATCTATCGATATTTTGCTATGTACTGCATCTATCGATATTTTGCTATGTACTGCATCTATCCACATTTTGCTATGTACTGCATCTATCCATATTTTGCTATGTACTGCATCTATCGATATTTTGCTATGTACTGCATCTATCCACATTTTGCTATGTACTGCATCTATCGATATTTTGCTATGTACTGCATCTATACATATTTTGCTATGTACTGCATCTATCGATATTTTGCTATGTACTGCATCTATCCATATTTTGCTATGTACTGCATCTATCCACATTTTGCTATGTACTGCATCTATACATATTTTGCTATGTACTGCATCTATCGATATTTTGCTATGTACTGCATCTATCCACATTTTGCTATGTACTGCATCTATCGATATTTTGCTATGTACTGCATCTATACATATTTTGCTATGTACTGCATCTATCGATATTTTGCTATGTACTGCATCTATCCATATTTTGCTATGTACTGCATCTATCCACATTTTGCTATGTACTGCATCTATCGATATTTTGCTATGTACTGCATCTATCGATATTTTGCTATGTACTGCATCTATCCATATTTTGCTATGTACTGCATCTATCGATATTTTGCTATGTACTGCATCTATCGATATTTTGCTATGTACTGCATCTATCCACATTTTGCTATGTACTGCATCTATCGATATTTTGCTATGTACTGCATCTATCCATATTTTGCTATGTACTGCATCTATCGATATTTTGCTATGTACTGCATCTATCGATATTTTGCTATGTACTGCATCTATCGATATTTTGCTATGTACTGCATCTATCCATATTTTGCTATGTACTGCATCTATCGATATTTTGCTATGTACTGCATCTATCGATATTTTGCTATGTATTGCATCTATCGATATTTTGCTATGTACTGCATCTATCCATATTTTGCTATGTACTGCATCTATCCATATTTTGCTATGTACTGCATCTATCGATATTTTGCTATGTACTGCATCTATCGATATTTTGCTATGTACTGCATCTATCCATATTTTGCTATGTACTGCATGTATCCATATTTTGCTATGTACTGCATCTATCCATATTTTGCTATGTACTGCATCTATCCATATTTTGCTATGTACTGCATCTATCCATATTTTGCTATGTACTGCATCTATCCATATTTTGCTATGTACTGCATCTATCGATATTTTGCTATGTACTGCATCTATCGATATTTTGCTATGTACTGCATCTATCCATATTTTGCTATGTACTGCATCTATCGATATTTTGCTATGTATTGCATCTATCGATATTTTGCTATGTACTGCATCTATCCATATTTTGCTATGTACTGCATCTATCCATATTTTGCTATGTACTGCATCTATCCATATTTTGCTATGTACTGCATCTATCCATATTTTGCTATGTACTGCATCTATCCATATTTTGCTATGTACTGCATCTATCCATATTTTGCTATGTACTGCATCTATCCATATTTTGCTATGTACTGCATCTATCCATATTTTGCTATGTACTGCATCTATCCATATTTTGCTATGTACTGCATCTATCCATATTTTGCTATGTACTGCATCTATCCATATTTTGCTATGTACTGCATCTATCCATATTTTGCTATGTACTGCATCTATCGATATTTTGCTATGTACTGCATCTATCCATATTTTGCTATGTACTGCATCTATCCATATTTTGCTATGTACTGCATCTATCATATTTTGCTATGTATGCATCTATCGATATTTTGCTATGTACTGCATCTATCCATATTTTGCTATGTACTGCATCTATCCATATTTTGCTATGTACTGCATCTATCGAATTTTGCTATGTACTGCATCTATCCATATTTTGCTATGTACTGCATCTATCATATTTTGCTATGTACTGCATCTATCATATTTTGCTATGTACTGATCTATCCATATTTTGCTATGTACTGCATCTATCCATATTTTGCTATGTACTGCATCTATCATATTTTGCTATGTTACATTGCATCTATAGATATTTCTATCTTCAATTCTATGCAGGCCTTAAGAAGGATGAGGTAACAGGGAAATGGAGAAGACTACATAACGAGGGCTTTATGATCTGCACTACTTACCAAATATTATTCGGGTGATCAAATCATGCTACGTGACTCATGTAGCATGCATGGGTACAGGAGAGGTGCATACAAGGTTTTGGTGGGGAAGCCTGAGAGAAGGAGACCACTTGGAAGACCCAGGTGTAGATGGGAGGATAATATTAAAATGGATGTTCAAGAAGTGGGATGGGGGGTATGGACTGGATTGATATGGCTCAGGATAGGGACAGGTGGCGGGCTGTTGTGAATGCGGTAATGAATCTTCGGGTTCCATAAAATGCGGGGAATTTCTTGACTAGCTGAGGAACTGTTAGCTTCTCAGGAAGGACTCTGCTCCATGGAATTAGTCCATTTAGGTCTGCATGTAAACGTAAATTTTCAGTGACGGGCGCCTAGGCCGAAACATGTTGCAGGATAATAAAAATGTAATTCTGACAACTTCTGTGTACGCCATTGTTGTCTGGTTCGGTTCATATCCAGCAAAGTCAACTTTTGTGACACGGACTGCAATGTTAACCTCCCGGCTTTATCCTCGCCTGCTGTTTAAAATAAAACCAGACAGGCAATTTATGTGTAACGTAGCATTGAAGCGCGTTCGCGTAACCATTGTTGCCGTGCACAAGCAATAAGTATTATATATTATTAGTGTGTGTCTGTAGCCTTAGTTATCCAGCATGTAAAGCGCATGCGCCGTATTATATTGTCATCTGTGGCCTGTCTGGCTGTACCATATTTTTCCACTTTATCTCATAAATGGCACGATTTTGGGAGAAAAGTTATTGAACATAAAATGTGTGTTTTGATTTTCTCTACAACTTTTGTCTGAAAGATTTCTCATTCGAAGAAGAATTGAGCGATATATTATCATAAATGTACATAGGTCGTCATGTAAAGTACCGTTATTGTTGTCAGATTTTAATGAAACACTAACTTTCTCAACAGATTTTAGAAAAGTCCCCAAATATCAAATTTCATAAAAATCCGTCCAGTGGGAGCCAAATTATTCCATGCGGACAGACATTACGAAGCTAAAAGTTGGTATTCGCAATTTTGCGAATACGCCTAAAAGCGTTATGAATCACGAAGCGTCATTTAACAGGTCAGGAGAATGTCACGTGTGTAGTCTGTTTGACGGGTAGCCAACTTTCTACGGCACAGGGTCACAACGGTTTTTGTGGGCTCGTTCGCGGGCAGCACGTGTAAAGATTACTAAGGGTATACCTAACCGCCTAAATTATTGTGGAATTATCATAATATGTACTGTTTATACAATTTACAAACATGGCCGCGAGCCGCATAATACAATCTGGGAGGTCGCGGGTTGAAGACTCATGAGGATGAATACCTTTAGTCTACAGCAGTGGTTCCCAAAGTGGGCGGTGGGATTACTGAGGTGGGCGTAATAGGTACGAGAGGTGGAAGGGGGCGCTGTTATTATCACAGGGGGGCGCTAGTAGACAAGTAGTGCGTTTATTTTTATAATAAAATTGAAATAAAATAATTTTTGTTTTAAAAATAAAAAACGAACTAAATTTCTTAGTATTTTAATTTATGAATCTTATTCAAGCACATATTTTTTTAATAAACTATTGCTAGATGAATTATTGTTAATCATAAAAATATAATAAATTTTAATTTATTAATTAACACATAAAACATTAAGTTTAACTCTTATAATTTTATTTAAACGATTTTTTAAATATAAAATAAAAGTGGAAACAAAAACGCATTTATGTTTTTTAAAAAAGGTAGGGGGGCGCTGTGGGTGTGTACATGGAACCGAGGGGGCGGTGGACCGAAAACGTTTGGGAACCGCTGGTGTATATGATGAATGCATGATTCACCTAACGATGCTTCATGTCACAATAGACTTATTGAGAGTCTAATGTTAGGATGATAGTCAACAGTGAAGTGGAAGGGATGGGCTGTGGCCTCATCTGACGTCTCGCACGGCAACTGAACAGATCACAAAGCGTATCAGTAAGGACAGTCTTTACGAACTAGGGACATCCCCGACACGCAGAAGCAGTGCTGCCCTCTGGACCGTGACGTCAGGTCACGTGATCAGAGAAACTACCGACTTCTGTTCCGAGGAATTCCACCAGGAATATTACAGAGAAAAGTTTGCTGTCTGTCTGTCTGTCTGTTCCTCGCTTCTTTCTTTCAGCCCACGATCGATCTCAGAAGCCGCCGGAAGCACCCAATCGCCGCACCCGACAACTTTTTAAGTTTGCCAGCGTCTCTGGCATTAAGCACCCATTGTGTCGCAGAACTTTGGGGCGTGACACAATAATTAGAGCTAACTCCACAGAATGTTTAGCGGGCAGGTATTTATAAGTCAGAGGCAACTCCCTGCACATTGAGAAGTGGGCGTGGCGCAGGGTTGTCCAATTACCGCACCAAAGGACGTATCACGTTCCAGGGCACCCGTGACCCTCGCTGTAACAGTGCAATATAACCAGCTGCAGTGCATGAACTGTCGCGTGCCACAAGGCCTTTCACACTGCAGGGCGAAGAAATTTTTGGGTTTGTTTCACTAAATGTTGTATCCTGACATGGGATACGTTGTGTACACGAGAGGGTGCTTTTGGGAATAATTCGGGGTTTGTTCGGCGGGGGCAGCAGGTAGAATCAACTGAAATTACGAAAAATTGCAGTAGATTATAGAACCCTGATGATGCGACAGCAGTACAGACTTCCGTAAGAAGACAAACTCTTCCACGAATTACAAACTGTTCGAAAGCAAACCGAATACCAAACCAAGCCAATCCAAAAGAGCTAAGGACAGAGACTTGCGCGAGGCGCAATACGTCATCCGTTTGCCCGTTCAGTTATTCGTGCACATCAGACGCATCGCTGGACTGCGACACTGAAGCCTTATACTTATAACAGGGATTGCGCTTACGTTAACGGATGTCCCTGATGACCTTGAAGTGGACTCCTCATACGAAATGCAAAACATACTATGTCATTTCGGGCAGGAGGTCACGTTGGCTGAGGGCCACCGTCATTGGGAAGGGGAGAGGAGTGCGGGCCATACCCCGTCTTTTAATTATACCCTGGAATTCGCCTTAAAACTGAGAGTAAGCTCAGCATTCAGGGAAGGCTGTTACTTATGTATAGGTACTAGTATGGCGGCGAGCGACATTCGAGATTTATTTAAATAATTTTATTAGAGGCGGTGTTATGTAACAGGTGCTGACGTCTGGACTTCGCCTCGTCTGACACATCTGCCACTGTTTACAGTACCCGTGAATGCAAATATGCTTGTTACTTTGAACGAGAGGCGGACACAGCAAGCGACTGTCAACTGATTCATTCATTACAATGACATTGCAATGAAAATCGGACAGCAATGACAAATGTTACAAAATTCGAGACCTGCCGTTGTCACAGCGGTGTTGCTGAAGATTCAGGACTTTTGGGATGTGACGCCGTGTCGATGGGCGATTAGTTCCCGACGTTTCAGAAGCACAAATATTCTCCGAAACGTCGTGATCCAATAGCCCGAAGTCACAGTGTCACAACACAGAAGACAACTTTTCGTGTTGCAATAGGATATGTCATTGTAAGTCCAGCATGCAAAGCGCATGCGCCGTATTATATTGTCATCTGTGGCCTGTCTGGCTGTACCATATTTTTCCACATTATCTCACAAACGGCACGATTTTCGGGAAAAAGTTATTGAACATAAAATGTGTGTTTTGATTTTCTCTACAACGTTTGTCTGAAACATTTCTCATTCTAAGAAGAATTCAGCGAGATATTATCATAAATGTACATAGGTCTTCATGCAAAGTACCTGTTATTGTTGTCAGATTTTAAGAAAACTTGAATTTTCTCGACAGATTTTCGAAAAATACTCAAATGTCTAATTCCATGAAAATCCGTCCAGTGGGAGCCGAGATGTTCCATGCGGACTGACGGACAGACAGACAGACAGACAGACATGAACAATATATATTGACAACAAGTCATACACAATGTTAAAACACAAGATGCAGTCACTGAACATAAACGCCGACATGTTTCGTGCGCCGAAACATGTCGGCGTTTATGTTCACTGACTGCGTATTGTGTTTTAACATTGTGTATGATTTGGTGTCAATATATATCGTTGTAATACACGCAGGCACAAGGTATGGACAACGTTACAGACACGACGAGGCTAATAGTCGGTTTTCGCAATTTTGCGAACGCGTCTAAAAATGACATTTTTAAAGTACGTCCAAAATACAATAATAACTAACAGCCATTACTGTAACGAGTTACTGAATCATCAGACACCATGCAAGTCTATTAAAGAAGCCGTGGAGTGGCGCGTGAACAATATGGTCGCTGGTCACGTGACACACGCGTTATATAAACAGTGCAGCGTGTAGGCACAATCTACAGTAGAGAAATTAAAATTACATCTGCGTAAGAGAAGCCACTTTGCCCTCACGACAGCGCAGCGCTTTACAACGAAAGCAAACAGCTTTCAGTGGCAGTCCTTCACGGATGATGCCCTTTGGCTGAGTAAAAATTTTCCTTCCAAAAACCCCTTTGAAATTTCAAAGGGAAATTTTAACAAATCCCAACTCCCTGTATGACTTTTTCAAATAACCCTCGCACTGATCCACTCACATACATACATACATTATATCCCACGAGGGATGCTATGATATAAATTTTCCCGGAATATAAAGGTCATGACCTGTAGACATTCTTGTAATAGCGGCGCCACTAAGTAGAAATGTATGGCGCCATAGCTGGGGTCAAAGTGTGAGAAGCAGGTTTTTATTTCAACACACTGCAAACATAAGACACGTGAATACGGTTAACATTTACATGCTTCGTGTTATACAGGGCATACACAAACGAATGGTGCGGTTTTAATAGTGAACACTATTAAAACCGCACCATTCTTTTGTGTATGCCCTGTACATATTCCGCGCATTAAACATATTTATTATATATAAACGTTCATCCTATAACCTGCCATGAAGTTATAGAGAGAGTAGACTATAGCTCTACTCTTTCTTTAACCTCGAAGCTGGATGGGGTGGACGGTCAACGCCACGTTCCGGCCTGTTTACCCCCGGGAATGACCCAGTGCCCTGGGACCCAGGGTCGGTCTAGACGGGTGCGGAAAATCTCGCCCCCACTCGGATTTGATCTCTGGACCGTCCAGCCCGTAGCAAGTCGCCATTGACATTAAGACCGGGCTACTTTTTCGTGCACCACCCTGTATAACAATATGTATAAATCGAAATACATATACATGTGTTTGATCGTCGTCACTTGTTACATGTCAGTAACATTCACATTACTTGGGGGTTGTAGTCAGATTTAAACTTTAGGACCCTCCTCTAATATTATACGATCCCCTTTAGGATGGCTGTATAGGGCCGAAACGTGTAGCAAAAAGGAAAACTAGCTAGTTTTCATGCATATTTATTTGTGTACAGTGTCGGTTTCTGATTGCACGAGTATATATTGCGTCAGGGGTGCACAAATTTACCAAAAACCTAGAGGTCACCTCAAAATTCTAGGAGTCAGACGGACGACATGAGAAGTTCCATACAGAGGACTAAGGAACATTAGGCGCCACAGTATAAAATTTAGTGGCGCGCGCGACCTGCTTGCTGGGGGTTGCTGCACCCTTGTGTTACGTACCGTGACTGATACAGCAGAACGTGTGTGTGTGTGTGCAGTCTAGTAACAAGTTGTGCTTGGTTGAACACCACGTGATGAAGACATGGTGAGTGGAGGTTCAGCTCCATGGAATTATCTTGGCACTAAATGGAAGTTAGCGGTCAGCTTCGCGCCCCGGCCACGTTACCTCCAGACACAGGAGGGTGGGTGGGCCATTCTAGACGTTTTGAGGAAGAAGAAAAACTTTCGTTCCTGTAGACTATTGAACCCCCATTCCTCGGTGCATTTAACCCGTAGCCTAATCACTATACTGACTGAGCTACTCCAGCTCCGGTATGATAACATCACAATGTATCTAGTAGAAACTGTCTGTGGGGCGCAAGGTGGCGCAGTTGGTTGAGGGACTGCTCTACAAGCCGAAGGTCGCGGGTTCGATTCCCGATGGTGTCATTGGAATTATTCATTGACATAATTTTTTTCGGTCGCACTATGGCCCTGGGGTCGACTCAGTCTCTAACAGAAATGAGTACCAGAAGTATTTCCTGGGAGGTAAAGGCGGCCGGTGCGTAAGGCTGACAACCTTACCACTTTCGTGTGCTAATTGTCTAGAAATCTGGGAGCCTCAACCTCCTGGAACCCTAAAGGCCTGTCCAAGCATGTACTGGGATAGCTTATTCTTGCTTTTACAAAGTGTCTCCGGATACGAAGTTATAGAAACAGGTGCTGATTTTACATCGAGGTGATCTGACTACATCAAATACTCAGAGTGGCTTATGCCTGACATCTGATATAAAGTTCATAACCACCCTGTGATAAGACTCAATCAACCTAAGTTCCTGATAATGTATCGTTAAATAAAGGCGCAAACAACTTTGTTTTAACGCTGGATTGGCTAAGAAATCATCGGTTCGTATTCCTGTAGGTTGACGGATGTTTCCATGTGACGATGTTTCGATTGCCTTCCGGTTTGTCCTACCGTCTGTCCAGTCAGAACCCAAACAGAACAGTGTAGCGGTAATAGAAACCGTGTTTGAGAGAAATCCCGTTCTTATCTAGACCGCGTCATTGCCTGTCCTCAGTGTTGCCGAACGAACACAGGCACAGTAACGTGAACAGAAATGCATGCAGCTTGAGAAAGAAGGGGAAAAGGTCCAGTGGTTACTATATGTACCGCCAGGTTTAACATTCAAAAATTCTACGTTCTGCCCACACAGTGTATTTATGTGTTTTGTGTGGATCTCAGAACAAACAGCGATTATTTCACTATGCAGCATTAACTGACTGGTTTGTATAACTGAGACGGAGTGTGTTTACTGCGTGGTACGGACTGTATTTATGTGTTTTGTGTGGATCTCAGAACAAACAGCGATTATTTCACTGTACAACATTAACTGACTGGTTTGTATAACTGAGACGGAGTGTGTTTACTGCGCGGTACGGACTGTATTTATGTGTTTTGTGTGGATCTCAGAACAAACAGCGATTATTTCACTGTACAACATTAACTGACTGTTATATAACTGAGACGGAGTGTGTTTACTGCGCGGTACGGACTGTATTTATGGTTTTGTGTGGATCTCAGAACAAACATCGATATTTCACTGTACAACATTACTGACTGTTTGTATAACTGAGACGGAGTGTGTTTACTGCGCGTACGGACTGTATTTATGTGTTTTGTGTGATCTCAGAACAAACAGCGATTTTCACTGTACAACATTACTGACTGGTTTGTATAACTGAGACGGAGTGTGTTTACTGCCGGTACGGACTTATTTATTGTTTTGTGTGGATCCAGAACAAACAGCGATTATTTCACTGTACAACATTAACTGACTGTTTGTATAACTGAACGAGTGTTTACTGCGCTGGTACGGACTGTATTATGTGTTTTGTGGGATCTCAGAACAACAGCGATTTTTCACTGTAAAACATAACGACTGGTTTGTATAACTGAGACGGAGTGTTACTGCGCGTACGACTAATCTTTAAACACAATTGACTTTTAATATTCGTCTTTAGAGCGCTGATGTCGTGTTTTAAATCTAGGAAAGTTATGTGCTTGTAAATCTCGTATTTAATTAGCTTAGATGTCAAAGCAGCGCCTCTCTGCGTTTCATGAGAAACAACAATTGCAGCAGCCATTTGTTTCGTTCACGCTCACCGACGCCACTTGTTCCAGTATTAATTAAATTTAGCGCCAGCAAGACGAGTTTAATGTACTTGAGGGCCGCATACAAAGGCTGCCTCTCAGTTGCTGCTCACACCGTTATTGTTATCCGGGAGCTCACAGTCCTTAACATGACGCAGGAACCACTGGCTTACTGACTGGCGGACAATGGAAAGGCAAACTCACAGGACAGACTCTGTTGTTTAGGAAAACAGTAGAACCTCGATTATCCGAATAAGGGGCGACCGATTTCGGATCAGCAATATTCGATAATTCGGAAATTCAGCTTGACGTGTTAAGTGCGATACAAATAACATACATTCAGAAACACGTCTTATGTTAATAAATTTATGGCACAATAAAGTTACGATATTTACAGATACAATACAACACTACAAATGTCTGCAAATAAATCTGATATTTTAGTTTGAACATTTTCACAACGTTTTTGGCTGCAATGTGCATCCTTTCGCATTTTAGACGAATGTTCTTCGAGTTTCGTTCCATTTCACCCAATCTCAAACCGTTGATATGCCAACACCGAAATCCTCCGCGACTTTTCGCAAGATCTCGCCATTTCAATTCGTCTCACAACCTCCAATTTCCGTTCAGTTGTCATCACAACACATTTCGCAACATCTCGCCACTTTCAATTCGTCTCACAATCTCCAATTCTGTTCAGTTGTCATCACAACACGTTTCGCAACATCTCGCCACTTTCAATTCGTCTCACAATCTCCAATATCTGTTCAGTTGTCATCACAACACGTTTCGCAACATCTCGCCACTTTCAATTCGTCTCACAATCTCCAATATTCGTTCAGTTGTCATCACAACACTTTCGCAACATCTCGCCACTTTCAATTCGTCTCACAATCTCCAATATCTGTTCAGTTGTCATCACAACACATTTCGCAACATCTCGCCACTTTCAATTCGTCTCACAACCTCCAATTTCCGTTCAGTTGTCATTACAACACGTTTCGCAACATCTCGCCACTTTCAATTCGTCTCACAACCTCCAATTTCCGTTCAGTTGTCATTACAACACGTTTCGCAACATCTCACCACTTTCAATTCGTCTCACAATCTCCAATTTCGTTCAGTTGTCATCACAACACGTTTCGCAACATCTCGCCACTTTCAATTCGTCTCACAACCTCCAATTTCCGTTCAGTTGTCATTACAACACGTTTCGCAACATCTCACCACTTTCAATTCGTCTCACATCTCCAATTTCTGTTCAGTTGTCATCACAACACGTTTCGCAACATCTCGCCACTTTCAATTCGTCTCACAACCTCCAATTTCCGTTCAGTTGTCATTACAACACGTTTCGCAACATCTCACCACTTTCAATTCGTCTCACAACCTCCAATTTCCGTTCAGTTGTCATCACAACACGTTTCGCAACATCTCGCCACTTTCAATTCGTCTCACAACCTCCAATTTCCGTTCAGTTGTCATTACAACACGTTTCGCAACATCTCACCACTTTCAATTCGTTCACAACCTCCAATTTCTGTTCAGTTGTCATCACAACACATTTCGCAACATCTCGCCACTTTCAATTCGTCTCACAACCTCCAATTTCTGTTCAGTTGTCATCACAACACGTTTCGCAACATCTCGCCACTTTCAATTCGTCTCACAACCTCCAATTTCCGTTCAGTTGTCATCACAACACGTTTCGCAACATCTCGCCACTTTCAATTCGTCTCACAACCTCCAATTTCCGTTCAGTTGTCATCACAACACGTTCCGTCCAGCCGACACTGTATGCAATCACCGTCACACAAATGTTACAACTGCACTGTAAGCAGCACACACGTCAACTTGCCAATCGTCCGCACAGTCAACTTTTGACAACAAACTGACGGCGAGAGGCTCAGAGGTGTCTCGCGGCAGGCAGTTCTGGGAATCGCAGCGCCTGACAGGCCTTTCGGTTAACCCGAGTTTCGGTTAAGCGAAGTTCGGATAACCGAGATTCTACGTACTTTACAAATTTACACAGAATCTGACAATTATAATAAAAACTAGCATAAAGATAGCGCCACTTAACGTCATGACAGTAAAACAAAATTTCAAATCCCTGATTCCAAATTAGACTTAAGATCTTTTATGGCGGAGAAGAGAAACGAATACAGAGTTTTCGTCGGGAAAGCTGCAGGAGACAGATAATTTGAAAGACGTAGGCATAGATGGGAGCATAATATGAAACTGTATCTTAAAGCAATAAAATGGGAGGGCATGAATTGGATGCATTTGGCTCAGGATACGGAAAAGTGGTGTGCTCTTGTAAACACAGTGATGACACTGAGGGTTGTACAAAATAGGGGAATTTGACTGCCTGTGGAATTAGTGGGTTCTAAAGAAGGACTGTGCATCATGAGGTTAGTTAGTTGGCTTGTATGTTTGTTTGTTGGTTGGTTATTTCGTTAGTTATCAGTCAGAACTGTAGATATTTGAGAAGAGCGACAAAGCAGTGCCTGAAAAAAATATAAAACACGTTTCTACAAAACTTCCATTTCATTGCAGAAACGGAAATTAAAATAACTTAAATAAAATAAAATAAAATAAGTTTTTCGACATAATTAGTTAATTAAATCTCGCAATAAAGTAATAGCTTAGTGGTAAATATATTTCATTTTATTAAAAAAACCATTTAGATATGTTTGAAGTTGAGCAAATCGTTGACAACAATAACAAAGGTCATTTTTGTTTATCCAACAATCAACTTGAACTTTGTATATTTTCAACAATTTGCTCAACTTTAAACATATTTCAATTACTTTATTAATAAAATGAAATATATTTACCACTAAGCTATAGTGAAGTGAAGTGAACTTATCAACGTACCGTGATGATGGCAGAGTTAAGGCCGAAACATATGTAGGGTGAATTGAACGGAAATACGGAAATAAAAAGTGCATTTGTTGGTTAAAAAACTGAAAATTAATGTCAAGTTTATTTGCAACATTAATTAATTACTAACTTCTGTAGATAAGTGATGGAAACCTTGTCAATAACGAATCAATAATATAATACCCGTAAGTATCAGATAATATAAATACCCGTAAGATCAATAATATAATACCCGTAAGATCTAATAATATAATACCCGTAAGATCAATATATATTATAATATACCTGTAAGATCATTAAAAAAAGATAAAATATAATACCCGTAAGATCAATAATATAATACCCGTAAGATCAATAATATAATACCCGTAAGATCAATAATATAATACCGTAAGATCAATAATATAATACCTGTAAGATAGTCAATAATATAATACCTGTAAGATCAATAATAAATACCTGTAAGATCATAATATAATACCTGTAAGATCAATAATATATATTAATCATTAACCGTAAGATCAATAATATAATACCCGTAAGATCAATAATATAATACCCGTAAGATCAATAATATAATACCTGTAAGATCAATATATAATACGTAAGATCAAATAATACCTGTAAGATCAATAATATAATACCCGTAAGATCAATGATATAATACCCTTAAAATCAATATATAATACCCTGTAAGATCAATAATATAATACCCGTAAGATCAATAATATAATACCGTAAGTCAGTACATAATATAATACCTGTAAGATCATAATATACCTGTAAGATCAATAATATAATACCCGTAAGATCAATAATATAATACCCGTAAGATCAATAATATAATAATACCTGTAAGATCAATATATAATACCTGTAAGATCAATATATAATACCTGTAAGATCAATAATATAATACCTGTAAGATCAATAATATAATACCCGTAAGATCAATAATATAATACCGTAAGATCAATAATATAATACCCGTAAGATCAATAATATAATACCCGTAAGATCATAATATAATACCTGTAAGATCAGTAACAATAATATAATACCTGTAAGATCAATAATATAATACCTGTAAGATCAATAATATAATACCTGTAAGATCAATAATATAATACCTGTAAGATCAGTAATATAATACCTGTAAGATCAATAATATAATACCTGTAAGATCAATAATATAATACCTGTAAGATCAATAATATAATACCTGTAAGATCAATAATATAATACCGTGCTGCATTTTGAGTATCAACAAGCAGAGAAGACAGACAGACAGACAGACAGACAGGGAACTCTGAAGTCGTAATTGCTTTCAGAAGAAAGGTAAATACATTTAGCAAGAACGCGCAGCATCTGACCTACATGCTTCAGAAAGTTAACTAAGTAAATAACAGACTTATTAGGTAACAAAGTAAAACAGTTGTTAAATAAATAACAAACTCTTAGTTCGCCAAACCAAAAGCTTAATACCACAGGCTGAAATTGGGCACGATCCAGAGCCAGCTGCATTCACTCACGACGCCCACACGCTAGTTCCCGAACAGTCAATGTCATCTTCACTTACGTCTAACCATCTAAGTGCCATCTTCTTCAGGGTCTTGATTGACGTGGCAAGAAAGACATGGACTTCGGAATAAATGTTGTCTGTTACGTGGAAACAGGTTTATTAAATGAATACTTCTATTACTACAAATTTCACGCCATCAAAAGCATGTCACATGGGTCAGGGGGTTAGTCGCTGGCTTCTCACCGCGGGGACCCGGGTTCGACCCAGGTCAGTTTATGTGGGATTTATGGTGGACAAAGTAGCATTGGAAGAGGCTTTTCTCCGATTACTTCAGTTTTCCCCTGTCAGTATCATTCCACCAATGCTCCATACTCATTCATCCATCTACCACCAACGCTGTATAATGTTTCTCTCCCAGTACTTCAGTTTTCCCCTGTCAGTATCATTCCACCAATGCTCCATACTCATTCATACATCTACCACCAACGCTGTATAATGTTTTCTCCCAGTACTTCAGTTTTCCCCTGTCAGTATCATTCCACCAATGCTCCATACTCATTCATACACTACCACCAACCTGTATAATGTTTCTCTCCCAGTACTTCAGTTTTCCCCTGTCAGTATCATTCCACCAATGCTCCATACTCATTCATACATCTACACCAACGCTGTATAATGTTTCTCTCCCAGTACTTCAGTTTTCCCTGTCAGTGTCATTCCACCAATGCTCCATACTCATTCTACATCTACCACCAACACTGTATAATGTTTCTCTCCCAGTACTTCAGTTTTCCCTGTCAGTATCATTCCACCAATGCTCCTACTCATTCATACATCTACCACCAACGCTGTATAATGTTTCTCTCCCAGTACTTCAGTTTTCCCTGTCAGAATCATTCCCAAGCTCCAACTCATTCATACATCTACCACAACACTGTATATGTTTCTCTCCAGTACTTCAGTTTTCCCTGTCAGTATCATTCCACCAATGCTCCATACTCATTCATACATTACCACAACGCTGTATAATGTTTCTCTCCCAGTACTTCAGTTTTCCCCTGTCAGTATCATTCCACCAATGCTCCATACTCATTCATACATCTACCACAACGCTGTATAATGTTTCTCCCAGTACTTCAGTTTTCCCTGTCAGTATCATTCCACCAATGCTCATACTCATTCATACATCTACCACAACCTGTATAATGTTTCTCTCCCAGTACTTCAGTTTCCCTGTCAGTATCATTCCACCAATGCTCCATACTCATTCATACATCTACCACCAACACTGTATAATGTTTCTCTCCCAGTACTTCGTTTTCCCTGTCAGTATCATTCCACCAATGCTCCATACTCATTCATCATCTACCACCAACACTGTAAATGTTTCTCTCCAGTACTTCAGTTTTCCTGTCAGTATCATTTCCACTATGCTCCATACTCATTCATACATCTACCACAACACTGTATAATGTTTCTCTCCCAGTACTTCAGTTTTCCCTGTCAGTATCATTCACCAATGCTCCAACTCATTCATACATCTACCACCAACACTGTATAATGTTTCTCTCCCAGTACTTCAGTTTCCCCTGTCAGTATCATTCCACCAATGCTCCATACTCATTCATACATCTACACCAACGCTGTATAAGTTTCTCTCCCAGTACTTCAGTTTTCCCCTATCAGTATCATTCCACCAATGCTCCATACTCATTCATACATCTACACCAACGCTGTATAATGTTTTTCTCCCAGTACTTCAGTTTTCCCCTGTCAGTATCATTCCACCAATGCTCATACTCATTCACACATCTACCACCAACGCTGTATAATGTTTTCTCCCAGTACTTCAGTTTCCCCTGTCAGTATCATTCCACCAATGCTCCATACTCATTCACACATCTACCACCAACGCTGTATAATGTTTCTCTCCCAGTACTTCAGTTTCCCTGTCAGTATCATTGTACCAATGCTCCACACTCATTCATACATCTACCACCACGCTGTATAATGTTTCTCCCAGTACTTCAGTTTCCCTGTCAGTATCATTGTACCAATGCTCCACACTCATTCATACATCTACCACCAACGCTGTATAATGTTTTCTCTCCAGTACTTCAGTTTTCCCCTGTCAGTATCATTGTACCAATGCTCCAACTCATTCATACATCTACCACCGACGCTGTATAATGTTTCTCTCCAGTACTTCAGTTTCCCTGTCAGTATCATTCACCAATGCTCCATACTCATTCATCTACCACCAACGCTGTATAATGTTTTTCTCCAGTACTTCAGTTTCCCTGTCAGTATCATTCCACAATGCTCCATACTCATTCATCTACCACCAACGCTGTATAAGTTTTCTCCCAGTACTTCAGTTTCCCCTGTCAGTTCATTCCACCAATGCTCCATACTCATTCATCTACCACCAACGCTGTATAAGTTTCTCTCCCAGTACTTCAGTTCCCTGTCAGTATCATTCCACCAATGCTCCATACTCATCATACATCTACACAACGCTGTATAAGTTCTCTCCAGTACTTCAGTTTCCCTGTCAGTATCATTCCACCAATGCTCCATACTCATTCATACATCTACCACCAACGCTGTATAATGTTTCTCTCCCAGTACTTCAGTTTCCCCTGTCAGTATCATTCCACCAATGCTCCATACTCATTCATACATCTACCACCAACGCTGTATATGTTTCTCTCCCAGTACTTCAGTTTCCTGTCAGTATCATTCACAATGCTCCATACTCATTCATCATCTACCACCACGCTGTATAATGTTTCTCTCCCAGTACTTCAGTTTCCCTGTCAGTATCATTCCACCAATGCTCCATACTCATTCATACATCTACCACCAACGCTGTATAATGTTTCTCTCCAGTACTTCAGTTTCCCTGTCAGTATCATTACCAATGCTCAACTCATTCATACATCTACCACCACGCTGATAATGTTTCTCTCCAGTACTTCAGTTTCCCTGTCAGTATCATTCCACCAATGCTCCATACTCATTCATCTACCACCAACGCTGTATAATGTTTTCTCCCAGTACTTCAGTTTCCCCTGTCAGTATCATTCCACCAATGCTCCATACTCATTCATCTACCACAACGCGTATAATGTTTTTCTCCAGTACTTCAGTTTCCCTGTCAGTATCATTCCACCAATGCTCCATACTCTTTATCTACACCAACGCTGTATAAAGTTTCTCTCCCAGTACTTCAGTTTCCCTGTCAGTATCATTCCACAATGCTCCATACTCATTATACATCTACCACAACGCTGTATAATGTTTCTCTCCAGTACTTCAGTTTCCCTGTCAGTATCATTCCACCAATGCTCCATACTCATTCATACATCTACCACCAACGCTGTATAATGTTTCTCTCCCAGTACTTCAGTTTCCCCTGTCAGTATCATTCCACCAATGCTCCATACTCATTCATTACATCTACCACCAACGCTGTATAATGTTTCTCTCCCAGTACTTCAGTTTCCCCTGTCAGTATCATTCCACCAATGCTCCATACTCATTCATACATCTACCACCAACGCTGTATAATGTTTCTCTCCCAGTACTTCAGTTTCCCCTGTCAGTATCATTCCACCAATGCTCCATACTCATTCATACATCTACCACCAACGCTGTATAATGTTTCTCTCCCAGTACTTCAGTTTCCCCTGTCAGTATCATTCCACCAATGCTCCATACTCATTCATACATCTACCACCAACGCTGTATAATGTTTCTCTCCCAGTACTTCAGTTTCCCCTGTCAGTATCATTCCACCAATGCTCCATGCTCATTCATACATCTACCACCAACGCTGTATAATGTTTCTCTCCCAGTACTTCAGTTTCCCGTGTCAGTATCATTCCACCAATGCTCCATACTCATTCATACATCTACCACCAACGCTGTATAATGTTTCTCTCCCAGTACTTCAGTTTCCCCTGTCAGTATCATTCCACCACTGCTCCATACTCGTGCACTCATCTACATGCTACTCTTACCAAAATGGCTAACGGGAGAAGCGTGTCAACTATAAAAAGCAAAGCCCTTTCGGATATGTGAGAAGCACTGGAGAGAAACGTACACTTGCATTGGTCGTTTCAGGCTTCAACGTGTAATTAGATACAAAAAAACATTAATTCCTTTCTTGCTCTAAAAGATAAAACGAAATTTAATACATACTCATTCAGGCAGAAGCGCACCCCTGTACTGTATTTACTCACGAGCGATTCTGTATTGGAAGCATGGACTTACCTTGTCAAAGAGCTGCCTCCATTTCTGTAAAGAAAGAAAAATTTTAATTAGAAAGCTTTGCGTTTTCCACAAACGTCATGTGAAGGCAGACAATTTAACTGTACTGCTGGAGGTCTTCCAACTCACGCCAATTCTGTTCCTTAAATGCCACAGTTGACCGTAACAAAGCATTTCATCTTTATTTTCAAGCCCTTCTGGGGAAAAACTACAAGTACTTTGTAATTGAAGGCTTGCGTCGTGGTCGTAATGTCGCTTAATTTTTTTTGGGGGTTGTTTCCCGGCGTCAATTTTTGGTGTATGACCAACGTTGGTCATACACCAAACATTGTCGCCGGCAACAACCCAAAAAAATTTAAGCTACAAGTACTATGTTTAGTTTTCATTTTGGTGTTTCTAATTATGATGAGATGTGTTTTCTTGGAGGTAAGAACCGCATTATTAAAATATTTATAGTTCTTTAATCTGAAGAAAAATGATACCTACATGGCCCGCCTCTGTAAACACGCTGATAACAGTCTAAATGCGGCTTGTATGTGTACGGTAAGGACTGAAATGTTGCTTGGCTATATGAAGCAGTGCAGCTTTACAATTAAGACATTTAACTGTGGAAAACTGGACTAACGTTAGTCAGCTCAGAATACAACGTTCAGTCGGCAGACTACAGCACGTGGAGAGAAAGGAAACACAGACACAGCGAAAACGAAACTTTTACGAATGACGGTCAGTAAGTAACTTTACCCGAGTCATAAAAATGAGATAAGAAGTAATTAAAATCACAAATGTAGCGAATTTATGCTACCGAAATATAATTTTTCAAAATAATCCGCGAACACACTGAAATGTCTATCCCATTTTGCACAAGTTTAAACATTCCGTTCATGTACAAACAGGGCTCTTGAATTTCCAACCACTCACGAACATCCATTCCCACTTCCTCATTTCTGTGCAATCAGCGACCTCTAAGTGTTGCTTACGCGGCACGAAGACAGTTCCTCCCCTCATGCTGCGTCCACTCCCCTCCTTGGTGTGCCTACCGATCGGTTGTTCGTCGCCATGGATGGCCTATCCACCACTTCCTGACATACTTCACTCTCATTACGTCATCACCTCTATCAACTGGTGCACAATTTCGATAGACGAAACCTGTTTCGCCCATAAACACCGAATCACGCTACAAACCTACTCGCCGCACCAAGTTCCCAGTGCCGTTACCACAGCACGTCAACTTATCCACTGAACAGCATCTCACTGACTCTTGTGCCATCTGCTGCACGTTACCGCTACTACAAGTGCTACCTCGCAGCGCAAAACAAAATGCCTCATTAACACAACAGCTACAGCATAGCGAACTTTACGTATTGAACAGCCTTCAGAAATGAAGACAGGAAGATCGACACAGTCAAGGCAGTCTATGCATACAGTAACAGATAAAGAACACAGTCAAGGCAGTCTATGCATACAGTAACAGATAAAGAACATAGTCAAGGCAGTCTATGCATACAGTAACAGATAAAGAACACAGTCAAGGCAGTCTATGCATACAGTAACAGATAAAGAACACAGTCAAGGCAGTCTATGCATACAGTAACAGATAAAGAACATAGTCAAGGCAGTCTATGCATACAGTAACAGATAAAGAACACAGTCAAGGCAGTCTATGCATACAGTAACAGATAAAGAACACAGTCAAGGCAGTCTATGCATACAGTAACAGATAAAGAACACAGTCAAGGCAGTCTATGCATACAGTAACAGATAAAGAACACAGTCAAGGCAGTCTATGCATACAGTAACAGATAAAGAACACAGTCAAGGCAGTCTATGCATACAGTAACAGATAAAGAACACAGTCAAGGCAGTCTATGCATACAGTAACAGATAAAGAACACAGTCAAGGCAGTCTATGCATACAGTAACAGCTCCGTCGCAGTCGCTGTATCACTGCCACTGGACTGTCGAAAGGCGAATTCTAACTTCTTATGCTCCTTTATAAATAGTGTAAAGCAGGGAGGCTGGACGAGCGTCGTAAAGCGAGTACAGCTGTACTGGGGCTTAGAGATGGATGACATAGCATAATAGTGTAAAGCAGGGCGGCTGGACGAGTGTCGTAAAGTGAGTACAGCTGTACTGGTGTTACGAGATGACGTAGCATAAATAGTGTAAAGCAGGGCAGCTGGACGACCGTCGTAAAGTGAGTACAGCTGTACTGGGGCTTAGAGATGACGTAGCATAGTGTAATGCAGGGCAGCTGGACGAGCGTCGTAAAGTGAGTACAGCTGTACTGGGGTTACGAGATGACGTAGCATAAATAGTGTAAAGCAGGGCAGCTGGACGACCGTCGTAAAGTGAGTACAGCTGTACTGGGGCTTAGAGATGACGTAGCATAAGTGTAAGCAGGGCAGCTGGACGAGTGTCGTAAAGTGCGTACAGCTGTACTGGGGTTACGAGATGACGTAGCATAAATAGTGTAAAGCAGGGCAGCTGGACGACCGTTCGTAAAGTGAGTACAGCTGTACTGGGCTTAGAGATGACGTAGCATAGTGTAATGCAGGGCAGCTGGACGAGCGTCGTAAAGTGAGTACAGCTGTACTGGGGTTACGAGATGACGTAGCATAAATAGTGTAAAGCAGGGCGGCTGGACGAGTGTCGTAAAGTGAGTACAGCTGTACTGGTGTTACGAGATGACGTAGCATAAATAGTGTAAAGCAGGGCGGCTGGACGAGGTCGTAAAGTGAGTACAGCTGTACTGGGCTTAGAGATGACGTAGCATAGTGGTAATGCAGGGCAGCTGGACGAGCGTGTGTAAAGTGAGTACAGCTGTACTGGTGTTACGAGATGACGTAGCATAAATAGTGTAAAGCAGGGCGGCTGGACGAGTGTCGTAAAGTGAGTACAGCTGTACCAGGTTTACGAGACAATGCAACATAAATATGTCTTTTGTTTTTTATACTGAAACCAATGATACTGCGGAAAACGTGTAATGGCCACCAAACGTGTGCTTAATCTCTCTTCAGTTTCTGTTGGCAACATTTTTCGTTCCGATGAATATTTATGGATATATACACGAGGTGTGATAAGAATGTCCGTGAGTAAAAAAGCAAAATGTCCCTTACTGTAGACATATTTATGGATATATACACGAGTGTGATAAGAAGTGCCTGTGAGTACAAAAGCAAAATGTCCTTACTGTAGACATATTTATGGATATATACACGAGTTGTGATAAGAAGCGCCTGTGAGGTAACAAAAGCAAAAATGCCCTTACTGTAGACATATTATGGATAAAACACGAGGTGTGATAAGAAGTGCCTGTGAGTACAAAAGCAAATGTCCCTACTGTAGACATATTTTCATCAGCATTGGAACAGGCCGACAATTGTCGGTATAACAAAGCAAATGCGTTCAGCAGGTGTCCAGTTGATAAATGCAGACTGACAGGTCGAAACACGTGGAGCAGGTTTTCGTTAAGAACGCCAAAAAATAAAGAAGGAAACAGATAAATAAAGAAGAGCAAGTGATCTGCTGCCTCAAACACACAACTGCAAAGGACGAAAGTTCTGTGTCAGACCCGACTTACTTTGTAGCAGCCTTTTGCCTGTGCTGCTTAGAGGGCTCTCGCCTTGCCTCATAGGCAACCTCTCCGGCACCTACGTTACCGGGTAGTCTATACATCGCCGGCGGACAATGTTCGACCAGGAACCACGGAACAGAGCAAGGTGATGAAAATTGCGAGATGAATGCACAAGCACTCGGGGTGGGTCCGGTGATTTAACAGCGCCACATAGCTAAGTGGTCTGATTATAAGCAATAGGTTACAGTGTCGGCTGGTGCTACATAAAAACGACATATTTCAGTGTCGGCTGGTGCTAAATAAAAACGCCATATTTCAGTGTCGGCTGGTGCTACATAAAAACGCCAAATTTCAGTGTCGGCTGGTGCTACATAAAAACACTATATTTCAGTGTCGGCTGGTGCCACATAACAGCGCCCTATTTCGGTGTAGGCTGATGATACATAAGGGTGTCATATTTCAGTGTTGGTTGGTGTTAAATAAGGTCATATTTCAGTGTCGGCTGGTGATACATAAGAGTGTCATATTTCAGTGTCGGTTGGTGTTAAATAAGGTCATATGTTTACAGTGTCGTCCTGGTGATACATAAGTGTGTCATATTTCAGTGTCGTCTGGTGATATATAAGTGTGTCATATTTCAGTGTCGTCTGGTGATATTATTATGTGGTGTCATATTTCAGTGTCGGTCTGGTGATACATAAGGGTGTCATATTTCAGTGTCGGCTGGTGTTAAATAAGGTCATATTCAGTGTGTCTGGTGATCATAAGGTGTCATATTTCAGTGTCGGCTGTGATACATAGGGTGTATCATCGGCTGGTATAAGGGTGTTCATAGTTTCAGTGTCGGCTGGTGATACATAAGGGTGTCATATTTCAGTGTCGGCTGGTGATACATAAGGGTGTCATATTTCAGTGTCGGCTGGTGATACATTTAGGGTGTCATATTATCTCAGTGTATTCATGGCTGGTGATACATAAGGGTGTCATATTTCAGTGTGTGGGTAATAGGTATTTCAGGTGTCTGGTGATACATAAGTCATATTCAGTGTGCTGTGATACAATCATATTTCAGTGTCGGTGGTGCATCACATAAAGGGTGTCATATTTCAGTGTCGGCTGGTGATACATAAGGGCTATGTCTCATCATTTCAGTGTCGGCTGGTGATCATAACATATCAGTGTCCGTATACTTTCACATGTTTGCTATACATCCATTCACCTCACATCCTCATCACATACAGTTCTCTCTACTATGCACGTCATCACATTCCCAGCTGACAGGTGCCACAATGAAATGGCGGCTTCTACGGGCCGGTGACCTCAATGGCGCATGACACTACGGCCTGAATGTTCATTGCCGTATCACAACATTTAGCCACTGCTCCGTTTACCAAGGCATATGAATCCAAAGTACAATCTCCCGGCTTCTCTTTGAAATCCATTTGTATACTATCCTCCATCTATGCCTCGGTCTATCAACTAGTTCTTTCTGATTTTCATACGGATATTCTCTACGCACTTATCTCCTATGCGTACTGTACGCCATGCCCATCTCTTCTTCCCGGTCTGATCACCTTAATGTTACTTAAACAGTGAAAATTATGAAGCTCCTCATTACGTAATTTTCTCCGTCCTTCCAACCCTCCCTCATTTGATAATGCACCAAACACTACATTATCTGTCTGCATGCCGAGCGCCTTGTGTAAATGTCACACTGGGGTGGGTGGGCGTGGCTAACAGTGTGCCCCCCTGACCCGCAAGTCCCCATCATACTATTAACCAGGCTCACTCAGAGCTCAGGAGTCGATAAGCGATCTATAACGAGTGGACACAAACCTGCGGAGGGTACCTCCACTTCCGGCCAGCACTATGTCACCACCAGTGGCACTCTATAAGAACATTGCCGACAGAAATCGATAGTAATGAATACAGCAGGCTTGGGATTTTATCCTGGATTAATGACTGCAGCTCTGGCAACATGGACGTTATTATACACCCGTTTTTATTCACACAGGAAATAAGCGTTTGCAGATATGCACTGTGCTGCGATCTGTGAACCGTCATTGTTACTAACACAGACTTTGATAACTTTCAGACGCTGCGTAATATTACAGAAGAGCGTTTCATCAACATCGTGGCGGAAGGCTTGAAATTACGGTTGCTGTGTCATGACCTCATTAAGCAGTCCTGTCTCACACAACTTACGAAGCAACACGATAGCCACAAGCACCTCAGTAACCCGGAAGACCTCATCCTTTGGATAATCTTCCTTCAGAATACAGCTGAATATAACTTCGGAGCATACACAGGGCATACACAAAACAATGGTGCTTCTATTTTGTATTCACTTTTGATACCGCACCATTCTTTTGTGTATGCCCTGTACAGCAGTTTATAGACACCGCCTACTAAAAATTCGGGCCGACAATACGAGCCGTCAGAAAGGACACAAATTGAAAGCTGACAGTTGCTGTATGACCCCAACAGATTCAAGTCAATAAAAGGAAAACACCTGCAGAGACAGGATTGGATTCGGCTGGCGACGGTTTTGTGGAATATAAAACTCAGTGTCGCGCGTTTCTGGGTCAATTGCCCTCTGGTCAACTGCCCTCTAGGCTGAGCATACAGAAAAGGCACAGAAAAGGTGGAAGGCGACAGGGCTAAGTCCATGACGATGAACAGGATGAAATACTGAGTGGATTGCAGACCATCTGAGCCACTTGTCCACAGATCGATCGTTAGTTCTTCCATGGCGCAACAGCCCCTAGTGGGCCACGGCCTCCTCATTATCGAGGCTTCAAGATCACACTCAAACACACCACAATCGGTAGGACTCCTCTGGACGAGTGATCAGCCTGACGCAGAGACCTCTACCTGACAACACACAACTGTCACAATAGACAGACATCAATGCCCCCGGCGGGATTCGAACCCACAATCCCAGCAAACGATCGGCCGCAGACCCACGCCCGAAAACATTAATACATAACATAAAACATATATCTGATTAAAATTGACAACATTTGAGGCGGTTATCGATAAACTGAACAATTACTTAAAATGAACAAAAAGTTTTGCCTGTCTGCAGGGCGATCTGTATCGTGTTTAGTGTTGTGGCAGTAGATTTGTGCGATCTGTATCGTGTTTAGTGTTGTGGCAGTAGATTTGTGCGATCTGTATCGTGTTTAGTGTTGTGGCAGTAGATTTGTGCGATCTGTATCGTGTTTAGTGTTGTGGCAGTAGATTTGTGCGATCTGTATCGTGTTAGTGTTGTGGCAGTAGATTTGTGCGATCTGTATCGTGTTTAGTGTTGTGGCAGTAGATTTGTGCGATCTGTATCGTGTTTAGTGTTGTGGCAGTAGATCTGTGCGATCTGTACGTGTTAGTGTGAGCAGTAGATTTGGCGATCTGTATCGTGTTTAGTGTTGTGGCCAGTAAGATTTGTGCGATCTGTATCGTGTTTAGTGTTGTGGCAGTAAAATTATGTGCGATCTTATCGTGTATAGTGTTGTGGCAGTAGATTTGTGCGATTTATACGTGTTTAGTGTTGTGGCAGTAAATTGTGCGATCTGTACGTTTTGTGTTGTGGCAGTAGATTGTGCGATCTGTATCGTTTTGGTAATTGTCGATCTGAGTGTAGTGTGTGGCAGTAGATTTGTGCGATCTGTATCGTGTTTAGTGTTGTGGCAGTAGATTTGTGCGATCTGTACCGTGTTTAGTGTTGTGGCAGTAGATTTGTGCGATCTGTACCCTGTTTAGTGTTGTGGCAGTAGATTTGTGCGATCTGTACCGTGTTTAGTGTTGTGGCAGTAGATTTGTGCGATCTGTACCGTGTTTAGTGTTGTGGCAGTAGATTTGTGCGATCTGTACCGTGTTTAGTGTTGTGGCAGTAGATCTGTGCGATCTGTATCGTGTTTAGTGTTGTGGCAGTAGATTTGTGCGATCTGTATCGTGTTTAGTGTTGTGGCAGTAGATTTGTGCGATCTGTATCGTGTTTAGTGTTGTGGCAGTAGATTTGTGCGATCTGTATCGTGTTTAGTGTTGTGGCAGTAGATTTGTGCGATCTGTATCGTGTTTAGTGTTGTGGCAGTAGATTTGTGCGATCTGTATCGTGTTTAGTGTTGTGGCAGTAGATCTGTGCGATCTGTATCGTGTTTAGTGTTGTGGCAGTAGATTTGTGCGATCTGTACGTGTTTAGTGTTGTGGCAGTAGATTTGTGCGATCTGTATCGTGTTTAGTGTTGTGGCAGTAGATTTGTGCGATCTGTACCGTGTTTAGTGTTGTGGCAGTAGATTTGTGCGATCTGTATCGTGTTTAGTGTTGTGGCAGTAGATTTGTGCGATCTGTACCGTGTTTAGTGTTGTGGCAGTAGATTTGTGCGATCTGTACCGTGTTTAGTGTTGTGGCAGTAGATTTGTGCGATCTGTACGTGTTTAGTGTTGTGGCAGTAGATTTGTGCGATCTGTATCGTGTTTAGTGTTGTGGCAGTAGATTGTGCGATCTGTATCGTGTTTAGTGTTGTGGCAGTAGATTTGTGCGATCTGTATCGTGTTTAGTGTTGTGGCAGTAGATTGTGCGATCTGTATCGTGTTTAGTGTTGTGGCAGTAGATTTGTGCGATCTGTACGTGTTTAGTGTTGTGGCAGTAGATTTGTGCGATCTGTATCGTGTTTAGTGTTGTGGCAGTAGATCTGTGCGATCTGTATCGTGTTTAGTGTTGTGGCAGTAGATTTGTGCGATCTGTATCGTGTTTAGTGTTGTGGCAGTAGATCTGTGCGATCTGTATCGTGTTTAGTGTTGTGGCAGTAGATTGTGCGATCTGTATCCGTGTTTAGTGTTGTGGCAGTAGATTTGTGCGATCTGTATCGTGTTTAGTGTTGTGGCAGTAGATTTGTGCGATCTGTACCGTGTTTAGTGTTGTGGCAGTAGATTTGTGCGATCTGTATCGGTTTTAGTGTTGTGGCAGTAGATCTGTGCGATCTGTATCGTGTTTAGTGTTGTGGCAGTAGATTTGTGCGATCTGTATCGTGTTTAGTGTTGTGGCAGTAGATCTGTGCGATCTGTATCGTGTTTAGTGTTGTGGCAGTAGATTTGTGCGATCTGTACGTGTTTAGTGTTGTGGCAGTAGATTTGTGCGATCTGTACCGTGTTTAGTGTTGTGGCAGTAGATTTGTGCGATCTGTACCGTGTTTAGTGTTGTGTGCAGTAGATTTGTGCGATCTGTACCGTGTTTAGTGTTGTGGCAGTAGATTTGTGCGATCTGTACCGTGTTTAGTGTTGTGGCAGTAGATTTGTGCGATCTGTACCGTGTTTAGTGTTGTGGCAGTAGATTGTGATCTTGTGTTTAGTTTGTGGCGTATCGTGTTTAGTGTAGTGTTGTGGCAGTAGATTTGTGCGATCTGTACCGTGTTTAGTGTTGTGGCAGTAGATTTGTGCGATCTGTATCGTGTTTAGTGTTGTGGCAGTAGATTTGTGCGATCTGTACCGTGTTAGTTTGTGGCAGTAGATTTGTGCATCTGTCGTGTTTAGTGTTGTGCAGTAGATTTGTGCGATCTGTACCGTGTTTAGGTTGTGGCAGTAGATTTGTGCGATCTGTACCGTGTTTAGTGTTGTGGCAGTAGATTTGTGCGATCTGTCGTGTTTAGTGTTGTGGCAGTAGATTGTGCGATCTGTACGTGTTAGTGTTGTGGCAGTAGATTTGTGCGATCTGTACCCGTGTTTAGTGTTGTGGCAGTAGATTTGTGCGATCTGTACCGTGTTTAGTGTTGTGGCAGTAATTGATTGATTATGTGTGCAGAATTTCATTGTACCGTGTTTAGTGTTGTTGGCAGTAGATTTGTGCGATCTGTATCGTGTTTAGTGTTGTGGCAGTAGATTTGTGCGATCTGTATCCGTGTTTAGTGTTGTGGCAGTAGATTTGTGCGATCTGTACCGTGTTTAGTGTTGTGGCAGTAGATTGTGCGATCTGTATCGTGTTTAGTGTTGTGGCAGAGATTTGTGCGATCTGTATTCGGATTGTGATTTATGTGTTTGTGGCAGTAGATTTGTGCGATCTGTACCGTGTTTAGTGTTGTGGCAGTAGATTTGTGCGATCTGTACCGTGTTTAGTGTTGTGGCAGTAGATTTGTGCGATCTGTACCGTGTTTAGTGTTGTGCAGTAGATTTGTGCGATCTGTACGTGTTTAGTGTTGTGGCAGTAGATTTGTGCGATCTGTACGTGTTTAGTGTTGTGGCAGTAGATTTGTGCGATCTGTACCGTGTTTAGTGTTGTGGCAGTAGATTTGTGCGATCTGTACGTGTTTAGTGTTGTGGCAGTAGATTTGTGCGATCTGTACCGTGTTTAGTGTTGTGGCAGTAGATTTGTGCGATCTGTACGTGTTTAGTGTTGTGGCAGTAGATTTGTGCGATCTGTACCGTGTTTAGTGTTGTGGCAGTAGATTTGTGCGATCTGTATCGTGTTAGTGTTGTGGGCAGTAGATTTGTGCGATCTGTACCGTGTTTAGTGTTGTGGCAGTAGATTTGTGCGATCTGTATCGTGTTTGTGTTTGGGGCAGTAGATTTGTGCGATCTGTACGTTAGTGTTGTGGCAGAGATTTGTGCGATTGTACCGTGTTTAGTGTTGTGGCAGTAGATTTGTGCGATCTGTACCGTGTTAGTGTTGTGGCAGTAGATTTGTGCGATCTGTACGTGTTTAGTGTTGTGGCAGTAGATTTGTGCGATCTGTACGTGTTTAGTGTTGTGGCAGTAGATTTGTGCGATCTGTACCGTGTTTAGTGTTGTGGCAGTAGATTTGTGCGATCTGTACCGTGTTTAGTGTTGTGGCAGTAGATTTGTGCGATCTGTACCGTGTTTAGTGTTGTGGCAGTAGATTTGTGCGATCTGTATCCGTGTTTAGTGTTGTGGCAGTAGATTTGTGCGATCTGTACCGTGTTTAGTGTTGTGGCAGTAGATTTGTGCGATCTGTACCGTGTTTAGTGTTGTGGCAGTAGATTTGTGCGATCTGTACCGTGTTTAGTGTTGTGGCAGTACATTTGTGCGATCTGTACCGTGTTTAGTGTTGTGGCAGTAGATTTGTGCGATCTGTACCGTGTTTAGTGTTGTGGCAGTAGATTTGTGCGATCTGTACCGTGTTTAGTGTTGTGGCAGTAGATTTGTGCGATCTGTACCGTGTTTAGTGTTGTGGCAGTAGATTTGTGCGATCTGTACCGTGTTTAGTGTTGTGGCAGTAGATTTGTGCGATCTGTACCGTGTTTAGTGTTGTGGCAGTAGATTTGTGCGATCTGTACCGTGTTAGTGTTGTGGCAGTAGATTTGTGCGATCTGTACCGTGTTTAGTGTTGTGGCAGTAGATTTGTGCGATCTGTACCTGTGTTTAGTGTTGTGGCAGTAGATTTGTGCGATCTGTACCGTGTTTAGTGTTGTGGCAGTAGATAATTGCGTGCAGTCAACAAATATCCAGCACAGAGGCGTATAACAAAGCATCTCACATGTACTGTCTGTCGCTTTACATCACTTTTACATTTTCAAACACACACACACACACACACACACACATATAAATATATATATATATTGTCACAACGGGATGTCTGAAACAACAAGAAAAAACTTTTGAAAATGTGGGGAAAATTAAAACGTATGATCAATTACGTTCGAGTGTGTGGACTGGACTAATCTGGCTCAAGACAGGGACCACTGGCAGGTTCATAAAACAGTGTGTGCATCCTGACTGGCTCAGCGACTACAAGCTTCTCAAGAAGGATCGTGCTTTATCGGAGTTAGTAATTAGCCCTTTTAAAGACCAGTGGATACTTCACGTAGCATCAGATCTTAACATTCAACAAGACAGGCAATGTACGTAAACGTAAACATTGTGGCGCGTTCGCGTAACCATTGTTGCCGTGAAAATGCAACAACGCATTTTGTGTTGTTTCACGTTATTCATAAAAGGCATGATTTTCGGAAGAAAAAGTTTTATTCAACAAAAATGTGTGTTTTGAATTTCTGTACAGCTTTTGTCTGAAACATTTCCATTCTAAGAAGAATTCAAGGAGATATATATAAATGTACATAGGTCTTATGTAAAGTACCGTTATTGTTGTCAGATATTAATAAAAACTTGAAGTTCTCGACAGATTTTCTCAAAATCCCCAAACATCAAATTTCATGAAATCCGTCAGTGGGAGCCGGTTGTTGCATGCGGACAGAGGACAGACATGACCAAAGTAAGAGTCACTTTCCGCGATTCTGCGAACGCGCCTGAAAACCTTAACCCTCTAAGGCCCAATGGTAACTTTATGTACCGCCATGTTTAACATTCAACAATTCTACGTTCTGCCCACACAGTGTATTTATGTGTTTTGTGTGGATCTCAGAACAAACAGCGATTATTTCACTGTACAACATTAACTGACTGGTTTGTATAACTGAGACGGAGTGTGTTTACTGCGCGGTACGGACTGTATTTATGTGTTTTGTGTGGATCTCAGAACAAACAGCGATTATTTCACTGTACAACATTAACTGACTGGTTTGGAATAACTGAGACGGAGTGTGTTTTACTAGCTTTGCGGTACGGACTGTTATTTAGTGATTTTGTGTTGTGTGATCTCAGAACAAACAGCGATTATTTCACTGTACAGCATTAACTGACTGGTTTGTATAACTGAGACGGGGGTTGGGCAGTGTGTTTTGACTGCGCGTTTTCGGTGCTGGTTTAACTGGACTGTTTTTTAATGTTTTGTGTTTTGTGTGATCTCAGAACAAACAGCGATTATTTCACTGTACAACATTAACTGACTGGTTTGTATAACTGAGACGGAGTGTGTTTACTGCGCGGTACGGACTGTATTTATGTGTTTTGTGTGGATCTCAGAACAAACAGCGATTATTTCACTGTACAACATTAACTGACTGGTTTGTATAACTGAGACGGAGTGTGTTTACTGCGCGGTACGGACTGTATTTATGTTTTTGTGTGGATCTCAGAACAAACAGCGATTATTTCACTGTACAACATTAACTGACTGGTTTGTATAACTGAGACGGAGTGTGTTTACTGCGCGGTACGGACTGTATTTATGTGTTTTGTGTGGATCTCAGAACAAACAGCGATTATTTCACTGTACAACATTAACTGACTGGTTTGTATAACTGAGACGGAGTGTGTTTACTGCGCGGTACGGACTGTATTTATGTGTTTTGTGTGGATCTCAGAACAAACAGCGATTATTTCACTGTACAACATTAACTGACTGGTTTGTATAACTGAGACGGAGTGTGTTTACTGCGCGGTACGGACTGTATTTATGTGTTTTGTGTGGATCTCAGAACAAACAGCGATTATTTCACTGTACAGCATTAACTGACTGGTTTGTATAACTGAGACGGAGTGTGTTTACTGCGCGGTACGGACTGTATTTATGTGTTTTGTGTGGATCTCAGAACAAACAGCGATTATTTCACTGTACAGCATTAACTGACTGGTTTGTATAACTGAGCATCGTTCAGCAGTTCCCTCCGTAACTCCAACTCGTCTATCTCGGATTCTAGTTCCGGCAGCGGTTCCGGAGGTTCTGGCGGTTCTGGCTGATGTGTTGTCATGGCCGCGCCACGTGGCCCGCCTGCAGCTGCCGGGGTCTGAGTCAGACCGGGCCACGAGAGGCGCATGGCGGCCGCCTGCGGGCCCAGCGTGGCCCGTCAGCGATCCATGACCTGCAACAAATGAACAAGACGTTGTAGCCTGTTGCGGCGACTTGTGACACAACATGGCGATGCAATGGTACGAGCGGAGGACGGCTGAACCTGCACCTCAGTACCACCTGAGCCTGCAAGCTGACGACAGGTTGCTGCAGGACAACTGGAAAAACTTCGTCAACATCCTTGAAGTGCAGCTTCTTAAGCCGCGTTCCCACGACTGGTGTCATTGACAAATACGCCAAAAACTGTGCATTCTACAAGGAGCCAATAAATAATTGTCGTGCTGTTCCCACGACTGGTATACATCACAAATACGCCAATAACTGTGCATTGTACAAGGAGCCAATAAATAATTGTCGTATGTTCCCACGACTGGTATACATCACAAATACGCCAATAACTGTGCATTGTACAAGGAGCCAATAAATAATTGTCGTACTGTTCCCACGACTGGTATACATCACAAATACGCCAATAACTGTGCATTGTACAAGGAGCCAATAAATAATTGTCGTACTGTTCCCACGACTGGTATACATCACAAATACGCCAATAACTGTGCATTGTACAAGGAGCCAATAAATAATTGTCGTACTGTTCCCACGACTGGTATACATCACAAATACGCCAATAACTGTGCATTGTACAAGGAGCCAATAAATAATTGTCGTACTGTTCCCATGACTGGTATACATCACAAATACGCCAATAACTGTGCATTGTACAAGGAGCCAATGAATAATTGTCGTATTGTTCCCACGACTGGTTTATTTGACAAATACGCCAATAACTGTGCACTGTACAAGGAGCCAATAAATAATTGTCGTACTGTTCCCACGACTGGTATACATCACAAATACGCCAATAACTGTGCATTGTACAAGGAGCCAATAAATAATTGTCGTACTGTTCCCACGACTGGTATACATCACAAATACGCCAATAACTGTGCACTGTACAAGGAGCCAATAAATAATTGTCGTACTGTTCCCACGACTGGTATACATCACAAATTCGCCAATAACTGTGCATTGTACAAGGAGCCAATAAATAATTGTCGTACTGTTCCCACGACTGGTATACATCACAAATACGCCAATAACTGTGCATTGTACAAGGAGCCAATAAATAATTGTCGTACTGTTCCCACGACTGGTATACATCACAAATACGCCAATAACTGTGCATTGTACAAGGAGCCAATGAATAATTGTCGTATTGTTCCCACGACTGGTTTATTTGACAAATACGCCAATAACTGTGCACTGTACAAGGAGCCAATAAATAATTGTCGTACTGTTCCCATGAGTTGTTTGTTTTGCTAATATTCGTACTTGGTTGTACTTGCCAAATATTTAGCCTGGTTATTGTGATCGCATTCCCACGACTCGTTATGGGCTGGACAACCCGGAGAACGAATCCTGGTGTAGGCGAGATTTTCCGCACCCGTCCACACCGGCCTCGGGGCCCACCCAGCCACCAGTACAATGGGTACCGGGTCAATTCCCGGGAGTAAAGCGGCCGAAGCCGGTGCTGACGACACCACCACCTTATAGCGCCGAGTTTGCGGATGGTAGAGCTATATCTCTACATCTCCATGTGCCTGTACAGGTGTGTCATGGGGCGACCTTTACCTTTACCTTTACACGTAGATTGTTATACATAACTGAACATGCTGATACATCTGTCACTTGACTGCAGGCTAAACACTGACTTCAACACAAACAAAAGAAAGCGAATACGCCACAATCGGTTACGCAATAATTCCTAACTTGTTTAGTAGCAGTGGCGTGAAACGGCCCCTTTATACCAGCCCCAGACGACAGATGATACGACACAGGTGGAATAACTAGCAGGGGAAACCCAAAGTGCCTGGAGAAACACCTGCTCCAGTGCCACTTTTCCACCACAAACGCCACATGAACTGGTCTGGGATCGAACTCAAGTCTCTGTTTAAAAACACCAACAAAATGCACTTCACTTTCACTTTTATTATGTATTAATTGACCCCTACATATGTTTCGGTTTTATGTAAAACCGTCTTCAGGGGTTTCAAAAACTACGTTCATTCCACATCCAATGTTACTTCTCTGTCAAATCTGTTATAACAATCTGGGCACAAGGCGGTCAACAAAGCGAAACGTCGTAACTAATAGTACAATAACGTAAGGCCAATATTTGTTACACATATTATAAACTACGCAAAAGTATCGATTATGTGTTCTATATCATGAACATGACGATGGCTCACAAGGGCCGAAACATGTAGCTATCGATTGGCTGCATCTTAGTCTAATTTCTTTTGTGGTGAAGCGCCCCGCAGCAGAAGCTACGGACGCACCGCAGCCTTAAGGCTTCTTGTGCAACCCTGTGATGAAGATAAAAGATGATCAGTTTTTTTTTTCATTTTTCCGCGTAATAGAGCACCGATGGAATGAAATTGACAAGGGAAAACCGAAGTACTCGGGGAAAAACCTGTCTCACTGCCACTTTGTCCACCACAAATCCCACATGTACTGAACCAGGATCAAACCCGGGTCTTCGCGGTGGAAGGCCGGCGACTAACCGCCTGAGCCATGACACGGCCAGTCTTAGTCTATTAATACAAAATTCAGTTGCGGTACAAACGGCAATACATTATACGACTTCACAAGCAGAGCGCAATCCGAGGCCCCTCGGTCCGCTAAGACGTACTGAAAGTGCTGCAGAAGTGTAAAGCCGGGATTAGACGGCGCGTGGCTCGGCTCGTTTTACATCATAACTGACGTCACTGACAAAGAATCGTATTCAAACGCGCCGTGTATCCGGCCTGGCGCGGCGCGGCGCGGCGCGGCGTGTGATTGGTGGAGCGAGGCTCGTGGGATCGCCTCAGAAGCGGTTTTTTTCACGATCCTCAAAGGGACTCGGCGCGGGCAGCTGTTGCTACAAGGCGCTTGCAGTGTACGCGCCAAGCCAGTCTCGTCCAACCTGTATACACTTAGGTCTGGTCTTTGTTTTCTGCTGTCGGGGTGCGCGAAGAGTGAAAGTTTGTGTCCCACAATTGGTATTGGCTAGAATGGAGTGGTCAAACGAGGACATTTTAAGTTCATAGAACAACACGACTTATTCCACAAGCCGAGCCGAACCTACACGAGCAAGGCCGCTGGTCGGCCATTTGCCGAGCTGCGTCGCGTCGTGTAGCCAGATTGCCTTTTCTGTTCCGATCTGTTGGCCGAGCAAGTGACGTCACGTCAGTGGACGAGCCACGCGCCGTCTAATCCCGGCTTAACACGGAAACCTTGCAACTTGCAACTGGGCTCTGCCTGACAGCAGACCTACAGAACGCTGTATATGGTGTGGGTAACCTCGGCAAACTTTGGTCTGCATGCGGCAACATGAAATTCAATATACGAAATGAAGAATGAACAATTATACGTACAATTTTACGTAACATTATACAGTACATATAATTATACGTGCAGGTTTTTATATACATGCAATGGAAATATACTGATAATAATAAGAAAAAAAGTTTTAAAAAAATACAATCAATAATCTAGGTTAAGGTTTTATGTTATTCATACAGTGCATATTATTATAATTAATAAATCAACCAAATTATGCAATTAATAAAATACATTCACAAGTAACTAACTAACTAACCCCATATAGCACAGTCCTTCATGAGAAGCTAACAAGTCGTCAGCTAGTCAAGAAATTCCCCGCGTTTTGTGGAACCCGAAGGTTCATTACCGCACTCACAAGAGCCCGCCACCTGTCCCTATCCTATTCACAGGCAAATATAAAACTCCTACATGTTTCGGCACCGGAGTGCCATCATCAGGGAGTTATTCAGAACAAAGAAGTACAAGGCCAACAGCTAATCTAGGTAGATAAGATTAGATTAGCGTGTAAGGCTTTTTTCTTAATAACCCCCTGATGATGGCACTGCGGTGCCGAAACATGTAGCAGTTCTATACCTGCTTCTCAATGTTTTTCATTAAGTACATAAGTTGGTTGATGTATTAAAAATAATTAGGCTAGGCTGTTGATACTTTCAGCACAATTTTACAAAACATATCAGTAATGTAACATATGTATGTCTCCACAAATAAACAGCTTATAAGTTTTAAAAATTGATTCGGCGTTCTATCTAGGATTTGGCATGGAAAGGGTGGCAGTATGTCGATCCCAGTCGCCGCGCGGTCTAAGTCGTGGGTCTGCGGCCGCTCGCTTGCTAGGACTGTGGGTTTTGAATCCCACCGGGGCATGTATGTCTGTGTCTTGTGAC
The DNA here is from genome assembly GCA_021186555.1 of Reticulitermes speratus. Taxonomy (NCBI): domain Eukaryota; kingdom Metazoa; phylum Arthropoda; class Insecta; order Blattodea; family Rhinotermitidae; genus Reticulitermes; species Reticulitermes speratus. The sequence continues at coordinate 26,597,893 of JAJKFL010000427.1, forward strand.
AGTTGTGTGTTGTCAGGTAGAGGTCTCTGCGACGGCTGGTCACTCGTCCAGAGGAGTCCTACCGACTGTGGTGTGTCTGAGTGTGATCGTGAAGCCTCGATAATGATGAGGCCCTGGCCCACTAGGGGCTGTCGAGCCATTGAAAAAAAAAAATGCTCCATACTCGTTCATTCATCCACCACAGAACTGTATAATGTTTTTCTCCCAGTACTTCAGTTTTCCCTGTCAGTATCATTCCACCAATGCTCCATACTCATTCATTCATCTACCACCAACGCTGTATAATGTTTCTCTCCCAGTACTTCAGTTTTCCCTGTCAGTATCATTCCACCAATGCTCCATACTCATTCATTCATCTACCACCAACGCTGTATAATGTTTCTCTCCCAGTACTTCAGTTTTCCCCTGTCAGTATCATTCCACTAATGCTCCATAATCATTCATACATCTACCACCAACGCTGTATAATGTTTTCTCTCCCAGTACTTCAGTTTTCCCCTGTCAGTACTGCCCACTAAGCGCTCCCTTCCTTCATAACGTTCAACCCACCGGGCTGTATATGTCTTGTCTGTACATTAGTTTTCCCTGTCACGGTGGTCATCGTCCAATGTCCTACTCATGTCTAAATCTGATCGTCGAAGTCTCGTAATGAATGTTCCTCCCACTACTGTCAGTCCCCTTCAAAAAAAAATGCTCCATACTCTTCATCATCTACCACCACAGCTGTATAATGTTTTCTCTCCCAGTACTTCAGTTTCCCTGTCAGTATCATTCCACCAATGCTCCATACTCATTCATACATCTACCACCAACGCTGTATAATGTTTCTCTCCCAGTACTTCAGTTTTCCCTGTCAGTATCATTCCACCAATGCTCCATACTCATTCATCATCTACCACCAACGCTGTATAATGTTTCTCTCCCAGTACTTCAGTTTCCCCTGTCAGTATCATTCCACCAATGCTCCATACTCATTCATACATCTACCACCAACGCTGTATAATGTTTTCTCTCCAGTACTTCAGTTTTCCCTGTCAGTATCATTCCACCAATGCTCCATACTCATTCATTACATCTACCACCAACGCTGTATAATGTTTCTCTCCCAGTACTTCAGTTTTCCCCTGTCGTATCATTCCACCAATGCTCCATACTCATTCATTCATCTACCACCAACGCTGTATAATGTTTCTCTCCCAGTACTTCAGTTTCCCCTGTCAGTATCATTCCACAATGCTCCATAATCATTCATACATCTACCACCAACGCTGTATAATGTTTCTCTCCCAGTACTTCAGTTTTCCCCTGTCTGTATCATTCCACCAATGCTCCACACTCATTCACACATCTACCACCAACGCTGTATAATGTTTTTCTCCCAGTACTTCAGTTTCCCGTCAGTATCATTCCACCAATGCTCCATACACATTCATCCATCTACCACCAACGATGATAATGTTTTTCTCCCAGTACTTCTGTTTTTCCCTGTCAGTATCATTCCACCATTGCTCCATACTGACACCGCATATCTGTAGCCACAGTCAACGAAGTTAAGCACCACAGCGAACCTAAATTTCATGCGGAGGTACGGCTCCACACATCCTTAACGTTGACACTGCTGCGGTCAGTTTCTCGCTCCGGCAGTTTTTCCTCCGTTTGCAAGAGCCCCTGACACCCACTGGACAGGAATTTTGGTCACGCCTTAAAGTGTGTCTGGCGTCGTGGACAGACCGAGAATGCGGACATATCAAAGTTTCAGACAAGACCAGCCGGACAGTCATTGTATTCTGACTAGTGCTGACATCTGTGTCTTGGAAGAGGAACTGCTCTAGATTTTCAACTGATGAGAGTGCTTTCTGAAAGTCTGAGACAATTTACAGCACTACGGTGTTAGTTATCCAATTAAACCAGCTACATAACCATCAGCGTGATTTATGCACGGTAAGGCCATTAAGACGTCCTATGGGAGGCAAGCAAAACATTTAGAATTAAATCAATTTTTCTATTGCCATTACAGCTACACACACTCTCAGCTAAAAATCGATACCAACTGCACGAAGCCAAATATACCACCTGATGCTAGATCAAAATATCCATCTATCAATCTACCCCCCGGCTGTCTCGTCATGTGGTTCAATCTCTCTTATGAAGGTTACTTCCGCATTTATGGAAGCTGATGGTTCACTATCGTGTCAGCAAACAGCCAGTCACTAAAAACTATTCTGAGCCAGACAATACACTCCACTCCCTATAGACTTATTTACTTACAATTCATTTCAATATTATCCTTCCATCTACAACTTCCAAGTGTTCTCTTACCCAGCAGTTTCTTTCTCTCCCCCAACGAATATGAGAAATCAAAAATTATTCTCATTTACATCATTTTAATCTGCTTTATCTTTTTTCAATGGCTCGACAGCCCCTTGGGGGACTAGGCCGTCTCATTTTTTGACGCTTCACGATCACACTCAGACACACCACACTCGGTAGGACTCCTCTGTACGAGTGATCAGCCCGTCGCAGAGACCTCTACCTGACAACACACAACACTCACAAGACAGACATCCATGCCCCCGGTGGGATTCGAACCCACAATCCCAGTAAGCGAGCGCCCGAAGGCCCACGCCTTAGACCGCGCGGCCACTGGGATCGGCTTTATGCCCTTCTCTGTTACCAGCCTGTTCTGTTCCATTACTTTGGACCGCTGTACGACCAATTTTCTTTCGACTAGGATCCAACTCAGCTACGTACAAGTCAGACGTCAGTGCATGTAGGTGAGACGTGTTGATTGGTCAGCACCGTGTGATCAGCACACGAGACGTGTTGATTGGTCAGCACCGTGTGATCAGCACACGAGACGTGTTGATTGGTAAGCACCGTGTGATCAGCACACGAGACGTGTTGATTGGTCAGCACCGTGTGATCAGCACACGAGACGTGTTGATTGGTAAGCACCGTGTGATCAGCACACGAGACGTGTTGATTGGTCAGCACCGTGTGATCAGCACACGAGACGTGTTGATTGGTCAGCACCGTGTGATCAGCACACGAGACGTGTTGATTGGTAAGCACCGTGTGATCAGCACACGAGACGTGTTGATTGGTCAGCACCGTGTGATCAGCACACGAGACGTGTTGATTGGTCAGCACCGTGTGATCAGCACACGAGACGTGTTGATTGGTCAGCACCGTGTGATCAGCACACGAGACGTGTTGATTGGTCAGCACCGTGTGATCAGCACACGAGACGTGTTGATTGGTAAGCACCGTGTGATCAGCACACGAGACGTGTTGATTGGTCAGCACCGTCTGATCAGCACACGAGACGTTGTGATTGGTCAGCACCGTGTGTATCAGCACACGAGACGTGTTGATTGGTAAGCACCGTGTGATCAGCACACGAGACGTGTTGATTGGTCAGCACCGTGTGATCAGCACACGAGACGTGTTGATTGGTCAGCACCGTGTGATCAGCACACGAGACGTGTTGATTGGTCAGCACCGTGTGATCAGCACACGAGACGAACTCTGTTCTGCCTGCGAGGTAAACGTCCACGAGGCGTTCGCCTTTATAAACACGACGACAAATGACAGCTAGAAACAAAGGTTGGAGGTGGGCTGTGCTGTGCGGTCACTGCCAGGCTGGACACAAGTTGGACCAAAATTAATTGTTCCGTCAAACACTAGTCGCCACGACTAAGTCTTGGCGCCAAACGAACCTGGCGCTGTAGATCTGTCGATCACTGCGGTTTAGGCTACAAAATATGAAGTTCGCGCAGTTCTGCTTTAGTCCAGGGTCATGTGTTACATAATGATATACATAGGGTCACGTGTTACATAATGATATACCTAGGCTGCAGAAATATGAACGAGGAAGTGAATTTGACGATTTCCATATTCCGCGCAATATACTGATTATACAGTGTGTGACCCGACACATTATACAGTGTGTGACCCGACACATTATACAGTGTGTGACCCGACACATTATACAGTGTGTGACACGACACATTATACAGTGTGTGACCCGACACATTATACAGTGTGTGACCCGACACATTATACAGTGTGTGACCCGACACATTATACAGTGTGTGACACGACACATTATACAGTGTGTGACCCGACACATTATACAGTGTGTGACACGACACATTATACAGTGTGTGGCCCGTGTGACCCGACACATTATACAGTGTGTGACCCGACACATTATACAGTGTGTGACCCGACACATTGCACAGTTTGTTGGATCAAATACTGTACAGAGGTAACGAGTAACTTGAGTTCGAAAACGAAGCGAGAGTTTTCTTGATATTCTGAGCAACCACAAGCTTATCAATGACATTTTGGATCACGGAGATACAGTTATTGACTCATGCAGTTACATTTACTGGTCCATGCAGTTACATTTACTGGTCCATGCAGTTACATTTACTGGTCCATGCAGTTACATTTACTGGTCCATGCAGTTACATTTACTGGTCCATGCAGTTACATTTACTGGTCCATGCAGTTACATTTACTGGTCCATGCAGTTACATTTACTGGTCCATGCAGTTACATTTACTGGTCCATGCAGTTACATTTAAGTTAGCTTATACAACACCGGCTTAACCAAGACATCTGCAGTTTAAGTACGCTTCTTGTTTGAAATCATTCCAAATTAATATCCAAATGCGAATTGCGCATATGGGGTGCGCGAATTGAGATAATTTGGGGAAGGGGTCCGCAGAGTTTTGAGACTTTAGGAGTCAGTGGTACCATAAGCATTCAGAAGCACTGCGGTTTGCCGGAACATGGGGGTACAATTCGTACTTATGTGCCACAGTACACGGTACCATATCTCACAGTTTACCTGACATATTTACTGCTCAGTTCGACCTCAAACAAGTAAGTTTATAAACCAACCTGTATATGGTTCCCATAATTTTGTGTCAGAGTGTACCAATAATTTAGGACTTACGTGATTAAACGCACGATGGGAGATCTACCGACAGATTCAAATGTCATTTGTTTTGTTCATTAATCAAATAAAACAATAGACAATATATAATAGAACTAGAAAATAAATAACAATTGGCAGAGGCGTCAGCTGTCGCTGTAGTGTGTTCACGTGACTTCGTCAGTCTCATTCGCGCATGCGCATTATGGAAAGACTGTTCAAGAAACGTCACGTTGCAATAAAACTGTTCAAGAAACGTCACGTTGCAATAAAACTGTTCAAGAAACGTCACGTTGCTATAAAACTGTTCAAGAAACGTCACGTTGCAATAAAACTGTTCAAGAAACGTCACGTTGTAATAAAACTGTTCAAGAAACGTCACGTTGCAATAAAACTGTTCAAGAAACGTCACGTTGCAATAAAACTATTCAAGAAACGTTACGTTGCAATAAAACTGTTCAAGAAACGTCACGTTGCAATAAAACTGTTCAAGAAACGTCACGTTGTAATAAAACTGATCAAGAAACGTCACGTTGCAATAAAACTGTTCAAGAAACGTCACGTTGCAATAAAACTGTTCAAGAAACTTCACGTTGTAATAAAAAAATGTACCGACAGGAAGGTACGTCCTGTACATTATTAATCAAGACTGTATCACCTTAAGCGTTTAGTTAGCGTGGAATAATTGATAACGTACGGTGAATTGGAAAGTAAGCAAGAAAGCGGTCGTGGCCAATTATAAGACACCACCTGTGTATGCAGCAGAACAGCGAATTGTCAGACCGAGACTCAAACACGGCACATCGCAATAGACGTCCCTTGGGCTGGCTTACGTAAGCACATCTGCTGGTGGTAGTAGAACGGATTAGAAGCCTGCGCATTTCGCGTGGTGCGATGAAGGGTTCCGTAGGATCACGTGATAAAACAGCTGTACATGTGAAAGACAACAGTGCACGTAATTATGCGCCAGCTAATTTGGCTAATTTATGCATGGCGTTTATTTTGAAAATTTGTTATTTTCCTAGATTTTCCTAAATTACATTATTTTCCTAAATTACATTATTTTCCTAAATTACATTATTTTCCTAAATTACATTATTTTCCTAAATCCCATTATTTTCCTAAATCCCATTATTTTCCTAAATTACATTATTTTCCTAAATCCCATTAATAGTATATTTAACTACCAACTAAATGCACATTTTATTTGAAACTATTTTATAGTTTTTTTTAGATTCCCCTACATTTAGTTGGTTGTTAAATATTCAATGCAAATGCACGGCGAATGTAACAAAAATTCCCATTAATAAGTTTATATTTGTAATAGAGATGTAATGTTTGCGTGAGTGACGTAATCAATTGTCATATGTTAACATGGAATTTAAATTCCTCCGCAAAGCACATCCCTCAGTGCTAATAACAAAATTCAGTTAAATTCCAGCCAATTCTCAAATTCTCCCCCCTGCTGCACACCCAAAACAGCCCCCTTATCATCACTCCCTAACGCGATCTTCTGTCCAACCTACCTTCATCAGAAGGACGAGAGGGCACCGTTTTTCTGTAACTGGTGTGGCGTCTCTCACTAGGCCCACTCCCAATTTTCGTCTCCTTCTGTCTGTCACTGCGCCTCTTCAGGGCTAATTCTGAACTTACAATGTCTTCACACTATCCCCACCACAGTGTTGCCACCTTAGAGATAACACAATGTCCCAAAGCAACGATAAATCATGAAGTGCTGCCAACTCAACGCTCCCTGAATGTGATACATGTTACGTTCTCACGTCGCTGCTTCCCTCGAGAATCAATCAGACGTCAAAAGAAACCTCAAAGAACGCCGCTTGCTTTTGCGGGAGAGCGAATGATATGTTGTTACGATTGTCATATTTGGTACATACTGGCGAATATTTTAAACAACCTAGCAGAAGCATGCTGCTCCGCGTGTTACCGCAACACCGCAGACTGACTATGCCTATATCAGTGCAAGCTCCGGTGTTACCGCAACACCGCAGACTGACTATGCCTATATCAGTGCAAGCTCCGTGTGTTACCGCAAGACCGCAGACTGACTATGCCTATATCAGTGCAAGCTCCGCGTGTTACCGCAACACCGCAGACTGACTATGCCTATATCAGTGCAAGCTCCGTGTGTTACCGCAACACCGCAGACTGACTATGCCTATATCAGTGCAAGCTCCGTGTGTTACCGCAAACCGCAGACTGACTATGCCTATATCAGTGCAAGCTCCGTGTGTTACCGCAACACCGCAGACTGACTATGCCTATATCAGTGCAAGCTCCGTGTGTTACCGCAACACCGCAGACTGACTATGCCTATATCAGTGCAAGCTCCGCGTGTTACCGCAACACCGCAGACTGACTATGCCTATATCAGTGCAAGCTCCGGTGTTACCGCAACACCGCAGACTGACTATGCCTATATCAGTGCAAGCTCCGTGTGTTACCGCAACACCGCAGACTGACTATGCCTATATCAGTGCAAGCTCCGTGTGTTACCGCAGACTGACTATGCCTATATCAGTGCAAGCTCCGTGTGTTACCGCAAGACCGCAGACTGACTATGCCTATATCAGTGCAAGCTCCGCGTGTTACCGCAACACCGCAGACTGACTATGCCTATAATCAGTGCAAGCTCCGCGTGTTACCGCAAGACCGCAGACTGACTATGCCTATATCAGTGCAAGCTCCGCGTGTTACCGCAAGACCGCAGACTGACTATGCCTATATCAGTGCAAGCTCCGCGTGTTACCGCAAGACCGCAGACTGACTATGCCTATATCAGTGCAAGCTCCGCGTGTTACCGCAACACCGCAACTGACTATGCCTATATCAGTGCAAGCTCCGCGTGTTACCGCAAGACCGCAGACTGACTATGCCTATATCAGTGCAAGCTCCGGTGTTACCGCAAGACCGCAGACTGACTATGCCTATATCAGTGCAAGCTCCGCGTGTTACCGCAACACCGCAGACTGACTATGCCTATATCAGTGCAAGCTCCGCGTGTTACCGCAACACCGCAGACTGACTATGCCTATATCAGTGCAAGCTCCGTGTGTTACCGCAACACCGCAGACTGACTATGCCTATATCAGTGCAAGCTCCGTGTGTTACCGCAAGACGCAGACTACTGCCTATATCAGTGCAAGCTCCGCGTGTTACCGCAAGACCGCAGACTGACTATGCCTATATCAGTGCAAGCTCCGCGTGTTACCGCAAGACCGCAGACTGACTATGCCTATATCAGTGCAAGCTCCGCGTGTTACCGCAAGACCGCAGACTGACTATGCCTATATCAGTGCAAGCTCCGCGTGTTACCGCAAGACCGCAGACTGACTATGCCTATATCAGTGCAAGCTCCGCGTGTTACCGCAACACCGCAGACTGACTATGCCTATATCAGTGCAAGCTCCGCGTGTTACCGCAAGACCGCAGACTGACTAATGCCTATATCAGTGCAAGCTCCGTGTGTTACCGCAACACCGCAGACTGACTATGCCTATATCAGTGCAAGCTCCGCGTGTTACCGCAACACCGCAGACTGACTATGCCTATATCAGTGCAAGCTCCGCGTGTTACCGCAAGACCGCAGACTGACTATGCCTATATCAGTGCAAGCTCCGTGTGTTACCGCAACACCGCAGACTGACTATGCCTATATCAGTGCAAGCTCCGCGTGTTACCGCAAGACCGCAGACTGACTATGCCTATATCAGTGCAAGCTCCGCGTGTTACCGCAACACCGCAGACTGACTATGCCTATATCAGTGCAAGCTCCGCGTGTTACCGCAACACCGCAGACTGACTATGCCTATATCAGTGCAAGCTCCGCGTGTTACCGCAAGACCGCAGACTGACTATGCCTATATCAGTGCAAGCTCCGCGTGTTACCGCAACACCGCAGACTGACTATGCCTATATCAGTGCAAGCTCCGCGTGTTACCGCAAGACCGCAGACTGACTATGCCTATATCAGTGCAAGCTCCGCGTGTTACCGCAAGACCGCAGACTGACTATGCCTATATCAGTGCAAGCTCCGCGTGTTACCGCAACACCGCAGACTGACTATGCCTATATCAGTGCAAGCTCCGCGTGTTACCGCAAGACCGCAGACTGACTATGCCTATATCAGTGCAAGCTCCGTGTGTTACCGCAAGACCGCAGACTGACTATGCCTATATCAGTGCAAGCTCCGCGTGTTACCGCAACACCGCAGACTGACTATGCCTATATCAGTGCAAGCTCCGTGTGTTACCGCAAGACCGCAGACTGACTATGCCTATATCAGTGCAAGCTCCGTGTGTTACCGCAAGACCGCAGACTGACTATGCCTATATCAGTGCAAGCTCCGTGTGTTACCGCAAGACCGCAGACTGACTATGCCTATATCAGTGCAAGCTCCGTGTGTTACCGCAAGACCGCAGACTGACTATGCCTATATCAGTGCAAGCTCCGCGTGTTACCGCAAGACCGCAGACTGACTATGCCTATATCAGTGCAAGCTCCGTGTGTTACCGCAAGACCGCAGACTGACTATGCCTATATCAGTGCAAGCTCCGTGTGTTACCGCAAGACCGCAGACTGACTATGCCTATATCAGTGCAAGCTCCGTGTGTTACCGCAAGACCGCAGACTGACTATGCCTATATCAGTGCAAGCTCCGCGTGTTACCGCAACACCGCAGACTGACTATGCCTATATCAGTGCAAGCTCCGCGTGTTACCGCAACACCGCAGACTGACTATGCCTATATCAGTGCAAGCTCCGTGTGTTACCGCAACACCGCAGACTGACTATGCCTATATCAGTGCAAGCTCCGTGTGTTACCGCAGACTGACTATGCCTATATCAGTGCAAGCTCCGTGTGTTACCGCAGACTGACTATGCCTATATCAGTGCAAGCTCCGTGTGTTACCGCAGACTGACTATGCCTATATCAGTGCAAGCTCCGCGTGTTACCGCAACACCGCAGACTGACTATGCCTATATCAGTGCAAGCTCTGCGTGTTACCGCAACACCGCAGACTGACTATGCCTATATCAGTGCAAAGCGAGATTCACTTTACGCGGGCCATTTAAACGCCTATTTCCAAACCTGCGCGGCCCGCAAACCAAATTTTAATACTAAATAATTTACTTTTCCATGAAACTTCAGTTTATATTAAGAGACAGACGGACTTAACATTTCACCCTAGTCAGGCCATGGAGACCCAGAGGGGGAGTAGAGGTATAGCTCTACTGTTTCTTTAACCTCGGCGCTAGATGGGGGGTGGGTTATCAAGGCCAAGCCCCGGCCGCTTTAACTCCGGGAAAAAGACCCGGTACACATTGTACAGGAGGCTGGGTGGGCCCCAGGGTCTGGACGAGTGCGGAAAATCTCGCATGCACCGGGATTCGATCCCCGGACCGTCCAGCGCGTAGCGAGCCGCTATACCGACTGAGTTATTCCGGCCCACGATAGGCGGACTAAAATTACTATTAATTACTTATAATTTCTACAATAACAATTCATATAGTAATTAATTATAGTTGAATTTCACTAGGCGCAGTTGCACCAATAGCCGATCCCAGTGGCCGTGCGGTCTAAGGCTTGGGTCTTCGGCCGCTCGCTTACTGGGATTGTGGGTTCGAATCCCGCCGGGGGCATGGATGTCTGTCTGTTGTGAGTGTTGTGTGTTGTCAGGTAGAGGTCTCTGCGACGGGCTGATCACTCGTCCAGAGGAGTCCTACCGAGTGTGGTGTGTCTAAAGTGTGTGATCGTGAAACCTCGACGAAACGAGGAGGCCCAGGCCCAGGCCCAGGCCCATATAGGGCTGTCGAGCCATAGGAAAAAGAAAGTTGCACCAATAGAACAAAAAAATACAGCAGTATAATTAGCCTAGTGATTAGCTACAATTAACTTGTTACGACTCACATTACTTTTAAGGCCGTAAGAACTAAACTTGCATCTGTCTCCTTGTCACTGATAACTGTTTCAAGAAATACACATACTTTATGTTTCCATGTCGCAACAGCCCCTAGTGGGCCACGGCCTCCTCATTATCGAGGCTTCACGATCACACTCAGACACACCACACTCGGTAGGACTCCTCTGGACGAGTGACCATCCCCGTCGCAGAGACCTCTACCTGACAACATACAACTGTCACAACAGACAGACATACATGCCCCAGCAAGATTCGAACCCGCAATCCCAGCAAGCGAGCGACCGCAGACCCACGCCTTAGACCGCACGGCCACTGGGATCGACAATACACAGACTTACACTGTATACAAATATCACTGAAATACGCTTACACTGGTTATTATTAAAACAAATGAAACTAAAAGAGTAGGGAGGATTTTGGAGCTTATCATTCCGTATTTTTCTCACTCCTCCAACTTTAAAATTTCCACAGGATGTTCCCAAGCAATATGCACAAAGCACTTCAGAAGCTAATCACTGTTTATTACATGTGACCGTGTGTACAAAGTTCACCAGGTCATTCTGATGTGTTCCAAACTCCTGCGGGCCGCACAACATAACTTCGGCGGGCCTAATGCGGCCCCCGCGCCGCTGGTTGCCTGCCAATGGTTTAAACAAACGATGTCCTGAGACCAGGGTCATGACAGCAGGATAATTACTGACAAAAATTTTAAATATCAAGCAGGAAATCACGGTATTTGTGTCATGTGTTAGTAACAGTAGCCAATCTTAGTCGCCGCGCGGTCTAAGGCGTGGGTCTGCGGCCGCTCGATTGCTGGGATTGCGGGTTCGAATCCCACAGGGGGCATGGATGTCTGTCTATTGTGAGTGTTATGTGTTGTCAGGTAGAGGTCTCTGTGAGGGACTGATCACTCGTCCAGAGGAGTCCTACCGAGTGTGGTGTGTCTGAGTGTGATCGTGAAGCCTCGATAATGAGGAGGCCCTGGCCCACTAGGGGCTGTTACGACATTGGAAATAAATTAAATAAAATGAAATTATTAACAGTTGTGTAACACAGCAGACAGGTGTAAATAAGCACGCAACTGTTTTAACAAATTTTGTAAATATCCGTACATACGAATATGTGATTTGCGCGGAAGAACACAAAAGCTACCTATGAATACACATTTCTGTTTAAAATGACGATACACACGTCAGGGGGTGGATACACATTTATGTTTCGACGAACGCCATAAGATTCTTCAGTACTTAAAGTTAGCCAGCAGCTCGAAATTCACGTCACTGCTACACAGACGACCCAAAAATCTCTACCCACCACGCTCCTTGTATCTTAGAGTAGGGTCAAAAAACCTACCCTCGCCCCCGCGTATCTTGCACAGTGGGGCCACAACCAACCCTACAGTGTGTGTCCTCTTGTTTGCCCCAGTCCAGCCTCTAACAGAAATGAGTACCAGGAATATTTCCTGCGGGGTAAAGCGGGCCGGTGCGTAGGGCTGACAACCTTACCACCTTCATGTGCCGATTGTCTATAAATCTGTGAGCATCAACCTCCTGGAACCCTAAGGGCCTGTCCAGGCCTGTAATGGGATTGCTTTACCTTTGACCTGAGACGCGCTCTGGGCACTCGTCCAGTCCACATCCCCTAGCGCTAGACTACACGCAATGCCTGTACAGTCCATGAAGGCAGAAGGACTTCTTTAAGATTCAATACAATCTTATTCTGTGTCAATTTATTATCCAGACAAACACAACACTTGAACATTGTGCGTTCATTTCTTTACTTTTCTACATGTTTCGGCCATTCTATTCGGCCATCATCAGGCAGAAACACAAGTACGTAATCGGAAAAGTATCCTACGGAAGAGGTTTCTCCTTTGCATTTAGCGTGATAAAATACATAAAATTAGCTATTATTCCCAATAAAGGAACGATAAACACAGAAAAGGAGTCGAAATACATCCAAACACAATTCAATTCAATTATTATGCAGAACTACGTGTTTCGACCTATTTCAGATCATCCTCAGGTTCACAATTTGTGTTTAAAACATATCGAGTAAGGAATATAAGTCTTGTATTCTTTCCTCGATATGTTTTAAACACAAATTGCGAACCCGAGGATTATCTGAAATAGGCCGAAACACGTAGTTCTGCATAATAAATGAAATTTAGTTGTGTTTGGACGGATTTCGACTTGATTTCTGCTATACACAATACAACACAACGGGATGAAGTCCTTTCAAAAAAGATAAACACATACAAATAAGAGTTAAAATTTAATCTAGTGCCGAGGTTAAAGAAAGAGTAGAGCTATACCTCTACTCCCCCTCTGGGCCTTCACGGCCTGCTCTAGGGTGAACATTACCTTTACGGATGTATTGTAAATTTTGAGGATGAAAGGGATTCCTATACGTCACTACGTCAACACGTGACAGGTACGAACCACGCAGCTGGCTACGTTTGACGTGACCTTGGGTGGCAGTATGGTGGGTCTTATGTGGCGTGAATTGTCTGTTATTGCGTTACACTGAATCTTAACGTACGGCTATCCAAGCTTGTTAAACATCCTATGCTCTTAACTATGCCAAAATCCTGTATTTCCTCACGTTTCCGTTTGAAATATGTGCATCTGTGCTACATGTCCTGTCCATCTCATCATTCTTGATTTGACCACAAAAATAATATTTTTTGAACAGCACAACTTATGAATCTGTTCATTATCTTACTATATTCCTTTGTTCAAGTGCTCTCCAAAACACTAGTTCCATACATTAAACTTCGTAGGTTCGACTTCAGACAGCAGAATTCCTTACGTCTTGTGTACCAAGCAATGAATACCGTGAGACAGGCCTTTCAAACAAAGGTACGTGTCGAACCCCTGACGTCACACCTCTCTTCAGCTATGGATTTACTTTTGTGCGCATTTTGTGTGTGGAAATGCGTAAGAAGGAGGAGCTATTGTATGTAAGCGTGTGGGTCGACGCTGCTGCTCCTAGCGGATCAATACTATAAACACCAAAAAAAAACAAATGACAGAGATCCCATGACCATTATCATCAACGGAACAAGTAGAAATGAGATTTTCATGACTTCAGCTGTTTCAAAACCCGATATACAACTAGCTCACGGTCGACTGACCATTCCACGTTTAGTAAGTGTCCTTCTGAAAATCTCTTTAAATTTCATCTTCCATGGAAACACACCATATCTCTCTGACAGGCATATTCTGTTCCTTAATGTAGAACATCCCCGTTTGTGTATTTATCACAGGTGTGTATATTATTACTTCATCAGTCTCACTCAACAAGCTGTATTACACAAGTTTTTACTTGGCAACTAGTTTCGGCTCAGTAAAGAGCCGTCATCAGGCCGGTAACAGAAACTATAAAAATGGAAATCCTGTATGATAACATACATTCATTCATTCATTCATTCGTTTATTCATTCTGCAGTCTGTCTTACGACAGGTCCGTAGCCTCTTCATTCTGCAGTCTGTCTTACGACAGGTCCGTAGCCTCTTCATTCTGCAGTCTGTCTTACGACAGGTCCGTAGCCTCTTCATTCTGTAGTCTGTCTTACGACAGGTCCGTAGCCTCTTCATTCTGCAGTCTGTCTTACGACAGGTCCGTAGCCTCTTCATTCTGCAGTCTGTCTTACGACAGGTCCGTAGCCTCTTCATTCTGCAGTCTGTCTTACGACAGGTCCGTAGCCTCTTCATTCTGTAGTCTGTCTTACGACAGGTCCGTAGCCTCTTCATTCTGCAGTCTGTCTTACGACAGGTCCGTAGCCTCTTCATTCTGCAGTCTGTCTTACGACAGGTCCGTAGCCTCTTCATTCTGTAGTCTGTCTTACGACAGGTCCGTAGCCTCTTCATTCTGTAGTCTGTCTTACGACAGGTCCGTAGCCTCTTCATTCTGCAGTCTGTCTTACGACAGGTCCGTAGCCTCTTCATTCTGTAGTCTGTCTTACGACAGGTCCGTAGCCTCTTCATTCTGTAGTCTGTCTTACGACAGGTCCGTAGCCTCTTCATTCTGCAGTCTGTCTTACGACAGGTCCGTAGCCTCTTCATTCTGTAGTCTGTCTTACGACAGGTCCGTAGCCTCTTCATTCTGTAGTCTGTCTTACGACAGGTCCGTAGCCTCTTCATTCTGTAGTCTGTCTTACGACAGGTCCGTAGCCTCTTCATTCTGCAGTCTGTCTTACGACAGGTCCGTAGCCTCTTCATTCTGTAGTCTGTCTTACGACAGGTCCGTAGCCTCTTCATTCTGCAGTCTGTCTTACGACAGGTCCGTAGCCTCTTCATTCTGTAGTCTGTCTTACGACAGGTCCGTAGCCTCTTCATTCTGTAGTCTGTCTTACGACAGGTCCGTAGCCTCTTCATTCTGCAGTCTGTCTTACGACAGGTCCGTAGCCTCTTCATTCTGTAGTCTGTCTTACGACAGGTCCGTAGCCTCTTCATTCTGTAGTCTGTCTTACGACAGGTCCGTAGCCTCTTCATTCTGCAGTCTGTCTTACGACAGGTCCGTAGCCTCTTCATTCTGCAGTCTGTCTTACGACAGGTCCGTAGCCTCTTCATTCTGCAGTCTTTCTTACGACAGGTCCGTAGCCTCTTCATTCTGCAGTCTGTCTTACGACAGGTCCGTAGCCTCTTCATTCTGTAGTCTGTCTTACGACAGGTCCGTAGCCTCTTCATTCTGTAGTCTGTCTTACGACAGGTCCGTAGCCTCTTCATTCTGTAGTCTGTCTTACGACAGGTCCGTAGCCTCTTCATTCTGCAGTCTGTCTTACGACAGGTCCGTAGCCTCTTCATTCTGTAGTCTGTCTTACGACAGGTCCGTAGCCTCTTCATTCTGCAGTCTGTCTTACGACAGGTCCGTAGCCTCTTCATTCTGTAGTCTGTCTTACGACAGGTCCGTAGCCTCTTCATTCTGTAGTCTGTCTTACGACAGGTCCGTAGCCTCTTCATTCTGCAGTCTGTCTTACGACAGGTCCGTAGCCTCTTCATTCTGTAGTCTGTCTTACGACAGGTCCGTAGCCTCTTCATTCTGTAGTCTGTCTTACGACAGGTCCGTAGCCTCTTCATTCTGCAGTCTGTCTTACGACAGGTCCGTAGCCTCTTCATTCTGCAGTCTGTCTTACGACAGGTCCGTAGCCTCTTCATTCTGCAGTCTTTCTTACGACAGGTCCGTAGCCTCTTCATTCTGCAGTCTGTCTTACGACAGGTCCGTAGCCTCTTCATTCTGCAGTCTGTCTTACGACAGGTCCGTAGCCTCTCATTCTGCAGTCTGTCTTACGACAGGTCCGTAGCCTCTTCCAAAGCGAGTTCTCCACAGGGTGCGATCTAGTGCTTCCTCTTTCAATTTACAGTACCTTCTCTTTTCCTTAAAGTCATACAGTAGCTGTTTACGTCTTCTCCCTCGTCTTCCCGTCATTTCTATCCTTCCCTCTAACTTTCCTTCAACCACATGTTTCAGAAGGCAGTTTCTACGCAAGATGTGACCAATCCAGTTAGCCTTTCTTCTTTTTATTGTATGTACGATATTCCTCTCCTCCTTCACTCTGTGTAATACTTCTTCATTTCTCACACGATCGGTCCAACTGATCTTCTCCATTCTTCTCCAGCACCACATATCAAAACTTTCCAGATACTTCTGATCCACTTTCCCAAGTGTCCACGTTTCAGCACCACACAAAGCTACGCTCCAAATGTAGCACTTTACTGGTTTCTTACTTAAATTTAAGTCCAGTTTGCTGGTGAAAAGAGTCTTCTTGTTGATAACATACAGGGTTTGCATTTTTATAGTTTCTGTTAATGGCCTGATGACGGCTCTTTACTGAGCCGAAACTAGTTGCCAAGTAAAAACTCAACAAGCTGGTTGAGTGAGACTGATGAAGTAATAATATACACACCTGTGATATTCTGTTCGTCTTTACAAAATTAAAACACTGCATCTTTGTGTTCATTCTGCAGATCTCCCTACGTAACATCTTTCCAGCTACATACCACCAACGTAACACAGAACACCTCCCACATCCCAATAACACGAACTTTACACGACGGTCTTACCAATTTGGAACGTAGCTGCAATTGTTAAATCGGTGTGCAAGTATGGCGGTGGCATTTACATCCCTATCCTAAATATACTTTTTGGTTTCATGAGTTAAGTTTAATTTCTTAATCTTATCGTCTGTCATAACTGAGACACGGCCACTAACGGCTGTCGTATTGACAAGGAAAACACAAAACAGCGGGCGAAGATCGGCTATCACGGCTTGTAGTCTATAGAAACACGAGTATATACAGGGTGTGTCAATTAGGAACACGTGTATATACAGGTGTGTCAATTAGGAACACGTGTATATACAGGTGTGTCAATTAGGAACACGTGTATATACAGGGTGTGTCAATTAGGAACACGTGTATATACAGGTGTGTCAATTAGTAACACGTGTATATACAGGTGTGTCAATTAGGAACACGTGTATATACAGGTGTGTCAATTAGGAACACGTGTATATACAAGTGTGTCAATTAGGAACACGTGTATATACAGGATGTGTTAATTAGGAACACGTGTATATACAGGGTGTGTCAATTAGGAACACGTGTATATACAGGGTGTGTCAATTAGGAACACGTGTATATACAGGTGTGTCAATTAGTAACACGTGTATATACAGGTGTGTCAATTAGGAACACGTGTATATACAGGTGTGTCAATTAGGAACACGTGTATATACAAGTGTGTCAATTAGGAACACGTGTATATACAGGGTGTGTTAATTAGGAACACGTGTATATACAGGTGTGTCAATTAGTAACACGTGTATATACAGGTGTGTCAATTAGGAACACGTATATATACAGGTGTGTCAATTAGGAACACGTGTATATACAGGTGTGTCAATTAGGAACACGTGTATATACAGGGTGTGTTAATTATGAATGTTTGTCTCAATGTCCTAATATCCACTTACTGCAGATACAAATCTACTGCGGCAAGCTAATCCCACTACAAAAATATCAGAATCCACGGAATTAGAAACTGTATTCCATTTGTGATTTCAGACTGCCGCCGCGATGTAGATGATATCTACGCTCCTCTGGGATATTACGCAGCGTAGAGTCGTAATTCTGTACCGACGTTTCAGGACAACCTATCGGTCCCATCTTCAAGGGTCAAGAAGGCCACTTGGTGTTACCCCAGCTTTCTTCTTCCACTTCTTGACCCTCGAAGATGGGACCGATAGGTTGTCCCGAAACGTCACTACAGAATTACCACTCTACGCTGCGTAGTATCCCAGAGGAGCGCAGAGCTCATGTATTCCATTCAATTTCGTGAAATATTGAAGGCATCGAAAAATATTTAAATATATTCATCTGTCGCCATGTACTAGCGCCAACTCATTACACAACTGTCAGCATATATCTACTGATTTATTCACGTTCCTACATGTTTCGGCCGTATTTGACCATCATCGGGGTGGTCCTGCAGAATATCAATGGACATAACAAGTTTTTAAATGATATTCTGTCTAGATTAGTTCAGTATATTGCGACATGTCTACAATACATTTATCGTGTTGCTGCATGTCTATTGTCTAACATTTAAATCATTAGGCAACACATATGACAGTCGTTAGAAAAGTCCGTAAAGTGACGATATGATATTCGAACCCCGGCAGTGGCAAAACATCCAGACCAGTTCTACATCCCACACAACTCCCCATTCAATGGGTACACAGTTTATTTCCTCGGGAGTAAAGCTCCATCTAGTGCCGAAGTTAAGAATGAGTGGCTGTATACCTCCACTCCCCCTATGTCTCGTCATGGCGTGGGCACGATCAAATGCTAAGTAAAGCATCAGCAAGAATTAGTCCCAGAATTTGTTTATTTAGCACTTGAATTCTCTGAGTGTGAGTGAGTGTGTGAGTGTGCAATACTTACGTGATCTTTGAAAGTCATCCAGTGTTCTGCTCGTCCTCTTGATTGTTCGTACAGTCAATAGGTGGGCTGTGTTTCGGACAAACATGCCGTCTCCATGTTCAGGGGTCATAAAGTGATAAACCCTGAAGATGGAGGCAGCTAGTTCCTCCGAAAGTCGGCAACACAGCCCACTGCCGCACGGCACCAGCATCATTATGCGTAGTCACATTCATGCACCCACATGTCTAGGCCCGGGTAGGGTTGCCACCCTGTTAATTAGCAAACTGCTAGCCCCAGATAAGCAACTTGCAACGTGCTAATAAAGGGGATCCTGTTTCAACCCCATTCCATGATTATAGCGAAGTTTCATGTTCAGAGTTACGAATATGTTGGTGCGAAAACCTGGCGATAAAAGAGCACTTGGAAGACTTAGTCGTAGATGGGAGGATAATAACAAAATGACATAAATAAGATGGCAGAGCGTGGATTGGATTAGCCTGGCTCAGGATAGGGACAGGTGGCTGGTTCTTGTGAACACGGTAATGAAACTTTGGGTTCCATAAAATGCGGGGAATTTCTTGACTAGCTGAGAAACTCCATGAATTCAGTCAGTCAGTTAGTTGTGCACGCACCTGAAAACCTGCCGGCAGCCACTTACCCCCCCCCCCCCCCATTTTTGGCACCTGATGTGCTACATGTGCGTCACACTTACACGTGAGGTGTCAACATTGTAGCGAAATAATAAGATTAATATTTGTTAGGTCTCTTACAATACGACACGTACGACACATTAATATTTAGGTCTCTTACAATACGACACTACGACATATTAATATTTGTTAGGTCTCTTACGATACGACACTACGACATATTAATATTTGTTAGGTCTCTTACAATACGACACGTACGACACATTAATATTTAGGTCTCTTACAATACGACACGTACGACATATTATTATTTGTTAGGTCTCTTACGATACGACACTACGACATATTAATATTTGTCAGGTCTCTTACAATACGACACGTACGACATATTAATATTTGTTAGGTCTCTTACAATACGACACGTACGACATATTAATATTTGTTAGGTCTCTTACGATACGACACTACGACATATTAATATTTGTTAGGTCTCTTACAATACGACACGTACGACACATTAATATTTAGGTCTCTTACAATACGACACGTACGACATATTATTATTTGTTAGGTCTCTTACGATACGACACTACGACATATTAATATTTGTCAGGTCTCTTACAATACGACACGTACGGCATATTAATATTTGTTAGGTCTCTTACGATACGACACGTACGACATATTAATATTTAGGTCTCTTACAATACGACACGTACGACATATTATTATTTGTTAGGTCTCTTACGATACGACACTACGACATATTAATATTTGTTAGGTCTCTTACAATACGACACGTACGACACATTAATATTTAGGTCTCTTACAATACGACACGTACGACATATCATTATTTGTTAGGTCTCTTACGATACGACACTACGACATATTAATATTTGTCAGGTCTCTTACAATACGACACGTACGACATATTAATATTTGTTAGGTCTCTTACGATACGACACTTACGACATATTAATATTTGTTAGGTCTCTTACAATACGACACGTACGACACATTAATCTCGTAACCCCTCAACGTCTTTCTTCTGCTACGTATGTTCCTGTCACTTTACCTTCTTCACACCCTAAACTTTTCTTTGTTTCCGACCTACCTTTACCAAAGGATGAGCGGGCACTGCCTGGGAACCTTCAGAGCTGTATATTTTCTGTTTCCTTGTAACAATGTAGTGTCTTTCGCTAAATTGTTACCTTCACAGCTGTATATTTTGTTTCCCTGTAACAATGTAATGTCTTTCACTGCATTGTTACCTTCAGAGCTGTATATTTTGATTCACTGTAACAATGTAGTTTCTTTCCCTACATTGTTACCTTCAGAGCTGTATATTTTCTGTTTCCCTGTAACAATGTAGTGCCTTTAACTACATTGTTACCTTCAGAGCTGTATATTTTGTTTCCCTGTAACAATGTAATGTCTTTCACTGCATTGTTACCTTCAGAGCTGTATATTTTCTGTTTCCCTGTAGCAATGTAGTGCCTTTAACTACATTGTTACATTCAGAGCTGTATATTTTGTTTCCCTGTAACAATGTAATGTCTTTCACTGCATTGTTACCTTCAGAGCTGTATATTTTGTTTCCTGTAACAATGTAATGTCTTTCACTGCATTGTTACCTTCAGAGCTGTATATTTTGTTTCCCTGTAACAATGTAGTCTTTCCCTACATTGTTACCTTCAGAGCTGTATATTTTCTGTTTCCCTGTAACAATGTAGTGTTTTTTAACTACATTGTTACATTCACAGCTGTATAGTTTGTTTCCCTGTAACAATGTAATGTCTTTCACTGCATTGTTACATTCACAGCTGTATAGTTTGTTTCCTGTAACAATGTAATGTCTTTCACTGCATTGTTACATTCACAGCTGTATAGTTTGTTTCCCTGTAACAATGTAATGTCTTTCGCTGCATTGTTACATTCACAGCTGTATAGTTTGTTTCCCTGTAACAATGTAATGTCTTTCACTGCATTGTTACATTCACAGCTGTATAGTTTGTTTCCCTGTAACAATGTAATGTCTTTCACTGCATTGTTACCTTCAGAGCTGTATATTTTCTGTTTCCCTGTAACAATGTAGTGTTTTTAACTACATTGTTACATTCACAGCTGTATAGTTTGTTTCCCTGTAACAATGTAATGTCTTTCACTGCATTGTTACCTTCATAGCTGTATATTTTCTGTTTCCCTGTAACAATGTAATGTCTTTCACTGCATTGTTACATTCACAGCTGTATAGTTTGTTTCCCTGTAACAATGTAATGTCTTTCACTGCATTGTTACCTTCAGAGCTGTATATTTTGTTTCCCTGTAACAATGTAGTCTTTCCCTACATTGTTACCTTCAGAGCTGTATATTTTCTGTTTCCCTGTAACAATGTAGTGTTTTTAACTACATTGTTACATTCACAGCTGTATAGTTTGTTTCCCTGTAACAATGTAATGTCTTTCACTGCATTGTTACATTCACAGCTGTATAGTTTGTTTCCTGTAACAATGTAATGTCTTTCACTGCATTGTTACATTCACAGCTGTATAGTTTGTTTCCCTGTAACAATGTAATGTCTTTCACTGCATTGTTACATTCACAGCTGTATAGTTTGTTTCCCTGTAACAATGTAATGTCTTTCACTGCATTGTTACATTCACAGCTGTATAGTTTGTTTCCCTGTAACAATGTAATGTCTTTCACTGCATTGTTACCTTCAGAGCTGTATATTTTCTGTTTCCCTGTAACAATGTAGTGTTTTTAACTACATTGTTACATTCACAGCTGTATAGTTTGTTTCCCTGTAACAATGTAATGTCTTTCACTGCATTGTTACATTCACAGCTGTATAGTTTGTTTCCCTGTAACAATGTAATGTCTTTCACTGCATTGTTACATTCACAGCTGTATAGTTTGTTTCCCTGTAACAATGTAATGTCTTTCACTGCATTGTTACATTCACAGCTGTATAGTTTGTTTCCCTGTAACAATGTAATGTCTTTCACTGCATTGTTACCTTCAGAGCTGTATATTTTGTTTCCCTGTAACAATGTAATGTCTTTAACTACATTGTTACCGTCAGAGCTGTATATTTTGTTTCCCTGTAACAATGTAATGTCCTTCACTACCCCCCCCCCCCCAGGGTTAGTCGCTGTCGTCCTCTGAAGCGAGTCAGCGCTGACTGTGTCAGCTGTTTCACACCCGTCCGGTACGCGCCGTGCTCAAACAATTAGTTCCTGTCAGACATCATAATGGCATTAACGGCACAGGCGGATTAAAACCACTCCGAGCGCATTCTTTGCTGATTTTAATTTGCAGACGGACAAAGGGCAATGCGCTGTCACTGTCACAAATTGTTACTCCTAAACACAAAAACGCTGTTTCTCTAAACGACGCGTCATATTTACAGTCCGCTCTGAACACACAAAATTCCATACAAAGGCCAAACAAATTTCAGGCTTCCGCCGCGGCGTAAATGACATCTTCGCCCTTCTGGGGTGTTACGCAGCGTAGATTGGTAGTTAGTTGTCGACGTTTCGGGACAACCTGTAGGAACTACTTGACCCTTGAAGATGGGACATAAGCTGTCCGAAACGTCGGCATCTAAATTCTAATCTACGCTGTGCAACACCCCAGAAGAGCGAAGATCTTAGGTCTAACAGAGTTGCGAACTGACATATTCTACTGGGCCACATGCTGATGTTTCTACAAACATTACAGCTGCCTTCTTCTGGAAGATTAAAAACGGAAGTTATAGGGTTCCTTATATAAATCTGGCAGTGCCCGGATTTTTGGAGGAGCTATTTCATGACCACGGGGAAGCTCTATTATTGGTTAGCACCGCGTTTTCACCCACCCAATTAGACTGTCAACTCCCGGTAACACCAAGATTCCCACTGCGTCCAGTACCTTGGTACCTTAGTAACGTCACGTGCATTTGCAGATTCAATTTATCGCCGACCACATCACAGCACTATCAGACGATTCCATTGAAAGGTAGCTGGTACAGGAAACCCCTAATTCGGCAACATGAAAGGCACTTGTGCTAAACTAGAGCTGACCAAATTCGCTTGAGGTCTTAGCCTAAAAGGACTGAAAATCAGCAGGAAAGTCCAGGCTGTCTGCAAAATAGTGCGTGAGGAGTAAGGCAAGTCGACACAACGAACTGTGCCCAGCACTTTTCGGCTACCCTAAGGTGTTCTGTGATTTTCCTCAGGGTATAAACAAAAGACACATCACAGAATAGTATCAGCAATTAAGAGAGTAGAGTTTGTTAGTGATAGGATGTCATATATGGTGCTGAGAGGTCGCTGGTGTAATATCGTTGTTCTGAATGTGCATGCACCAACTGAGGGGAAAAGTGATTACTCAAAGGACAGTTTCTATGATGAATTAGAACAGGTTTTTGATGATTCTCCTAAGTAACATATGAAAATTCTGTTAGGAGATTTTAATGCAAAATTGGGGAGGGAGGATACTTTCAAACCGACGACAGGGAATGAGAGTTTACATGAGGATAGTAATGATAATGGTGTTAGAGTTGTAAACTTTGCCACATCAAAAAATCTAGTTGTTAAGAGTACGATGTTACGGCACCGAAATATACATAAATACACCTGGACCTCTCCTGATGGGAAGACTCATATCAGATTGATCACGTATTGATAGATAGGAGATGGCATTTAAGTACATTGACAGGAGAAAACTGAAGTACTGGGAGAGAAACATTGTACAGCGTTGGTGGTAGATGTATGAATGAGTATGGAGCATTGGTGGAATGATACTGACAGGGGAAAACTGAAGTACTGGGAAAAAACATTACACAGCGTCGGTGGTAGATGTATGAATGAGTATGGAGCATTGGTGGAATGATACTGTCAGGAGGAAAACTGAAGTACTGGGAGAGAAACATTATACAGCGTTGGTGGTAGATGTATGAATGAGTATGGAGCATTGGTGGAATGATACTGACAGGGGAAACTGAAGTACTGGGAGAAAAACATTACACAGCGTCGGTGGTAGATGTATGAATGAGTATGGAGCATTGGTGGAATGATACTGACAGGGGAAACTGAAGTACTGGGAGAGAAACATTATACAGCGTTGGTGGTAGATGGATGAATGAGTATGGAGCATTGGTGGAATGATACTGACAGGGGAAAACTGAAGTACTGGGAGAAAAACATTACACAGCGTCGGTGGTAGATGTATGAATGAGTATGGAGCATTGGTGGAATGATACTGACAGGGGAAACTGAAGTACTGGGAGAGAAACATTATACAGCGTTGGTGGTAGATGGATGAATGTGTATGGAACATTGGTGGAATGATACTGACAGGGGAAAACTGAAGTACTGGGAGAGAAACATTATGCAGCGTTGGTGGTAGATGGATGAATGAGTATGGAGCATTGGTGGAATGATACTGACAGGGGAAACTGAAGTACTGGGAGAGAAACATTATACAGCGTTGGTGGTAGATGTATGAATGAGTATGGAGCATTGGTGGAATGATACTGACAGGGGAAAACTTAATTAGTGGGAGAGAAACATTATACAGCGTTGGTGGTAGATGTATGAATGAGTATGGAGCATTGGTGGAATGATACTGACAGGGGAAAACTGAAGTACTGGGAGAGAAACATTATACAGCATTTGTTGTGCTGAACATAAGGAAACACTGTGCGGGCAAAATGGAGAGTTTCCAAATGTTAACGTGGTTAGTACATATACTTACCACTGTGTTATAGGGACAGAAAAAAGTTGAATAGGACGGTATATAATTACGAAAAACCCGGCCTTACTGGGTTCATACAAGTGTGTTGGCAACATGACACCACACCAACTAAAAACGTTCATTAACAATCAGTCATCAAACTGCGCCCAGAATGTCGGCGTAGCGGCAAGCCTCCACAGATATACTTGATGGTTACCAGTCAGTATGCCGTCCACATTACAGACAGCTTGATTTGCTTCATTTCTCTTCATTGTCTCCAGGTGACTTTTTAAATAAGCCATGACGTCATCGTCTCGAGGTGAATATTTTAATACAGCCATGACGTCATCGTCTCGAGGTGAATATTTTAATACAGCCATGACGTCATCGTCTCGAGGTGAATATTTTAATACAGCCATGACGTCATCGTCTCGAGGTGAATATTTTAATACAGCCATGACGTCATCGTCTCGAGGTGAATATTTTAATACAGCCATGACGTCATCGTCTCGAGGTGAATATTTTAATACAGCCATGACGTCATCGTTTCAAATCCTCGGACACTTATCAATTGCGATCATCACATCTTGTTTAACGCTATAAAAATATGCAGTTGGAACAGTACTGTCAAATGAACAACTGATCTCATGACTATAAATTCAGAGATTTGACCTGTAGAATACAGATGTCAGCACTTAGTAAATGCATTCATGCTGCTACTGACGGACCACACTCGGTCGACGGGCAGCAAGTTGAATTACGCAGCAGCAAATCGCATGCCTTCGCTAGAGGGGATGAAACTACCCCACTGATTTCACCCTGTCGCAATGGAATGTGACTCACAGGGACTCATGAGTCATCCAATCACGTGGCCTTTCATATAAGTGTGTGTGTGTCGCAACTTGTAGCTTAGAGAGAACTGTCAAACAAAGCACAAACTGCTTCGTTGATCGCAAGTCAATATCGAGGCCCGACGTCTTTTTTTGTTACTGTCTCGAACAGGCGCTGAGTATCGTTTTACTGACGGTTTGTCAGCCGAAGGTCGAGGCGGATCATGTAACAGATGACTGCAATGACATGGTGGAGGGAATGATGCGGATATTTGATGTAACTTCTTTGGGCTACTGGAAATACGAAGCCACCATAATTAACGTT
This sequence comes from Reticulitermes speratus, assembly GCA_021186555.1. NCBI lineage: Eukaryota > Metazoa > Arthropoda > Insecta > Blattodea > Rhinotermitidae > Reticulitermes > Reticulitermes speratus. The sequence goes on from JAJKFL010000427.1 coordinate 26,624,231, forward strand.
ATTCATATTGCCGCAACAGTCCCCAGTGGGGCCTAGGCCCCCTCAGTATCGAGGCTTCAAGATCACACTAAGACACACCACACTCCGTAGGACTCCTCTGTACGAGTGATCAGCCCGTCGCAGAGACCTCTACCTGACAACACACAGCACTCACAACAGACAGACATCCATGCCACCGGCGGGATTCGAACCCGCAATCCCAGTAATCAAGCGGCCGCAGACCCACGCCTTAGACCGCGCGGCCACTGGGATCGGCTGTTCATATTCCATGGGAACGTAAAATTCTCAAATTATAAAATTCCCCATCAAACGTGTTCGCAGACACACATTAACATTACCAACCCAACAATTCCATGAAGCAGGTCCTTCTTCAAGAGCTAACAGCCAATTACAATATTCCCCTCATTTTATAAAACCCAAAGTTCATTACCGTGTTCACAAAATCCGCTATCTGTCTCTGTCCTCAGACAGACTAATCCAACCACGACCTCCCAGTACATTCCTTTAAAATCCACTTAATATTATCCCCCCATCTACGCCTATGTCTTCAAAATGGTCTCTTCCTTCAGGTTTCGTCACCAAACCCTGCATGCTGCTCTCCTATCCACAATACGTGCCACATACCCTGCCCATCTCACTCTCCTTGACCGAGGCTTGTGAAATATCACCAACCATCCTGCGCTATACAGTGTGTATGTTCTACGTTACAGTCCTCTCTCTGTACACCAACCATCCTGCGCTATACAGTGTGTATGTTCTACGTTACAGTCCTCTCTCTGTCCACCGACCATCCTGCGCTATACAGTGTGTATGTTCTACGTTACAGTCCTCTCTCTGTCTACCGATCATCCTGCGCTATACAGTGTGTATGTTCTACGTTACAGTCCTCTCTCTGTCTACCGATCATCCTGCGCTATACAGTGTGTATGTTCTACGTTACAGTCCTCTCTCTATCTACCGATCATCCTGCGCTATACAGTGTGTATGTTCTACGTTACAGTCCTCTCTCTGTCTACCGATCATCCTGCGCTATACAGTGTGTATGTTCTACGTTACAGTCCTCTCTCTGTCTACCGATCATCCTGCGCTATACAGTGTGTATGTTCTACGTTACAGTCCTCTCTCTGTCTACCGATCATCCTGCGCTATACAGTGTGTATGTTCTACGTTACAGTCCTCTCTCTGTCTACCGATCATCCTGCGCTATACAGTGTGTATGTTCTACGTTACAGTCCTCTCTCTGTCTACCGATCATCCTGCGCTATACAGTGTGTATGTTCTACGTTACAGTCCTCTCTCTGTCTACCGATCATCCTGCGCTATACAGTGTGTATGTTCTACGTTACAGTCCTCTCTCTGTCTACCGATCATCCTGCGCTATACAGTGTGTATGTTCTACGTTACAGCTCTCTCTGTCCACCGACCATCCTGCGCTATACAGTGTGTATGTTCTAAGTTACAGTCCTCTCTCTGTCCACCGACCATCCTGCGCTATACAGTGTGTATGTTCTACGTTACAGCTCTCTCTGTCCACCGACCACCCTGCGCTATACAGTGTGTATGTTCTACGTTACAGTCCTCTCTCTGTACACCGACCATCCTGCGCTATACAGTGTGTATGTTCTACGTTACAGTCCCTCTTCTGTACACCGACCATCCTGCGCTATACAGTGTGTATGTTCTACGTTACAGTCCTCTCTCTGTACACCGACCATCCTGCGCTATACAGTGTGTATGTTCTACGTTACAGTCCTCTCTCTGTCCACCGACCATCCTGCGCTATACAGTGTGTATGTTCTAAGTTACAGTCCTCTCTCTGTCCACCGACCATCCTGCGCTATACAGTGTGTATGTTCTACGTTACAGTCCTCTCTCTGTACACCGACCATCCTGCGCTATACAGTGTGTATGTTCTACGTTACAGTCCTCTCCCTGTCCACTTCAACGCAGACCGCACTGTGTACAACATTCGGTTGACACGTCTCACTATACTGCTGCTGCTTCCCGAAATCGTGCTACGAGATCTGCGACCGCCGTGGAGGGACTGTGCAAACTGTCCCTACAGGAAAAACAAGACACGCAATGTACGTATAATGTAACACTGAGGCGCGTTCGCGTAACAATTATTGTCGTGGAAAAGCAATAAGTATTACTAATATTCCATCTCCACTTCATTTCTAGATTCCTTATGAGATGTCGAAAAGTAAATATCCTGTATACACTGCATAGTAAAGGTGGAAGACACTCGTTGAAATAAGACGGCCACTCGTACGTGTCCTCATTGTACGCCCGTACGTGTCTTCATTCAACGCCCGTACGTGTCCTCATTCAACGCCCCATTTCTTTCTGTTCTATATCTGACGTGTGGCTATTGCCCCCTTCTGGCTGGTGTAATGAGCTAACATGCACAGTTACAGGGGCACAACGTGGACTGAGAAGCTAGACTAAATTTGGACTGAAACAAAGATCTTTGACAATCTAGACGTAAATGCTAAATGCAGTAACATTAGAACAGCTACAGCTGTTACTGAAACAGATGGCGAGGTAAGGCTGTCGCAGCAACGGGCTCTGTACAGTGAATACAATGAATGTGAGGATTCAGCTGGAGCCGAGATAGTGTGGACGAAAAGTGACTAGGCTATGGACTGGACGGTCCAGGTAGTACAGTGACTAGGCTATGGACTGGACGGTCCAGGTAGTACAGTGACTAGGCTATGGACTGGACGGTCCAGGCAGTACAGTGACTAGGGTATGGACTGGATGGTCCAGGTAGTACAGTGACTAGGCTATGGACTGGAAGGTCCAGGCAGTACAGTGACTAGGCTATGGACTGGACGGTCCAGGCAGTACACTGACTAGACTATGGACTGGAAGGTCCAGGCAGTACACTGACTAGGCTATGGACTGGAAGGTCCAGGCAGTACACTGACTAGGCTATGGACTGGAAGGTCCAGGCAGTACACTGACTAGGCTATGGACTGGAAGGTCCAGGCAGTACAGTGACTAGGCTATGGACTGGACGGTCCAGGCAGTACACTAACTAGACTATGGACTGGAAGGTCCAGGCAGTACAGTGACTACGCTATGGACTGGAAGGTCCAGGTAGTACAGTGACTAGGCTATGGACTGGACGGTCCAGGCAGTACAGTGACTAGGCTATGGAATGAACGGTCCGGGTAGTACAGTGACTAGGCTATGGACTGGACGGTCCAGGCAGTACAGTGACTAGGCTATGGAATGAACGGTCCAGGCAGTACAGTGACTAGGCTATGGACTGGACGGTCCAGGTAGTACAGTGACTAGGCTATGGACTGGACGGTCCAGGCAGTACAGTGACTAGGCTATGGAATGAACGGTCCGGGTAGTACAGTGACTAGGCTATGGACTGGACGGTCCAGGTAGTACAGTGACTAGGCTATGGACTGGACGGTCCAGGCAGTACAGTGACTAGGCTATGGAATGAACGGTCCGGGTAGTACAGTGACTAGGCTATGGACTGGACGGTCCAGGCAGTACAGTGACTACGCTATGGACTGGAAGGTCCAGGTAGTACAGTGACTAGGCTATGGACTGGACGGTCCAGGCAGTACAGTGACTAGGCTATGGAATGAACGGTCCGGGTAGTACAGTGACTAGGCTATGGACTGGACGGTCCAGGCAGTACAGTGACTAGGCTATGGAATGAACGGTCCAGGCAGTACAGTGACTAGGCTATGGACTGGACGGTCCAGGTAGTACAGTGACTAGGCTATGGACTGGACGGTCCAGGCAGTACAGTGACTAGGCTATGGAATGAACGGTCCAGGCAGTACAGTGACTAGGCTATGGAATGGACGGTCCAGGTAGTACAGTGACTAGGCTATGGACTGGACGGTCCAGGCAGTACAGTGACTAGGCTATGGAATGAACGGTCCGGGTAGTACAGTGACTAGGCTATGGACTGGACGGTCCAGGTAGTACAGTGACTAGGCTATGGACTGGACGGTCCAGGCAGTACAGTGACTAGGCTATGGAATGAACGGTCCGGGTAGTACAGTGACTAGGCTATGGACTGGACGGTCCAGGCAGTACAGTGACTACGCTATGGACTGGAAGGTCCAGGTAGTACAGTGACTAGGCTATGGACTGGACGGTCCAGGCAGTACAGTGACTAGGCTATGGAATGAACGGTCCGGGTAGTACAGTGACTAGGCTATGGACTGGACGGTCCAGGCAGTACAGTGACTAGGCTATGGACTGGACGGTCCAGGCAGTACAGTGACTAGGCTATGGAATGAACGGTCCAGGCAGTACAGTGACTAGGGTATGGACTGGACGGTCCAGGCAGTACAGTGACTAGGCTATGGACTGGACGGTCCAGGCAGTACAGTGACTAGGCTATGGAATGAACGGTCCAGGCAGTACAGTGACTAGGCTATGGACTGGACGGTCCAGGCAGTACAGTGACTAGGCTATGGACTGGACGGTCCAGGCAGTACAGTGACTAGGCTATGGAATGAACGGTCCAGGCAGTACAGTGACTAGGGTATGGACTGGACGGTCCAGGCAGTACAGTGACTAGGCTATGGATTGGACGGTCCAGGCAGTACAGTGACTAGGCTATGGAATGAACGGTCCAGGCAGTACAGTGACTAGGCTATGGACTGGACGGTCCAGGCAGTACAGTGACTAGGCTATGGACTGGACGGTCCAGGCAGTACAGTGACTAGGCTATGGACTGGACGGTCCAGGCAGTACAGTGACTAGGCTATGGAATGAACGGTCCAGGCAGTACAGTGACTAGGCTATGGACTGGACGGTCCAGGCAGTACAGTGACTAGGCTATGGACTGGACGGTCCAGGCAGTACAGTGACTAGGCTATGGACTGGACGGTCCAGGTAGTACAGTGACTAGGCTATGGAATGAACGGTCCAGGCAGTACAGTGACTAGGCTATGGAATGAACGGTCCGGGTTCGGTTCCCGAGAGAGACAACAGATTATCTTGTCCAAAACGTTCAAATCGCCTCTGAGGCCCACCTACCCTTCCGTTCAAAGGTTATCGGGGCTAAAGCGGCCGAGGGTGTGAAGGTGACCCCATGCACCTCCATAGGTAAAGAATAAGCGGAGTTAAACCACTACTCCCCTTGTAAGTCTTCACGGTGTGAACAGGGACAACTTTACTTAAAGAGGGTTCCTTTACAGAAGGCAGTTTATTGACAACTGACAAATTATACACTTCTAAAACGACATCCACCACCGTGAACTTTATCCTCACGTTTAAAGGCAGCAACGGCAAGCAGTTCTCCCGTCCCACCAAATGTATTAATCTCCATCAACCTTTTCACAAATTTTCTGCCTGCTCTAACTTCGCCAGCAAAGTAAACGTAAGAATGTCTGCCTACCCTGAAGGCGAGAGGATTTAGCCAGATTCTCGGAACGCCAATTAATCACTGCAGTCGAGATGAACACGCAAACACACACACAACTTTAATTGCCTTCAGGAACGATTAAATAAGTTGTGGCTCCCTCTGCAGCAGCTAAACTTGTGAGACAAGTTCCTGCGCAGTGTGATTCGTCTGGCGCATGCGCTGCAGTGACGGTACGACTTCGCGACAGAGTTGTCCGCCATTAGAAGTCACAGTGTACTACATTCTTACGGCGCATGCGCTGCAGTGACGGTACGACTTCGCGACAGAGTTGTCCGCCATTAGAAGTCACAGTGTACTACATTCTTACGGCGCATGCGCTGCAGTGACGGTACGACTTCGCGACACAGTTGTCCGCCATTAGAAGTCACAGTGTACTACATTCTTACGGCGCATGCGCTGCAGTGACGGTACGACTTCGCGACAGAGTTGTCCGCCATTAGAAGTCACAGTGTACTACATTCTTACGGCGCATGCGCTGCAGTGACGGTACGACTTCGCGACACAGTTGTCCGCCATTAGAAGTCACAGTGTACTACATTCTTACGGCGCATGCGCTGCAGTGACGGTACGACTTCGCGACAGAGTTGTCCGCCATTAGAAGTCACAGTGTACTACATTCTTACGGCGCATGCGCTGCAGTGACGGTACGACTTCGCGACACAGTTGTCCGCCATTAGAAGTCACAGTGTACTACATTCTTACGGCGCATGCGCTGCAGTGACGGTACGACTTCGCGACAGAGTTGTCCGCCATTAGAAGTCACAGTGTACTACATTCTTACGGCGCATGCGCTGCAGTGACGGTACGACTTCGCGACACAGTTGTCCGCCATTAGAAGTCACAGTGTACTACATTCTTACGGCGCATGCGCTGCAGTGACGGTACGACTTCGCGACAGAGTTGTCCGCCATTAGAAGTCACAGTGTACTACATTCTTACGGCGCATGCGCTGCAGTGACGGTACGACTTCGCGACAGAGTTGTCCGCCATTAGAAGTCACAGTGTACTACATTCTTACGGCGCATGCGCTGCAGTGACGGTACGACTTCGCGATAGAGTTGTCCGCCATTAGAAGTCACAGTGTACTACATTCTTACGGCGCATGCGCTGCAGTGACGGTACGACTTCGCGATAGAGTTGTCCGCCATTAGAAGTCACAGTGTACTACATTCTTACGGCGCATGCGCTGCAGTGACGGTACGACTTCGCGACAGATTTGTCCGCCATTAGAAGTCACAGTGTACTACATTCTTACGGCGCATGCGCTGCAGTGACGGTACGACTTCGCGACAGAGTTGTCCGCCATTAGAAGTCACAGTGTACTACATTCTTACGGCGCATGCGCTGCAGTGACGGTACGACTTCGCGACACAGTTGTCCGCCATTAGAAGTCACAGTGTACTACATTCTTACGGCGCATGCGCTATAGTAACGGTTTTTCGCGGTTCTTCAGTGTCTGCATGGGAAAATAGGCCACGATTGGCCCCTAATCCTTCATATTAATGCACACAAATAAATGGGTGTTGTAAAACATCTGTCGTTGGTACAGAAAGGTAAAGTTCACCTTAGAACAGGCCATGAAGGTCCAGAGGGGGAGTAGAGGTATAGCTCTACTCTTTCTTTAACCTCGGCGCTAGATTTGGTCGGCGCTCAACGCCACGCCCCGGCCGCTTTATTCGCGAGAAAGAGACCCGGTACCCATTGTACAGGAGGCTGGGTGGGTCCCAGGGCCGGTATGGACGGGTGCGGAAAATCTCGCCCCCACCGGGATTCGATCCCTGGACGGTCCAGCCCGTAACAAGTCGCTATACCGACTGAACCATCGCGGCTGGTGTAGCATTGTGCGATATATCAAATAAAGTACAATATATCCACTTGCAATACACTGTCTATAAATTTATGTGTTAAAATCAAAGCACATACGAACGCATAATACGACGACACACAGACAGCTGTATATGTAAATTACAGAGCGGTGTGAGTCCCACCTCGGTGTGAGTTACAGCCTGCTGCTGTGTGTCACACTTCGTTAGCATGGTTAACAGGTTGTGACTTCAAACCATTTTTATGGTTACCGGTTGCCATGGACACTCAGTTGTGATGTCACAAACTGGTTGTCATGTTTACGGGGCTGTGACGTCACACACATGCTGGCACGTCTGAACGCTTTTAATGTTAATGACACAAAATGTCACGCTAGTGTGTGTGACTGTGTTTAGTAAATTTGGTATTGCTGTTTGTGTAAGTGCGTCATTTAAAAAGTGGTTAAAGTACTGCATGCCTTATAATGAATGATGCTAATGATGATTGAACACACACAGTGGTCAACCAATCACGAAAGTGGAGTTATACTGCGTATTAGTGTTTATACAGGGCATACATAAAATAATGGTGCGGTTTTAATAGTGAACAGTATTAAAACCGCACCATTCTTTTGTGTATGCCCTATATATATATATATATATATATATATATATATATATATATATTCTGTTTTGCGACAGCCCCTGGGGGGCCTAGGCCGCCTCATTTTCGAGGCATCACGATCACACTCAGACACACCACACTCGGTAGGACTCCTCTGGACGAGTGATCAGTCCGTCGCAGAGACCTCTACCTGACAACACACAACACTCACAACAGACAGACATCCATGCCCCCGGTGGGATTCGAACCCGCAATCCCAGTAAGCGAGCGGCCGCAGACCCACGCCTTAGGCCCGGTGCACACATCCGTTATTCTAACATGCGGTGACGCTGCGTTGCCGCTGCGGGGCCGTAGCAACACATTCAAACCAACGCAATAGATGGACGTACGGTGACACAACGTCGACGGAGGTATGTGTGCACTACCCAACTGACTTCAGTGTATCCCACACCGTAATTACGGCAACGCAGCGTCACCGCACGTTAGAAAAACGGATGTGTGCACCGGGCCTTAGACCGCGCGGCCACTGGGATAGGCACTGTTGATATTAGTAAAACACAAACGTTTAAAGTACCACATTCATTGTAAATCCATTATTGTGATGAATCAATAAACCACTATAAGCGTGAGTATTAAGCCAGCCCGTCGTATTACGGGATGAGGAGATCAAACGTTTTACTGCTCTGAAGGTTCAGTTCGTACCGCGCAGTAAACACACTCTCTGTCTATTACAGAGACCAATCGGCTAACGCTGTTTACAGAAATAGCCTCTGCTTATAGTGACAATATAATTAAATACGTAGATAGACTGAGTCGGACAAATTCAGAATTTCTCATTGTTAAAGTATCTGGTACATACGTTTACCACCGTGCCCTAAAGTATCTGGTACATACGTTTACCACCGTGCACTAAAGTATCTGGTACATACGTTTACCACCGTGCACTAAAGTATCTGGTACATACGTTTACCACCGCGCCCTAAAGTATCTGGTACATACGTTTACCACCGTGCACTAAAGTATCTGGTACATACGTTTACCACCGTGCACTAAAGTATCTGGTACATACGTTTACCACCGTGCACTAAAGTATCTGGTACATACGTTTACCACCGTGCACTAAAGTATCTGGTACATACGTTTACCACCGTGCCCTAAAGTATCTGGTACATACGTTTACCACCGTGCACTAAAGTATCTGGTACATACGTTTACCACCGTGCACTAAAGTATCTGGTACATACGTTTACCACCGTGCCCTAAAGTATCTGGTACATACGTTACACGTGCCTAAGTATCTACATACTTCCACCGTGCACTAAAGTATCTGGTACATAGTTTACACTGCTAGTATCTGTACTACGTTACCACCGTGCACTAAAGTATCTGGTACATACGTTTACCACCGTGCACTAAGTATCTGGTACATACGTTTACCACCGTGCACTAAAGTATCTGGTACATACGTTTACCACCGTGCCTAAAGTATCTGGTACATACGTTTACCACCGTGCACTAAAGTATCTGGTACATACGTTTACCACCGTGCACTAAAGTATCTGGTACATACGTTTACCCGTGCACTAAGTATCTGTACTACTTACACGTGCACTAAAGTATCTGGTACATACGTTTACCACCGTGCACTAAAGTATCTGGTACATACGTTTACCACCGTGCACTAAAGTATCTGGTACATACGTTTACCACCGTGCACTAAAGTATCTGGTACATACGTTTACCACCGTGCCCTAAAGTATCTGGTACATACGTTTACCACCGTGCCTAAAGTATCTGGTACATACGTTTACCACCGTGCACTAAAGTATCTGGTACATACGTTTACCACCGTGCCCTAAAGTATCTGGTACATACGTTTACCACCGTGCACTAAAGTATCTGGTACATACGTTTACCACCGTGCACTAAAGTATCTGGTACATACGTTTACCACCGTGCACTAAAGTATCTGGTACATACGTTTACCACCGTGCCTAAAGTATCTGGTACATACGTTTACCACCGTGCACTAAAGTATCTGGTACATACGTTTACCACCGTGCACTAAAGTATCTGGTACATACGTTTACCACCGTGCACTAAAGTATCTGGTACATACGTTTACCACCGTGCACTAAAGTATCTGGTACATACGTTTACCACCGTGCACTAAAGTATCTGGTACATACGTTTACCACCGTGCACTAAAGTATCTGGTACATACGTTTACCACCGTGCACTAAAGTATCTGGTACATAGTTACACGTGCACTTAGTTCTAACTTTCACCCGTGCACTAAAGTATCTGGTACATACGTTTACCACCGTGCACTAAAGTATCTGGTACATACGTTTACCACCGTGCACTAAAGTATCTGGTACATAAGTTTACCACTGTGCACTATGTTCTAACTTTCATCAGCCACATTTCTAGTACTTCTCGTCTTTCCTCTTCTTCTATCGTCTCTTCTCCTCTTTTCTCTTCTCTTCTAATCTTTCCTCTCCTACCCTCTTTCCTTTCCTTTTCTTGTTTCATCTCTTCTTTTCTCATGTCTTATTTTTTCTTCTCTTCTGTCCTTTTCTTTTCTCTTCTTTTATCGTCTCTTCGTTTTTCCTCTTCTAATCTTTCCTCTTCTTTTTTCTTCTCTTCTTTTCTATTGTATTCTCTGCTGTTCTTTTTTCTTCATTTCTTTCCTTTTCTCCTCCCTTCTTTTCTCTTCTATTCTTGTCTTTTTCTTTCTCTCCTTATCTCTTCTTTTTTCTTTTCCCTTCTCTTCTCTCCCTTTCCCTCTTCTTCCACTTACACAGCAGTACACCGCAGTCCATGCTGACTGCCGATGTACCAGATTGCTGTCGTAACTGCAAGTGCTGTCACTTCCACGCATGCGCAGTGCTGTCCGTTTAACGTCTTTTTTATGCTATCTAAATGGACCGGTCGTAAAACGCAGATCTAACAGCACAGGTCAGTTCTTGCGGCTCGCAACAGAGCACTGCCTTGCGCTCTGTGCCGCACATTGGTTCATTAAGTCTAGTGTTATAGTTGATATTTACTGCCGACTGTGGCAGTAGAAACAATTTAGCAAATGAACACATGGCGTAATGATTCTGGTGTATTTTTCACACTTTTATCTTTAAAGCGTACGCTTAACCTAAATTACATTTAAAGACTCAGTCCGTACCGCGCAGTAAACACACTCCGTCTCAGTTATACAAACCAGTCAGTTAATGTTGTACAGTGAAATAATCACTGTTTGTTCTGAGATCCACACAAAACACATAAATACAGTCCGTACCGCGCAGTAAACACACTCCGTCTCAGTTATATAAACCAGTCAGTTAATGTTGTACAGTGAAATAATCGCTGTTTGTTCTGAGATCCACACAAAACACATAAATACAGTCCGTACCGCGCAGTAAACACACTCCGTCTCAGTTATATAAACCAGTCAGTTAATGTTGTACAGTGAAATAATCGCTGTTTGTTCTGAGATCCACACAAAACACATAAATACAGTCCGTACCGCGCATTAAACACATTCCGTCTCAGTTATACAAACCAGTCAGTTAATGTTGTACAGTGAAATAATCGCTGTTTGTTCTGAGATCCACACAAAACACATAAATACAGTCCGTACCGCGCAGTAAACACACTCCGTCTCAGTTATACAAACCAGTCAGTTAATGTTGTACAGTGAAATAATCGCTGTTTGTTCTGAGATCCACACAAAACACATAAATACAGTCCGTACCGCGCAGTAAACACACTCCGTCTCAGTTATACAAACCAGTCAGTTAATGTTGTACAGTGAAATAATCGCTGTTTGTTCTGAGATCCACACAAAACACATAAATACAGTCCGTACCGCGCAGTAAACACACTCCGTCTCAGTTATACAAACCAGTCAGTTAATGCTGTACAGTGAAATAATCGCTGTTTGTTCTGAGATCCACACAAAACACATAAATACAGTCCGTACCGCGCAGTAAACACACTCCGTCTCAGTTATACAAACCAGTCAGTTAATGTTGTACAGTGAAATAATCGCTGTTTGTTCTGAGATCCACACAAAAACACATAAATACACTGTGTGGGCAGAACGTAGAATTGTTCAAGTGATGTGAGTCACAGACAACAGCTGATGTACTACAGTTATTGGTCATTAACATTACAGTGATGTGAGTCACAGACAACAGCTGATGTACTACAGTTATTGGTCATTAACATTACAGTGATGTGAGTCACAGACAACAGCTGATGTACTACAGTTATTGGTCATTAACATTACAGTGATGTGAGTCACAGACAACAGCTGATGTACTACAGTTATTGGTCATTAACATTACAGTGATGTGAGTCACAGACAACAGCTGATGTACTACAGTTATTGGTCATTAACATTACAGTGATGTGAGTCACAGACAACAGCTGATGTACTACAGTTATTGGTCATTATCATTACAGTGATGTGAGTCACAGACAACAGCTGATGTACTACAGTTATTGGTCATTATCATTACAGTGATGTGAGTCACAGACAACAGCTGATGTACTACAGTTATTGGTCATTATCATTACAGTGATGTGAGTCACAGACAACAGCTGATGTACTACAGTTATTGGTCATTATCATTACAGTGATGTGAGTCACAGACAACAGCTGATGTACTACAGTTATTGGTCATTAACATTACAGTGATGTGAGTCACAGACAACAGCTGATGTACTACAGTTATATGGTCATTAACATTACAGTGATGTGAGTCACAGACAACAGCTGATGTACTACAGTTATTGGTCATTAACATTACAGTGATGTGAGTCACAGACAACAGCTGATGTACTACAGTTATTGGTCATTAACATTACAGTGATGTGAGTCACAGACAACAGCTGATGTACTACAGTTATTGGTCATTAACATTACAGTGATGTGAGTCACAGACAACAGCTGATGTACTACAGTTATTGGTCATTAACATTACAGTGATGTGAGTCACAGACAACAGCTGATGTACTACAGTTATTGGTCATTAACATTACAGTGATGTGAGTCACAGACAACAGCTGATGTACTACAGTTATTGGTCATTAACATTACAGTGATGTGAGTCACAGACAACAGCTGATGTACTACAGTTATTGGTCATTATCATTACAGTGATGTGAGTCACAGACAACAGCTGATGTACTACAGTTATTGGTCATTATCATTACAGTGATGTGAGTCACAGACAACAGCTGATGTACTACAGTTATTGGTCATTATCATTACAGTGATGTGAGTCACAGACAACAGCTGATGTACTACAGTTATTGGTCATTATCATTACAGTGATGTGAGTCACAGACAACAGCTGATGTACTACAGTTATTGGTCATTAACATTACAGTGATGTGAGTCACAGACAACAGCTGATGTACTACAGTTATTGGTCATTAACATTACAGTGATGTGAGTCACAGACAACAGCTGATGTACTACAGTTATTGGTCATTAACATTACAGTGATGTGAGTCACAGACAACAGCTGATGTACTACAGTTATTGGTCATTAACATTACAGTGATGTGAGTCACAGACAACAGCTGATGTACTACAGTTATTGGTCATTAACATTACAGTGATGTGAGTCACAGACAACAGCTGATGTACTACAGTTATTGGTCATTAACATTACAGTGATGTGAGTCACAGACAACAGCTGATGTACTACAGTTATTGGTCATTAACATTACAGTGATGTGAGTCACAGACAACAGCTGGCCGCTACGCCGCTGGCGGTCTGCAAATTCGCAAGCTGCCGTACAGAACAACACACGTGTCGTGAGCTGCGCCAGTGGGGAAAGCCTGTTGTTTTATTTACGGGGTAGAACACTTGCATCAAGAAACTCATTGACCCTCTAGCGACCACAATGTTCCCTGTTTCACAGCGGAATTTTATCCGCATGTGCGGCCATTTATAATGACAATAAAAAACTATTTACCGCATAACCTCAGGATGCCCCATTTTGGCAAAGAATGAGTACTTAATGAGACACGATAAAGTTGGCGCACAGTTATATTACTCAATATGCAGAGCACTACGTATGCACGGTATTTACAATTATATACCTGCCACAAACCATGTTATTACGGTTATATAAGGTCACAGCCATTCTGTAGTTACAGTTCACGCTACATGTAACGCTATTTCCCACGCTCAATGTTCTGTACTTTACATCACTAATTCCCGCAGTATTATTATTATTATTATTATTATTATTGTTTCATTTTCTCCTGTCTCACGCCTTTTCCCCCCGGTACTCCTCTTGTACCAACGGTGATCCCCACCGCTCAGGCTTCATGTTTCAGACTGCAGTACTTCCCGTTATCACCGCCAAACCAATCACTTCTCTAAAACACACTCAGCATTACTTTCGTACGAACTCACACTCAGTGACTGAGCCCATCTTTTCATGCCGTGTGTGTGTGTGTGTGTGTGTGTGTAAACACACGTTGTCACTCAGACTGTCCACGGTTGCTCAGTCGGTATGTGCATGTAACATGATGCACTGTATGTTCGCACAGTCGGTATGTGCATGTAACATGATGCACTGTATGTTCGCACAGTGGGTATGTGCATGTAACATGATGCACTGTATGTTCGCTCAGTCTGTATTTGCATGTAACATGATGCACTGTATGTTCGCACAGTCGGTATGTGCATGTAACATGATGCACTGTATGTTCGCTCAGTCGGTATGTGCATGTAACATGATGCACTGTATGTTCGCTCAGTCGGTATGTGCATGTAACATGATGCACTGTATGTTCGCACAGTCGGTATGTGCATGTAACATGATGCAGTGTATGTTCGCTCAGTCGGTATGTGCATGTACCATGATGCACTGTATGTTCGCTCAGTCGGTATGTGCATGTAACATGATGCACTGTATGTTCGCTCAGACGGTATGTGCATGTAACATGATGCACTGTATGTTCGCACAGTCGGTATGTGCATGTAACATGATGCACTGTATGTTCGCTCAGTCGGTATGTGCATGTAACATGATTCACTGTATGTTCGCTCAGTCGGTATGTGCATGTAACATGATGCACTGTATGTTCGCTCAGTCGGTATGTGCATGTAACATGATGCACTGTACGTTCGCTCAGACGGTATGTGCATGTAACATGATGCACTGTATGTTCGCTCAGTCGGTATGTGCATGTAACATGATGCACTGTATGTTCGCTCAGTCGGTATGTGCATGTAACATGATGCACTGTATGTTCGCTCAGTCGGTATGTGCATGTAACATGATGCACTGTATGTTCGCTCAGTCGGTATGTGCATGTAACATGATGCACTGTATGTTCGCACAGTCGGTATGTGCATGTAAACATGATGCACTGTATGTTCGCTCAGTCGGTATGTGCATGTAACATGATGCACTGTATGTTCGCTCAGTCGGTATGTGCATGTAACATGATGCACTGTATGTTCGCTCAGTCGGTATGTGCATGTAACATGATGCACTGTATGTTCGCACAGTCGGTATGTGCATGTAACATGATGCACTGTATGTTCGCTCAGTCGGTATGTGCATGTAACATGATGCACTGTATGTTTCCTGGTTCTGTGTGTTGTTTTGTGTACTGCTATTGTTAAAGCTAAAGCAATCCCATTACAGGCCTGGACAGGCCCTTAGGGTTCCAGGAGGTTGAGGCTCCCAGCTTTCTAGACAAACGGCACATGAAGGTGGTAAGGTTGTCAGCCCTACGTACCGGCCGCCTTTACACCCCAGGAAATATTCCTGGTACTCATTTCTATTAGAGTCTGAGTCGACCCCAGGGCCATAGTGCGACCGAAAGGATTATGTCAATGAAAAATTCCAATGACACCATGGGGAATCGAACCCGCGACCTTCCGGCTTGTAGCGCAGTGCCTCAAACAAACCTTCATACAAAACATAAATTCAAGTTACGTTTAAACATAACGACATCTGTCAGGCAGAGACCTCTCTCGGTATTATTTCACTTTCCTGTCTATATTCTTGCGAAGATACGCCTGACGATGGCTACACCGCCGAAACATGTAGCACGATTATGTGAACACGAGGTTTTACAGTAAATACACAGTTGTGTCTGTTTCTGTCTGTTTACTGTTTACAGGGCATTCGTTTCTTCTGGAACATGACGTCACGTCCCGACGTTTCGAGTCAACGTAATGTCCTCATATTCAAGGGTTAAAATATGCTATAAAAATGACCTTTCGGATCTTGAAGATTAGGAAATGTTGAGTCGAAACGTCGGGGTCGTATCCACTGACGCAGAGTCATACCGCACAAGAACCGAACCCTACGCTACAGTGCTGAAGAAACCCCAGAGCTCGCAACTGTGTACCGAGCAGAAGTGATTTAGAAAATACTGTTGTTATGAGGCAAGTGGATTAGACACGGACTTGACAGGAATCTGCATACGTCAGTCAGTGAAACAGCAGTAAGCAGTACGCGTTACGTTTAATGGGATTACAGGAGGTCAGATGGGGAAAGAAGGCACTGAACCGGCAGGAAATTGTGCTTTTTGTACGAAAAATGGAGTTTAGGAACAGAACGTTTCGTAGAAAGGAGAATCACACCAGCAGTTACGAGAGTAGAGCTTGTTGCGGACAGAATGTCAGACAGGCGTTTGTAAGCACTAAGAGGTTGCTGGTGGCCGCGCGGTCTAAGGCGTGGGTCTTCGGCCGCTCGCTTACTGGGATTGTGGGTTCGAATCCCACCGGGGGCATGGATGTCTGTCTGTTGTGAGTGTTGTGTGTTGTCAGGTAGAGGTCTGTGCGTCGGGCTGGTCACTCGTACAGAGGAGTCCTACCGAGTGTGGTGTGTCTGAGTGTGATAGTGAAGCCTCGATACTGAGGAGGCCCTGGCCCACTGGGGGCTGTCGAGCCATAGGAAAAAAGAAAGAGGTTGCTGGTGAGGTGCTGTTGTTCTGAATGCGCATGCCCCAGCTGCGGATAAAGGTAATTACCAGAAGGTATTACCGCAGGTTTTCGATAAATTCCCCCAAGCATAAAATTCAAATTCTGTTCGGAGATTTTTAATGCAAAAATTTGGAAGACAAGATACTTTCAAACTGACAATTTAGAACGAAACTTTTCATTGAACGAGTAATGTCAATTATGTTTCAGCATAAACTATGCCACATCCAAAAATCTAATTGCCAACAGCACAATATTACCTCATTGAACAAAAAATCTAATTGCCAACAGCACAATATTACCTCATTGAACCAAAAATCTAATTGCCAACAGCACAATATTACCTCATTGAACAAAAAATCTAATTGCCAACAGCACAATATTACCTCATTGAACCAAAAATCTAATTGCCAACAGCACAATATTACCTCATTGAACCAAAAATCTAATTGCCAACAGCACAATATTACCTCATTGAACCAAAAATCTAATTGCCAACAGCACAATATTACCTCATTGAACCAAAAATGTAATTGCCAACAGCACAATATTACCTCATTGAACCAAAAATGTAATTGCCAACAGCACAATATTACCTCATTGAACCAAAAATGTAATTGCCAACAGCACAATATTACCTCATTGAACCAAAAATCTAATTGCCAACAGCACAATATTACCTCATTGAACAAAAATCTAATTGCCAACAGCACAATATTACCTCATTGAACAAAAATCTAATTGCCAACAGCACAATATTACCTCATTGAACCAAAAATCTAATTGCCAACAGCACAATATTACCTCATTGAACCAAAAATCTAATTGCCAACAGCACAATATTACCTCATTGAACAAAAAATCTAATTGCCAAAAGCACAATATTACCTCATTGAACAAAAAATCTAATTGCCAACAGCACAATATTACCTCATTGAACAAAAATCTAATTGCCAACAGCACAATATTACCTCATTGAACCAAAAATCTAATTGCCAACAGCACAATATTACCTCATTGAACAAAAAATCTAATTGCCAACAGCACAATATTACCTCATTGAACCAAAAATCTAATTGCCAACAGCACAATATTACCTCATTGAACCAAAAATCTAATTGCCAACAGCACAATATTACCTCATTGAACCAAAAATCTAATTGCCAACAGCACAATATTACCTCATTGAACAAAAAATCTAATTGCCAACAGCACAATATTACCTCATTGAACCAAAAATCTAATTGCCAACAGCACAATATTACCTCATTGAACAAAAAATCTAATTGCCAACAGCACAATATTACCTCATTGAACCAAAAATCTAATTGCCAACAGCACAATATTACCTCATTGAACAAAAAATCTAATTGCCAACAGCACAATATTACCTCATTGAACAAAAATCTAATTGCCAACAGCACAATATTACCTCATTGAACAAAAAATCTAATTACCAACAGCACAATATTACCTCATTGAACCAAAAATCTAATTGCCAACAGCACAATATTACCTCATTGAACCAAAAATGTAATTGCCAACAGCACAATATTACCTCATTGAACAAAAAATCTAATTGCCAACAGCACAATATTACCTCATTGAACAAAAAATCTAATTGCCAACAGCACAATATTACCTCATTGAACAAAAAATCTAATTACCAACAGCACAATATTACCTCATTGAACCAAAAATCTAATTGTCAGCAGCACAATATTACCTCATTGAACCAAAAATCTAATTGCCAACAGCACAATATTACCTCATTGAACCAAAAATCTAATTGCCAACAGCACAATATTACCTCATTGAACCAAAAATCTAATTGCCAACAGCACAATATTACCTCATTGAACAAAAAATCTAATTACCAACAGCACAATATTACCTCATTGAACCAAAAATCTAATTGTCAGCAGCACAATATTACCTCATTGAACCAAAAATCTAATTGCCAACAGCACAATATTACCTCATTGAACAAAAAATCTAATTGCCAACAGCACAATATTACCTCATTGAACCAAAAATCTAATTGCCAACAGCACAATATTACCTCATTGAACAAAAATCTAATTGCCAACAGCACAATATTACCTCATTGAACCAAAAATCTAATTGCCCACAGCACAATATTACCTCATTGAACCAAAAATCTAATTGCAACAGCACAATATTACCTCATTGAACAAAAAATCTAATTGCCAACAGCACAATATTACCTCATTGAACAAAAAATCTAATTGCCAACAGCACAATATTACCTCATTGAACAAAAAATCTAATTGCCAACAGCACAATATTACCTCATTGAACCAAAAATCTAATTGCCAACAGCACAATATTACCTCATTGAACAAAAAATCTAATTGTCAGCAGCACAATATTACCTCATTGAACCAAAAATCTAATTGCCAACAGCACAATATTACCTCATTGAACAAAAAATCTAATTGCCAACAGCACAATATTACCTCATTGAACAAAAAATCTAATTGCCAACAGCACAATATTACCTCATTGAACCAAAAATCTAATTGCCAACAGCACAATATTACCTCACTGAAACATTCATTAAACACACTTGAATTTCCTGGACATATTTTCGAAAAATCCTCAGATATTAAATTTCATGAAAATCCGTCCAGTGTTGTTCCATGCTGGACAGACACGGACAGACAGACATGACGAAGTTAACGGTCGCTTTCCGCATTTCATGAGATAATGTGGAAAAAATATGGTACAGCCAGACAGGCCACCGATGACAATATAACACGGCGCATGCGCTTTGCATGCTGGATAACTAAGGCTACAATCAAACACGGTAAAATGGTTACGCGAACGCGTCTCATTGTTACATTACACGTACGTTGACTGTCTTGTTTAATGTTCCTGAAATTAGATGGCGCTCTGCGTTAAGAAGGTACACGGGCCACATTTTGCTCATGGCTGCTCTCATTGTTTTCCTGATGACGGCCAAGCCCAGTCGAAACATGTAGCAGGAATATTAAACTTAAGTCATTTCCTCCATAGCATGTTGTGTACTATGCAGGGATTTACGGAAGATCTATCAGCTTTAATTTCCTTTCATGAGATGGGTTTTAAAATCTTTTAACATGCCGGAAGCCTAATACTTTTTGGTCGCAATTCAGCATCCAGACGTCTCAAGTACGACGTCTGCATTCAACTGTTTTAAGAACATCCAGCTACCGCTGAGATAACACCAAGTATTACAGGCACGACTGGAACACAGGAACAGAGATGGAACCCTGAATTTAATTTTAACTTCGTAAAACTTGTCTTCTTATATACAGCACACACGTCGATCCGACAGTCCCCAGTGGTACAAACAGCATAAAATGAAATTCCTCCAAATATCAGACAAGACCACCACACAAATAAACCGCAAAATGCAATCCCTGCAACGTTCAAGTGAGAAAAAAAAAACGGGGAATGTTTCGTGGCTGGTGAGTCGAAACTACAGACATGTGTTGGTGCTGTGTTAGTATGGACACAGCTGACATCGCACTGCCCACAGTCAGGCTCCAGCCCTCTTCTCACATTGTTAAACATTCAGCACGCTGAAGAATGTCTCAAACAAAAGCTGTAAATCGGACAACGCGACAGTCCGGACGATCCTGGCTTCGATTCCAGGCTGGGCAAAAAAGGTTTTTTCCTTTTGGGCCCACAAAGCCTCTTATGCAGTGGTCACTGTTGTGATTTCTTCGGAGGTAAAGCCGGCGGTGCATGAAGCTAACCACTCACTTCCATGCAATGCTAAGGTTAAGAATGAGTGGAGCTATACCTCTACTCTCCCTATACGCCGTCATGACATGTACAGGGAAAACTTTAATTTAGATCGTCTGGGATGTTACGTTGCTTACATTGGTAGTTATTTACCGACGTTTCCGGACAAACTATCGGTCCCATATTTAAGGGTCAAGCAGCACAAGACGTTTCGGGACAAGCTATCAGTCCCATCTTCAAGGATCAAGCATTCCATTCTTATGGACTGTTTGACCCTTGAAGATGGAACTATAAGTTGTCCCGAAACGTCGGCAACTACTAATCAACGCTGCGTGACACGCGAGAACAGCGAAGATCTCATTTACACAGCGGAGGAAGCCTGAAACCACGCAACTTCGAGTTACCTTTGCCAATGCTCGCACCATGACCACAACCGACCCTCAGTAGGTCCCACCGACACACAGCAATAACTGAGCGTGCTGTTCTACACGTCACCGCTGACAGTTGTCGCTACTACCAAATTACAACTAACTGTCTACCAGAACAAACGGCCTCACAGACCAGAAGACCCTAACGACTGCTTCCTTCCAAATGTTTTACCCACTTATCATCCTGTGGGCCGCGATGGCTCAGTCGGTATAGCGACTCGCTACGGACTGGACGGTCCGGGGATAGAATCCCGGTGGGGGCGAGGATTTCAGCACCAGTCCAGACCGGCCCTGGGGCCCATCCAGTCTCCTGTACAATGGGTACAGGGTCATTCCCGGGGATAAAGCGGCCTGGGCGTGGCGTTGACTACCCACCCTCATCTAACGCCGAAGTTAAAGAAAGTGTACAGCTATACCTCTACTCCCCCTCTGGGCCTTCATGGTCTGTTCTAGGGTGACCTTTACCTTCAACTCTTACCCTTGACCCACTTGACACAGACAGTACAGCATGGTCTGTCTAGGTGACTTTACCTTCAACTCTTACCTTATGACCCACTTGACACAGACAGTACAGCATGGTCTGTTCTAGGGTGACCTTTACCTTCAACTCTTACCTTATGACCCACTTGACACAGACCCCGCCAATAAGGTCAATGTTTCGCCATAAAATGTCGCTTGCAAAACTCAAAAGAAAAAACAGTGGGTCACAGGATGGGGCCACTGGGGCACACAGAGATTCCTATTCTGTCGACACCGGGGGTTCTTTGCCCGGGGTGTACAGATGCCGAAGAACGCAGTTAACCACTCATCTCCCTCTAACGAAGAAGTAAGGCATGTGTGTGTGGAGCAATACCTCCACTCCCACAAGTCATAATGACGTGATATTGGTTATGTGGCGTCGAATAAAAGGAAGATGGCGTAGAACAGCAGAGAAGAAGGCGAACGTTGCAGAGTTTGTGGTAGTTATTATTATTTATTTATTGAAGGGCCCCGCAGCAGATGCTACGGACGCACCGCAGCCTTGAAGGCTTATTGTGCAACCCTGTGATAAAGATGATAATTTTTTTTTTCGTTTTTCCGTGTAATGGAGCACCGATGGAATGAAATTGACAGGGGTAAACCGAAGTACTCGGAGAAAAACCTGTCCCAGTGCCACTTTGTCCACCACAAATCCCACATGGACCGACCCGGGATCGAACCGGGGCCCCGCGTTGAGAGGCCAGTGACTAGCCGCCTGAGCCATAGCACGGCCTGGTGGCAGTTACAAACAGGATCAGAAAATGACAACTACAAACGTTAGTGGAATGTAGCGTCAGTCAGTACTGCAGTATTCACGCTCGCTGAAGAAGTTCATAGCCATGCCTCTAGACAGCAGCACCACTCAGTGTGTCTATATTCTTACTCTGTCCAGTTGTGTCCCAATACAACGGTAACTCTCTCCCAAAGCCATTCACAATCACTGCTTGCACATACAGCGATAAGAAAGTGACCGTCAGGGCCTGCAATGTATAAGAGTGGATCACAGTGAAAGTCTCG
This sequence comes from Reticulitermes speratus, assembly GCA_021186555.1. NCBI lineage: Eukaryota > Metazoa > Arthropoda > Insecta > Blattodea > Rhinotermitidae > Reticulitermes > Reticulitermes speratus. The sequence continues at coordinate 26,646,745 of JAJKFL010000427.1, forward strand.
AAGTTCGTGAATCTCTATGTTCGGTATTTCAACCGTTCGTGATCACTCATTTTAAAACCACAGCTTCGACATTGCGTGACTGGTTCCGAAGTATAGGGATGAGACCACGTGGCTGAGAGGTCGGCTTCACCCACTCTCCTGCTATTGCGCAGATCACTCTCAGCTCAGTCAAGCCCCGTCTTTCATTAAGTGAGTTTGACTGCTTTTGTGCTTTGTGTAATGACACTCTCCTTCAGCCACGTCACGTAATTTAAGCCTCCACAATTGTTTGTATCTCACAGACAATAAGCCTCATAACTTTCATACTTTTTGAGGTTATGTTATATTTGTATTAGTAATATTTCATAAGTTCTTGGAACCAAATAGGTGTTTTCAGGTGCGCACCCAGAACTTTTCATTGGGGGGGGGGGGGGCTGATCCTGAGGCTTTATATAATTTATGTTTAATTTTAAAAATTATATTATAAAAATCACGTGTAATTATAACTGTAACATAACACTGTCTGCAGCTGCATTTATATACATACAAATATAACTACATGTTCCGTGACTCAATCACAGTGTCCTATCTTAATTTTTTTGTTTTATCAATTTATTTCAAAATTCTAATGTACAGTCGTCAGCTGATTCAGTGGGTGATTCGGCTGAAGGGTAAATCACGTAAAACTTTTGTATCTACAAATCTGTGATTTTTAAATTTCGGTTTTGGGGGCTCTGGCGGGCTGCATCACGGCAGCCCCCTTTGGGTGCGCCCCTGGGTGTTTTATATCGCAATTGATTCCGATGTTCGTGAGTGTTTTATCGGCCTCAACTAATCACGAACATCGATACGCTGCAGTACAGTGTAGCCAACTGTGACGCTGTCTCAACTAATCACGAACATCGATACGCTGCAGTACAGTGCAGCCAACTGTGACGCTGTCTCAACTAATCACGAACATCGATACGCTGCAGTACAGTGTAGCCAACTGTGACGCTGTCTCAACTAATCACGAACATCGATACGCTGCAGTACAGTGTAGCCAACTGTGACGCTGTCTCAACTAATCACGAAAATCGATACGCTGCAGTACAGTGTAGCCAACTGTGACGCTGTCTCAACTAATCACGAAAATCGATACGTTGCAGTACAGTGCAGCCAACTGTGACGCTGTCTCAACTAATCACGAACATCGATACGCTGCAGTACAGTGTAGCCAACTGTGACGCTGTCTCAACTAATCACGAACATCGATACGCTGCAGTACAGTGTAGCCAACTGTGACGCTGTCTCAACTAATCACGAACATCGATACGCTGCAGTACAGTGTAGCCAACTGTGACGCTGTCTCAACTAATCACGAACATCGATACGTTGCAGTACAGTGTAGCCAACTGTGACGCTGTCTCAACTAATCACGAACATCGATACGCTGCAGTACAGTGTAGCCAACTGTGACGCTGTCTCAACTAATCACGAACATCGATACGCTGCAGTACAGTGTAGCCAACTGTGACGCTGTCTCAACTAATCACGAACATCGATACGCTGCAGTACAGTGTAGCCAACTGTGACGCTGTCTCAACTAATCACGAACATCGATACGCTGCAGTACAGTGTAGCCAACTGTGACGCTGTCTCAACTAATCACGAACATCGATACGCTGCAGTACAGTGTAGCCAACTGTGACGCTGTCTCAACTAATCACGAACATCGATACGCTGCAGTACAGTGTAGCCAACTGTGACGCTGTCTCAACTAATCACGAACATCGATACGTTGCAGTACAGTGTAGCCAACTGTGACGCTGGACAGATTGAGGAAAAACAGCAAGTGTCAGAATATCGAACCTAAGGGTCCAGATTAGAACCTGAGGCCCCTGGAACTCGAACAAGAGCTGAAGTGAGCTGCGTTCATAGCGGTTGACCTTTAAATTAACAAAAGTGTTGATTAGTGTTACTGGCATATTGAATGTCAGAGGTCGGCTAATGTGAAATAACACCATTACAGTCGCCATATGCTGTGTGCTGCGTAGACTCTGCCACCTCGTAACTCCATAGTGTCCTGCAGCGTCCGTAAAATCTGGCCCGCTATTATTCTAACCTACCAACTAGGTAGGTGGGACGATTTTAAATCTAACTGGAAGACAAAATGATTTGGTTACGGATTGGACGATCCGAGGTTCGTAACCCCAAAGGGGAAAGAGATTTATCTCTTCACCAGAACGTTCAGAGTAGCTCTGGGGCTCACCCAGCTGCCTAATCAATGGGTACCGGTGGCTTTTCCCCAGATGATAAAGCGGCCGGGGCGTGATACTGACCACTCACCTCCCCACAGCGCCGAGTTTAAAATTGAGTAGAGCAATGCTTCACCTCCCTTTACATGTCTTTATGGTGTAAACAAGGACAATATAACCTTCACCTTTTGCTGTGAAACAAATACAATATCACACAAACGCGAAAGTCACTTCATTTTGCTAATCTTTCAAAGAAAGTGGCAAAAACTTAGTGTATTTCCTGTTTAAACGTGTTTTGCAAAAAAGCGCTGTAAGAATGCTCGCATTACTGTAACTTTGCCATGTCTGTCCGTGTGTTTGGATGTAACCTTGAACGGTTGTTCACGAAATTTCATACTTGGGGTTAACTGAACCTTAGCAACGACTTTACATTTTTGGTTAACAGCACTACCACGCATATGAAAACCTACACGCAATTCTACGTGCATCTCTAGCATTTGTTAACAGAAACCACTGGTACGGCCACGTCAAGGCGCTCAGCCAAGACGGGACATTCGTCAGCGTAAGCACACTCCCCGTTATAACAGCAGCAATCCGTTCAGTATGCAGGTAAGACGAAACGGACCGAGGAGTGTCGAGATGCACGAAGCGAACGTCTCCGCCCTTAGCCAGCTTTTTGATTGGTTGTGTTTGGCCTAAAGTACCTTGTTCGCTATTTAACGGCGTGACAAGTGTTTCGAAAAGATGCTGTAGGCTACAAAAACACACAGTGTTGCCGGTCAGTCCAGTTGGACACTGCAGCCTACGCGTTTGCAAGATAAATTAATGAAAGTGAGCTGAAGGGCCAAAACTGGTACATTTCCTAAATTGAAATCTGCGCTCTTCTGGGATATTACGCAGCAACGAGTGGCAATCCTTTACCGACGTTTCGGGACAACGTATCGGTCCCATCTTCAAGGGTCAAGAAGTCTTCTTGGACCTGTGTAATCCATTACCGACGTTTCGGGACAACGTATCGGTCCCATCGTCAAGGGCCAAGAAGTCTTCTTGGACTTGTGTAATCCTTTCCCGACGTTTCGGGACAACGTATCGGTCCCATCTTCAAGGGTCAAGAAGTCTTCTTGGACTTGTGTAATCCTTTCCCGACGTTTCGGGACAACGTATCGGTCCCATCTTCAAGGGTCAAGAAGTCTTCTTGGACTTGTGTAATCCTTTCCCGACGTTTCGGGACAACGTATCGGTCCCATCTTCAAGGGTCAAGAAGTCTTCTTGGACTTGTGTAATCCTTTACCGACGTTTCGGGACAACGTATCGGTCCCATCTTCAAGGGTCAAGAAGTCTTCTTGGACTTGTGTAATCCTTTCCCGACGTTTCGGGACAACGTATCGGTCCCATCGTCAAGGGCCAAGAAGTCTTCTTGGACTTGTGTAATCCTTTCCCGACGTTTCGGGACAACGTATCGGTCCCATCTTCAAGGGTCAAGAAGTCTTCTTGGACTTGTGTAATCCTTTACCGACGTTTCGGGACAACGTATTGGTCCCATCTTCAAGAGTCAAGAAGTCTTCTTGGACTTGTGTAATCCTCTACCGACGTTTTGGGACAACGTATCTGTCCCATCTTCAAGGGTCAAGAAGTCTTCTTGGACTTGTGTGATCCTTTACCGACGTTTCGTAACAACGTATCAGTCCCATCTTCCAGGGTCAAGAAGTCTTCTTGGACTTGTGTAATCCTTTACCGACGTTTCGGGACAATGTATCGGTCCCATCTTCAAGGATTAAGAAGTCCTTGACAATTGAAGATGGGACCGATACGTTGTCCCGAAACGTCCGTAAAGGATTACCACTTGAAAAATATGTGCAAGCAAACACAGGCAGTTATTTGAAATACACTGCTACCAACACAAAACTAACTGCGCACAAATACTGATGTCTTAATAAGTTAAGTAACTTTTATGACCTTAAAATTTATGTGAAATATTTTTCGATGGGGTGAAGATTCAAACAAAACAACGCTTAAACAGTTTCTGGCTGCACACAATGTGACTGGCGTCGTGACAGAAGATTCGTACGAGCGCCTTCAATAAACAAAGACAGGCTGAAGGACAAACACCACGGCGCAGAAGGCAGTGGGATAGCAGATATACTTCACACCGTACTTTATCACTCTCTTTGTTCTGTTCATCTCCGTTCCCATTTGTCTGTCTGTTTCTCTCCGCATTCCTACATTCCTTCTTCTTGTGTCAACAGCAATCCTCTCAAAGTCCCAGCGCTACTTCCCTACAACAGTTTCAATCACTCGTATCTGCAGCAGACCCACCTATCAGTGCCGATCCCTATGCATGCTCTCAAGAGAGTGCAAAGTGACAGACAAGTACATTTGTACTTGCATATATCCACCGTAGAACTAGTCTTTTGCTGCAAGACCAATGACAGGCTCAGACACTTTCTTCCTAGTATGTTATACATTCACATATCGCGAGACGCTTCGAATAAAAGCAGCTCTACATGTCCCAACGGCCTGCTTCCACCTTACGTAATGTTCTTTATGGCAGTTACTGAATGAGTGATTGAGTGGTGTCTATAGACCTTGGTTTGTGTGTGACGTCCATGTTTGCGATAGAGCTTGGTTTGTTTTGCTTCCACGGAGGAAGACAGCCCGAGTACGATATGACCACCAGGTGGCAGCATCTGATAGCTAGAATAAACGTTTGCTTAGCTGTCACAGCCAGTGACTGACAGATGGCATTAACGGTTGGTCTGTGAGTGAGGTCACACCTGTGTTAAGGTTGGGGGCGTGAATGTTATGTTGGGCCCATCATACGACGGTCAATTTGTGGTGTATGTGGGTATATACAGGGTATACATAACAGAATGGTGCGGTTTCAATAGAAATGTCTATTGAAACCGCACCATTCTTTTGTGTATACCCTGTATACACAGCAATTATCAGTTTAGAAAGATCTGAATATCTTGTAACAACAGTCCTTCACTTGGAGGAAGATTAAGAAGAAATATACGGGTTAGGATGTTTGTGTCATGCCGTGCAGTGATGTTGGTTTTATACACCCACGATGACGTTTCGTGAGAGCACAAAGTTCAGTTACAAACACGGAGGATGTGAGGCAACTGCGCGTTGAGGTGAACTGAATACTATCCATCCAGTGCATTGAGACTGCAATTGATAGCAAATTCACGCAAACTAGTTTACAAATTTTCTTACGTAAAGATAATTTGTAACACATTTTACATATTGTAAGTACAGTCGAACTCGGTTATAACGTCATGAAAGGGACTGAATATTTTGTGTCGTTATAAACGAGTGTTGTTATAACCGAGGAGTATAATGTTATGGTTAACAGTGAGGAATTAATTTGTACCACAGAATATCTGACGTTATATACGAGGTGTCGCATAAACCGATGTCGTTATAAGCGGGTTCGACTTATATTTGTTGTGTTTTATAGTGTTCATACCGTGCACTGTATACTGTTCACACCGTGCACTGTCGATAATCAAATCACACAACACTCAGCCCAACAAAACGCATTCTGTTGTTTACAGATATTCTATATTACAATATCTTGTTCATCAATGCTACATGTTTCGATCCCTCATGGGATCATCGTCAGGGATTCATATCAAAGTAATATTTAACAAAACTGAACTAGCAATGTATATACACATTAAAAAGATATAAAAGCCAATCAGTTAAGATGCAGGCGATTTGTTGTGTAATAGATACCTGGTGTACTGTGTTGTGGAGACTGCCTAACGTATGTGTGGAAGATAAGACAGTATTTGTTGTGTAATAGATACCTGGTGTACTGTGTTGTGGAGACTGCCTACGTATGTGTGGAAGATAAGACAGTATTTGCTGTGTAATAGATACCTGGTGTACTGTGTTGTGGAGACTGCCTACGTATGTGTGGAGGATAAGACAGTATTTCTGTGTAATAGGATACTGGTGTACTGTGTTGTGGAGACTGCCTACGTATGTGTGGAAGGATAAGACAGTATTTGCTTGTGATAATGATACCTGGTGTACTGTGTTGTGGAGATGCCTACGTATGTGTGGAAGATAAGGACAGTATTTGTTGTGTAATAGATACCTGGTGTACTGTGTTGTGGAGACTGCTAGTATGTTGGAAGGATAAGACAGTATTTGTTGTGTAATAGATACCTGGTGTACTGTGTTGTGGAGACTGCTACGTATGTGTGGAAGGATAAGACAGTATTTGTTGTGTAATATGATACCTGGTGTACTGTGTTGTGGAGACTGCCTACAGTATGTTGGAAGATAAGACAGTATTTGTTGTGTAATAGGATACCTGGTGTACTGTGTTGTGGAGACTGCCTACGTATGTGTGGAAGATAAGACAGTATTTGCTGTGTAATAGATACCTGGTGTACTGTGTTGTGGAGACTGCTACGTATGTGTGGAAGATAAGACAGTATTTGTTGTGTAATGGATACCTGGTGTACTGTGTTGTGGAGACTGCCTACGTATGTGTGGAAGGATAAGACAGTATTTGTGTGTAATGGATACTGGTGTACTGTGTTGTGGAGACTGCCTACGTATGTGTGGAAGGATAAGACAGTATTTGCTGTGTAATAGATACTGGTGTACTGTGTTGTGGAGACTGCCTACGTATGTGTGGAAGGATAAGACAGTATTTGCTGTGTAATAGATACCTGGTGTACTGTGTTGTGGAGACTGCCTACGTATGTGTGGAAGATAAGACAGTATTTGCTGTGTAATAGATACCTGGTGTACTGTGTTGTGGAGACTGCCTACGTATGTGTGGAAGGATAAGACAGTATTGCTGTGTAATAGATACCTGGTGTACTGTGTTGTGGGACTGCCTACGTATGTGTGGAAGATAAGACAGTATTTGCTGTGTAATAGATACCTGGTGTACTGTGTTGTGGAGACTGCCTACGTATGTGTGGAAGGATAAGACAGTATTTGTTGTGTAATAGATACCGGTGTACTGTGTTGTGGAGACTGCCTACGTATGTGTGGAAGGATAAGACAGTATTTGCGTGTAATAGATACTGGTGTACGTGTTGTGGAGACTGCCTACGTATGTTGGAAGGATAAGACAGTATTTGCTGTGTAATAGATACCTGGTGTACTGTGTTGTGGAGACTGCCTACGTATGTGTGGAAGGATAAGACAGTATTTGCTGTGTAATAGATACCTGGTGTACTGTGTTGTGGAGACTGCCTACGTATGTGTGGAAGGATAAGACAGTATTTGCTGTGTAATAGATACCTGGTGTACTGTGTTGTGGAGACTGCCTACGTATGTGTGGACAGATTGTTGTAGACGTACTGTTTTGGGAGCCTAGAGTGAGAAGACAGTTGGGAATAGATACCTGGTGACTGTGTTGAGACTGCCTAAGTGTGGAAACAGTATTTTGTAATGATACCGGTGCGTGTGTGAGATGCCAGTATTGGAGAAGAAATTTGGTATGTAGTACTGTTGAGAGCTACGATGTGGAGAACTATGGTTAGAACGTGTACTGTGGACTGCTTAGTGAGAAACAGTATGCTTAAGATATGTGTCGTTGGGAAGCCTACTATTGGAAGAAGACGTTTGGGTAGTACCGGTGATGGTTTGGAGACGCTTGTTGGAAGAAGACGATTGTGTGTAAGATACTGGTTACTGTGTGTGGAGACTGCACGATGGAGATAGACAGTATTGATAGATATGTCGGTGTGACGCAAGTGAGAGCAATTTGTGTGATAGACTGTAGTGTTGTGAACTGCACTTGTGGAGATAGACGTATTTGTGTAGAACTGTACTGTGTGGGACTGCAGAGTGGAGATAGAATATTTGTAAAGACGGTTCTGTTGGAGACTGCGTATGTTGAAGAAAGACATTGTGGTAAATACTGGGTACTGGTTGGAGACGCAGTATGGAAGGAAAGCGTATGCTGAAGATACCGTATGTTGTGGACTGCCACGTAGTGAAGAAGACATGCGTGAAGATCTGTAGTTTGGATGCTAGTATGGGAAGAAGCGATGTGTAAATACTGACTTGTTGGGAACTGCTATGTGTGGGGATAAGACGTTTGTGTAAGATACTGTGTTTGTGTGGATGCTACGTATGTGTGAGATAGACGATTGCTGTGTAAGATACTGTGTGTTGTGAGACTGCTACGAGTTGAGAAGCGTATTGCTGTGTAAAGATACCTGTTACTGTGTTGGAGACTGCCCGTAGTGAGTAGACGATTTGTGGTAATAATACGTGACTGTGTTGGGACTGCTGATGGGAAGATAAGACGATTTGTGTGTAATAGATACCTGTGTACTGTGTTGTGGAGATGCCTACGTATGTGTGGAAGGATAAGACGTATTTGCTGTGTAATAGATACCTGTGTACTGTGTTGTGGAGATGCCTACGTAGTGTGGAAGGATAAGACAGTATTTGCTGTGTAATAGATACCTGCTGTATGTGTTGTGGAGACTGCCTACGTATGTCTGGAAGGATAAGACAGTATTTGCTGTGTAATGGATACCTGGTGTACTGTGTTGTGGAGACTGCCTACGTATGTGTGGAAGGATAAGACATATTTGTTGTGTAATAGATACCTGGTGTACTGTGTTGTGGAGACTGCCTAGTAGTGTGGAAGGATAAGACAGTATTGTTGTGTAATAGATACCTGGTGTACTGTGTTGTGGAGACTGCCTACGTATGTTGGAAGGATAAGACAGTATTTGTTGTGTAATAGATACCTGGTGTACTGTGTTGTGGAGACTGCCTACGTAGTGTGGAAGGATAAGACAGTATTTGTTGTGTAATAGATACCTGGTGTACTGTGTTGTGGAGACTGCCTACGTATGTGTGGAAGGATAAGACAGTATTGTTGTGAATAGATACCTGGTGTACTGTGTGTGGAGACTGCCTACGTATGTGTGGAAGATAAGACAGTATTTGTTGTGTAATGATACCAGGTGTACTGTGTTGTGGAGACTGCCTACGTATGTGTGGAAGGATAAGACAGTAATTGCTGGTAAAGGATACCAGGTGTACTGTGTTGTGGAGACTGCCTACGTATGTGTGGAAGGATAAGACAGTATTTGTTGTGTAATGGATACCAGGTGTACTGTGTTGTGGAGACTGCCTACGTATGTGTGGAAGGATAAGACAGTATTTGCTGTGTAATAGATACCTGGTGTACTGTGTTGTGGAGACTGCCTACGTATGTGTGGAAGGATAAGACAGTATTTGTGTGTAATAGATACCGGTGTACTGTGTTGTGGAGACTGCCTACGTATGTGTGGAAGGATAAGACAGTATTTGCTGTGTAATGGATACCGGTGTACTGTGTTGTGGAGACTGCCTACGTATGTGTGGAAGGATAAGACAGTATTTGTTGTGTAATGGATACCGGTGTACTGTGTTGTGGAGACTGCCTACGTATGTGGGAAGGATAAGACAGTATTTGTGTGTAATAGATACCTGGTGTACTGTTTGTGGAGACTGCCTACGTATGTGTGGAAGGATAAGACAGTATTGCTGTGTAATAGATACCTGGTGTACTGTGTTGTGGAGACTGCCTACGTATGTGTGGAAGGATAAGACAGTATTTGCTGTGTAATAGATACCTGGTGTACTGTGTTGTGGAGACTGCCTACGTATGTGTGGAAGGATAAGACAGTATTTGCTGTGTAATAGATACCTGGTGTACTGTGTGTGGAGACTGCCTACGTATGTGTGGAAGATAAGACGTATTTGTTGTGTAATGATACCGGTGTACTGTGTTGTGAGACTGCCTACGTATGTGTGGAGGATAAGACGTATTTGCTGTGTAATAGATACCTGTGTACTGTGTTGTGGAGACTGCCTACGTATGTGTGAAGGATAAGACAGTATTTGTGTGAATAGATACCTGGTGTACTGTGTTGTGGAGACTGCCTACGTATGTTGGAAGATAAGACAGTATTTGCTGTGTAATGATACCTGGTGTACTGTGTTGTGGAGACTGCCTACGTATGTGTGGAAGGATAAGACAGTATTTGTTGTGTAATAGATACCTGGTGTACTGTGTTGTGGAGACTGCCTACGTATGTGTGGAAGGATAAGACAGTATTTGTTGTGTAATAGATACCTGGTGTACTGTGTTGTGGAGACTGCCTACGTATGTGTGGAAGGATAAGACAGTATTTGTTGTGTAATAGATACCTGGTGTACTGTGTTGTGAGACTGCCTACGTATGTGTGGAAGGATAAGACAGTATTTGTTGTGTAATGATATCAGGTGTACTGTGTTGTGGAGACTGCCTACGTATGTGTGGAAGGATAAGACAGTATTTGTTGTGTAATAGATACCTGGTGTACTGTGTTGTGGAGACGCCTACGTATGTTGGAAGATAAGACAGTATTGTGTGTAATGGATACCAGGTGTACTGTGTTGTGGAGACTGCCTACGTATGTGTGGAAGGATAAGACAGTATTTGTTGTGTAATAGATACCTGGTGTACTGTGTTGTGGAGATTGCCTACGTATGTGTGGAAGGATAAGACAGTATTTGTTGTGTAATGATACCGGTGTACTGTGTTGTGGAGACTGCCTACGTAGTGTGGAAGATAAGACAGTATTTGTTGTGTAATAGATACCGGTGTACTGTGTTGTGGAGACTGCCTACGTATGTGTGGAAGGATAAGACAGTATTGCTGTGTAATAGATACCTGGTGTACTGTGTTGTGGAGACTGCCTACGTATGTGTGGAAGGATAAGACAGTATTTGCTGTGTAATAGATACCTGGTGTACTGTGTTGTGGAGACTGCCTACGTATGTGTGGAAGGATAAGACAGTATTTGCTGTGTATAGATACCTGGTGTACTGTGTTGTGGAGACTGCCTACGTATGTGTGGAAGGATAAGACAGTAATGCTGTGTAATAGATACCTGGTGTACTGTGTTGGAGATGCCTACGTATGTGTGGAAGATAAGACGTATTTGCTGTGTAATAGATACCTGGTGTCTGTGTTGTGGAGACTGCCTACGTATGTGTGGAAGATAAGACAGTATTTGTGTGTAATGGATATCGGTGTACTGTGTTGTGAGACTGCCTACGTATGTGTGAGATAAGACAGTATTTGCTGTGTAATAGATACCTGTGTACTGTTTGTGGAGACGCCTACTATGTGTGAAGTAAGCAGTATTGCTGTGTAATAGTACGTGTACTGGTTGTGGAGACTGCCTACGTATGTGTGAAGGATAAGACAGTATTGCTGTGTATAGATACCTGGTGTACTGTGTTTGTGGAGACTGCTACGTATGTGTGGAAGGATAAGACAGTATGTGCTGTGTAGTAGATACCTGGTGTACTGTGTTGTGGATACGCTACGTAGTGTGGAAGGATAAGACAGTATTTGCTGTGTAATAGATACCTGGTGTACTGTGTTGTGGAGACTGCCTACGTATGTGTGGAAGATAAGACAGTATTTGTTGTGTATGGTACTGGTGTACTGTGTTGGTGGAGACTGCCTACGTATGTGTGGAAGGATAAGACAGTATTTGTTGTGTAATAGATACCTGGTGTACTGTGTTGTGGAGACTGCCTACGTATGTGTGGAAGGATAAGACAGTATTTGTTGTGTAATAGATACCGGGTTTGTACTGTGTTGTGGAGACTGCCTACGTATGTGTGGAAGGATAAGACAGTATTTTGTTGTGTAATAGATACCTGGTGTACTGTGTTGTGGAGACTGCCTACGTATGTGTGGAAGGATAAGACAGTATTTGTTGTGTAATAGATACCTGGTGTACTGTGTTGTGGAGACTGCCTACGTATGTGTGGAAGGATAAGACAGTATTTGTTGTGTAATAGATACCTGGTGTACTGTGTTGTGGAGACTGCCTACGTATGTGTGGAAGGATAAGACAGTATTTGTTGTGTAATAGATACCTGGTGTACTGTGTTGTGGAGACATGCCTGACAGTATTTGCTGTGTAATGGATACCGGTGTACTGTGTTGTGGAGACTGCCTACGTATGTGTGGAAGGATAAGACAGTATTTGTGTGTAATAGATACCTGGTGTACTGTGTTGTGGAGACTGCCTACGTATGTGTGGAAGGATAAGACAGTATTGTTGTGTAATGGATACCGGTGTACTGTGTTGTGGAGACTGCCTACGTATGTGTGGAAGGATAAGACAGTATTTGTTGTGTAATGATACCAGGTGTACTGTGTTGTGGAGACTGCCTACGTATGTGTGGAAGGATAAGACAGTATTTGTTGTGTAATGATACAGGTGTACTGTGTTGTGGAGACTGCCTACGTATGTGTGGAAGGATAAGACAGTATTTGTTGTGTAATAGATACCTGGTGTACTGTGTTGTGGAGACAGCCTACGTATGTTGGAAGATAAGACAGTATTGTGTGTAATGATACCGGTGTACTGTGTTGTGGAGACTGCCTACGTATGTGTGGAAGGATAAGACAGTATTTGTGTGTAATAGATACCTGGTGTACTGTGTTGTGGAGATGCCTACGTATGTGTGGAAGGATAAGACAGTATTTGTGTGTAATAGATACCTGGTGTACTGTGTTGTGGAGACTGCCTACGTATGTGTGGAAGATAAGACAGTATTTGTTGTGTAATGGATATCAGGTGTACTGTGTTGTGGAGACTGCCTACGTATTGTGGAAGGATAAGACAGTATTTGCTGTGTAATAGATACCTGGTGTACTGTGTTGTGGAGACTGCCTACGTATGTGTGGAAGGATAAGACAGTATTTGCTGTGTAATAGATACCTGGTGTACTGTGTTGTGGAGACTGCCTACGTATGTTGGAAGGATAAGACAGTATTTGCTGTGTAGGATACCTGGTGTACTGTGTTGTGGAGACTGCCTACGTATGTGTGGAAGGATAAGACAGTATTTGCTGTGTAATAGATACCTGGTGTACTGTGTTGTGGAGACTGCCTACTATGTGTGGAAGATAAGACAGTATTTGTTGTGTAATGATACGGTGTACTGTGTTGTGGAGACTGCCTACGTATGTGTGGAAGGATAAGACAGTATTTGTGTGTAATAGATACCTGGTGTACTGTTTGTGGAGACTGCCTACGTATGTGTGGAAGGATAAGACAGTATTTGTGTGTAATAGATACCTGGTGTACTGTGTTGTGGAGACTGCCTACGTATGTGTGGAAGGATAAGACAGTATTTGCTGTGTAATAGATACCTGGTGTACTGTGTTGTGGAGACTGCCTACGTATGTCTGGAAGGATAAGACAGTATTTGCTGTGTAATAGATACCTGGTGTACTGTGTTGTGGAGACAGCCTACGTATGTGTGGAAGGATAAGACAGTATCTGCTGTGTAATAGATACCTGGTGTACTGTGTTGTGGAGACTGCCTACGTATGTCTGGAAGGATAAGACAGTATTTGCTGTGTAATAGATACCTGGTGTACTGTGTTGTGGAGACTGCCTACGTATGTCTGGAAGGATAAGACAGTATTTGCTGTGTAATAGATACCTGGTGTACTGTGTTGTGGAGACTGCCTACGTATGTTGGAAGGATAAGACAGTATTTGCTGTGTAATAGATACCTGGTGTACTGTGTTGTGGAGACTGCCTACGTATGTGTGGAAGGATAAGACAGTATTTGCTGTGTAATAGATACCTGGTGTACTGTGTTGTGGAGACTGCCTACGTATGTGTGGAAGGATAAGACAGTATTTGCTGTGTAATAGATACCTGGTGTACTGTGTTGTGGAGACTGCCTACGTATGTGTGGAAGGATAAGACAGTATTTGTTGTGTAATAGATACCTGGTGTACTGTGTTGTGGAGACTGCCTACGTATGTGTGGAAGGATAAGACAGTATTTGCTGTGTAATAGATACCTGGTGTACTGTGTTGTGGAGACTGCCTACGTATGTGTGGAAGGATAAGACAGTATTTGTTGTGTAATGGATATCAGGTGTACTGTGTTGTGGAGACTGCCTACGTATGTGTGGAAGGATAAGACAGTATTTGCTGTGTAATAGATACCTGGTGTACTGTGTTGTGGAGACTGCCTACGTATGTGTGGAAGGATAAGACAGTATTTGCTGTGTAATAGATACCTGGTGTACTGTGTTGTGGAGACTGCCTACGTATGTGTGGAAGGATAAGACAGTATTTGTTGTGTAATGGATATCAGGTGTACTGTGTTGTGGAGACTGCCTACGTATGTGTGGAAGGATAAGACAGTATTTGTTGTGTAATAGATACCTGGTGTACTGTGTTGTGGAGACTGCCTACGTATGTGTGGAAGGATAAGACAGTATTTGTTGTGTAATAGATACCTGGTGTACTGTGTTGTGGAGACTGCCTACGTATGTGTGGAAGGATAAGACAGTATTTGTTGTGTAATAGATACCAGGTGTACTGTGTTGTGGAGACTGCCTACGTATGTGTGGAAGTATAAGACAGTATTTGTTGTGTAATAGATACCTGGTGTACTGTGTTGTGGAGACTGCCTACGTATGTGTGGAAGGATAAGACAGTATTTGTTGTGTAATAGATACCTGGTGTACTGTGTTGTGGAGACTGCCTACGTATGTGTGGAAGGATAAGACAGTATTTGTTGTCTTAATATCCACTGCAATCTTAATGCACCGGATGGATAATTTCAAATCTGTAAATTGTCAACAGGCACGAATAATATATAATTACAAAACGTAAAGATAATTTGTAACATATTCCACATACTGTACGTAAATTTTTTGACTTAATATCAATTGTTCAGGATGTTTGGAGCTAGAGAGCAGGAGGTAAGAGAAGAATAAGGTTTTGTAGGATAAATTGAAGGTAAGAACCCACTTAACAGACCCAGAAGTGGATGGTAGGTTACTCAAATGGATCTTAAATGAAACAGGGTTTGGAGAAATATTTTGGATGAAATTAGCTTAAAAAAGTATCCAATGGCACGCTGCTCTTGTTAGCACGGTTATGAACCTTCTGAGAGACACATATACACGTACGTAATTTCTTGGCCCGCTGAGTAATTCCGAGATCCGCAAAGAACGTCTCTAGCTGGAGATCAGCTGTCATTATCTTCTGTTTCTAATTATCTCTACGTGTGTTTTCTACCGGTAATTCAAGCGCGAAGCAGTTGCTACAACGGCACCACAAAACCAATTGCTGTACTGACAGAGTAAAGCCAACCGCACATCCAAAAGAGGCGCCCAGGCTGTGTGTGTCGTAATTTGCACGGCTCTGTGCACCAATTAACGATATCCAATATGTGTAGAGCCGCAGGTATTTCGGACAACAGTCCGATGAGGTTAGAACAGCTCGCTGTAACGTTTTAGCTCGCACTGTACACAAAAAGCTCAAGCAGCACTACAACGGAAGGCAATAAACTTACTAGTTACGTCGCGGAGAGCAATAAAATTGGGGAAGAATGTTAATTTAAAATGTTAGTGGCTCTTTACAAGACCTTGCTTTGCACGCGGTTGAAACCGTGGGGCCAAATACACGGTAAATACAGAACATACCGCTAATAAGTCGTCCTCGGTAAACTAGTGGTTAGCGTGTTCGCCACTGGACCCAAGGTTCGCGGGTTCGATCCCGACCGAGGTCGATGGATTTTTAAGGGTGATAAAAATCCGTAGCACAACTTCCTTCGTCTCCTGATTGACTGCTAGATGGCTCTGGCAGTCATATCAGGATGAGTAGAACTTGTGCAGTCAGTGGGCTGGTCACTCACTACAGAATGCACACCTCCAGACCAAGAAACCTCTGAAATGAGGCCCTATGCTCCGCAAGGAGCGACAGGAAGTAACTAACTAAACTAACCGCTAATAACGTCGCCAAGCCCAAGGACATGCGAGCTGACTCAGCCAAGGCGAGTCCTCTTCATATCAGCGTCGGATACTTGAACAATCAGAAGTATCTGGAAAGTTTTGAAAAGTGGTGTTGGAAAAAGATGGAGATCAGTTGGACCGATCGTGTGAGAAATGAAGAAGTATTACACAGAGTCAAGGAGGAGAGGAAGAAAGGCTAACTGGATTGGTCACATCTTGCGTAGAAACTGCCTTCTGAAACATGTGATTGAAGGAAAGTTAGAAGGAAGGATAGAAACGACGGGAAGACGAGGGAGAAGACGTAAGCAGCTGTTGGATGACCTTAAGGAAAAGAGAAGATACTGTAAATTGAAAGAGGAAGTACTAGATCGCACACTGTGGAGAACTCGCTTTGGAAGAGGCTACGGACCTGTCGTAAGACAGACTACAGAATGAAGAGGCTACGGACCTGTCGTAAGACAGACTACAGAATGAAGAGGCTACGGACCTGTCGTAAGACAGACTACAGAATGAAGAGGCTACGGACCTGTCGTAAGACAGACTACAGAATGAAGAGGCTACGAACCTGTCGTAAGACAGACTGCAGAATGAAGAGGCTATGGACCTGTCGTAAGACAGACTGCAGAATGAAGAGGCTACGGACCTGTCGTAAGACAGACTACAGAATGAAGAGGCTACGGACCTGTCGTAAGACAGACTGAAGAATGAATGATTTAACGCCGTGGAGGTGGGAGGTGCGGTTGGAGGGGGAGAAGTCGCCGTAAGTTTTGTAAAAACTCCTCGTGTCTGTAGTGCCGTGCAAAAGCACAATACAGAGAGCTGAACAGACATAAAACACGAGAAGCTGTTTTATGTGACGTCACACATCAGGACCCGTGTTTGTCGTAAGCACAGTAAGGCCGCGTTCTCACGGGGCGTGAACCACGCGCGTGAATCACACTTTCGTGGGCCACTACCCGTGTGAACGCGGAGTCGTGGACCTTGCGTGTGACGTCAGCAGTCCACGATCCTGTCGTGGCAGGATCAAACCATGTTTGATTTTCAGTCGTGGTGCTGGCGTTCGTGAGGTAAGATGTCGTCACAAATGCTAAGACTCAGTGACAGCGAAACTTTACGTTTCTTAACTCTGCTTAACAAGTATTCAAACTGTATTTCTGTCATTCGCAGTAAATTTTCGAAGTCATCTGGATAGCGATGTTTAAGTTCGGTATCAATAAATCTGGATGCTCCCACAAGTGGGCGCCGTGTTATCCACTCCTTAACCCACCAACGCTTTCTCCGACGTTTTTCTTGTCTTTTGTCGAGTGCGCGAACAATTTGATATGCTAAAATTCCACAAAACACAGAGCACACTACGGCACAGCCCTCAGCAACTGTCCCGTCCATGGCCACGATTGTACTGAAACCTTTTGTCCGTGTGAACAGCTCACGCTTTCCACCAAGCGTGGAGGCAACACGAGTGAGCACGCCAGTGTGATTCACGCGCGTGGTTCACGCCCCGTGAGAACGCGGCCTAAGTTCCAGCCGCTACGTTGCTTATTCTGACACTATTGCCCCCCCCCCCACCCAAAAAAAATTAAAGGCAAGACGTAAAAATCACTATTTCGTGTAGGACAATGCCAGGGCCCCACAGCGAAAGGCTGACAACCTGCCGATTTTGGCCTCCAGGATCTCCGGATGTGAATCTGAGTGATTCTTTCAACAATCCAACAAAAGCACGTTATTTCTTAAGTATGTCCATTAACGCTACAACCACACCACAACACACCAATAACAAAAACAGTGCACGCACAACAATGTTTGTATACAAACCAATTACCAGCAATTTTTAATAATTTTTAATTACACTGTGTTATCATCTTTTACGCTTTTAACCCAAAGATGAAAACAACCCACGCCAAGACATTTATAAGATAAGGTTGTATAAACGGTAACAGTCAGTGTTATCTACTGTTAACAGCAACGTGACATACATTGTGGTGTGTAAGTGGTGACACCAAACGGAACAGTGAATTTTATTCTAAGTTCACCGTGCATTTTTTCATTAATTAATTATTAATTAATCACTAATTAATTAACACCACAGCAATGCAACTTAAGAAACAGCAGTAGATACAGCACCATGATCTTTCAACATTCTCTATCATCAAGTGAAGCTATACAGGGCATACACAAAAGAATGGTGCGGTTTCAATAGTGAACACTATTAAAACCGTACCATTCTTTTGTGTATTCTCTGTATATAAAAACTCTTAACTATAACAACACAACAAGAACAGTTGCACCTACAGTGCAATTTACAGTTTTAATATCTATTTCATTCTCATATTAACATATGGTGCAAAAAGGTGACAGTCTAAAAAACAAAAGTGAATGTGGTGAACTATACAGGATATACACAAAAGAATGGTGCGGTTTTAATAGTGTTCACTATTAAAACCGCACCATTATTTTGTGTATGCCCTGTATATGGCGTATACTATTGGACGAACGTATGGACGTGATTTTAAATAACAAGTGTAGTTGTGTGACATCCCCTGAAGATGGCTTTCTAGAAGCCGAAACATATGTAGGGGTTTTTAAATGTTTTAAAGAAACCTAATTTTGGTATTTTTAAATAAAGTGAATTTAGTTGGTGATCAGACATGGATTAGTGAATGTTGAAGTGAACGTGACCTTGAACCCCTGATGATGGCTCTATTGCAGCCGAAACATGTGTAGGGTTAATGGACATAATTAAGAAATAAACTGCATTTGTTGGTTTAATTGTTGAGTGTTATCAAAATTCACTGTGAACACAACGTAAAATTTACTGAGTGATTCTTATTTGTGGCCCTTGGGGGGGGGGGGGGGAAACGGAAATATAGAGTTTACGTGAACAATGCACACTCTTTGTAAGAATTTAAAGACAGGATTCAAAAATCAATTGCCAATATTTCAACGTAAAAGCTCCGTCGTGTCGAGAGAGACGTTTACCTACTTACCTACTTAGGAGGTTGAGGTTGAGGTTGAGGTTGGCAATTCGAGGCTCTTTTATGAAATTAGTTAAGTCGAATTGCAGGGACAAGACGGAATATATAAATTCCATCCGGAAGCAGGTTTCGAATACGGTAAAGTTTCAGCGACAGCTGCCGTGCTGAGGGCAAGGACTGTTGTGCGGATCTGTATTACGATTGGGACTAGTTCCTGATCTTCCTCAGGTCATAAAACGTGACGCAAATTATCAGAATGCATCACTGATACGGCAAGAATACAAAAATTAAGAAAAACAAACAAACAATGGAACAGAAAATGAACACAACGTAACAAGTTACGAAACTTACGGAAAGTGTAACAATTCTAAATTGTTCGCTTCATTTTGTTTCATTACATAATTACAGTCAAACTCGCATATAACGTCATGAAAAGGACTGAATATTTTGTGTCGTTATAAACGAGTGTTGTTATAACCGAGGAGTGTAAAGTTATGGTTTTTTTCTCCAATGGATCGACAGCCCCTTGGGGGCCTAGGCCGCCTCAGTTTTCGAGGCTTCACGATCACACTTTTAGACACACCACACTCGGTATGACTCCTCTGGACGAGGGATCAGCCCGACGAAGAAACCTCTACCTGACAACACACAGCACTCACAACAGACAGACATCCATGCCTCCGGCGGGATTCGAACCCACGATCCTAGTAAGCGAGCGGCCGCAGACCCACGCCTTAGACCGCGCGGCCACTGCGATCGGCAATGTTATGGTTAACAGAGAGGAATTAATTGGTACCACAAAATATCTGACGTTATAGACGAGATGTCGTATAAACCGATGTCGTTATAACCGGGTTCGACTCTATGTCGTCTACTGCATTGACCCGGAACTCCACTTCCGCTCCCACACGTTTTTAGCAAGCTACGTGCCGATATGGATGTACAGACGGCTGTAGGTCTTAATGCACTGTGTCCATTACTGTTGTCAGATTTGAACTTAGACTGGAACATGTCGAGGAATCTTAGGAACATACATTGAGTGGCTCTCGAGTTGTCACAGACGGACAGATGCATAATGGGGATGTTCGAAACGCACCAAAAATGGAACAAGACAGGCAATGTGCGTATAACATAACATTGAGGCGCGTTCGCGTAACCACTGTTGCAGTGGAAAAGCAATATGTATTACATATTCTGAGTGTGTGTGTCTGTAGCCTTAGTTATCCAGCATGCAAAGCGCATGCGCCGTATTATATTGTCACCTGTGGCCTGTCTGGCTGTACCATATTTTTCCACATTATCTCATAAACGGCACGATTTTCGGAAAAAAGTTACTGAACATAAAATGTGTGTTTTGATTTTTTCCACAACTTTTGTTTGAAACATTTCTCATTCTAAGACGAATTCAGCGAGATATTATCATAAATGTACATAGGTCTTCATGTAAAGTACCGTTACTGTTGGCAGGTTTTAACAATTTAACAAAACTTGAATTTCTCAACAGATTTCAGAAAAATACTCAAATAACAAATTTCATCAAAATCCGTCCAGTGGGAGCCGAGTTGTTCCACGCGGACGGATGGACAGACAGACAGACAGACATGACGAGGCTAGTAGTCGCTTTTCGTAATTTTGCGAACGCGCCTAAAAATCAGTGTAGCAAAGTATTAAACAGAGGATGGAAGGAATAAGTACACAGAGACGAGAAATAACACGCAACTAGAAATAAAGAAACAATGCGAGAATACAGTAACATCATTGCACATTCCAGTACACTAGACATAACAATCAAACAGCTACGTTTAACTTACTCGTTTAAGCAGTTAACTGGCGTGTTCCTCACCTGAAAGAAACAGGAAGACAACGGTCAGCGGACGATTATGACACAATAAGCTAAACTGAACACTTCAATTAACAAAACAAAACAGGTAGTGCCTAATTTGCCAACATAAAATTCTGTGTTCTGCTCACATAATGTGTTTATAGGATCCCTATAGCTAAGCAATCCCATTACAGGCCTGGACAGGCCCTTAGGGTTCCAGGAGGTTGAGGCTGCTAGAATTTCTAGACAATCGGCACATGAAAGCGGTAGGGTTGTCAGCCCTACGCACCGGCCGCCTTTACCCCCAGGAAGTATCTCTGGTACTCATTTCTGTTAGAGACTGAGTCTACGCCAGGGCCATAGTGCGGCCAGATGACCCCATCGGAATAGAACCCGAGACCTTCAGGCATGTACCGCAGTGCAACCAACTGCGCCACCACGTACCCCATAATTTCCCTAAAATTCCCACAATAAACAGTGATTATTTCCCTAAACAGCATTTACGGACTGGTCTTTGGAGTGGCAGGTAGTGTGTTTTGATGAAGGTCGTATTGAGTGTTAAATAATGATTACACGTAGTAAAAAGGTTACAGGCTTCCTAAGACCAAATGGGAAGGTGACAAGGAACCACTGCCGTCGATACGTGCTATAATGTACAGACAGACAGACAGACACTTGCTAATTAAGATGCCCAGCGGCACGCACATAAAGCTGCATAAATGAGATCGGTGAGATACTTAGCTGATAAAACAAGTTTAAAAGGAACAGAGAACACTGAAATGTGTGGGGAATTTAAGATGAGCGATACTGCTGTAGGGAATGCTGTACAAAATAAGAGACGGAAAAACTGTAGATGGAACAGGTAAAGCAGCTGGAATTATATGCAGAGAAGGGTGAAGACAGGTGCCTAATGGTAGCGGGAATTATATGCAGAGAAGGGTGAAGACAGGTGGCTAATGGTAGCGGGAATTATATGCAGAGAAGGGTGAAGACAGGTGGCTAATGGTAGCGGGAATTATATGCAGAGAAGGGTGAGGACAGGTAGCTAAAGGTAGCGGGATTTATATGCAGAGAAGGGTGAAGACAGGTGGCTAATGGTAGCGGGAATTATATGCAGAGAAGGGTGAAGACAGGTGGCTAATGGTAGCGGGAATTATATGCAGAGAAGGGTGAAGACAGGTAGCTAATGGTAGCGGGAATTATATGCAGAGAAGGGTGAAGACAGGTGGCTAATGGTAGCGGGAATTATATGCAGAGAAGGGTGAAGACAGGTGGCTAATGGTAGCGGGAATTATATGCAGAGAAGGGTGAAGACAGGTAGCTAATGGTAGCGGGAATTATATGCAGAGAAGGGTGAAGACAGGTAGCTAAAGGTAGCGGGATTTATATGCAAAGAAGGACGAAGACAGGTAGCTAAAGCTAGCGGGAATTATATGCAGAGAAGGGTGAAGACAGGTAGCTAATGGTAGCGGGAATTATATGCAGAGAAGGGTGAAGACAGGTGGCTAATGGTAGCGGGAATTATATGCAGAGAAGGGTGAAGACAGGTGGCTAATGGTAGCGGGAATTATATGCAGAGAAGGGTGAAGACAGGTGGCTAATGGTAGCGGGAATTATATGCAGAGAAGGGTGAAGACAGGTGGCTAATGGTAGCGGGAATTATATGCAGAGAAGGGTGAAGACAGGTAGCTAATGGTAGCGGGAATTATATGCAGAGAAGGGTGAAGACAGGTAGCTAAAGGTAGCGGGATTTATATGCAAAGAAGGACGAAGACAGGTAGCTAAAGCTAGCGGGAATTATATGCAGAGAAGGGTGAAGACAGGTGGCTAATGTTAGCGGGAATTATATGCAGAGAAGGGTGAAGACAGGTGGCTAATGTTAGCGGGAATTCTATGCAAGAAGGGTGATGACAGGTGGCTAAAGGTAGCGGGATTTATATGCAAAGAAGGACGAAGACAGGTAGCTAAAGCTAGCGGGAATTATATGCAGAGAAGGGTGAAGACAGGTGGCTAATGTTAGCGGGAATTATATGCAGAGAAGGGTGAAGACAGGTAGCTAAAGGTAGTGGGAATTATAAACGTGCAGAGTAAACAGTAAGAATTAGAGCATGAAGAATTGAGTCCCGCAAAGCAGTGAGCTGTATGAAGTGTCGTTCTAGCAGTCCAGTCGACATGACACTGTAACACAACATCGTGTCGTTCTAGCAGTCCAGTCGACATGACACTGTAACACAACATCGTGTCGTTCTAGCAGTCCAGTCGACATGACACTGTAACACAACATCGTGTCGTTCTAGCAGTCCAGTCGACATGACACTGTAACACAACATCGTGTCGTTCTAGCAGTCCAGTCGACATGACACTGTAACACAACATCGTGTCGTTCTAGCAGTCCAGTCGACATGACACTGTAACACAACATCGTGTCGTTCTAGCAGTCCAGTCGACATGGCACTGTAACACAACATCGTGTCGTTCTAGCAGTCCAGTCGACATGACACTGTAACACAACATCGTGTCGTTCTAGCAGTCCAGTCGACATGACACTGTAACACAACATCGTGTCGTTCTAGCAGTCCAGTCGACATGACACTGTAACACAACATCGTGTCGTTCTAGCAGTCCAGTCGACATGACACTGTAACACAACATCGTGTCGTTCTAGCAGTCCAGTCGACATGACACTGTAACACAACATCGTGTCGTTCTAGCAGTCCAGTCGACATGACACTGTAACACAACATCGTGTCGTTCTAGCAGTCCAGTCGACATGACACTGTAACACAACATCGTGTCGTTCTAGCAGTCCAGTCGACATGACACTGTAACACAACATCGTGTCGTTCTATCAGTCCAGTCGACATGACACTGTAACACAACATCGTGTCGTTCTATCAGTCCAGTCGACATGACACTGTAACACAACATCGTGTCGTTCTAGCAGTCCAGTCGACATGACACTGTAACACAACATCGTGTCGTTCTAGCAGTCCAGTCGACATGACACTGTAACACAACATCGTGTCGTTCTAGCAGTACAGTCGACATGACACTGTAACACAACATCGTGTCGTTCTAGCAGTCCAGTCGACATGACACTGTAACACAACATCGTGTCGTTCTAGCAGTCCAGTCGACATGACACTGTAACACAACATCGTGTCGTTCTAGCAGTCCAGTCGACATGACACTGTAACACAACATCGTGTCGTTCTAGCAGTCCAGTCGACATGACACTGTAACACAACATCGTGTTGTTCTATCAGTCCAGTCGACATGACACTGTAACACAACATCGTGTCGTTCTATCAGTCCAGTCGACATGACACTGTAACACAACATCGTGTCGTTCTAGCAGTCCAGTCGACATGACACTGTAACACAACATCGTGTCGTTCTAGCAGTCCAGTCGACATGACACTGTAACACAACATCGTGTCGTTCTAGCAGTCCAGTCGACATGACACTGTAACACAACATCGTGTCGTTCTATCAGTCCAGTCGACATGACACTGTAACACAACATCGTGTCGTTCTATCAGTCCAGTCGACATGACACTGTAACACAACATCGTGTCGTTCTATCAGTCCAGTCGACATGACACTGTAACACAACATCGTGTCACTCTAGCAGTCCAGTCGACATGACACTGTAACACAACATCGTGTCGTTCTAGCAGTCCAGTCGACATGACACTGTAACACAACATCGTGTCGTTTAGCAGTCCAGTCGACATGACACTGTAACACAACATCGTGTCGTTCTATCAGTCCAGTCGACATGACACTGTAACACAACATCGTGTCGTTCTATCAGTCCAGTCGACATGACACTGTAACACAACATCGTGTCGTTCTATCAGTCCAGTCGACATGACACTGTAACACAACATCGTGTCGTTACAAATGCCAACACGATAACAAACCAACATCACACTCCCACCAGCAACTGAGATTACGCTTGCCGGGTTTATTCCCGCCATATATCAACGCGACCTCTAGACAAGAACCATAAACAGTTAGCCACGTCTGGGATTCCCATTCATTGCGACTCTGCGTTCCCCTACATTTCAAACCAAGATCACGTGACTAGAAATTCCGATGCGATGGACTGATGTGGTGTTCATGGCTTTCAGTGAAATAGCTTAAATTTCGAAACTGGTTTCTTGTTATACATCGTGAGCGGAATAACGCGCGGTCCGAATGAAAGACAGCAGAATGTAATGTCAGATATGCCGAGTTAAATACCAGCACGCACATTAAATGAAGTAATTAATCAGAGAAGGCGATAGTGTGTAAATACAGTCATAACATTAAACGGCGCAGGGATCGACAAGGCTCTCTTGCCAGGTCGCCAAATCTGTCGTGGCGCCTAATATTGACCTGAATGACCACTTTCACCATTTCCCATCATTTATTATTCTTAACAACAAAATCTTTGTTTCTAGCTGTCATTTGTCGTCGTGTTTATAAAGGCGAACGTCTGGTGGACGTGTACCTCGCAGTACCTCGTCTCGTGTGCTGATCACACGGTGCTGACCAATCAACACGTCTCGTGTGCTGATCACACGGTGCTGACCAATCAACACGTCTCGTGTGCTGATCACACGGTGCTGACCAATCAACACGTCTCGTGTGCTGATCACACGGTGCTGACCAATCAACACGTCTCGTGTGCTGATCACCGGTGTGACCATCAACGTCTCGTGTGCTGATCACACGGTGCTGACCAATCAACACGTCTCGTGTGCTGATCACACGGTGCTGACCAATCAACACGTCTCGTGTAGCTGATCACACGGTGCTGACCAATCAACACGTCTCGTGTGCTGATCACACGGTGCTGACCAATCAACACGTCTCGTGTGCTGATCACACGGTGCTGACCAATCAACACGTCTCGTGTGCTGATCACACGGTGCTGACCAATCAACACGTCTCGTGTGCTGATCACACGGTGCTGACCAATCAACACGTCTCGTGTGCTGATCACACGGTGCTGACCAATCAACACGTCTCGTGTGCTGATCACACGGTGCTGACCAATCAACACGTCTCGTGTGCTGATCACACGGTGCTGACCAATCAACACGTCTCGTGTGCTGATCACACGGTGCTGACCAATCAACACGTCTCGTGTGCTGATCACACGGTGCTGACCAATCAACACGTCTCGTGTGCTGATCACACGGTGCTGACCAATCAACACGTCTCGTGTGCTGATCACACGGTGCTGACCAATCAACACGTCTCGTGTGCTGATCACACGGTGCTGACCAATCAACACGTCTCGTGTGCTGATCACACGGTGCTGACCAATCAACACGTCTCGTGTGCTGATCACACGGTGCTGACCAATCAACACGTCTCGTGTGCTGATCACACGGTGCTGACCAATCAACACGTCTCGTGTGCTGATCACACGGTGCTGACCAATCAACACGTCTCGTGTGCTGATCACACGGTGCTGACCAATCAACACGTCTCGTGTGCTGATCACACGGTGCTGACCAATCAACACGTCTCGTGTGCTGATCACACGGCGCTGACCAATCAACACGTCTCGTGTGCTGATCACACGGTGCTGACCAATCAACACGTCTCGTGTGCTGATCACACGGTGCTGACCAATCAACACGTCTCGTGTGCTGATCACACGGTGCTGACCAATCAACACGTCTCACCTACATACCCTGACGTCTGACACACAAACAGAAACACTGACATCTTGTAGGTGCGACACAGCAGTCTGTTGCTATCTGACATCTTGTAGTGGCGACACAGCAGGCTGTTGCTATCTGACATCTTGTAGGTGGCGACACAGCAGTCTGTTGCTATCTGACATCTTGTAGGTGGCGACACAGCAGTCTGTTGCTATCTGACATCTTGTAGGTGGCGACACAGCAGGCGTTGCAAATCTGACATCTTGTAGTGGCGACACAGCAGTCTGTTGCTATCTGACATCTTGTAGGTGGCGACACAGCAGTCTGTTGCTATCTGACATCTTGTAGGTGGCGACACAGCAGGCTGTTGCTATCTGACATCTTGTAGGTGGCGACACAGCAGGCTGTTGCTATCTGACATCTTGTAGGTGGCGACACAGCAGTCTGTTGCTATCTGACATCTTGTAGGTGGCGACACAGCAGTCTGTTGCTATCTGACATCTTGTAGGGGGCGACACAGCAGTCTGTTGCTATCTGACATCTTGTAGGTGGCGACACAGCAGTCTGTTGCTATCTGACATCTTTAGGTGGCGACACAGCAGTCTGTTGCTATCTGACATCTTGTAGGTGGCGACACAGCAGGCTGTTGCTATCTGACATCTTGTAGGTGGCGACACAGCAGTCTGTTGCTATCTGACATCTTGTAGGTGGCGACACAGCAGTCTGTTGCTATCTGACATCTTGTAGGTGGCGACACAGCAGTCTGTTGCTATCTGACATCTTGTAGGTGGCGACACAGCAGTCTGTTGCTATCTGACATCTTGTAGTGGCGACACAGCAGGCTGTTGACTATCTGACATCTTGTAGGTGGCGACACAGCAGTCTGTTGCTAAGCTATCTGACATCTTGTAGGTGGCGACACAGCAGTCTGTTGCTATCTGACATCTTGTAGGTGGCGACACAGCAGGCTGTTGCTATCTGACATCTTGTAGGTGGCGACACAGCAGTCTGTTGCTATCTGACATCTTGTAGTGGCGACACAGCAGTCTGTTGCTAAGCTATCTGACATCTTGTAGGTGGCGACACAGCAGGCTGTTGCTATCTGACATCTTGTAGGTGGCGACACAGCAGTCTGTTGCTATCTGACATCTTGTAGGTGGCGACACAGCAGTCTGTTGCTATCTGACATCTTGTAGGTGGCGACACAGCAGTCTGTTGCTATCTGACATCTTGTAGGTGGCGACACAGCAGGCTGTTGCTATCTGACATCTTGTAGGTGGCGACACAGCAGTCTTTGCTATCTGACATCTTGTAGGTGGCGACACAGCAGTCTGTTGCTATCTGACATCTTGTAGGTGGCGACACAGCAGGCTGTTGCTATCTGACATCTTGTAGGTGGCGACACAGCAGTCTGTTGCTATCTGACATCTTGTAGGTGGCGACACAGCAGTCTGTTGCTAAGCTATCTGACATCTTGTAGGTGGCGACACAGCAGGCTGTTGCTCATGCAGACGCACCACAGTTCGGACTGCATCTCACAGCAATCGCCGATAAATCTAAGCCACGAGTGTTCCGGTCCGCACAAACAGAAGGGTGTTCTGTGGAGGCAGATTCACCCCACACCACGCCATCAATCATCTCTGCAGCTCTCTCCATCAGTTGCCATGTCGAAACATAAACAAGCTGGATTTCCCACGGGGCTTGTTCAGAGCCCGGAGCAAGCCCAGTGCGCCCTAGAGATGAGTTCCAACTTACGTTGTCATAGCAGCGAAATTTAAAATACGAATCAGTGGCGGCTCGTGTCAAGAACGGTGGCAGTTGTTACATCTGTGTAGCAACTTCGGATGTCATGTTGCGATGCATTAGATACGGACGGATTGTTAGGTCACGCGCAGGCGTCAGCTTTCAAATTCTCAAGAACTCACCACTGAACGAGACAGTGCCAAACTCAATCCAACACGCAGATCATGCCATATTTCTGAACATTCCTTTTCGTTTCATCACCCATCTATATCTAGGCCATTCAAGTGGTTTCCTAACATGAAGTTTTTCCAGAAAAATTACGTATTCATTTCAAATTTCGCCCATATCACGCTGTTATTCGTCTCCTGCCAGCATCTGTCTCACCCTGTCCTTCAGATCGACTCCCGCTCTGTCCGCCTCCCAGCATCTGTCTCACCTTGTCCTTCAGATCGACTCCCGCTCTGTCCACCTCCCAGCATCTGTCTCACCTGTCCTTCAGATCGACTCCCGCTCTGTCCACCTCCCAGCATCTGTCTCACCCTGTCCTTCAGATCGACTCCCGCTCTGTCCACCTCCCAGCATCTGTCTCACCCTGTCCTTCAGATCGACTCCCGCTCTGTCCACCTCCCAGCATCCTGTCTCACCCTGTCCTTCAGATCGACTCCCGCTCTGTCCACCTCCCAGCATCTGTCTCACCCTGTCCTTCAGATCGACTCCCGCTCTGTACCACCTCCCAGCATCTGTCTCACCTGTCCTTCAGATCGACTCCCGCTCTGTCCACCTCCCAGCATCTGTCTCATCCTGTCCTTCAGATCGACTCCCGCTCTGTCCACCTCCCAGCATCTGTTTCACCCTGTCCTTCAGATCGACTCCGCTCTGTCCCCTCCCAGCATCTGTCTCACCCTGTCCTTCAGATCGACTCCCGCTCTGTCCACCTCCCAGCATCTGTCTCACCCTGTCCTTCAGATCGACTCCCGCTCTGTCCACCTCCCAGCATCTGTTCACCCTGTCCTTCAGATCGACTCCCGCTCTGTCCACCTCCCAGCATCTGTCTCACCCTGTCCTTCAGATCGACTCCCGCTCTGTCCACCTCCCAGCATCTGTTCACCCTGTCCTTCAGATCGACTCCCGCTCTGTCCACCTCCCAGCATCTGTCTCACCCTGTCCTTCAGATCGACTCCCGCTCTGTCCACCTCCCAGCATCTGTCTCACCCTGTCCTTCAGATCGACTCCCGCTCTGTCCACCTCCCAGCATCTGTCTCACCCTGTCCTTCAGATCGACTCCCGCTCTGTCCACCTCCCAGCATCTGTCTCACCTTGTCCTTCAGATCGACTCCCGCTCTGTCCACCTCCCAGCATCTGTCTCACCTTGTCCTTCAGATCGACTCCCGCTCTGTCCACCTCCAGCATCTGTCTCACACCTGTCCTTCAGATCGACTCCCGCTCTGTCCACCTCCAGCATCTGTCTCACCCTGTCCTTCAGATCGACTCCCGCTGCGTCCACCTCCCAGCATCCCACGCGCTGCCCCTCCAAACTTCCTCCCCTTTTCATCCATTCTGTCTGCACGTCTTTCACTTCTGACTTCTATTGGGAAGGCACCAGTTCGAAATTCGACTGGACACAGACCATGTTGTATTATGCTTTTCCTTAGTCTCTCCAAGGAAATGAAAGGCCAGTGCCCCAAATTAGGCCATAACCGACTCCTTCCATATCCCTTGCAAGTGATTAGCGACCAATCATCCCAGCATACGACAATATGCAGAGCATTAACAAAAAAGTGTTACAGACTTTAAAAGTGTGTAGCGCTCATTTAAGCGAGCAGGAAGTCCCGGTCAACCTATGTCCAAGCCCCACTGCCCACTGAGATATGTGTAATGTTCGTGTTATCTCCACAGCACATGCTCTGTGTGGTTACCACGCATGTCGACACAGCTTTCAGCTCTTCTTCTCATGGAAGTTCGTACTCTTTCGAGAATTCCTGGTTTTACTCGAATCTCCCGATAGGCATGCTCTACTTGTTACTGTAACACTTCTAAGTCAGTGGCACCCAAAGTGCGCCCCGCGGATCCCAAGGGATCCGCAACCTGTTCCCAGGGATCCCTGGATAAATTTCTGTAATGACTACTTCGAGGTTCGCTAATTCTCTAATTAAAGGAATACTGTTGTGTTAACATTAATAGCGGAACTTCTTTAATTGGCGATGTGTTTCATTTCGTGTGACCGTTAGAATATCTAATTAAGAAACACCCTGTACACACGACGAGCGACAATCAGTTTAGTTAAGGTCAAATCACGCAACGCATTGTTACGTGTGCTACCGTATGTATTGGTAGCTGTCTGACGTCAGTTATGAGATATAATGTTTTAATTTTGCATACCTATCATCAGTACACACTGTATTTACGTGAGCAAGGATGTGAGGATCTGTGGTTGTTGTTACGTGTGCTACCGTATGTATTGGTAGCTGTCTGACGTCAGTTATGAGATATAAATGTTTTAATTTTGCATACCTATCATCAGTACACACTGTATTTACGTGAGCAAGGATGTGAGGATCTGTGGTTGTTGTTACGTGTGCTACCGTATGTATTGGTAGCTGTCTGACGTCAGTTATGAGATATAAATGTTTAATTTTGCATACCTATCATCAGTACACACTGTATTTACGTGAGCAAGGATGTGAGGATCTGTGGTTGTTGTTACGTGTGCTACCGTATGTATTGGTAGCTGTCTGACGTCAGTTATGAGATATAAATGTTTAATTTTGCATACCTATCATCAGTACACACTGTATTTACGTGAGCAAGGATGTGAGGATCTGTGGTTGTTGTTATGTGTGCTACCGTATGTATTGGTAGCTGTCTGACGTCAGTTATGAGATATAAATGTTTAATTTTGCATACCTATCATCAGTACACACTGTATTTACGTGAGCAAGGATGTGAAGATCCGTGGTTGTTGTTACGTGTGCTACCGTATGTATTGGTAGCTGTCTGACGTCAGTTATGAGATATAAATGTTTAATTTTGCATACTATCATCAGTACACACTGTATTACGAGGCAAGGATGTGAGGATCTGTGGTTGTTGTTACGTGTGCTACCGTATGTATTGGTAGCTGTCTGACGTCAGTTATGAGATATAAATGTTTAATTTTGCACACCTATCATCAGTACACACTGTATTTACGTGAGCAAGGATGTGAAGATCCGTGGTTGTTGTTCGAAGAAAAAAGGAGTCGTGATCAAAATAATTTTAGGAAGCAGTGTTTTAATGGGCTGTATTTAATTATCTTTTTATGTATTTTTAATTGCCTGATGATGGCTTTTCATTAAAGCCGATACATGTAGCAGGAAATAAAACTTATATAAATTTAGGTGTGGTTGCCAAACTGATAAAAATTTAGGTGTGGTTGCCGGTGTGTACGCCCCATTTTACTGTTTCGTATTGTTCGACATCCGACACACAACACTTGGCGTATTTCGCAATATCAACACGACTTCAACTTCCAAATAAGAAGAATTTTCATATCTTTTAGACACATTTTGAATTAACGCAATGCGCTGCAGTGCCGCCACCAAATAATAATGATAATAATATTATTCCTACATACAAAACATAAATTGAAACTTTAAGATAAACACCAACAAAATGCACAAATTATAAGGTGCAAATTAGCTCCTTATATCATGATTTCACCCTACGCGTTTCAGCTCTTCATGAGCCATCATCAGGGGTTATTTTCTCTTATAAAAGGTGCTTTACAAATGCTGCATCTGTTGCTGACACTTTCAAACCATGCACTATCCAGAGCATAAAACACTTGTCATAAGTTAAAAAACACAAGTCATAAATCACAGTTAAAATGATGGTTTGTTAAAAATAGCTTGTTAAAAACACTGTTCACTGCGTCTATTATATAAGAAAATTGTTCGCACTTCTAAAAGTTACAGGAGATCACACACTGCACCGTGCTGGTTGCGATGGACTTTGATGTAGCACGGCGATAGACAATTCGTGCTGTATGAGGTGTTGTCATTCTGTTTTTTACGTTGTAGTGTGGTCTTCTTGATGGTGTGGTATAAATTAATATGAAGAAGAAGTGGTTCTGGTGCTAGTATGGTGTGGGATTGTGTCTTGAAGTATACCCGGTGAGAGTGAACTGTGTTAAGCACCTTTTATAAGAGAAAATAACCCCTGATGATGGCTCATGAAGAGCTAAAACGCGTAGGGTAAATCATGATATAAGGAGCTGATTTGCACCTTATAATTTGTGCATTTGTTGGTGTTTATCTTAAATAATAAAAATGCACGGTGAATTAAGACTAAAGATTGATAAATTGAGACGTTTAAACAGTTACGATATCCGTAAGGCAGAGACATCTTTCGGTATTAGTAAACTGCTAGGTGTCTCTGGCAGTCATATCAGGATGAGTAGAACTTGTGCAGTCAGTGGGCTGGTCACTCACTACAGAATACACACTTCCAGACCAAGAAACCTGTGCAAGGAGGCCCTATGCTCCGCAAGCAGCGACAGGAAGTAACTAACTAACTAACTAACTAACTAACTAACTAGTCAACCACACACTCTCAAAGTCTGCAACATTTTTCTTTAAGAAACCTGACATGTCCCGATACTGACAGTGTCGTTAAGTCAACCACAGACACTACGTCATGAAAGACACGTCGTCCCAACCCTCCCTATATACAACAATGACGTCAACTGTGTTACCCGCCTCATCGCGATGTGCCCTGTTGTGTCTAACCGTGTCCATCAAGGAACACGTTTACAGAACTCATTTACGCCGCTTCTGTTCGTCACCTCCACGCCCAACCCCCAATACCGTGCTTAACCACAAATTTAACCAATATTTTTTAATATTATCTCACAGCTGCATTCTTCTTCTTGAGCTGTCTAAACGATTTCCAAACCTCTCTTCACATAAATATTCAAATCCGCGTGCTTTTTTCCAATTTTCACTCATGTCTTCAATTGTATTCACAGATATATTAATATCAAATTAGTCTATTATTATTTCAAATATATATCTTTAGTTGCCGATCCCAGTGGCCGCGCGGTCTAAGGCGTGGGTCTGCGGCCGCTCGCTTACTAGGATTGTGGGTTCGAATCCCGCCTAGGGCATGGATGTCTGTCTGTTGTGAGTGTTGTGTGTTGTCAGGTAGAGGTCTGTGCGACGGGCTGGTCACTCGTCCAGAGGAGTCCTACCGACTGTGGTGTGTCTGAGTGTGATCGTGAAGCGTCGAAATGAGGAGGCCTAGGCCCCCAAGGGCTGTTGCGCCATTGGAAAAAAAAGAAAAAAATTTATATATCTCTAGTTGTTGCTCTGAGGAAAGGTTCAGTTTAAACTTTGCCATGTTATGCAAGAGATATCCCGTTCAGAAAAAAAAATCCTTCTAGTTTTGACTTATTTTAGACTTTGAGAATATCAGCGAAACAACAGTGTGTACCAATTGTTAATGGTTACAGTTAACTTTGTGGCTTTTAAAATAGCACAAGTTACACGTTGTCATGTAAGTGACGGCGCATACAAAATAGCACAAGTTACACGTTGTCATGTAAGTGACGGCGCATACAAAATAGCACAAGTTACACGTTGTCATGTAAGTGACGGCGCATACAAAATAGCACAAGTTACACGTTGTCATGTATGTGACGGCGCATACAAAATAGCACAACTTACACGTTGTCATGTAAGTGACGGCGCATACAAAATAGCACAAGTTACACGTTGTCATGTATGTGACGGCGCATACAAAATAGCACAAGTTACACGTTGTCATGTAAGTGACGGCGCATACAAAATAGCACAAGTTACACGTTGTCATGTAAGTAACCGCGCATACAAATTAGCACAAGTTACACGTTGTCATGTAAGTGACGGCGCATACAAAATAGCACAAGTTACACGTTGTCATGTAAGTGACGGCGCATACAAAAGCAAGTTTATCTAAATACACACACAGAGAATGCAAAGTATTATCAGCTACAAGACGCGATTAATTCAGCGAGGCGAGGGAGAGACTCTCCCGACGGAGTGATCAATACTGTAGTAGTTTTGTAAGTCACTTCTTGGCACCCTCCCATCTTCAGCAGCCCTCGGCAAGCCCGACCTCACGCTTCACTGCTGACCTCTAAAGCAATGTAACACGAAACCAAACACAAATCACGAACAAACATAAGAGACATGGAGACAAAGCTCCACGCATTCGTAACACTTCATAACACAGTGTATCTCACGCAATGTTGTATGATCACTCTTACAAAAATCAAACAACAACTGGTTGATAATTCCTCACTTTACAACGCCCACACTGCACCTATCTGTACCAATTCAGGAGTCCAATCACAAAGCCCACACTGCACCTATCTGTACCCAATTCAGGAGTCCAACACAACAGCCCACATGCACGTATCTGTACCCAATTCAGGAAGTCAATCCAACAGCCCCACACTGCACCTATCTGTACCCAATCAGGCAGTCCAATCCAACAGCCCCACACTGCACCATCTGTACCCAATTCAGGAAGTCCAATCACAACAGCCCACACTGCACCTATCTGTACCCAATTCAGGAAGTCAACACAACAGCCCACCTGCACAGTATCTGTACCAATTCAGGAGTCCAATCACAACAGCCCCACACTGCACCTATCTGTACCCAATTCAGGAAGTCCAATCACAACAGCCCCACACTGCACCTATCTGTACCCAATTCAGCAAGATCCAATCACAAACAGCCCACACTGCACCATCCATTTCAGTCCCACACCCACTGCACGTATTGTACCATTCAGGAGTCCAACACAACAGCCCCACACTGCACTATCTGTACCAATTCAGGCAGTCCAATCACAACAGCCCACACTGTATCGTACCAATTCAGGAGTCATCACAGCCACCGACTATTTACCAATTCAGGAAGTCCAATCACAACAGCCCCACACTGCACCTATCTGTACCCAATTCAGGCAGTCCAATCACAACAGCCCCACACTGCACGTATCTGTACCCAATTCAGGAAAGTCCAATCACAACAGCCCCACACTGCACGTATCTGTACCCAATTCAGGAAGTCCAATCACAACAGCCCCACACTGCACCCTATCTGTACCCAATTCAGGCAGT
This sequence comes from Reticulitermes speratus, assembly GCA_021186555.1. Classification (NCBI taxonomy): domain Eukaryota; kingdom Metazoa; phylum Arthropoda; class Insecta; order Blattodea; family Rhinotermitidae; genus Reticulitermes; species Reticulitermes speratus. Next base: position 26,682,122 of record JAJKFL010000427.1, read on the forward strand.
CCAATCACAACAGCCCCACACTGCACCTATCTGTACCCAATTCAGGCAGTCCAATCACAACAGCCCACACTGCCCATCTACCATTCGAGTCAACACACACCATGCGTATCTGTACCCAATTCAGGCAGTCCAATCACAACAGCCCCACACTGCACCGTATCTGTACCCAATTCAGGCAGTCCAATCACAACAGCCCCACACTGCACCTATCTGTACCCAATTCAGGCAGTCCAATCACAACAGCCCCACACTGCACCGTATCTGTACCCAATTCAGGCAAGTCCAATCACAACAGCCCCACACTGCACCCTATCTGTACCCAATTCAGGCAGTCCAATCACAACAGCCCCACACTGCACCCTATCTGTACCCAATTCAGGCAGTCCAATCACAACAGCCCCACACTGCACCTATCTGTACCCAATTCAGGCAGTCCAATCAAACAGCCCACACTGCACCTATCTGTACCCAATTCAGGCAGTCCAATCACAACAGCCCCACACTGCACCCTATCTGTACCCATTCAGGCAGTCCAATCACAACAGCCCACACTGCACCTATCTGTACCCAATTCAGGCAGTCCAATCACAACAGCCCCACACTGCACCTATCTGTACCAATTCAGGCAGTCCAATCACAACAGCCCCACACTGCACCCTATCTGTACCCAATTCAGGCAGTCCAATCACAACAGCCCCACAGCCCCACACTGCACCGTATCTGTACCCAATTCAGGCAGTCCAATCACAACAGCCCCACACTGCACTATCTGTACCCAATTCAGGCAGTCCAATCACAACAGCCCACACACTGCACCGTATCTGTACCCAATTCAGGCAGTCCAATCACAACAGCCCCACACTGCACCCTATCTGTACCCAATTCAGGCAGTCCAATCACAACAGCCCCACACTGCACCGTATCTGTACCCAATTCAGGCAGTCCAATCACAACAGCCCCACACTGCACCCTATCTGTACCCAATTCAGGCAGTCCAATCACAACAGCCCCACACTGCACCGTATCTGTACCCAATTCAGGCAGTCCAATCACAACAGCCCACATGCACCCTATCTGTACCCAATTCAGGCAGTCCAATCACAACAGCCCCACACTGCACCCTATCTGTACCCAATTCAGGCAGTCCAATCACAACAGCCCCACACTGCACCTATCTGTACCCAATTCAGGCAGTCCAATCACAACAGCCCCACACTGCACCCTATCTGTACCCAATTCAGGCAGTCCAATCACAACAGCCCCACACTGCACCGTATCTGTACCCAATTCAGGCAGTCCAATCACAACAGCCCCACACTGCACCTATCTGTACCCAATTCAGGCAGTCCAATCACAACAGCCCCACACTGCACCCTATCTGTACCCAATTCAGGCAGTCCAATCACAACAGCCCCACACTGCACCTATCTGTACCCAATTCAGGCAGTCCAATCACAACAGCCCCACACTGCACCCTATCTGTACCCAATTCAGGCAGTCCAATCACAACAGCCCCACTGCACCCTATCTGTACCCAATTCAGGCAGTCCAATCACAACAGCCCCACACTGCACCCTATCTGTACCCAATTCAGGCAGTCCAATCACAACAGCCCCACACTGCACCCTATCTGTACCCAATTCAGGCAGTCCAATCACAACAGCCCCACACTGCACCCCATCTGTACCCAATTCAGGAAGTCCAATCACAACAGCCCCACACTGCACCCTATCTGCACCCAATTCAGGAAGTCCAATCACAACAGCCCCACACTGCACCCCATCTGTACCCAATTCAGGCAGTCCAATCACAACAGCCCCACACTGCACCCTATCTGCACCCAATTCAGGAAGTCCAATCACAACAGCCCCACACTGCACCCTATCTGTACCCAATTCAGGCGGTCCAATCACAACAGCCCCACACTGCACCCTATCTGTACCCAATTCAGGCGGTCCAATCACAACAGCCCCACACTGCACCCTATCTGTACCCAATTCAGGCGGTCCATACCCTCCTTCTACATTATCTATTTGTGATTTATCTTCCCTACTTTCTCTTTACTTCGGCTTCTCCACCTAAACTGTTGTGTGCATTTAATTCTTCCTCCAGGCGTGCTTCATGTGTCACCTAATTCAGCCTCCTCGAGTTGAACGCCACGATAATATTTGCTAACACAAATTATAAAGCTCCTCACTGTGTTATTTTCTCCATTCTCCTGTCACTTCATCCCTTATATCCCAATATTCCCCCTAGCACCCTGTTCTCTAACGCCCTCACTGCATGTTCGGCACTGATCTGAAAGGCCGAAATCTCGCGCCACAAACAGCAGGTGAAATTACAGTGCTGATCGTAACGTCTGTAGACATCAGATAGGAGCACAAAGCTTTAACTACTTCGTTAACGTAAATGTTGCTGCCACTTTTAACGTTCGGTCGTTAGAATATACTTCGTTAAATTTTCACTTCTCATCGCGGAGGGCCAGGTTTGATTCCGGGCTAGTTCACACGGGACTTGAGGTGGAGAAAGTGGCATTGGGACAGGTCTTTTTTACACAGAGTACTTCGGTTTTCCCCTGTCAGTATCATTCCACCAATGCTCCATACTCATTCATTCATCTACCACCGACGCTGTATAATGTTTTTCTCCCAGTACTTCAGTTTTCCCCTGTCAGTACCATTCCACCAATGCTCCATACACATTCATTCATCTATCACCAACGCTGTATAATGTTTTTCTCCCAGTACTTCAGTTTTCCCCTGTCAGTATCATTCCACCAATGCTCCATACTCATTCATCCATCTACCATCAACGCTGTATAATGTTTTTCTCCCAGTACTTCAGTTTTCCCCTGTCAGTATCATTCCACCAATGCTCCATACTCATTCATCCATCTACCACCAACGCTGTATAATGTTTTTCTCCCAGTACTTCAGTTTTCCCCTGTCAGTATCATTCCACCAATGCTCCATACTCATTCATCCATCTACCATCAACGCTGTATAATGTTTCTCTCCCAGTACTTCAGTTTTCCCCTGTCAGTATCATTCCACCAATGCTCCATACTCATTCATCCATCTACCACCAACGCTGTATAATGTTTCTCTCCCAGTACTTCAGTTTTCCCCTGTCAGTATCATTCCACCAATGCTCCATACTCATTCATACATCTACCGCCAACGCTGTATAATATTTCTCTCCCAGTACTTCAGTTTCCCTGTCAGTATCATTCCACCAATGCTCCATACTCATTCATACATCTACCACCAACGCTGTATAATATTTCTCTCCCAGTACTTCAGTTTCCCCTGTCAGTATCATTCCACCAATGCTCCACACTCATTCATACATCTACCGCCAACGCTGTATAATATTTCTCTCCCAGTACTTCAGTTTCCCTGTCAGTATCATTCCACCAATGCTCCATACTCATTCATACATCTACCACCAACGCTGTATAATGTTTCTCTCCCAATACTTCAGTTTCCCTGTCAGTATCATTCCACCAATGCTCCATACTCATTCATACATCTACCACCAACGCTGTATAATGTTTCTCTCCCAATACTTCAGTTTCCCTGTCAGTATCATTCCACCAATGCTCCATACTCATTCATACATCTACCACCAACGCTGTATAATATTTCTCTCCCAGTACTTCAGTTTCCCCTGTCAGTATCATTCCACCAATGCTCCACACTCATTCATACATCTACCGCCAACGCTGTATAATATTTCTCTCCCAGTACTTCAGTTTCCCTGTCAGTATCATTCCACCAATGCTCCATACTCATTCATACATCTACCACCAACGCTGTATAATGTTTCTCTCCCAATACTTCAGTTTCCCTGTCAGTATCATTCCACCAATGCTCCATACTCATTCATACATCTACCACCAACGCTGTATAATGTTTCTCTCCCAATACTTCAGTTTCCCTGTCAGTATCATTCCACCAATGCTCCATACTCATCCATACATCTACCACCAACGCTGTATAATGTTTCTCTCCCAGTACTTCAGTTTTCCCCTGTCAGTATCATTCCACCAATGCTCCATACTCATTCATACATCTACCAACAACGCTGTATAATGTTTCTCTCCCAGTACTTCAGTTTCCCCTGTCAGTATCATTCCATCAATGCTCCATACTCATTCATTCATCAACCACAGACGCTGTATAATGTTAGCAACTAACAGCGTCATTAAATAACACACTTAAAAGGGATACAAATTAACGTACAGGCCAGTGTAATAGACATGCAGTGTGTTTACTGTGAAGTGGGAAACAAATCAACAAATAATATTTAGATGGAATGCGCAGTTTCACATCGAAGGCTTTGTTCTTGTGCCATGTTACCACAGAGTTACGTTACAGCTAATAAAATTGCACCTTTGAAGTCAAACACAGAGTTACAGCCATAACCACAAAACCCGTAGTCAGGAGCGGAAGCACAGCGGTCAGTACGACATTTCCGTATTCACAACGCCATTCCGTTTTCAAAGATAATTTAAAACATCCCGGAACATTATACACTGCTTGTTACTGTTCATAAAGAGACGGGATGTAATTAAACCTGTTGTAGCACATTGTACATCTTCCTCTGACGCAGATGACTGTTAACGCCATCCTGTAAAGTTTGGCAGGCCTGTCATAGTGACGTCAACATGCTACGTCATACGGTTACTCAGTGGAAGAACAGAGAATGTTACAATCCGTTCTCAAAGATTGTTCAAGTTATTAAGATAGAGTAGAGAGAAGACGATTGATTCAGAAGGGCGGAACAAATGTGAAGAAGGCGAAAGAAGTAACTTTAAATGGTGAAAAGAGACGAAGAATTAAAATAGAAAATAAGGTAAAAAAAAAGAGCACGAAAGCTAAAACAAAAAAAAAACACAAAGTTCAAAGGTCATAAATGTTCAAAGTTCAAATAAAGCATAAATAGAATGAAATTCAAATGAAAAAAAAGAACTGTCATACTATAAAATTCGAGGTAATTTTTAAAACATAAAATAACATTTTAAATACATACCGGGACATAAGAAACTTAAAGAAGGCCAAAAGTCTCAAAAAGAGGGAGAAACGTAGGCTAAATTATCACAATTCGAGAAAAAGGCGAAAGCACAGTCAATAAGAACAAAATAGGAAAATCACACAACAAAATGTAAATGTAGGAACAGCAAATGTTGAAAGACCGGCTTTTAAGTAACGTCACTTAATAATAATATAATAATAAGCATGCCTCGACAGCCCTATATGGGCTTGGGCCTCCTCTTTACGAGGTTACTTGGTCTTGTGCATTTGTGGCAGTGAGTGACCAGCCCACTGGCAACGTCACTTAATAATAATATAATAATAAGCATGCCTCGACAGCCCTATATGGGCTTGGGCCTCCTCTTTACGAGGTTACTTGGTCTTGTGCATTTGTGGCAGTGAGTGACCAGCCCACTGGCAACGTCACTTAATAATAATATAATAATAAGCATGCCTCGACAGCCCTATATGGGCTTGGGCCTCCTCTTTACGAGGTTACTTGGTCTTGTGCATTTGTGGCAGTGAGTGACCAGCCCACTGGCAACGTCACTTAATAATAATATAATAATAAGCATGCCTCGACAGCCCTATATGGGCTTGGGCCTCCTCTTTACGAGGTTACTTGGTCTTGTGCATTTGTGGCAGTGAGTGACCAGCCCACTGGCAACGTCACTTAATAATAATATAATAATAAGCATGCCTCGACAGCCCTATATGGGCTTGGGCCTCCTCTTTACGAGGTTACTTGGTCTTGTGCATTTGTGGCAGTGAGTGACCAGCCCACTGGCAACGTCACTTAATAATAATATAATAATAAGCATGCCTCGACAGCCCTATATGGGCTTGGGCCTCCTCTTTCCGAGGATACTTGGTCTTGTGCATTTGTGGCAGTGAGTGACCAGCCCACTGGCAACGTCACTTAATAATAATATAATAATAAGCATGCCTCGACAGCCCTATATGGGCTCGGGCCTCCTCTTTCCGAGGTTACTTGGTCTTGTGCATTTGTGGCAGTGAGTGACCAGCCCACTGGCAACGTCACTTAATAATAATATAATAATAAGCATGCCTCGACAGCCCTATATGGGCTTGGGCCTCCTCTTTCCGAGGATACTTGGTCTTGTGCATTTGTGGCAGTGAGTGACCAGCCCACTGGCAACGTCACTTAATAATAATAATAATAAATCACACAGCACGCTGGCTGATTCGGTAACACTTCTGCCCGTATCCGGGACGAGCCCGGGTCAAATTTGGCGCGAATACTTTTGTCCTGACTGACGTATTTTGCTGTTCGTCAATCCGTCTAGACACACCGCAGGATAACTACGGCCACTGCCTTCCAAATCCTTCCGAATTCAGCATTCACCAACTACACTGCATTCTGACGTACACACAGCGTCGCTGCACAGGACTGAATTATTTCCCCCCATGGCTCGACAGCCCCTAGTGGGTCAGGGCCTCATTATCGAGGCTTCACGATCACACTCAGACACACCACACTCGGTAGGACTCCTCTGGACGAGGAATCAGCCCGTCGCAGAGACCTGTACCTGTAAAACACAGAACATTCACAAGAGACAGACATCCATGCCCTAGGCGGGATTCGAACCCACAATCCCAGCAAGTGAGCGGCCACAGACCCACGCCTTAGACCGCGCGGCCACTGGGATCGGCCCTAAGCAATATCCAGTACCAAAACGTATGTTGCATTTGAAGCAGCGAAAAAAAAAAAAAAGATTGTAAAAGAACGAGTATAACTCGAGTTCGACCAAGAATGGAGATTGCTGTGTTCGATTTTGATTTTACGGTTCCCACACGTTAGAATTATCATGTTTCATGCACGACTTTGAAGGCAGTACAGGCGCTCTATCATTACAATTTCAGAGGCTGCAGCCATTTCTATTTAAGACAATAAATCTTGAGTTCTTGTTCATTAATTCACACAAGGTACAGCGTGAATCAATTCAGTTTTTTCAACCTGTTTTGCTGTGCTCAGGCCTTACTAAGTTCTGTTCTGTGTTAATTAAATATAGCGTAGCTAAGTTTCGGCTGAGTACTACAGCGAGTCGACCGCACTCTGGTGCCAGAGGCCACGAAACTAACTCAATAAGATATTCTGTAGCGAATGTACAGTTCAAATCATCCACCAGGCACCGCCTGTGTATTAATAAGTTTTACAAGCGACACAAGCTGCACAAACAATACATTGGGCCTGCCCCTTCGTACGACCATCTTCTTTAAACAATACAAATCTCTAGGCAGTATTGACATCAAACCTTCCTAATTAACGTCGGTATAGCTCGTACATGTCTCGCCTCTCGTTCAGGAGACGCTACGTCTAAACCCAAATGCAATTAATTGAAGCAGAGTAAAATCTGCTTATAATGACATCCCAGGGGATCTCAAAACATTTCCCGTTTCAGAGACGGTTCTGTTCAACTTGCAACGTATACCGCGCAGTAAACACACCATATCTCTATGGTCGTGATTTCGAAGTCACAGATTATTTCTGTATTTCTGTATATTTACAATGCCACATGTGCACTTTACAATGTTACATGTGCACTTTACAATGCTATATGTGCACTTTACAATGCTACATGTGTACTTTACAATGCTACATAAGCACTTTACAATGCTACATAAGCACTTTACAATGCTACATAAGCACTTTGCAATGCTACATGTGTACTTTACAATGCTACATAAGCACTTTACAAAGCTACATAAGCACTTTACAATGCTACATGTGCACTTTGCAATGCTACATGTGTACTTTACAATGCTACATAAGCACTTTACAATGCTACATAAGCACTTTGCAATGCTACATGTGTACTTTACAATGCTATATAAGCACTTTACAATGCTACATCTGCACTTTACAATGCTACATGTGCACTTTACAATGCTACATAAGCACTTTACAATGCTACATAAGCACTTTACAATGCTACATGTGCACTTTGCAATGCTACATGTGCACTTTACAATGCTACATGTGCACTTTACAATGCTACATGTGCACTTTGCAATGCTACATGTGCACTTTACAATGCTACATGTGCACTTTACAATGCTACATGTGCACTTTACAATGCTACATGTGCACTTTGCAATGCTACATGTGCACTTTACAATGCTACATGTGCACTTTGCAATGCTACATAAGCACTTTACAATGCTACATGTGCACTTTACAATGCTACATGTGCACTTTACAATTTCGTTCAGTTTCATCTCACCTTTTTCCGTCTCTTTTCCTTTCTCAAATACAAGGACAAGTTTATCCTGTCTTTAATTAAGCACCACGGTACGAATACAAGTGACAGTGAAGGTAAAGCTCCACGCATTCTTAACCTGGGCATTATATGGATTAGTGGGTAGCTTTAGGCTCGGACCGCTTTAAACGCCGGGGAATAATCAGTACCGGCGCTGTGAAGGGGATGAAAATGCCGACAGTCGAAACAGGATCGTCGGCAGTCCAGCCGACAAAGCAGATACTACAGGATGTTACTGAGGAAAATGTAGCTATGAACGTCGGTCAGTATCGTTTGTAGCGGCGGTCAACAACGGACTCGTAGCTAAACACTCCGATGTTATTATTATTATTATTATTATTATTATATTATTATTTAAGTGGAAATGGCGTTAATCCAGACACATGTGATTCCAAAAGCAGTGAAACTAAACAAGCCTGCAGACATTCAGCACTAATCGCACCCGAAGCAAAGGTTTAAATACGGGTTAAAAAACCTTTATTGGAACATCACAAGTTAATAAAAACACCAATTAACCTCCATGTAAACCCCAGAAGTCAGCTCAATTGTTCATTCACGACACCAACAAATGCATCTTCCATATATACAACTACAGTCTTATATCGCTGCTACATGTTTCGGCGTCACTTAACGCCATGCTCAGGACCTCTACACCAAGATTTAAAACTTACTAAAATATAACAGATTACAAAAGAAATTAATATTATATTATAGTATTCAGAATTTATTTTGTAATCCATTATATTTTATGAAGTATTAAATTCGGTGTAACGTTCCCTGAGGATGGCGTAAAGTTTCGCCGAAACATGTAGCAGCGATATAAGATTGTATTTGTATATACCAAATGTTCACTTGTTGGTATCAGGAATGAACAATTTAATTCAATCAAATTGCACGGAATAAATAATGCAGAAACTCCAGAAGACAGTGTTTAATGGATGACCTTGAAAATGATTCAAGACCAAAAAGTGTCTGACAATTGTGTAAAATTGTAAAATATGGTCTGGTGTTGTATTTGATGGTCATTAATTGACATAATTCAATAAATATCAATAAATACAGTCGTTGGTGTTGTATTATCAGTATTCCAGAAACACAACTGTATATCAGACTGCTTTCAATGACAAGCCAAATGGATCTTGCGACACAAGTCAAAAGAAAGCAGTACGTGGGGCAACTGACATTTTTCGTCTTTGTTGTCCTTTAACGATAGGTTTTGTATTATTAAACTGTATTTAAACTGTAAACAAGATGTTGGAGGCTAGCAGGGTAGCAAGTGCATAGCGGGAATGCAACAAGCAACATATCCAGGGGAAAGCTTAGAGGGTAGTGGTGCTAGCACTACAAGTGTACTGTAGTGGTGCTAGCACTACAAGTGTACTGTAGTTGTGCTAGCACTACAAGTGTACTGTAGTTGTGCTAGCACTACAAGTGTACTGTAGTGGTGTTAGCACTACAAGTGTACTGTAGTGGTTCTAGCACTACAAGTGTACTGTAGTGGTGCTAGCACTACAAGTGTACTGTAGTGGTGCTAGCACTACAAGTGTACTGTAGTGGTGCTAGCACTACAAGTGTACTGTAGTGGTGCTAGCACTACAAGTGTACTGTAGTGGTGCTAGCACTACAAGTGTACTGTAGTGGTGCTAGCACTACAAGTGTACTGTAGTGGTGCTAGCACTACAAGTGTAATGTAGTGGTGCTAGCACTACAAGTGTACTGTAGTGGTGCTAGCACTACAAGTGTACTGTAGTGATGCTAGCACTACAAGTGTACTGTAGTGGTGCTAGCACTACAAGTGTACTGTAGTGGTGCTAGCACTACAAGTGTACTGTAGCCTCCCCTTGTACTTATTTTCTGTGGCGCAACAGCCCAATTCGTGTCTGACGCGATGTTATGATCCAGTGTGCAGTGCTTGTATTACGAGACGAGCCAACGTTTTTAAACACCCGGTGAGGGCAGACTGTGATTACGGGCGTCACAACAGAGCGGGGCGCGAAATATTTTTAGAATTTAATGTCACTATGAGAACTGCATGAAAGGAACTGTAGCCCAGGTTACAACGGTCGAAGTCACTTGTCATTCATCACATCATGCTTCTCCCGTCTGCAAGCTGCGGACGAAAAGGGCATTGAGACACTGTGTGGGTAGAGAGCGAACCGTGAATTAGTGACATGTCACATTAGTGGAGAGAGCCAATGACAGTACCTGGTGCGGAGTGCCGTCAGAGGGCTCATCGGTGGGATATACTTAGTTAACGTCTACCAAACTACACGGTGTCATATCCCAGAACACAGTAATGGTCAAAGTCACCGCCACGAGAATTTCAGAACACACTTCTGGCTATATTTAAAGTCCGACAAATGTACAATTTAATCACATTAACTGTGTAATTTCACTGTCCTACATGTTTCGATCCCTTAATTTGGGTTCATCTTCAGGGACTCATATTAAGTTTACACTTCTGGCTGGTTTACCTTCGTTCCAGTTACAGACCCACTGAACGTCACTATATAGTGTTAGTGACGCTATACATTCACCTTAAATCCAAACATCACTCATCACTGACTGATAGTCGAAGCTCGGCCCGGCCGACACGTTCCGTCCCCCTTTATCCTAATTTTAGGCACCATAAAGACAATAACATACAATAATTTGGCAGAAGATCGCCATGGCCTATTCACAGGCACCATCCCGAAGACTCCAGATTGAGGGTTACCACAAGGAGATAATGCAGAGAGTAACCCTGTCAGGTTTCAAACCCTGTACATCCACAACATAATTATTCTTCCATCTTTGTCAAGGCGCCCGTTTTAATGATCTCGATATTGCAAGGCCGAGGCCTCTTTATCTTCGATGTTTCTGTAACTACGTTGCCGTGGTGATCCACCTGTCGTAGCAACACGGCATGCTGACGAATCAAGCCGCCAGCAATTCGCTGCCTCGCCTATGATCTTCCTGCTCAAGCCTCTGCGAACAAATCCGACAGTTCACAATGTCTATCAGCTGTCCTACCTTCATTATAAATACACGAAATGCTGAAGTCAGTTTTCACTCTTTATTTGCCGAATCGACGCCAAAACACGGACCCGCGACAGTCCAGTCGGTACAGCAGCCAGCCGGCGGGCTGGACGACCAATGATTTGTGGTTCGATTCCCAGCAGATCCTTTAGATTTGCTTCTTCTCCAGCGTGTCCAGAATGTCTTGTGAGGACCACTCAGCCTATGGCTACTGGGAGGGAAGTCGAACACACACCTCCATCTAATGCCGAGGTTAAGAATGAGTGCAGCCATGCCTCCACTTCCCAATATGCCTTCACAGCGTGCATATAAAAAACTTTACCTTTACTTTATCTACATTACTATTAGAGTGGTCGGTATAGCGATTCGCTACGGGCTAGACGGTCCCGGGATCGAATCCCGGTGGGGAGCCAGATTTTCCGCACCCGTCCAGACCGGCCCGGGGGCCTACCCAGCTTCCTGTACAATAGGTACCGGGTCATTCCCGGGGGTAAAGCGGCCGGGGCGTGGAGTTGACCACCCACCCCCATCTAGTGCCAGGGTTAAAGAAAGAGTAGAGCTATACCTCTACTCCCCCTGTGGGCCTTCATGGCCTGTTACAGGGTACTGCGTGGACGCTAATTTACAGGCGTAATTCGACACCTGTGCAATTTATTAACTTGAACGATCGTACGAAATACTTTGTCGCAGGGACGCGGTGTGAAGATCACCTAAAACCTGAGACACACTCACGGTTCGCTCGCGGTACACTCACGGTACGCTCGCAGTCAAGTAACATAAGTCTTCCGTATACTTAACTGAATCTGTATGTGACCGTTCCGAGCCTTGATCGTGATCGCCTGACTCGTCACTGCAGTGAAGTCACACGGTGAGGTATATCTGACTGTTGACCGGACCGTGACTGCCCCTGTAGTGCCACTTCACACCATACGTTGCCACTAACACGCTCTGTCCACATCCTGTTGCCCAGTCAGTGCCACTTCACACTAACACGCTCTGTTCACATCCTGTTGCCCAGTCAGTGCCACTTCACACTAACACGCTCTGTTCACATCCTGTTGCCCAGTCAGTGCCACTTCACACTAACACGCTCTGTTCACATCCTGTTGCCCAGTCAGTGCCACTTCACACTAACACGCTCTGTTCACATCCTGTTGCCCAGTCAGTGCCACTTCACACTAACACGCTCTGTTCACATCCTGTTGTCCAGTCAGTGCCACTTCACATACACAACCTTCAATTAATCACACCACAGCATTAAGCCACAAATTCAAGTACAATGCATGTATAGGCCTCATTAAAGCAAGCCTACGTCAGGTCAACTTTAGGGTGGCTCATCGCGCTAAGCATGTAATAACATATTAATATACTTCACACGCAACTTTATATATTGTATTATATTATATTATATTACACTACATTGTATTATATTACATTATATTATATTGCACTACATTATATTATATTACATTACATTATATTATATTACACTACATTATACTATATTATACTACATTATATTATATTACACTACATTACATTATATCACACTACATTATAATATATTACATTATATTATACTACATTATAATACACTACATTATATTTAATTATATTACATTATGTTATATTATATTATATTATATTATATTATATTATATTATATTATATTACACTACATTATACTATATTATACTACATTATATTATATTACACTACATTATATTATATCACACTACATTATAATATATTACATTATATTATATTACATTATAATACACTACATTATATTATATTATATTACACTATATTATATTACATTACAATATTTTATATTATATTATATTGTATTATATTATATTATTCACAATAATAAACTACAAAAATTGTAATTTAAATACAAATCATGAACTCACAATCAGGCTGACACCTGTTGCTGTGTTCTCACTTGACCCGCTCACAACTGACACACAGTTAACATTTACAAGTCAGTTCCGACTTCACATCAAACACGCTTCGTCTGGGCTACAAACACCAAAAGGATAAATCTGTTTAGAGAGACAGAAGGTAAAGGAAAAAGTGGTCTGTGTGCACACCACAAAGACATATAGGGGTAGCACAGGTACAGCTACACTCATTCTTAAACTCGGCGCTAGGTAGAGGTGAGTGATCAACTTAACGCCCCGGCCGTTTTAACTCCTGTGACAGAACCCGTGCACCCAGTGAACAGGAAGCTGGGTGAGCCCCACAGCAGGTCTCGACGTTACGGAAAACAGAAAGTCTCTTTCCCGTACTGGAAATCGAACCCCGGATCGACCAGCCCGTAGCCTAGTCACTATAAAGACTGAGCTATACCGACTGCGTTTATCGTGACAAAACATACAGAGCGTGGGCAAAATGCAACTGCAGTTAGAGCACTGTGTTAAATAGCGCCCCAGATTATGATAATGAAAAGCCGAAACAACGTATCTCCTAGGAATCACTACATTTGAGAAAACTAGACACCTAGGACTCGAAAACACACATCCTGTTTCAGGCAGGGTAACACACAATGAACACATTACACTTGATGTCACGATTCTGACCTTCCACGACCAGCTGACGGTCTCTCTGCAACTGACGTTTGGTATTTCTCTGAGTTCTCATTTCGTTACTTCGCACTTCTCTGAAGCAACGGTTTGCTCCACAAGTTTGTCGTCTTTACAAATCAGGTGACATAATTCTGAACACGCAGCGTCCCACAACGACTTCGACACGTCCAGTTTCACACTCCGGTACGTTAAAGCAGTCCACAAGGAAAACGTGACTCAAAACGCGGTCTCTACATTCTTTCAGTAACCATACAGGTTTATTCTTCTTGTATGACGCGCTTCGGCCTGTTTTCGGGCAATGGCCTCCCCGATCTCCTCCCTCCAAAATCCTCTCTTCCATGCTGCGTCTTCCAGTTCCGTGCCTGGAGAAAGTTTATAGCATCCCTCCAAACAGTATACTCCCAATACTTTCTGGAGATACGAGAATCACCCATCCTCACTACGTGGCCAACACACTCTAGTCTCTCTTCAGGCGTAAAAATGTTCAAATTTCCACTTCAGCATACAATTTTAAGTCTCCGTATTGTATCTAATTCTCCGACACCCTTTGCCTACGTAGGCTCGAGTACTCCTTCCTGATGTCTTCCCCTTGTGACCATGCTCTAGGCGAGCTACCTGCTCACTTGACACTGTGCACGTCACGGCTACATCTGAAAGTTTTATCTAAAATTTTAGAAAGTATTCTTGTTACCTTAATATTAAAATCGGGACATTTTACCGTCACGGTTGAACCTAGCCGGGACATCGGCACCAGCTACTGATAACCGGGAATGTCCCATAAAAATCGGTACGAATAGAAACCCTGGTTTTAAAGTATCAACAAAATCAGCACATTCATCACCAATCGAGATACAGCGTGTTTCATAAATCCCTCCGGGATTTCGAAGGTCTGTAGCTCAGGAGCCAAATCACACACGTGGGATGAGAGCATGTCAGTGAAAAGAGTACTTATCCAAGTTTTGAATCTACCTTACAAATGTTCAATATGTCCCTCTTTGGTGACTCGACAGACGTCAATCCTGTAATCTAGCTCCTGCCACACACGTTCCTACATATGAACGTCCCGGCCTACCTGTTCGTTTTGCGACACACAAACAGCCAGTTTCCTCGAATTTTCTATACCAGTCTCTTACTGTTTTGTCCGTTGGTGGTTCTGTACGACACTTGGTTCGAAAACCACGTTGCACTGTTACAATTGACTGGGTTTTAGCAAATTGCAGGACACAAAAGCTTTCTGTTCACCTGAAAACGCCATGTTTGCACACCACTGCCTCCTAGCGGAGAAACGGGTAACTATGCCATCGCATCTATCACGAAAAAAACTTGTACATTTTCTCTATCCGTTGGCATGCTTTTGCCTCTTATATGTGGGTTTGCTACTGCACGGCCAAGCCTCTAAATCCCGGATGGACTTATGAAACACGCTGTACAGCAACAATAGGAGACAAACTTCTACTAGTGCAAACAAATGAAAGTGTAACATGAAGGTAATTTTTATATTGTTGACACCGTGCACTGTCGATAAACAAATCACACTATGAAATCTGCGGTCTTCTGGGAATTACGCGGCGTCGTCTGGTAATTGTTTACCGACGTTTCGGGACAACGTATCGGTCCCATCCTAACGGGTCAAGAGTCCTTTCCTACTCGGACTCTTGACCCGTGAAGATGGGACCGATACGTTATCCAGATACGTCGGTAAACAATTACCACACGACGCAGCGTAATACCCCAGAAGAGCGTAGATTTCATCAACATCGCAGCGGAAGCCTCAAATCAAATTCACACAACACTCAGCCCAACAAAACGCATTCTGTTGTTTACAGATATACTATATTACATTATCTTGTTAATTAATGCTACATGTTTCGATCCCCTATGGGATCATCATCAGGGTAATTATACGTTTCAACAACACAACTTCAAGAATAGCTTTTATTGTAATTTTACGCTATGTAACATCTTTAGCAGCAATAAACTACAATGTAGTTCTGTTTGTAGGTTCCATTTCTGCGAACGACATCACGACAAGATGTCTGAGGCTACAGAACTGAACAGATGTGTTATGTTGCGAAGAAATGAACACAAAGACCATAACCGAAAGACGATTCATAAAGAACGCCTTGTGAAAGCATCGCCCAACAAAGCACTGCCGATGTCTCTGTCCGCGTTAATTATCCCGAGGCTGTGACATGCGACAGAACTTCAAAGGCTTCGTCATCGGCGTCCTGCCTTTGACATGACTTCACTGACATCTGGCGGCCGAGAAAATTTTCAACTATGACATTTTATAAAATATATAAAGGTCCCATGACACTGAAATTTAGTTTCCACTGATAATGTAGCTCATAGACATAATTTAAATAGTGACACGCTGACTTTTAAGAAGTAATTTAAAAGACAGCCTTGCAATCGATGAAATAGGAAGCAGGTTCCGGTGGTTCAGTCGGTCTGGATTTTTTAAGAAAACGGCAGTTACGTATGTTAGACTAATATCCTTTACCTTTTGATCAAAATCAAATCAACAGACGAGCCGAGATTTCAGGCTGTTAAATACCGGAATGACCAATGACGTCACAGCATCACTGTTGGTCTCCTGGACTGCAGTTACCAGCCACCGTCATTCCTCTACCTACTTCAAAATCACGCTTCCATCGCTTTCATGTTCATCCTCTAATTCTTCAGTATTTTTTTTTTATTCAATCAACATGCTCCATTACAAACAGTAACATACATGATTTAGCTGTTCTTTTTAAATCTTTATACAATGCAATATATCCTAGATTATATTCTACAATATTATAAGTATTGTTTAACATATACTATATACAATATTTACATTATTAATTTTTTTGGTATTTTATACCTTCTGATAATATATCGCATTACAGGAATTGTAAAAGTCTTTAGTGAGTTTTTGAGCCAATTCTGATTTATTTAATAGCCATCTTCCTCCTTTCTCAATTATTCTTCTCCTTAATGTGTTCCTCTCTTTCTTCAAATTCTTACACTCCAATATCATAATTCTTCAGTATGTTCATAATTCCAGCCACCTTCAGCCACAGTCTGTACAGTCCAGTATACAGCAGTCCTTGAACTGTATTACCCACCCTGACTCTGTCACACTTTCCAGTGTTCAATTTGCATCTCTCTCCATCACTTCACCTTCCTCCTTTTCCCCTTCACGTAAATAACAGCCATCTAAGCATTCTACAGGTCTCATAATAATAATAATAACAATAACACAATACACTAACTGTTTTGTGCCTGACGTTTATCCAAACAGTATCAAACATCTCCCACATCGCAGTAAACACACCACCTTTCCTTCACAAAGACCAACTGTTTGTTTAAATCTGCTACGATACTGAGCTGTGTGTAATGCAAGTACAGTGCGGGCAAAGTGCAGCTTTTGTATGTTATGGCACATGCGCATGCGCTTTAAGGGGTGAGGAGATAAATAACATGCATCGATTATCACATTATTTATTCGCACATTCATTCATTCTGCAGTCTGTCTTACGACAGGTCCGTAGCCTCTTCATTTTGTACTCTGTCTTACGACAGGTCCGTAGCCTCTTCATTCTGCAGTCTGTCTTACGACAGGTCCGTAGCCTCTTCCAAAGCGACTTCTCCACAGGGTGCGATCTAGTGCTTCCTCTTTCAATTTACAGTATCTTCTCTTTTCCTTAAGGTCATCCAGTATCTGATTACGCCTTCTCCCTCGTCTTCCCGTCATTTCTATCCTTCCCTCTAACTTTCCTTCAATCACATGTTTCAGAAGGCAGTTCCTACGCAAGATGTGACCAATCCAGTTAGCCTTTCTTCTTTTTATTGTATGTACGATATTCCTCTCCTCCTTCACTCTATGTAATACTTCTTCATTTCTCACACGATCGGTCCAACTGATCTTCTCCAGTCTTCTCCAGCACCACATTTCAAAACTTTCCAGATACTTCTGATCCACTTTCCCAAGTGTCCACGTTTCAGCACCACACAAAGCTACGCTCCAAATGTAGCACTTTACTAGTTTCTTACTTAAATTTAAGTCCAGTTTGCTAGTGAAAAGAGTCTTCTTGTTGAATGCTGTTTTTGCCATGACAACAATGTATTCAACTTCACGTGTACACCTTGCATCACTTGTTATCACGCTACCCAAATAATTGAAATATTCCACATTCTCCAATTGTTTTTTATCTATCATAATTTTTATTGGAACTGGTTGCCGTGGGCCGATCCCAGTGGCCGTGCGGTCTAAAGCGTGGGTCTACGGCCGCTCGCTTACTGGGATTGTGAGTTCGAATCCCGCCTAGGGCATGGATGTCTGTTTCTTGTGAGTGTTGTGTGTGTCAGGTAGAGGTCTCTGCGACGAGCTGATCACTCGTCCAGAGAAGTCCTACCGAGTGTGGTGTGTCTAAAAAGTGTGTGATCGTGAAGCCTCGAAAAATTAAGCGGCCTAGACCCCCAAGGGGCTGTCGAGCCATTGGAAAAAAAAAAAATGGTTCCCTTGAGATTCTTATTACCTTAGTTTCTTCCACATTCATTTCCATTCCATAGCGTTATTTATACAATGAAATATTTACAGAAGTGATATTGCTTTTGTAAAATACAGCATATTTCTTTTCGAGTTTAAGCGTTTGTTTTACAGCAGCTATCTGGATACGTTCAATTACGGCTGCTATCGGTAGAAAGCTTCTCTGTTTTGTTTTTATACCACATTTGCAAAACAATATGGCGTCAGGACGATCGGTGCTGTGTGTGACAGCGTGTAATTCGCTCGAAAAAATGCATAAAGCTGTGTAAACAGTTGCGCATTTTGATGGGAACAATCGAGATGTATCGATTGTATATTTATGAACTGTCACACAACACCTATAGCTCATATATTCGTGTTCATTTCACATTTTAATAAAGATGAGGCGCATTATTTGCGATACTTGTCTTCTTAAAAAAGGTTAACTGAGGGCTGCAGAAGTCGCCATGTTGTCTGCGGGTCTGTGTGTACCGCATTACAGCTTTTGATCGACTTTCACACAACTTCGTACAAACATTATGTCACTGCAGGACACTATGTCACTGCAGGACACTATGTCACTGCAGGACACTATGTCACTGCAGGACACTATGTCACTGCAGGACACTATGTCACTGCAGGAAACTATGTCACCGCAGGACACTATGTCACCGCAGGACACTATGTCACTGCAGGACACTATGTCACTGCAGGACACTATGTCACTGCAGGACACTATGTCACTGCAGGACACTATGTCACTGCAGGACACTATGTCACTGCAGGACACTATGTCACTGCAGGACACTATGTCACTGCAGGACACTATGTTACTGCAGGACACTATGTCACTGCAGGACACTATGTCACTGCAGGACACTATGTCACTGCAGGACACTATGTCACTGCAGGACACTATGTCACTGCAGGACACTATGTCACTGCAGGACACTATGTCACTGCAGGACATTATGTCACTGCAGGAAACTATGTCACCGCAGGACACTATGTCACTGCAGGACACTATGTCACCGCAGGACACTATGTCACCGCAGGACAGTAAGTCACCGCAGGACACTATGTCACTGCAGGAAACTATGTCACTGCAGGACACTATGTCACTGCAGGACATTGTCACAGCAGGACACTATGTCACTGCAGGAAACTATGTCACTGCAGGACACTATGTCACTGCAGGAAACTATGTCACTGCAGGACATTATGTCACTGCAGGAAACTATGTCACCGCAGGACACTATGTCACTGCAGGACACTATGTCACTGCAGGACACTATGTCACTGCAGAACACTATGTCACTGCAGGACACTATGTCACTGCAGGACACTATGTCACTGCAGGAAACTATGTCACTGCAGGACACTATGTCACTGCAGGACACTATGTCACTGCAGGACATTGTCACAGCAGGACACTATGTCACTGCAGGAAACTATGTCACTGCAGGACACTATGTCACTGCAGGACATTGTCACAGCAGGACACTATGTCACTGCAGGAAACTATGTCACTGCAGGACACTATGTCACTGCAGGAAACTATGTCACTGCAGGACATTATGTCACTGCAGGAAACTATGTCACCGCAGGACACTATGTCACTGCAGGACACTATGTCACCGCAGGACACTATGTCACGCAGGACAGTAAGTCACCGCAGGACACTATGTCACTGCAGGACACTATGTCACTGCAGGACACTATGTCACTGCAGGACATTATGTCACTGCAGGACATTATGTCACTGCAGGACACTGTCACGGCAGGACATTATGTCAATGCAGGACACTCCCAACATCGTACTTTTAGTACGGAATGTATCAACTGCATACCACGTCCGTGCGTCCTTCCGCCTCTCTGTGACCTAGTACCGGCGACTAAACCATCTGTCGGATTTTCATTAAATTCTGTACAGAAGTCTAAACCATCTGTCGGATTTTCATGAAATTATGTAACAACTTCTTTACAAAACGTTATCGAGGAAGCGCGGGAGTTTCGTGAAAATCGGCTCAGTGGCTGTCACACTTTACTTAAGGGCGTAAATAAATTTCTACCGTAGTTCCCACATTTCTCCACGTATTTGGGTTCAATTCGGTATATGAGATATTTATGTAACGCCACTGAACAATTCTAAGTTTAGTGAAAAGCGACGCAATAAAAGCCACAGTTTACTCAAGCCGTAAACGAAATTTTGTCCGTATCTTATAAACTTTACGCCTGATTTTGGCAAAATTATGTACAAGAGATGCCCACAGAAACTTACTGAGCGAATATTACCTTCGTGAAAATCGATACAGTAAAAGACATACTTATTAATAAGACCTGTGGTAACGTACGGAGCAGAAGCGTGGACATTGAATAAGGACATTGCTAAAGGGCTGGCAGTTTTTGAACGAAAAATTTTGAGAAGAATATTTGGACGGCAATTAAAGTAATGAAATTGAGAAGAAAGCGACATAACACAGAATCTAAAGCATGTGTTTTGAGAATTTAAGATAACATGTCATTTGTCATGAATTAAGTCGGCTGGAATTGGATTGTCTGTCGTGTTAAACATGATGGAGAGTTAAGAACAGTAAGTCAAGTTTTTAATACCCAAGGAAGTCGACCAGAAACAGATGGTGGAATATTGGCGTACAAACATCATTAAGTAAGTGTCAAATTTGACAATGGATATGAGAATTAGTAAACAAAATCAGAGTGAAGCGGAATGCCCGTTTAAGGTAGAGCGAAGGTCCGCCGCATTGGACATGTAAAGTGCCACCGAGAGGAGGAAAGATACAGAAAAGACATACTTTACTTAGGGGCGTAAATTAATTTCTAATCGATTTAGGTGAAATTCGGTATAAGAGATCTACGCGTAATGCTGCTAAGCACTTTGAGTTTCGTGAAAATCGGGGCAGAGAAGGTCGCATTTTATTACGGCCGTAAATGTATCACATTAACGCGTGAACACCTTCGCAAAATCTGTGTTCTGCGTCATGTAGGGCTCCTTCCGGCATCCTGACAACTTCCTGTCATCAGTAACAACAAATTGCGGCGACATAAACAGGCGGGCGACAGTAATAACAACATGGCGGGCGACACTAGCGCCATTCACTTTCAGATCCTGAACGGTGTATGGCAATACGTCATCAAAAGAGCCTGTTACTTGTTCAATTCAATGCACTATCAAGCGACAAGTGACAGTTTCTGACATGTTTTTGATGTGCTGGCCTAAGGTGACGTCACGTTGTCCTCCTGCTTAACTAAGCACCACACAATAAAGACTTACTGAGGGAAAGGAGGTACAGCCGGGCGCACTTAAACACAAGCACTACAAAACAGTGATGGTCAGCTTCAAGCCACAGCCGCTTTACCCCCAGTAACCATTTAATAGGGCACTGGGCGTGCTCTACAGTACATCAGAAGGCTCTGGAACACAGGCAATGTGCGTGTAACGTAACATTCAGGCGCGTTCGCGTGACCGCTGTTGCAGTGCAAAAGCAATAAGTATTACATATTCTGAGTGTGTGTCTGTAGCCTTAGTTATCCAGCATGCAAAGCGCATGCGCCGTATTATATTGTCATCTGTGGCCTGTCCGGCTGTACCGTATTTTTCCACATTATCTCACAAACAGCACGATTTTCGGAAAAATGTTATTGAACATAAAATGTGTGTTTTGATTTTATCTACAACTTTGTACGAACATCGATGTGTATTTGGTCTATTTGTTTCTTGCCTATCAACACAACGGGATGAACAACATTTATTTATACATCGATTTATACTTTTTTCCCAGGTACCAGAAGCCACGTAAAACCTGTAAGCACCAACTGCGCCCTCAAATTGAACAAAAGTTTTGTTTCTTCACTCCGTACACTTGGTATCACACATCACATTTACTGGCACAAGTCGCTACCAAATAGCCTTCCAGCTCACGCCAACACGTGCTATAAACTGCGGTAGGCAGCTGCGCAGTCAGCACTCGCTTACAGGACACTGAGTGGCCCAGCTCACAGTGCTCAAACCGCAGTAATCAGAACAGCTACCAAGTGCCGGTACTGCAGTCAGCACTCGCTTACAGGACACTGAGTGGCCCAGCTCACAGTGCTAAACCGCAGTATCAGCAACAGCTACCAAGTGCCGGTACTGCAGTCAGCACTCGCTTACAGGACACTGAGTGGCACAGCTCACAGTGCTTAAACCGCAGTAATCAGAACAGCTACCAAGTGCCGGTACTGCAGTCAGCACTCGCTTACAGGACACTGAGTGGCCCAGCTCACAGTGCTTAAACCGCAGTAATCAGAACAGCTACCAAGTGCCGGTACTGCAGTCAGCACTCGCTTACAGGCACGTGTGCAGTCACTGTCTTAGACGCAGTAATCAGAACGCTACCAATGCGGTACTGCAGTCAGCACTCGTGTAATGTACACTGAGTGGCTCAGCTTACAGTGCTTAAACCGCGTAATCAGGAAACAGTACCAATGCCTGGTACTGCAGTCAGCACTCGTTACAGGACACTGAGTGGCTGTACACGGATAAACCGCAGTAAACAGAAACAGTACAAGTGCCGGTACTCAGTCAGGGCACTCGCTTACAGGCACGAGTGCCAGCACAGTGCTTTAAACGCCAGTAATCTAGACAGCTACCAGAGTGCCTGTACGCGTTCATGCACTTCGCTACTGGAAACTGAGTGTGCCAGTCACAGTCTTAAACGCAGTATAGACAGCTACACAAGTGCGCTGGTTAACGTTCGGTCAGCACTCGCTTGTTCAAGGACACTGAGTGCCACAGCCCCTGCTTTAAACGCAGTAATAGAACAGCTTTCCAAGTGCCGTTATTATATTCAAGAACTGCTTACAGGACATATGAGCTAACTACATGCTTTAAACGCTAGATAATCAGAAAAGCTACAAGTACCGGATACTTCATCAGCACTCGCTATACAGACACTGTGTGCCAGCTCATAGTGCTTAAAATCGTCATTTTTAACAAACAAATTACATAGTGACGGTATTGACAGTCAGCACTCGTTACAGGCCCCTGAATGGCACACTCACAGTGCTTAACCCACCAGTAATCGAACAGCTACCAAGTGCGGTACTGCCAGTCCCGCACTCGCTTACAGGACACTGAGTGGCACAACTCACGTGCTTAAAACCGCAGTATCAGAACACGCTACCCAAGCCGGGTATGCAGTCGCATCGCTTAATGGACACTATGTGTGCACAGTCACAGTGCTTAAACGCGATTAATACAGAACCTACCAAGTGCGGTACTGCAGTCAGCACTCGCTTACGGACACTGTAGTGGCACAGGCTCACAGGCTTAAACCGCAGTAATTCGAAACAGTTACCAGTGCCGTACTGCAGTCAGGCACTCGCTTCAGGAACAACTGAGTGGCACAGCTCACGTTTCTTAAACCGCATAATCAGTAACATGCTACCAAGTGCCGGTACTGCGTCATGCACTCGACTTCACAGACACTGAGTGCCACACTCCAGTGCTTATACTCCGCGTAATCGACCAGCCTACCAAGTGCCGGTACTGCATTAGCACTCACTTACCCGGACCTGAGTGGCTCACTCACGTTGCTTAACCGCATTAGTAATCAGACAGCTCCAAGTGCCGGTACTGCAGTCAGCACTCGCTTACAGGACACTGAGTGGCCCAGCTCACAGTGCTTAAACCGCAGTAATCAGAACAGCTACCAAGTGCCGGTACTGCAGTCAGCACTCGCTTACAGGACACTGAGTGGCACAGCTCACAGTGCTTAAACCGCAGTAATCAGAACAGCTACCAAGTGCCGGTACTGCAGTCAGCACTCGCTTACAGGACACTGAGTGGCACAGCTCACAGTGCTTAAACCGCAGTAATCAGAACAGCTACCAAGTGCCGGTACTGCAGTCAGCACTCGCTTACAGGACACTGAGTGGCCCAGCTCACAGTGCTTAAACCGCAGTAATCAGAACAGCTACCAAGTGCCGGTACTGCAGTCAGCACTCGCTTACAGGACACTGAGTGGCACAGCTCACAGTGCTTAAACCGCAGTAATCAGAACAGCTACCAAGTGCCGGTACTGCAGTCAGCACTCGCTTACAGGACACTGAGTGGCCCAGCTCACAGTGCTTAAACCGCAGTAATCAGAACAGCTACCAAGTGCCGGTACTGCAGTCAGCACTCGCTTACAGGACACTGAGTGGCACAGCTCACAGTGCTTAAACCGCAGTAATCAGAACAGCTACCAAGTGCCGGTACTGCAGTCAGCACTCGCTTACAGGACACTGAGTGGCCCAGCTCACAGTGCTCAAACCGCAGTAATCAGAACAGCTACCAAGTGCCGGTACTGCAGTCAGCACTCGCTTACAGGACACTGAGTGGCCCAGCTCACAGTGCTCAAACCGCAGTAATCAGAACAGCTACCAAGTGCCGGTACTGCAGTCAGCACTCGCTTACAGGACACTGAGTGGCCCAGCTCACAGTGCTTAAACCGCAGTAATCAGAACAGCTACCAAGTGCAGGTACTGCAGTCAGCACTCGCTTACAGGACACTGAGTGGCCCAGCTCACAGTGCTTAAACCGCAGTAATCAGAACAGCTACCAAGTGCCGGTACTGCAGTCAGCACTCGCTTACAGGACACTGAGTGGCACAGCTCACAGTGCTTAAACCGCAGTAATCAGAACAGCTACCAAGTGCGGTACTGCAGTCAGCACTCGCTTACAGGACACTGAGTGGCCCAGCTCACAGTGCTTAAACCGCAGTAATCAGAACAGCTACCAAGTGCCGGTACTGCAGTCAGCACTCGCTTACAGGACACTGAGTGGCACAGCTCACAGTGCTTAAACCGCAGTAATCAGAACAGCTACCAAGTGCCGGTACTGCAGTCAGCACTCGCTTACAGGACACTGAGTGGCCCAGCTCACAGTGCTCAAACCGCAGTAATCAGAACAGCTACCAAGTGCAGGTACTGCAGTCAGCACTCGCTTACAGGACACTGAGTGGCCCAGCTCACAGTGCTCAAACCGCAGTCATCAGAACAGCTACCAAGTGCAGGTACTGCAGTCAGCACTCGCTTACAGGACACTGAGTGGCCCAGCTCACAGTGCTCAAACCGCAGTCATCAGAACAGCTACCAAGTGCCGGTACTGCAGTCAGCACTCGCTTACAGGACACTGAGTGGCCCAGCTCACAGTGCTCAAACCGCAGTCATCAGAACAGCTACCAAGTGCAGGTACTGCAGTCAGCACTCGCTTACAGGACACTGAGTGGCCCAGCTCACAGTGCTCAAACCGCAGTCATCAGAACAGCTACCAAGTGCAGGTACTGCAGTCAGCACTCGCTTACAGGACACTGAGTGGCCCAGCTCACAGTGCTCAAACCGCAGTCATCAGAACAGCTACCAAGTGCAGGTACTGCAGTCAGCACTCGCTTACAGGACACTGAGTGGCCCAGCTCACAGTGCTCAAACCGCAGTCATCAGAACAGCTACCAAGTGCAGGTTACTGCAGTCAGCACTCGCTTACAGGACACTGAGTGGCCCAGCTAACAGTGCTCAAACCGCAGTCATCAGAACAGCTACCAAGTGCCGGTACTGCAGTCAGCACTCGCTTACAGGACACTGAGTGGCACAGCTCACAGTGCTTAAACCGCAGTAATCAGAACAGCTACCAAGTGCCGGTACTGCAGTCAGCACTCGCTTACAGGACACTGAGTGGCCCAGCTCACAGTGCTTAAACCGCAGTAATCAGAACAGCTACCAAGTGCCGGTACTGCAGTCAGCACTCGCTTACAGGACACTGAGTGGCACAGCTCACAGTGCTTAAACCGCAGTAATCAGAACAGCTACCAAGTGCCGGTACTGCAGTCAGCACTCGCTTACAGGACACTGAGTGGCCCAGCTCACAGTGCTTAAACCGCAGTAATCAGAACAGCTACCAAGTGCCGGTACTGCAGTCAGCACTCGCTTACAGGACACTGAGTGGCACAGCTCACAGTGCTTAAACCGCAGTAATCAGAACAGCTACCAAGTGCCGGTACTGCAGTCAGCACTCGCTTACAGGACACTGAGTGGCCCAGCTCACAGTGCTCAAACCGCAGTAATCAGAACAGCTACCAAGTGCCGGTACTGCAGTCAGCACTCGCTTAAGGACACTGAGTGGCCCAGCTCACAGTGCTCAAACCGCAGTAATCAGAACAGCTACCAAGTGCCGGTACTGCAGTCAGCACTCGCTTACAGGACACTGAGTGGCCCAGCTCACAGTGCTTAAACCGCAGTAATCAGAACAGCTACCAAGTGCAGGTACTGCAGTCAGCACTCGCTTACAGGACACTGAGTGGCCCAGCTCACAGTGCTTAAACCGCAGTAATCAGAACAGCTACCAAGTGCCGGTACTGCAGTCAGCACTCGCTTACAGGACACTGAGTGGCACAGCTCACAGTGCTTAAACCGCAGTAATCAGAACAGCTACCAAGTGCCGGTACTGCAGTCAGCACTCGCTTACAGGACACTGAGTGGCCCAGCTCACAGTGCTTAAACCGCAGTAATCAGAACAGCTACCAAGTGCCGGTACTGCAGTCAGCACTCGCTTACAGGACACTGAGTGGCACAGCTCACAGTGCTTAAACCGCAGTAATCAGAACAGCTACCAAGTGCCGGTACTGCAGTCAGCACTCGCTTACAGGACACTGAGTGGCCCAGCTCACAGTGCTCAAACCGCAGTAATCAGAACAGCTACCAAGTGCAGGTACTGCAGTCAGCACTCGCTTACAGGACACTGAGTGGCCCAGCTCACAGTGCTCAAACCGCAGTCATCAGAACAGCTACCAAGTGCAGGTACTGCAGTCAGCACTCGCTTACAGGACACTGAGTGGCCCAGCTCACAGTGCTCAAACCGCAGTCATCAGAACAGCTACCAAGTGCCGGTACTGCAGTCAGCACTCGCTTACAGGACACTGAGTGGCCCAGCTCACAGTGCTCAAACCGCAGTCATCAGAACAGCTACCAAGTGCAGGTACTGCAGTCAGCACTCGCTTACAGGACACTGAGTGGCCCAGCTCACAGTGCTCAAACCGCAGTCATCAGAACAGCTACCAAGTGCAGGTACTGCAGTCAGCACTCGCTTACAGGACACTGAGTGGCCCAGCTCACAGTGCTCAAACCGCAGTCATCAGAACAGCTACCAAGTGCAGGTACTGCAGTCAGCACTCGCTTACAGGACACTGAGTGGCCCAGCTCACAGTGCTCAAACCGCAGTCATCAGAACAGCTACCAAGTGCAGGTACTGCAGTCAGCACTCGCTTACAGGACACTGAGTGGCCCAGCTCACAGTGCTCAAACCGCAGTCATCAGAACAGCTACCAAGTGCAGGTACTGCAGTCAGCACTCGCTTACAGGACACTGAGTGGCCCAGCTCACAGTGCTCAAACCGCAGTCATCAGAACAGCTACCAAGTGCAGGTACTGCAGTCAGCACTCGCTTACAGGACACTGAGTGGCCAGCTCACAGTGCTCAAACCGCAGTCTATCAGAACAGCTACCAAGTGCAGGTACTGCAGTCAGCACTCGCTTACAGGACACTGAGTGGCCCAGCTCACAGTGCTCAAACCGCAGTCATCAGAACAGCTACCAAGTGCAGGTACTGCAGTCAGCACTCGCTTACAGGACACTGAGTGGCCCAGCTCACAGTGCTCAAACCGCAGTCATCAGAACAGCTACCAAGTGCAGGTACTGCAGTCAGCACTCGCTTACAGGACACTGAGTGGCCCAGCTCACAGTGCTCAAACCGCAGTCATCAGAACAGCTACCAAGTGCAGGTACTGCAGTCAGCACTCGCTTACAGGACACTGAGTGGCCAGCTAACAGTGCTCAAACCGCAGTCATCAGAACAGCTACCAAGTGCCGGTACTGCAGTCAGCACTCGCTTACAGGACACTGAGTGGCCCAGCTAACAGTGCTCAAACGCAGTCATCAGAACAGCTACCAAGTGCCGGTACTGCAGACAGCTTCCTGGGTTTGTTTATCAAAAGCAGGTTGTCTGTTATTTTTGGACGCAGTAACTGTTTTTGTATGACGTAACTGGGTCAACAGAGTTTAAGTTTCATTGTGAATTTGTTCCTTTGTGCTTGTGCTTCAGCGTTTATAAGTTTGTTTTTTAAATGCGTTGGTTAAAACGGAGCAAGTGACTTGCTGTTCAAATGACCTTTGGTCTCAAACTGAAGGACACTTTTCTGAAGCAAGAGGGGGTGTACCCGGGATGGGGAAACGAACTGACGAGGGTGACAGAAAACAGACAGACATGCTGTTGCGTGTCTCAGAAAGTGTCGACGTCGTCACATGCCACGTCAAGCACTGTCTGTTCCTTCTAAACAGCTCACGGCTTGCTGAGGCTGCATCGAGCTACTGCAGAGGCTTACGGCGTGTTTTGAACTTCCGCGACTGGAAAACGATCTGCTTGCCACACACTCTTCACAACGCACTTTGTTACACTACGGACTAATGCAGTGGTTCCCAAACGTTTTCGGTCCACCGCCCCTTGGTTCCATAAACACACCCACAGCGCCCCCCTACCTTTTTTAAAATACATAAATGCGCTTTTGTTTCCACATTTATTTTATATTTAAAAAATAGTTTGAATAAAATTATAAGAGTTAAACTTAATGTTTTATGTGTTAATTAATAAATTAAAATTTATTATATTTTTATGATTAACAATAATTCATCTAGCAATAGTTTATTAAAAAAATGTGTGCTTGAATAAGACTCATAAATTAAAGTACTAAGAAATTTAGTTCATTTTTTATTCTTAACACAAAAATTAATTTATTTGAATTTTATTATAAAAATAAACGCACTACTGTCTACTAGCGCCCCCCTGTGATAATAACAGCGCCCCCTTCCACCTCTCGTACCTATTAGCGCCCATCTCGGTAATCGCACCGCCCCCCAGGGGGCGGTACCGCCCACTTTGGGTACCACTGCACTAACGCATCACACCTGACTGTCACAACTGCCGCTACAAAGACCATTATCAGCATCAACACGCAGTCACAAAGCGGACAGATGTACAGTGAAGGGTGTAAAGACTGGACGAACGTTATGTGACTGCGACATAAATGTTCGACCAAAAGGGTCGCAGAATTAATTTAACAAGAAACCTCAATTCAAGCTGGGGGACCCTACCCATGAGAGCAGCACTATTGCAGCATGTGACGCGGCATCACTGGGTTATCGGTCGCCGACGTTTCGGTCTCATCTTCAAGGGTCTTGGACATTTCGACCCTGCTTTGTCTCGAAATGTCGGAAACCGATTACCCGGAGACACGATGTCAGTCTTAGAAGAACGGAACGCAGCTACGTCCCTGCGAAAACCTGAAAACTACGTATGCCTTATGCCTCCACTTCCCCGTATGCCTTATGCCTCCACTTCCCAGTATGCCTTATGCCTCCACTTCCCAGTATGCCTTATGCCTCCACTTCCCAGTATGCCTTATGCCTCCACTTCCCAGTATGCCTTATGCCTCCACTTCCCCGTATGCCTTATGCCTCCACTTCCCCGTATGCCTTATGCCTCCACTTCCCAGTATGCCTTATGCCTCCACTTCCCCGTATGCCTTATGCCTCCACTTCCCAGTATGCCTTATGCCTCCACTTCCCAGTATGCCTTATGCCTCCACTTCCCAGTATGCCTTATGCCTCCACTTCCCAGTATGCCTTATGCCTCCACTTCCCCGTACGCCTTCACAGCGTGCACATAAAAAGCTTTACCTTTACTTTATCTACATTACTATTAGAGTGGTCGGTATAGCGACTCGCTACGGGCTGGACGGTCTGGGGATCGAATTCCGGTGGGGGCGAGATTTTTTGCAGCCGTCCAGACCGGCCCTGGGGCCCACCCAGCCTCCTATACAATGGGTACTGGGTCTCTTTCCCGGGGGTAAAGCGGCCGGGGCGTGGCGTTGACCACCCACCCTCATCTAGTGCCAAGGTTAAAGAAAGAGTACAGCTATACCTCTACTCCCCCTCTGGGCCTTCATGGCCTGTTGTAGGGTGAACTTTACCATTTTATGAACAACATATAGAAAATGGTAGATAACATCAAACATTGTACATCGAGTAGTGGTGTAAAGTTTCAAAAATATTCATAAATTGTTGTTGATTAAAGGTGTTACTGTTTATACGTGTGGCTACAGACAGTAGGGTTTATTGCACGAGCAGATCTCGCCACAAAACACACACATTTGTCGTTCATATTAAAACAGGGGGCAGTTTCCAGTCGTACCAACTTTCACCACAACTATCAAAATATCATAAAGTTTGGGCATTTTTACTGCAGTCTGCCTTCAGCAATATACAGCTGTATGTCAGGATTATATTGGAGATGCTCAACACCAGGGACACGTAATAAATGACAGAAGAATATTTGCCAAAAAAAATGTGATTTACAGAGAAACATTTGCTGCTTCGGGTTACTTAAAAATTGTAACAAATTTTCAAAATGTTCTATAAATTTCTGTATATAATAACCATGGCTCAACAGCCCTATATGGGCTCAGGCTTCCTCTTTCCGAGATTACTGGGTCGTGCGCATTCGTGGCAGTTGGTGACTGGCCAACTGGCCGCGCTGCTGTTCTATCCATCCTGATATGACCGCCAGAGCCATCTGGCAGGCAGTCAGAGAGGGTGAGAAATGACCGCTTTGAATTTTGCTTACGCAACATTTCTATTCATGCCCGTAAGGTTCTTTTACATGCCGTAAATCTACGACATGGGACCGACGGCTTTACTTCCCCTCCGAAGGAAGTGGTGCTACGGATTTTTATCATCAGATCCTCACAACTCGTTAAGCATAAATAAAAAAGACAGCACAAGCTGTACTCCGTGACGAAGTACACAGACTTTACCTAGGCGTTTTTTACTTTCAGAATGTCACACGGTGTCACGATACAGAAGTAAACGTAATTTACAACCCACAACAATGCTTACGTAATGTCAGTGATCACATTTTGTAACAAACTATGTTTCAAACAATCACATTACATCTAAACTGACAATCCACATTAACAATCACGACATCAGGAGATGACAGTACGTCAGACAGAAGGGCGGATATGGTCTCCACATTAGGCGTTCATTTTTATTTTGTAAACAACACCTAGAAATGTTTCAAATAAAAGTTGCAGTGCTTAATTATGACTGACTGACTAACTCCATGGAGCAGAGTGCTTCCTGATCTCCAAAACCGAATTTCACAGTCTCTGGAATATTATTTAATTCGGAGAAGTAACCGAGTTTGTCCCGCGTACGAAAGGGTCCTGTACTAATTCGTATTAACCATTCAAAGCCTAGTGGTTACTATATGTACCGCCAGGTTTAACACCGAAGACTCAGCATTTTTCTCACAATCTATGTGTTCAGTACAAATCTCACAATAAACAGCCATTTACCGTTACTGCGGTCGCCGACTGGTCTCTACTTTACGCAGTGTTCTCTGTGCGGTTCGAACTGAATAGCATGTAGATTTTTTTCAGTCTTCAGAGGGTTAATATCACTCTTACCTCCTCCACTGTCATAATTCCCTGATACTAGACAGGTCTCAACAATATGAAAACTGTGCATTGTTACAGTTTTCGAAGGCTTAAGTGCTTCGAATTGTTATCAGAACGAAAATAAATTATTTTATCTACCTTAAAATTGGGAAGTACCGAGAGAAATTGCAGTTATGCCCTTAGAAAGAGTATTACATGCACTGAGACGATTTGTATGACGCTTATATTCGCTCTGCAGCACTACATGTAGATCAGAGGTGCGCAACCTGTGGTCCTCGAGCCTTTAGTAACACATAACATTAACACAATGAATATATTTATAACAATACATTGATAAGTTAACCGAGCAAAACTATTCGACTAATTACCCGCCACAAAATTAATTAAACACCTGTATAACAAAACATCGGACCCCAACCTGGCAGGTTGGCTTTTATCGGCTGATAGTTCCACGTATTCCACCAACTCTGGCCAAATCTTCGCGATCGCAATCCTCACATTTGGGCCCTATGCAGTACCACGATGCAAGCTACAATGCAGTCATCGCTTGTGGTGTCGCTTGTATACAGACTGTGCGAGATCGCAATCCGTAGGTACTGCATTTCAACGGTCACACATCCAAGCTCCGGCCACCATCCATGCAGCTTATCTGAGTTATTAGTAAGAGAAGCTTTAATGAGCATGGCCATGCCGGTTTTTTTTTCTTTTATATATATATATATATATATATATATATATATATACTAATTCCTGGGTTTTCCCCTTTGATCCATTTTTGTTCTGTATTAGTCCTTTTTCGTCCTTTCATGTCACTTACGGTCCACAACCGTCTTTTTACAACACAACACAAACATCCATGCCGCCGGCGGGATTTTTTTTTTTTTTTGACTGTCCAGGGGTTTTTCCCCTTTGATCCATTTTAGTCCTGTTTAAATCCTTTTTCGTCCTTCATGTCACTTTACGTTCCATGCTACGGTCCTTATACAACAAACACAACACAGACATCTATGCCCCCAGTGGTTTTTTTTTTTTTTTTTTTGCCTGTCCGGGGTTTTTCCCCTTTGATCCATTTTTGTACTGTTTAAATCCTTTCGTCCTTCATGTCACTTTACGTTCCATGCTACCGTCCTTACATCAAACACAACACAAACATCCATGCCCCCGATGGGATTCGAACCCACGATCCCAGTAAGCGAGCGGCCGCAGACCCACGCCTTAGACCGCACGGCCACTGGGATCGGCCTCGAACCCACGATCCTAGTAAGCGAGCGGCCGAAGACCCACGCCTTAGACCGCACGGCCACTGGGATCGGCTCCGTTGGAGTGCTGCTATAGTACGGTATTGACAGGCTGCTTATATTCACGTATTAGCATTTCGTCTTTTAAATTTTATTACTTACATGCAATATGCGGCTCAGAAAGTTTCGTGCAAATCAGTGAAGTTAAAGCCATACTTTACTCGGTGACGTAAATAAAATTGTTGCCAGTATATTCCACATTTCTCGACCAACTTCGATAAAACTCGATACAGGAAATGTCCACAAAAATTTACTGGAAGTCGTCGCAGTGAAAACCATACTTTACTGGGGCATAAATGAATTTCCATCAGTACTTCCCACATACGGGGCGCGCGGTGGCGCAGTTGGTTGAGGCACTACGCTACAAACCGGAACGTCGCGGGTTCGATTCCCGATGGTGTCATTGGAATTAATTCCTTGACATAATCGTTTCGGTCGCACTGTGGCCCTGGGGTCGACTTAGCCTCTAACAGAAATGAGTACCAGGAATATTTCCTGGGGGGTAAAGGTGGCCAGTGCGTAGGGCTGACAACCTTACCACCTTCATGTGCCGATTGTCTACAAATCTGGGAGCCTCAACCTCCTGGACCCCTCAGGGCCTGTCTAGGCCTGTAGTGGGGTTGCTTTAGCTTTTACTTCCCACATTCATTGCCAGATTTTGGTGAAATTCGGTATAAGAGATCTGCACACAATGCTGTTGAGCATTGGTGAGTTTCGTGATAATAGGTGCAGAAAAGGTCATACTTTACTCATGGGCGTAAATAAAAAAATGTGTTTCTATTTTGAAAGTAAAAAGCTCCTTGGTACGTATATTTTGTGTGTACGGAATGCGCCCTTTGCAATCCCGTTTAATTCCACACGTTGATACATCTTGACGTGTGTAAGTTTCTTTGCGCTCACCGAGGCTGTAGTTACTCTCAGTGACTGACAGATGGCAGTAATCGCCAAACGACCTCGACGCATCATTTGATAACACATGTAGACCTACACACATTCACATCACACGCTTCGTGTAAGGTTAAATGCGCTCTGAGAGGATGTGGACCTCGTAAAGAAAACGTTAAAATGAGATATTCTGTTTAATTTTCAATCGCCTTTACACCAGCAAATAAAGTCAGATTTTAAATTCGTATACGGGCACTATATGAGACCGACCGAAATGATATCAAATTTTCGTGCCCACATTTAGTGTGGACCAGTTCAGGAGGTAACATACAGACATAAACACGCATACAGACGGACAGACCGAAACGGCCGTGATCTGTAAGAACAACAAATACTAAAGACAAGGACAGTTCGAAAGACTGTTGTTCATTTCGTTGTAATATAAAATTTTGACGATGGCTGTACGGCATGTGGCTGCTGCTGTTGCCATGGTTACAGCATCCTCCTAACCCCGACACTGCTCCCTCTCTCTCTCTCTTTATCGAAACTCATTCCCCTGTTGGCTGTAGAACTTGCTGCGTTTCAAATGGACCACTTCCTTATTATGGGAAGCTACTTGCGCAGGGCTTGCCATTACGGCAGGACAATGCCATACTGTGTGTAAGATTTAGCAGTTCTGAGCACCTGCTGCAAGGTGTTTCATAGCAAAGGTGACGTCACGTAGATCCTCTGTGTATCAACATGCTCCAGTAATCGGTCGGATTGTCACTCCACAGCTACACGTGACACACTTCTGTTCGTTTTCACATGTTCTATGTAAGATTTTGACAAAATAAACACATTTTTCGGCCCGATAACGAACGGATTAAATGTGGCATTGGGGTCTCTAAGCTGGGCCGCGATAGCTCAGTTGGTATAAGGACTCGCTACGGGCTGGACGGTCCGGGGATCGAATCCCGATGGGGGCGAGACCGGACCTGGGGCCCACTCAGCCTCCTATACAATGGGTACCAGGTCTCTTTCCCGGGGGTAAAGCGGCCGGGGCGTCGTGTTGACCACCCACCCCCATCTAGCGCCGAGGTTAAAGAAAGAGTACAGCTATACCTCTACTCCCCCTCTGGGTCTTCATAGCCTGTTCTAGGGTGATCTTTACCTTTACCTAAT
Source organism: Reticulitermes speratus (assembly GCA_021186555.1). Lineage (NCBI taxonomy): Eukaryota > Metazoa > Arthropoda > Insecta > Blattodea > Rhinotermitidae > Reticulitermes > Reticulitermes speratus. The sequence continues at coordinate 26,717,454 of JAJKFL010000427.1, forward strand.
TACCACACGGTGCCTGGTGACGTTAGACTGGTTCATATAGCTCCAGTGCAACCGCTACTTTGCACAAAACTATAATAGAATTCTTACAGTTTTCTCAAAATGGGCTCAACGAATCCAATACCGTAAAACTGTGCAATATAAATAGGCCTTATTACGACTTAAAACTTTCTTTTTTAATATTTTTCGATGTGATAAATATTTAACAAAACGCAGGAGAAAATAATACCTTACTACTGGGGTTTACAGGGGCAAACAGTGGCGCAATTGGTTGAGGCACTGCGCTACAAGCCGGAAGGTCGCGGGTTCGATTCCCGATGGTATCACTGAAATTTTTCATTCACATAATCCTTCCGGTCGCACTATGGCCCTGAGGTCGATTCAGCCTCTGACAGAAATGAGTACCAGGAATATTTCCTGGGAGGGGGGGGGGGGGAAAGTAAAGGCGGCCGGTGCGTAGGGCTGATAACCTTACCACCTACATGTGCCGATTGCCTATAAATCTGGGAGCCTCAACCTCCTGGAACCCTAAGGGCCTGTCAAGGCCTGTAATGGGATTGCTTTACCTTTACCTGGGTTTTACTGGAAGGGACTGAGGGAAATCACGAATAATCTCAGTTAGGCTTGTCAGTAAAAGCACCAAGACTCTAACCAGATCTACTGTCAGCGAAGGGAATTAGTTGCCATCGCACGCTTCCCCGCCCTTCGTGTCTGTTCTAGCTGCTACAGCACCATGAGTGCTATGCGCGGTGCAAAAGGCTGCCCAGTTGCTTGGCAACACATTAGTTCATAAAGCAATCACTATGCGGCGCCACGGCGGAAAAACAACAGAACATCGGTGTGCACATATCCACAATTCTATCGGAATGAGTAACCTGATTTTGTCAGTGGAGTTTATTTTGAGAAAACCGCGGGCTGAGACAGTCTTCACATGTCTGTCAGGACAAAAGTTGGCAGAATTGCCATCACCAAATCCAAGATAATGTATACGTTGCTATTTTTCTTTTCAACGAAAGTGGCTGGAACAGAACTCTGATGGTCCTATACTGAACTGAGTGGGTGTGTTCTGAAACGTTAACTGATTATAAAATGAAACGGCCCTATACTGAACTGAGTGGGTGTGTTCTGAAACGTTAACTGATTATAAAATGAGACGGCCCTATACTGAACTGAGTGGGTGTGTTCTGAAACGTTAACTGATTATAAAATGAGACGGCCCTATACTGAACTGAGTGGGTGTGTTCTGAAACGTTAACTGATTATAAAATGAGACGGCCCTATACTGAACTGAGCGGGTGTGTTCTGAAACGTTAACTGATTATAAAATGAGATGGCCCTATACTGAACTGAGTGGGTGTGTTCTGAAACGTTAACTGATTATAAAATGAGACGGCCCTATACTGAACTGAGCGGGTGTGTTCTGAAACGTTAACTGATTATAAAATGAGACGGCCCTATACTGAACTGAATGGGTGTGTTCTGAAACGTTAACTGATTATAAAATGAGACGGCCCTATACTGAACTGAGCGGGTGTGTTCTGAAACGTTAACTGATTATAAAATGAGACGGCCCTATACTGAACTGAATGGGTGTGTTCTGAAACGTTAACTGATTATAAAATGAGACGGCCCTATACTGAACTGAGCGGGTGTGTTCTGAAACGTTAACTGATTATAAAATGAGACGGCCCTATACTGAACTGAATGGGTGTGTTCTGAAACGTTAACTGATTATAAAATGAGACGGCCCTATACTGAACTGAGCGGGTGTGTTCTGAAACGTTAACTGATTATAAAATGAGACGGCCCTATACTGAACTGAATGGGTGTGTTCTGAAACGTTAACTGATTATAAAATAAGACGGCCCTATACTGAACTGAGGGTGTGTTCTGAACGTTAACTGATTATAAAATGAGACGGCCTTACTGAACTGAATGGTGTGTTCTGAAACGTTAACTGATTATAAAATGAGACGGCCCTATACTGAACTGAATGGGTGTGTTCTGAAACGTTAACTGATTATAAAATGAGACGGCCCTATACTGAACTGAGCGGGTGTGTTCTGAAACGTTAACTGATTATAAAATGAGACGGCCCTATACTGAACTGACGGGTGTGTTCTGAAACGTTAACTGATTATAAAATGAGGAACGGCCCTATACTGAACTGAATGCGGTGTGTTCTGAAACGTTAACTGATTATAAAATGAGACGGCCTGTACTGAACTGAATGGGTGTTCTGAAACGTTAACTTATTATAAAATGAGACGGCCCTAACTGAACTGAGTGGGTGTGTTCTGAAACGTAAACTGATTATAAAATCCTATTAGAAGTCACTCGCTCCTTTTGACGAATAATTCTCTGACACAGGCCGTTCGTGCCGCATTTGACGACCCACAAGTGGTTGTCGCCACATCAAAAGGTCGTCGTAACACCATTAGCACAGTCTACTTCAACTTCGTTTGAAGGGAACAAAATGACGCCGACGACGCGAATGTCTAAATCTTTCGTAAGGTACTTAGCACTTTCAATATGAATCACGCGAATGTTAAGTAATGCACTCAAACAGACCGTGACAAGCTCCTTCACGATCCTTACTTAGTACTCACGATTACCTTATCACATTTCACAGCACAGGTTATAGCGAGTGTAGTCGAAACGACGTAATTAAATGATTAAGAAGTACTTAACTAAAGCCTGAAGCTCATCCACGTAACATATACAAATTCCATTTCTACTTCACAGAAAACACAATACATTTCCATTACAAGGACCGATCGGTTATTGCTGTTTAAGAAAACAATAGCAGTCTATTGTGAGAATTTTACCAAATACACAAATGCACTGTATGGGTAAACTGCACAGTGCTTTAGAGATAACAAGGGGGTTCGACTGGCTACGGGTTGGAAGACCAGGGTTCGATTGGCTACGGGTTGGAAGACCAGGGTTCGATTGGCTACGGGTTGGAAGACCAGGGTTCGATTGGCTACGGGTTGGAAGACCAGGGTTCGACTGGCTACGGGTTGGAAGACCAGGGTTCGACTGGCTACGGGTTGGAAGACCAGGGTTCGACTGGCTACGGGTTGGAAGACCAGGGTTCGATTGGCTACGGGTTGAAAGACCAGGGTTCGATTGGCTACGGGTTGGAAGACCAGGGTTCGACTGGCTACGGGTTGGAAGACCAGGGTTCGACTGGCTACGGGTTGAAAGACCAGGGTTCAACTAGCGACTGGCTGGAAGACCGGGGTTCGATTGGTATAGGGTTGGAAGACCGGGGTTCGATTCCCAGCAGAAACATAATTTCTCCCTTAATAACCGAAGTCCAGAGATACTGCACAGCCCAACAACACTCGCACATAATGTGTCGGCGATAAAGCGACAGGAGCATGGAACTGACCACAATGCCACCAATACGTCTTTATGGCGTCGTCATTAGTCCCTGGGACAACTCCACCGTTACTGAGTTAATCTATGCGTGTGCAGCTGAGACACAGTAACACAATAACACAAAGGCACGCATGGACACAACGGCACAACTAGCAGTTACAAGCCTAGAACACAACACCCTGTCGTCATAGCAACACCACATCGAGATAGTTGAGAAACCGATTCGCCGTGACCTCTAGGCAACCCGTTCGACGAGGAACGAGGAAGTCCGGCATCAAGGAATGGGACGGAGCAGTGTCAGACCTCTGCTTCTAACATCACCGTGACTAAGCCAAGTAACTCACGGCACAGGCTTGTTCTTGGGAGGCTTATGGCTGCTTGGCTAGTCACGGACCTCCCCTATTCTATGGGACTCAAATAGGTGTTTTTTTTTAAATGTACAGCTTTCTTTTCTTTTCTGTTGAATACATCAGTATACAGGATAGTGATTGAATTGTTCCTTACACCAATTCCGAGGTCCGTACATTATACACTCAAGAACATAGATAAGTACAGCGTACCAGTAGAAACACCATACAGGCCTCGGACCTGGACTGATTCTTTGGATAGGGACAGGTGGCGGGCTCTTGTGAGTGCGGTGATGAACCTTCGGGTTCCATAAAATGCGGGGAATTTCTTGACTAGCTGACGACCTGTTAGCTTCTCAAGAAGGACTGTGCTACATGGAGTTAGTTAGTTAGTTAGTTAGTTAGTTAGTACCAGTAGAAGTGATCGTAGTGAAAAATAGGTAACCAGCTCCCGTAAAAAACACTACCATTCAAGAAGCTCTAATTACAGCAACACGTGCCTAAAATTTCCCACAGACAAATGATGATAATTCAATTCAATTCAATGTGTATTTCTTAACGTGCAGGCATAACAACACAAGTGCCTATTATAAAGCGAGCACAAAGACACAAAACACAAGAAACAGTACAAATACACAAAAAAAAACAAAACACTAAACAGACAAAACGAAAACAATATTGCAGGGAAAAAAAGGCAATATAAATAAGTACTGGGGCAAAACCCCTATAAAACTAAAAAAAAAACACAGAGAAGCTTATTTAAAAATGTCACGGATTAGCGCAGAATCTGCTTTAATGAAGTAATAATGGCTTTCCTAAAGATATCGACGTCTTTACACACAGGGTTAGCAGCCGAAACACATCTAGCAGACGGAGTGATTTTACAAGTAGCAGTAAACACGGGAAAGTTTCTAAAATAATAATAATAATAATAATAATACTTATTTGCCGCACAAAAGTTGGTACAGTGCATAACACAAAATATGAATGCGAATTAGATTGTACAACTGTTACATAAAAAATTTGTCGATATGGTGAGTGTACAACACGGAAATACAAGCATGTCAATACATTCATCTACTTCCAACTAGACCTCACAACAATAACTTTCTACGCACGAAATTATACAGCACAAATTGCAAACAAAATCAGCCTGACGAAGAAAACAAATTGACTTACATCTGCAGTGCTTGAATGTTCACACTTAGGCCTACGCATTACTTCAAACAGTATTAGTAAAAACTCTAAATACCAAATTTCGTCAATATCCGTCCACAATCAGTGTAATAATGACATGCGGAAGACTGTTTCCACTGGTGCTCACATGATAGCGTTATCTGCATGACTCGTGTAAAAACCGCAGCAGGAAGTGGCGCTGTTGCAGCAAGATTAATGGCGCGTCGAAACAGAAGACGAGCACTCTGCGACCTGTTTAGTGAATTCCACAAGTGGTGAGTAAAATGAAAGGTACGAGAGAGGCAAAAAACTGCAACAAAGGAAAGGACTTAAGATAATAGGAGAGTGAGGTACATCAGTTCATCATTCTGCAGTCTGTCTTACGACAGGTCCGTAGCTCTTCAAAAGCGAGTTCTCCACAGGGTGCGATCTAGTGCTTCCTCTTTCAATTTCCAGTATCTTCTCTTTTCCTTAAGGTCATCCAGTAGCTGCTTACGTCTTCTCCCTCGTCTTCCCGTCATTTTCTATCCTTCCTCTAACTTTCCTTCAATCACATGTTTCAGAAGGCAGTTTCTACGCAAGATGTGACCAATCCAGTTAGCCTTTCTTCTTTTTATTGTATGTACGATATTCCTCTCCTCCTTCACTCTGTGTAATACTTCTTCATTTCTCACACGATCGGTCCAACTGATCTTCTCCATTCTTCTCCAGCACCACATATCAAAACTTTCCAGATACTTCTGATCTACTTTCCGAAGTGTTCACGTTTCAGCACCATACAAAGCTATGCTCCAAATGTAACACTTTACTAGTTTCTTCCTTAAATTTAAGGCCAGTTTGCTGGTGAAAAGATTCTTCTTGTTGACGCTGCTTTTAGCCATGCCACTTCTGTATTTAATTTCACGTGTACACCTTGCATCATTTGTTATCACGCTACCCAAATGATTGAAATATTCCACATTCTCCAATTGCTTTTGATCTATCATAATTTGTATTGGGGATTGTTGCCTTGAGATTCTCATTACCCTAGTTTTTTCCACATTCATTTCCATTCCATAGGTGTGGTACAGTTGTTTCACAAATACACAAAACTGGGTTTACGGCGGTGACACCAAGCCACGAAGATATGAAGCCGGAATAATACCCCAACATTTTCAACAACACTTACTTTAACACACAAGAACTCTGCGTTCTACCCACACAGTGTATTTATGTGTTTCGTATGATCCTCACAATAAACACGATTATTTCCTTATACAGCAATAAACGGTCTATCTTTGTAATGTAGATGCCATGTACTCTCTGTGAGGTACGAAATACGTTTTAAATATTATTAAAATGAATTTTAGGCTTCAAAGAATTTATCGAACATTCGAGGTTCTATAGCAACATAGTTTAATTTGGAGGAGTTTAACACTCCGAGAACAAATTAAATTTATTGGACTGCAAATTTAAAAAAAAAGAAGATTCACATGTTTATAATCAAGTAACCAGTGAGCCTACAATTATGTAACATTTATCAGTTACTAGAAGAAGTCCCCACGTTTGTAGCGGACCATAACTAGCAGAGATTTCCTAACAACAGATACATATCACGTCATTGTAGGCTTACTGGCTATTTAGTACAAACATGCGAAAGTGTTACCTTCCTATTAGATCACCCTGTATATAATCATATCAGCGGTGTCACAGACGAGCTGTTACTGACTTCACACTCATCGCGGCGTATGTGCTTCGGCTTGAGCCCTCGAGTCGTTCAACGGACAGATATCAGTCATTGAAGACAGTACATGACGCCGTGAAGTTTGGTAGATGTCATGTTTCGGTGAAACCTGCTGCCTTTGTTTTTAGGGTAGCACAATACCGAGTACCACGCAGTTTCTGCTATATCCTAGTTAAAGAAGGTAAAGTTCAACCTATAACAGGCTATGAAAGGCCAGAAGGGGAGTAGAGGTATAGCTGTACTCTTTCTTTAACCTCGGCCCTAGATGGGGGTGGGAGGTTAACGCCACGCCCCGGCCGCTTTACCCCTGGAAAGAGACCCGGTACCCATTGTATTGGAGGCTGGGTTGGCCCCAGGGCCGGTCTGGACGGCTGCGGAAAATCTCGCCCCCAACGGGTTCGATCCCCGGACCGTCCAGCCCGTAGCGAGTCGCTATACCGACTGAGCCACCCCGGTTTGTCTTTGTAATGCAGATTAGTGTGTTTACTGTGAGGTAGAGAATTAATTTGTAAACATTATTTACATAAATTTCACACTTCAAAGAGTTAAAAAAACATAGCATTAGGTAAGACAGACATGTAGACTGCACGGAGCAGATAGCATTTTATTGGGAAGATCTCAGAGTACAACGCACTTGATGCTTAGAGACATTCTGCAGGATAATATTCTAATGCATCCAAGAGATTAAATTAAGTTATAAACCAACCGATGCACACTAAACCACTTTTTAAGTAGCTTTATTATAAAATTGTTAAAATTGTACCCTACAGTGTTCGATCCTAGGATCATCGTCAGGGGGTTTATTGCTAAAAGCTAAGTCACTTCAACACATGATTTAAAATATTCTATCTGCACTTTGAAACATAAGTTAAAATCTGTAAAAAGATTCTCTAAAAGTTGTAAAATTAAAAGCACTGTAGATGGTAAATTGTGGAATGCTGGCGTGTGGTATTAAAAGCATATGAAATGTTTTGCGTGGAGCGGAGTGTACTACGTGTTGTGCGGTGAGGAGTACTACGGTGGAGTGATGTTGAGATGTTGCATGTAAGTGTGTGGACTGCATGCAGTAGAAATGGTTGATGCAATGCAAGGACGTTCTACAGTCTAAATAAAGTAGAGGTACTTTTTGTGTCCAAGACGATGGTCAATGGTCACCACTAACCACGCAGACAGGAGGAAGGAGGTCCTACCAACACATAACACACAGATAATGGAACACACGCTGGAAATAGGACCATGCTGCCATTAATTAATAATTATACTATAGAGGACAGTATAATATACTGCTTGATTTTATTGTAATTATTATAATTTAATAACATTTAGCAGCCTAACAATACCACTAATTATATAAAATTTTATACGATGTGGTAACAAATACTGACTCACTGTTATGACGTAACCAAAGAATTGGTCTATGTAAAAAACTCACTTAAAATACCCCCTGATGATGGCAGAATAACAGCCGAAATGCGTATTGGGGCATCGTTAATAATAAAGCAAACAGTGAAAAAACTGTCTTAGTGCTTTTGTTGGTACAAATAATTAAATTATAAAAAGATGCACGTTGAATATAAAGTGAAGTTTATCAGTTCTCTAGTTGTAAAGTTTGTGGTACGCATACTTACCACTGGGCTGTTTTAGAGCGTTAATTTTGAATCACATGTTAATTTCGGTTAAATGGGCTCTCACAAAAGGTACGTTCCATAAAATGTGACTACATGCATTTTTTTTAAAAGCTCTATTTATTTACACGCATGGTGGATACAGCATCATTCAACAGACAAGTATTACATTTGTCCCGAACACCAAATTTTCTTGAAACATAATTCATCTAGACTTCTGCCATGTGGAACATTATGACTGTCTACGTAATAGTAGTGAAAATTTGGAGATATTCTCCATACTAAAAAAACACTACCTACGACTGCATGCATATAGACGTTAGTAACAGCGGGCCGTACGTTCGAATCCTTGTGAATGCCACCCGTACCAAACACGCTGCTGGTTATAACAGCCGCCAAACCAACCCTGACCTACTTGACATGCCGGAAGTCCGGGGATCTGCACGTGCCATTGACGGGCTTCTGTGGCCTGACGCCGTGCAGCGGGGGACGACGGGTACTAACATTTCGGAGGAACTTGCTACCTCCATCTTCACGAATTTCTTTCTCCTGGTCCTATCTCCTCTTTCTCAAACCGCTTCCTCGACCTTCTTCCCTATTCGCTACCTTCGAAACCCCGCCCATGCAGGACCGCTGGTTACCATTGGACGGTTTGTAGCCTTACGGCTTGAGTAACATCCTGAGCCAGCGGAATCCCATCCACACCGTCACATTATACTCTTGTTTACCTTCGCGTCATATCCATTTTATTATTATCCTGAACTCTGTTCGTGTCTTATCCAACAGAATCCCACTCCTTAAGGTGTCTGATAAAACATCTGTAAGGACACCCTGTACCGAGGAATATATTTGGGCCCAAGACAGAGGAAGTAACAGGAGACTGGAGAAAACCGCGTAATGTGGAGCTTCATGGTTTGTAGTGCTGAAAAAATATTATTCGGGTGGTCAAACTAAGGAGGATAAGATGGTCAGGGCATGTGGAACGTGAGGGGGACAAGAGAAATACGTACACTGTTTTGGTGGGGAAACCTAGAGGAAAGAAGCCACTTGGAAGACCTAGGCGTAGAAGGGATGATAACATTAAAGTGTATCTTCAAGGAGTAGGATGGGAGGGCGTGGATTGGTCTGGCTCAGGATAGGGACAAATGTTCGGGCTGCTGTGAATGCGGTAATGAACCTTTGGGTTGTACAAAATCCGAGGAATTTCTCTACTAGCTGAGAAACTGTCAGCTTCTCAGTAAGGACTCTGCTCCATGGAGTTAGGCACGTCTCGTAATTCGTTCGCAGGTTCCACCAAGGAGACGGAAGCAGTATGGCGCTCTGCACAACCATCTACAGACGAATGGGTTGCTGTAGCCATGTGTCCGGAGATGTGAGGTTCGAACCCTGGCCGGTCCATCCGCTAGCCTAAGGTCTGCAGTGACTGTCCTCTGTCCCTTCCACGGAGAGTACTTCCATTACGCTACCACCGATCCTTTCCGATGCATGTATCATGCTACCACTCAGCTTTGCGAAGAAAAGACAGGCCACAGCCACAAGGTACACGGCCCGTTCTGTTCACAGCTGTGCAATGCTATTGACCTCGCGCTCTGATGCTCCATTGAGCTAGCTTCCTACTGTGGGAGCCAAGCTGCAGGCATTACTAGCACACACTGCAGACTGGCATTAAGCGAACACGCAGGCCAACTGCCTGACTGTTGTGTGTCACGACCCAGGACACACTGCCATGAGAACCTCACGTATTGCAGGCCATGACGAACTGCACATGCGCACACACACAACAATTACTTTTAACATACTCTATTATAATTGTTACGTCAATTCCTCTACACCTATTTTACTACTCCCTGATGACGGCTTAACCTACGGCGAACAATACAGCTGAACGAAGTTCCGTCACAGGCAGTGCCATGGCTCAGGCGGTTAGTCGCCGGCCTCTCACCGCGGAGGCCCGGGTTCGATCCCATATTGGTCCATGGTCCATATGGGATTTGTGGTGGACAAAGTGGCACTGGGACAGGTATTTCCCCCGAATACTTCGGTTTTCCCCTGTCAATTTCATTCCATCGGTGCTCCATTACACGAAAAAACTGAAAAAAAACTAATCATCTTTATCACAGGGTTGCACAAGAAGCCTCAAGGCTTGCGTTGCGTCGTAGCATCTGTTGCGGGGCCCTTCACGCGGGGCTTGAAAAAAGCCGAAGATCAAAAATATGTTGATCACTTATTGATAAGCGGTGTGCCATGATAACTTCTTGATAAGCGGTGTGCCATGATAACTTCTTGATAAGAGGTGTGCCATGACAACTTCTTGATAAGCAGTGTGCCATGATAACTTCTTCATAAGCGATGTCATGATCACTTTTTGATAAGCGGTGTGCCATTACCACTTCTTGATAAGCGGTGTGCCATGATAACTTCTTGATAAGCGGTGTGCCATGACAACTTCTTGATAAACGGTGTGCCATTATAACTTCTTCATAAGCGATGTCATTATCACTTTTTGATAAGCGGTGTGCCATTATCACTTCTTGATAAGCGGTGTGCCACGACAACTTCTTGATAAGCGGTTTGCCATGACGTATTGCAAAGCTGTGTGCCATTACAAATTCTTGATAAGCGGTGTGACATTATCACTTTTGATAAGCGGTGTGACATGACAACTTCTTGATCAGCGGTGTGCCATGGTCACTTCTTGATAAAACGGTGTGCCATTATCACTTTTTGATACGCTGTGTGCCATGATAACTTCTTGATAAGCGGTGTGCCATGACAACTTCTTGATAAACGGTGTGCCATGATAACTTCTTGATAAGCGGTGTGCCATGACAACTTCTTGATAAGCGGTGTGCCATGACAACTTCTTGATAAACGGTGTGCCATGATAACTTCTTCATAAGCGATGTCATTATCACTTTTTGATAAGTGGTGTGCCATTATCACTTCTTGATAAGCGGTGTGCCACGACAACTTCTTGATAAGCGGTGTGCCATGACGTATTGCAAAGCTGTGTGCCATTACAAATTCTTGATAAGCGGTGTGACATTATCACTTTTTGATAAGCGGTGTGAAATGACAACTTCTTGATAAACGGTGTGCCATGATAACTTCTTCATAAGCGATGTCATTATCACTTTTTGATAAGTGGTGTGCCATTATCACTTCTTGATAAGCGGTGTGCCACGACAACTTCTTGATAAGCGGTGTGCCATGACGTATTGCAAAGCTGTGTGCCATTACAAATTCTTGATAAGCGGTGTGACATTATCACTTTTTGATAAGCGGTGTGACATGACAACTTCTTGATCAGCGGTGTGCCATGGTCACTTCTTGATAAAACGGTGTGCCATTATCACTTTTTGATACGCTGTGTGCCATGATAACTTCTTGATAAGCGGTGTGCCATTATCACTTTTTGATACGCTGTGTACCATGATAACTTCTTGATAAGCGGTGTGCCATTATCACTTCTTGATAAGCGGTGTGCCATGATAACTTCTTGATAAGCGGTGTGCCATGACAACTTCTTGATAAGCGGTGTGCCATGATAACTTCTTGATAAAACGGTGTGCCATTATCACTTTTTGATACGCTGTGTGCCATGATAACTTCTTGATAAGCGGTGTGCCATTATCACTTTTTGATACGCTGTGTACCATGATAACTTCTTGATAAGCGGTGTGCCATTATCACTTCTTGATAAGCGGTGTGCCATGATAACTTCTTGATAAGCGGTGTGCCATGACAACTTCTTGATAAGCGGTGTGCCATGATAACTTCTTGATAAAACGGTGTGCCATTATCACTTTTTGATACGCTGTGTGCCATGATAACTTCTTGATAAGCGGTGTGACATGATCACTTTTTAATAGGCGGTGTGCCATGATAAGTTTTGATAAGCGGTGTGCCGATCACAACAAATTTGTGCTTGAAGGGAGAACAGTGATCTGTGGGCGGTGTAAGGGTCAATAAAGCGAACTGCAGGACACAGGTCGCAATTCAGAGGAAAGCCAGTTGGTTCTGTTCGCACGACAATACCGCAGTCCCTCGTGCTTCGAGGTGAATCGCGGTTTTGTGATCAGCCAACCACCCTGCTCACCTGACTTCGCACCAGCCGACTTTTCCTACTCCTGAAAGTGAAAACCGCCCTCAAAAGAAGAATATTTTAGGACAGTGTGGACATCAAGACGAACGTAACCACCGAATTACAGACAGCTGCTCTGGGGGCTTGCGATCACTTTTGTAGCACAGAAAGATGTAAGGTAAAGCAATCCTCGGACAGGCCATTAGAGGTTGCAGTCGCACACTACTATGCGTAATATGGAACACTGCGTCACATTTATGTTTCCACTGTGGACTTCAGAACAGCCAGATATATCATGTATTGTTTTAATCTAACTTAATAATAATTACTGGTTTATACATACTTGATCGATGTGTGTTCTCCCTGAAGATGATCCTTAACGGATGGAAAAATGTTGGAGTTTTAAAGTTATAATTGTAAATTACGTATTGCAATAGTGTGCATGTGTTGGATACTGTATTACTGGTTGTCTGTATTGCTGGTTGTCAATTAATGCACGTAAATGAGTACCATAACAGATGTAGCAGTGTGTTGCAGTCAAGTGAGATTACTTTGAAGAAAAACACAACAATGTTCCTGTTACTGCATGCATAAGTCTTCTTAGAGACTGATTCCGGGAACTTTATTGCTCGTCCCCCTACGTTTTACCTTTCACTACAACTTTCGTTCTTAAAACAAATCGCTTCGATACGTATTTAGCGAGTTGCGAGCAAGTCTTAATGAAGAGTATGCGATGTTGTTGTTTGCTTGTTGTTGTTTGCCGTTGTTGTTTTTGTTTGTTGTTGTTTGTTTTGTCGTTGTTTGTTTCGTCGTTGTTGTTTGTCGTTGTTTGTTTGTTGTTTGTTTGTTGTTTATTTCTTGTCGTTGTTTGTTTGTTGTTTGTTTCTTGTCGTTGTTTGTTTGTTGTCGTTTGTTTGTTTCTTGTCCTTGTTTGTTTGTTGTTTGTTTGTTTCTTGTTGTTTGTTTCTTTTTTGTTTGTTTGTTGTTTCTTGTTGTTTGTTTGTCGTTGTTTGTTTGTTGTTTGTTTCTTGTCGTTGTTTGTTTGTTGTCGTTTGTTTATTGTCCTTGTTTGTTTGTTGTTTGTTTGTTTCTTGTTGTTTGTTTCTTTTTTGTTTGTTGTTTCTTGTTGTTTGTTTGTTTGTTGTTGAACAATTATAAAAACTTCGCAACACCAAATTTCATGACGATCTGGTCACACACATCGGACACAAACGGTCACACACGGACACACACGGACACACACGGCGAACCTGCCGGTCGTATTTTTGCAACTTTTCTTTTCAAACGCGTAACAAACGGACGGCCGTACGTCACGTGTTTGGACAGGACAGTGGCAGGTGTTTGGAGCTGCTGTTCTTGATGCTGGTCATTGCTGAGACAGATTGCACTGCTGTTCAGAAGGAAGACAAACTTGACCGGAACCATCTGACTTAGATAGGAAGTGACGTTAAAAAAGTTCCAAACACGTCACGTGTCGGACGGTGGCTTACGAACATAACGGCAGCCAATCTGCGGCACCTGCTCTCGCAATTACGTCACATGTTCCCACACAATGAACTTCACATCCGTGTACCCCCCCCCCCCCGTTCTCACACGCGGGACATCATGGTACAAAATTACATGCAGTTAAAGTCGCCATCCCTTTGATAAATTCAGCACCAAGCCTCAGGACGTATGGTGGAGTGGGTGTATACATCCACGTGTTCATAACCTCAGCACTAAGTATAGATGGGCGTTAGGTTCACGTCCCGACCGCTTTACTCCCAAGGAAAGAGACTCCTAAAATCTTAGATAGGAAGCTAGGTGGACCCTATAATCGATCTAGAGGCTGCACAGAATAGACAAACACGTCTGTATGTCACTATGGCGACTGAGCTATAGACCGACCTACTAAAGCACAGAAAAATCCACCACCAAATAAAGATTAATTTAATTGAGGGATTCAGGTCTTCTTGGATGTTACACTGTGTTTCTGGGTTATACAATACCGACGTTTCGAAAGACGTACCGCCTTCATCTTCAAGGACTGAAAGGTCGAAGCGAAATGTAGGCGGTGTGTTCCTTCGAAACGTCGGAAGTGTATAAGCTAACGACACAGCGTCATACCAACAACAATGCGGCCGAAACATACAGCGCAATAATTGATTTGTTACTATACAGCTTGTACAGTCTGTCAAATGAACTCAACATGGAAGCCCGAGTCAGTTCGTCTTACTTCTGAAACTATTGAATTGAGAACTAAGGGGTTTCTGGACTTTGTCCATCGTCCGGAAATGGACCATGGACAAAGTCCAGAACCCCATTAGCTCTCAATGTTACATAACATCGTCAGAACCTTTTAGAACTTACTACTGACTTGAGCTCCATTAAATCTGCTACTGACAGCCAACGCCATCTTTGTCAGCTCAACGTATTTTAGTTTCAATGCATCGGTCCGCCATAACTGCACACAAATCCCAGCAGCATTTTCGTACTATATGAACAATTAACGCGGTAGTTCTCAATGCATGGGTGTGAAACTTGGTAAGTACCCTAGAACAGTGGTTCCAAAACAGGGTTCAAGAGACCAATTCCGGGGGTACGAGACATTAACATATTTAAAAAATATTGACTCAACGAGTTATGGTCTGACTTGATGAAATTGTGATCTGTATGCACAAGATCATACACTGTTACAGTGTGGAAAAAGCTCCATCCAATTTGACGAAATTTCTGTTTTTATTGAATACAAATTTTCATTTTAATTGCTTAAATATATTTCGAGGGGCGCGTGCTCCAGAAAAGGTTCGAAACCACTGCCCTAGAAGAATAACACACAACGGGGCAGATGACATATGAGCGCACGAAAGAGGGGGTGGAGGGCTACCGGGCTGCAGTCTGCCCCAAAACAGAAATTTAAAGCAACACAGATTTTGTACACACAAGTATTATGATATCAAATGTTTTACGTGATTTACCCTTCAGCCGAGATCAGCCACTGAAATCAGCTGACGACTTAAAATTTTGAAAAATAAAACAGAATAAAACTTATAATGTCTTAAATGATATTAAAAAAACCAAGTACATTAGACCTTGTGATTTAAATTAGGTGAGTCACGGAACATGTAGTTATATCTGTGTGTATATAAATGTAGCTGCAGACAGTGTTATGTTACAGTTATACTTGTGACATGATTTGTATAACATAACATTTTAAAATCAAAAATAAATTATATACAGCCTCAGGGTCAGTTCCCTCCCAAACGAAAAGTTCCGGGTGCGCACCTGTTCTGAGAAAAGTGCGCTGAGGAGCAAATTTGGACCTCTAAGGTAGGGCGCCGACATGCAATTTTTCAGTTCTGCAATCGTTTGGTTCCGAGATGCCGTGCCCCGCTCACACATGCAATCAAACGATCGGCCGACTGACGTAGCCGCACACATGCGATAGATTCCGATTCAGTTCCAACATGGACTTCGTGGAAGTGGCTCGTATCTGTGCCCTCGGAATTTCGAGGAGAAGAAAACTGAAGAATAAAATACGATTTTGGGTGCATCCACTAACAACTCAACGCTTGTTAAAAGGACAGTTTCATAAAATTTATGAAAATTTAAGGGCACATCCTAATAAATTTTTAAATTATTATCGTATGAGTGTGAACAGTTTTGACGAACTTCTGAAACGTGTGGGACCTTCAATAACATACCAGAACACCAAATGGAGACAGGCTATCTCTCCAGATTTGTTCTAAGAGCAAAGACATGTTGCTTGCTTCAGTTATAAGAAGAGACTGTTTGGTTTCATGTGAGCGGACGGCCATTGGATCCTGTTGTTTACAAAACGATTGAGCAAACAGACGATTCCTATTGGTTTGTGGAAAATTAGAAACTAAACAGTTGGCAGACTAAACGGTTGCAAGTCGGCGGAGTCACATTTAACTCTTCGGTTGTTATTCATGCATTCAAACCATTGCGCAACTAAAAATTGCATGTCGGCGCCCTACCTAAGACAACACAACAGGACGGTGTATAAACAGCATAATGGGAACTTCACAGACGTCAATGTCCACTGAAATATTCTTTTGGTGACCAAATGAAGGAGGATTAAATCGGTGGACATGTAGCATGTGTGGGGGATATCCTGCGACGCTGTCAGCACAGTACAGTGATACAGGTGTCAGTCAGCAGTCAGTGTCTCAGCCGGGATGCGAATACGGCACAGGCAGTATACAACGTCCGGACGGATCGCACAGTATAAAGGGAAAATACTACTTGTTACAGCAGGCATAAATGGGTGAGGGATAATATTAAAATGGATTATACGCCTTCTAAAACACGTGATTGAAGGAAAGTTAGAAGGAAGGATAGAAATGACGGGAAGACGAGGAAGAAGACGTAAGCAGCTACTGGATGACCTTAAGGAAAAGAGAAGATACTGGAAATTGAAAAAGGAAGCACTAGATCGCACCCTGTGAAGAACTCGCTTTGGAAGAGGCTACGGACCTGTCGTAAGACAGGCTGCAGAATGAAGAGGCTACGGACCTGTCGTAAGACAGACTACAGAATGAAGAGGCTACGGACCTGTCGTAAGACAGACTGCAGAATGAAGAGGCTACGGACCTGTCGTAAGACAGACTGCAGAATGAAGAGGCTACGGACCTGTCGTAAGACAGACTACAGAATGAAGAGGCTACGGACCTGTCGTAAGACAGACTGCAGAATGAAGAGGCTACGGACCTGTCGTAAGACAGACTGCAGAATGAAGAGGCTACGGACCTGTCGTAAGACAGACTACAGAATGAAGAGGCTACGGACCTGTCGTAAGACAGACTGCAGAATGAAGAGGCTAAGGACCTGTCGTAAGACAGACTGCAGAATGAAGAGGCTACGGACCTGTCGTAAGACAGACTGCAGAATGAAGAGGCTACGGACCTGTCGTAAGACAGACTGCAGAATGAATACCAAAACATGACGTGTGAAGCCGTGGACTGGATTCGTTTTAAGACAGGGTCCAGTTCTGTGCTCTTGTGGACACGGTGATAAACTTTCTGGTGTTGTAACCGAAGGCCGGATACTTCTTCACCAGCTGAGCGCCTATCAGCTAAGTTCCGCTGATTACAGACTCGAAGTAACATTTCAGATTACGAGCGGTAAGGCCTTGTACCATTCTGCGCCTGCGCACTATTTCTGCCGACCAGCGCTGTTCACAGCTACCGGTGAACTGCCAACCTGTGGCCCGCACGCAGCTTTCCGGCCCACACTGTGCGGTATGTATGTATGTATGTATGTATGTATGTATGTATCTATACAGGCGTCCCCCACTTATTCGACAAGTTAGGGACCAGAGTACTGTCGAAAACCGGAAATCGTCGAAATACGGAACCCAGTCTCTTTTTTTAGCTTTCAAATGCATTTTGGCCGCCGAAAAACGCAAATAACGCCCTGTATATCACTTGTGAATGCGTGCGAACGCTAAATAACACACTATATACACATACAAAAGTACAGTAAAATGAACAAAAGCACCGCTAACGAATTCTATACACAGACTGAAAGAAAAGATGGCGCCGAGTCGATGGAGAGAAACAACAGCGTGTGGAAGGTCGTGGAAACATGACGAAATAGGTGGAAAGAGCGGACCACGCGTCGAATGGTTGGGTTCTGGTTATAATTGAAAAAGGGTCGAAAGAGTGGATCGTCGAAAAGCGGGCCGTCGAAAAGCGGGGGACGCCTGTATCACTAATCACTCCAATGTACAATTAACTAAGCATTCATGGTTCCTAGTCGGGAGATCCGTGGTTCAACGCTCGGCCCGTATATAAGCTGTTTACTCATTACACCCATGCAAATGTCGCGAAATTGGGACCAAGGTCAAGTTACGTCACAGCCGCCTCCTTCCCGATACTTCCCAAAACATCCCATCATTCGACGCTATACTGCGTGAGTCGTTGAATAAATGACTGAATAATTAATACATACGTAAATAAATGAGAGAGGTGTCACAGTCACACACGACGGACAGTCATAACGTAACTGCATGCAGGACGGCGCAGGGTACAATTTGATTTGGCAACTATGCCTGTGTTAACAAGTTATACTATTCCATTGTGCAGAATGCAACGACAGACCAGAAAATTCCGTCGTTTCGTCCTTACCAATTGGTCCGTCAAAGCGTTCTTAACACAAATGATAATTGTTTTCTAGCCAATGTTCCTCAAGATTCCCGAAACAGAATCACTTATTTGGAAGGTCCCCAGGCTTCGCCCGCTTGTCCTTCAGAGAACAGTAGTATTAAGATGAGTGTGGAACATTGGAGGAATGATACTGACGGGGGAAAACGGAAGCACTCGGAGAAAAACTTGCCCCACTGCCACATTGTCCACCACAAATACCACATGGACTGGACCGGCATCGAAACGGCGTTTCCGCGGTGAGACACCGGGAGGCTAACCGCCTAAGCCCTGGCGCGGCACGTGAAGAATAAAATTAATTTTTATTATATGTAAAAATTCAGTTCTTATCTCACACAGAACACACTGTGCCTCTATTATAAAGATCTGTCTGTATGGAGAAAATGTAGTGTGTGTAGTGCCAAGCCTAGCGGCATATACGCTAACACTAGGATTTAAGGGATGAGATCAGGGCGGTATGTTGGCCACCTGCTTGGACATACAGACACGCTGCACCCTACCCACACAGTGTATTACGAGGTTCGTGTGAATGCCACGAGAAACAGAGGTTATGTCTCTCAAATGGGAGCTGAATTTTTAAGTATTTTTAGATGACCTCAGAACACTCTGCGAGTCCGTGCCGTGGCTCTTACTACGAAGACCCAGGTTCGTTCCCAGGTCAGTACGTGTGGGATTTGTGGTGGGCAAATAACACTGCAACAGGAGTTTCTCCAAGTATTTCGGTTTGCCCCTGTCAGTATCATTCCACCAATGCTACTCATATCATTCACACTACCACCGACGCTGTATAATGTTTCTCTCCCAGTACTTCAGTTTCCCCTGTCAGTTACAATTCCACCAATGCTCCATACTCATTCATACATCTACCACCAACGCTGTATATTGTTTCTCTCCCAGTACTTCAGTTCCCCCTGTCAGTATCATTCCACCAATGCTCCATACTCATTCATACATCTACCACCAACGCTGTATAATGTTTCTCTCCCAGTACTTCAGTTTTCCCCTGTCAGTATCATTCTACCAATGCTCCATACTCATTCATACATCTACCACCAACGCTGTATAATGTTTCTCTCCCAGTACTTCAGTTCCCCCTGTCAGTATCATTCCACCAATGCTCCATACTCATTCATACATCTACCATCAACGCTGTATAATGTTTCTCTCCCAGTACTTCAGTTCCCCCTGTCAGTATCATTCCACCAATGCTCCATACTCATTCATACATCTACCACCAACGCTGTATAATGTTTCTCTCCCAGTACTTCAGTTTCCCCTGTCAGTATCATTCCACCAATGCTCCATACTCATTCATACATCTACCACCAACGCTGTATAATGTTTCTCTCCCAGTACTTCAGTTTTCCCCTGTCAGTATCATTCCACCAATGCTCCATACTCATTCATACATCTACCACCAACGCTGTATAATGTTTCTCTCCCAGTACTTCAGTTTTCTCCTGTCAGTATCATTCCACCAATGCTCCATACTCATTCATACATCTACCACCAACGCTGTATAATGTTTCTCTCCCAGTACTTCAGTTCCCCCTGTCAGTATCATTCCACCAATGCTCCATGCTCATTCATACATCTACCACCAACGCTGTATAATGTTTCTCTCCCAGTACTTCAGTTTCCCCTGTCAGTATCATTCCACCAATGCTCCATACTCATTCATACATCTACCACCAACGCTGTAAAATGTTTCTCTCCCAGTACTTCAGTTTTCCCCTGTCAGTATCTTTCCACCAATGCTCCATACTCATTCATACATCTACCACCAACGCTGTAAAATGTTTCTCTCCCAGTACTTCAGTTTCCCCTGTCAGTATCATTCCACCAATGCTCCACACTCATTCATACATCTACCACCGACGCTGTATAATGTTTCTCTCCCAGTACTTCAGTTTCCCCTGTCAGTATCATTCCACCAATGCTCCACACTCATTCATACATCTACCACCAACGCTGTAAAATGTTTCTCTCCCAGTACTTCAGTTTTCCCCTGTCAGTATCATTCCACCAATGCTCCATACTCATTCATACATCTACCACCAACGCTGTATAATGTTTCTCTCCCAGTACTTCAGTTTTCCCCTGTCAGTATCATTCCACCAATGCTCCATACTCATTCATACATCTACCACCAACGCTGTAAAATGTTTCTCTCCCAGTACTTCAGTTTTCCCCTGTCAGTATCATTCCACCAATGCTCCATACTCATTCATACATCTACCACCAACGCTGTATAATGTTTCTCTCCCAGTACTTCAGTTTTCCCCTGTCAGTATCATTCCACCAATGCTCCTTTACTCATTCATACATCTACCACCAAAGCTGTAAAATGTTTCTCTCCCAGTACTTCAGTTTTCCCCTGTCAGTATCATTCCACCAATGCTCCATACTCATTCATACATCTACCACCAACGCTGTAAATGTTTCTCTCCCAGTACTTCAGTTTCCCCTGTCAGTATCATTCCACCAATGCTCCATACTCATTCATACATCTACCACCAACGCTGTATAATGTTTCTCTCCCAGTACTTCAGTTTCCCCTGTCAGTATCATTCCACCAATGCTCCATACTCATTCATACATCTACCACCAACGCTGTATAATGTTTCTCTCCCAGTACTTCAGTTTCCCCTGTCAGTATCATTCCACCAATGCTCCATACTCATTCATACATCTACCACCAACGCTGTATAATGTTTCTCTCCCAGTACTTCAGTTTCCCCTGTCAGTATCATTCCACAATGCTCCATACTCATTCATACATCTACCACCAACACTGTATAATGTTTCTCTCCCAGTACTTCAGTTTCCCCTGTCAGTATCATTCCACCAATGCTCCATACTCATTCATACATCTACCACCGACGCTGTATAATGTTTCTCTCCCAGTACTTCAGTTTCCCCTGTCAGTATCATTCCACCAATGCTCCATACTCATTCATACATCTACCACCAACGCTGTATAATGTTTCTCTCCCAGTACTTCAGTTTTCCCCTGTCAGTATCATTCCACCAACGCTCCATACTCATTCATACATCTACCACCAACACTGTATAATGTTTCTCTCCCAGTACTTCAGTTTCCCCTGTCAGTATCATTCCACCAATGCTCCATACTCATTCATACATCTACCACCAACACTGTATAATGTTTCTCTCCCAGTACTTCAGTTTCCCCTGTCAGTATCATTCCACCAATGCTCCATACTCATTCATACATCTACCACCAACGCTGTATAATGTTTCTCTCCCAGTACTTCAGTTTCCCCTGTCAGTATCATTCCACCAATGCTCCATACTCATTCATACATCTACCACCAACGCTGTATAATGTTTCTCTCCCAGTACTTCAGTTTCCCCTGTCAGTATCATTCCACCAATTCTCCATACTCATTCATACATCTACCACCAACGCTGTATAATGTTTCTCTCCCAGTACTTCAGTTTCCCCTGTCAGTATCATTCCACCAATGCTCCATACTCATTCATACATCTACCACCAACGCTGTATAATGTTTCTCTCCCAGTACTTCAGTTTCCCCTGTCAGTATCATTCCACCAATTCTCCATACTCATTCATACATCTACCACCAACGCTGTATAATGTTTTCTCCCAGTACTTCAGTTTTCCCCCGTCAGTATCATTCCACCAATGCTGCACACTCATCTTAATACTACGGTTCTCTGAAGGACAAGCGGGCGAAGCCTGAAAACCTTCAAAACGCAATACTCTTTCAGAAATCGTTCAGCATTGAATACCAAAGTACTCCACTTTTTAGTATTCAGATGGTTAAAGGGATATAAGCCGCAGGTGGACAATAGAAAGACAGAAGGCGAGAGGGAGATGCAAACTATTTAGTCTCTACAAAGTAAACAAAAACTAAGCAAAAATATCTAGCAAGCCCATTGACTTGGATGGTGCTGTGTCAAATGGGGCCTTATGCAGCTGGGAGTTCCAGCACAGTAGTGACAAAGAGCGGGCAACAAAAAACTGACTGCTGTTAGTGCTGCACGTGCTAAACCCACAGAAGGGAAGCTATCATATGTGTGGGGGCTTCAAGCCACATTCATGTATAGCTATGACATCCTGCACGAACCGTACAGGGATATCTGGGCTGAGGCTGCGTCAGTGATCAACTGTCAACTTTCTGAATCATGAAAAGCCTGAAATTTACGTAAACATACAAGAATAGAGTTCCTACTTCACAGTAAACATACTGCATCTCCATTACAAAGAACGACCAGTTAAATGCTGTTTAGGGAAATAATCGCTGTTCACAAAATCGTGAAAAGCGACATTAAGCTTCGTCATGTCTGTCTGTCTCTCCATCTCTCCGTCCACATGGAACAACTCGGCTCCCACCGGACGGATTTTCATGAAATTAGATTTTTGAGTAAGTTTTCGAAAATATGTGGAGAAAATTCAAGTTTAATTAAAATCTGACAACAATAACGGTACTTTACATGAAGACCTATGTACATTTATGATAATATCTCGCTGAATTCTTCTTAAAATGAGAAATGTTTCAGACAAAAGTTGTAGATAAAATCAAAACACACATTTTATGTTCAATGCCTTTTTCCCAAAATCGTGCCGTTTATGAGATAATGTGGAAAAATACGGTACAGCCAGACAGGCCACAGATGACAATATAATACGGCGCATGCGCTTTGCATGCTGGATAACTAAGGCTACAGACACACACTCAGAATATGTAATACTTATGCTTTTCCACGACAACAATTGTTACGCGAACGCGCCTCAATATTACGTTATACGTACATTGCCTGTCTTGTTTAATGTTAAAGCAGATGGTACACACAGAATGTCGCAGAAATCACTTGACACTCGACGTTTAACATGTTGCCTTAGCGTCAGGCGACCTTTGAGCCACCCTGTATAGTAGCCACTGAGCTGTAAAGCGTTAATATTTGCTTAGTTATTTGGTTTTGTAAATCACATTTGTCCCCTGTACTGAAATGTGGCGGAAAGGGCAAGTGCTTGTTCGCAACACCGTTAGAAGGCTTAACGTCTTCCGGGATGTGAGGCTGTGTCGACGTTTCGGAGTATCGTAGCGCCAGTCCAATAAGAGACCTAACTCCATAGGCCCAAGTCCTTCTTGGAAAGCTGTCACACACAATCAGCCCCCCCGGGTTATGGAACATGGAATTTCAATCACTAGCCCCTGTTCTGAGTCAGACGAATCCAGTCTGCACCTCCGCACTTTATTTCCCACGATCAATTTTAATATTATCCTCCCATATACGCTCAGATCTTATAAGTGGCCCTCAGGTTTTCTGTATGCATTTGTCATATCTCCTATTTGTGTCGCATGGCCCACTTGCATCACCTTCCTTCATTTCATCATCCTAATGATAAAAGAAGCCGATCCCAGTGGCCGCGCGGTCTAAGGCGTGGGTCGTCAGCCGTTCGCTTGCTGGGATCGTGGGTTCGATTCCCGCCTACGGCATGTATATCTGTCTCTTGTGAGTGTTGTGTGTTGTCAGGTAGAGGTCTCTGCGACGGGCTGATCACTTGTACAGAGGAGTCCTACCGAGTGTGGTACGTGTGATCGTGAAGCCTCGAAAAATGAGGCGTCCTAGGCCCCCAAGGGGCTGTCCAGCCATTGAAAAAAAATGATAATGAATCCTATTCTAACCTTGATTTCAGACTTCCGCCGCGATGTTGATGTAATCTGTGGTCTTTTGGGTGATTACACGGCGTCGTGAGGTAATTACCTCACGACGCCGTGTAATCACCCAAAAGACCACAGAATCCTATTCTGTTTACAAATAAATTAATTGAATTATAAATTAGTCACCACTGATCTTCACACATTCTGTGTACAGATAAGTATAAATAAAATTTCAATTTTCGTTTTTGGATTCAAGAGTCCTCTTAAATACCTGATTAACACTTTCCATGTTACGTACTAGACACCGCATTTAAAAGCAAAGACACGCACCTGCCGTCATCTCTCAACAATTAAACCTAACAATCTGTCTTTCTAGACAGCAGCAATTTCCGTACATATTACCATGAAAATATTATAACAGAAGAAGGCTGACCATATGAAGATCAGCAAGAGTCCCATATAACCGAATTTAGTCGATAGAGGTACAACCTGACAGAACACGATGAGGTGGGCGCGGTCTGCGGACAGTCAGTTGCCTATCACTCCGTTGCCTGTAGGCGGTTTACTGCAAGGAGAATCTGACACTAGTCACGTGCGCATTAGTAAATTTAGTTACCTTAATATCGTGTTCGTTTCCTTTGGTCGTCAAACCGGAGCGTTTTCTGTCCAGGTGGGATCAGCTGTCTTCAAATACAGTTGTGCTCACAGTATGTTTTCACACGCGGTGTTCATGTACTGGGATGACACATGCCATGGTTGTTACACACGGCAGGGAAGTGTATGTCACTTTTATAATATGACACTAGAACACGCACACAGCTCCCACTTTATTGCCATTTTGTACGTTCAAGTGCACAGTAACAAACACGCCAGACTTCCTACAAAACCACTTCGAATAAAATCACTGACCTAATTAAATTGAAAAAGAACGTACTTTAATCAAATTTCACCATTATTTCGTTTTGCTAACGGTAATGTCGTTATATATATCCTTTCGAATTAGGCGGGAAATCGCCGGGTGCTGCCCTTAACCTCCAAAACACGTAACACACTCGAACAGCGGAAATAAACAGCAGACAATCTGCACTATGCAGCTAACTTACACACGCGCCACGCGGCGACTGCGGGGATTGCAGCAGTCATGAAACAAGAGAACGTTGTGAGAGGGGGGAACGGAGTTAGTGAAGCAGGGACATTGAAGGGGGCTTATTCCAGTGAGTCATTGCAAGAGTGCTTATAAAACGGTCCGTATGCGGGGAGGGGTGTTATCGCGAGCAATTATGCGCCTGCGCGCAGCATTATTACGTCATCGGGCAAATAATCTTGAGAGCAATGTTGTGTTCCGACTTTTACCTGTCCTGTTTTCTCCTTTTCTTAATAAAAGACTTTAACTGTTTCAAAGGGCATGCACGTGTTACGACGTCATCCAACAGCCACAGGGTTATCCCTTCCATTACATTTACGTGATCTATGTAAGGGCTTCGTTACGACTTCTGCTACACAAGGTGACATTACAGAAATCTTCGGTCATTTACCTACATGATTCTTAATCACATTACAGTTATTTTGTATTCTCTTTGGAACTACAAGCGACATACATAAGCACTGTGGTAGACACATCTATCATATCCATACAAACCAGTGAGTTGTGTAAGCAAAGATACAATATGCTACAGCAGATAGTAACTGAATTATTTGCCCCTACATACTTCCATTATATCAGAATGACACCAGCTATCCCCACTGCCATTTTACATTGCTCCCCACTCAGCCCCCTGTGTCAAAAGCTATAGTACTATGCACCATGCTAAATCTACGTCCCCATTCCAATTCATTTTGTCACTGAAGACCGTACGAAGTAGGCGCACTTGTTCATTGTCCAGGATATGGCTGCTTTCTTGTCAGTACTGGAATATATATTAGCCAGAACTTTGCAAAAGGAATAATACCCAGATTAAGAAGTCACAGTTGAGTCACGTGATCAATAGCGAAACTGGAAATGATGACTGAAACCACACTGAACAACTCTGGCCCCAATTCTAGCAGAACTGAGATCCATTATATATTATATATTTATATATGGGCCGCGATAGCTCAGTCGATACAGTGACCCGCTACGGGCTGGACGGTCCGGGGATCGAATCCCGGTGGGGAAGAGATTTTTCGCAGCCGTCCAGACCGGCCCTGGGACCCACCCAGCCTGCTATACAATGGGTACCTGGTCTCTTTCCCGGGGGTAAAGCGGCCGGGCGTGGAGTTGACCACCCACACTCATCTAGTGCCAGGGTTAAGGAAAGAGTACAGCTATACCTCTACTCCTCCTCTAGGCCATCGCGGCCTGTTATAGGGAGAACTTTACCTTTACCTTTATTTTCATTATATGTTGTACATGTACAGAAAAGAAGAGCGTCATAATTAATAAAATGATTAGAAATCAGTCAAACTTTATCATGATCTGCTTTGGCAGAAATCAGCGTATGATATACAAAATAACTGTCAAGCAAAGAAGGATTATTGTAATGGTTGGTTTTATTTTGAATTGTTGAGATGTGTAACTAGCTGCAAATTTTGCAAACTTTCAAAACAAAAACTTAGTTTTGTTGCCATTGAATTTGTTTTTACGGTGCCTTATTTTTGTATGTCCAAAACGGAGGAACAACTGATGTCACCATGAGCAATGTCACAGATGCTTTCACCACCGCTCCAAGAAAACATTGTGTAGATGTTTCCACACTGACCCTAGCGTAGTTGAACATAGTTACCTGGCCCTTTTCCTTACTTCCCAACACTTACATGCAAAGGGGGATTTAAAGTTATGTTCCTAAATAAATGACATCCTCCTCCTCATCATTATCCCATCTTCCAAAGGGTCCGTCAGCATAAGCTCCGGTTGCACCGCAGTCTTAGGCTTATTGTGCAGCCGTGTGTTGCTCTCTCAGCACAAGTTCATCAACCCTGTGCCTTACAAAGTGACACATGTCTTTTAATAAAGCTGTGCTTATATCTTTAGGTTCTGCAAAGAACTATCTAAAGAAATTACAGTGCTGGCGAGCCAATGCCTCGCAGCAGCAAATAATATGGTACACAGTTTCAATCTCTGACCTCCAAAATCTGCAATTTGGTTCACCATCAAATCGGCCCATAATATTCAGAAGCTTCTTCACATGAGCATCGCCCGTGAGTAATGCAACTACCATTCTCAGCTAAAGCCTACTTAATTTAAGCAGGTCCTCTGTTCTTTTTTGCATGGTCTACTAAAAAAAAGTTTACCATGTCTATGGCCTGGTAAGTTTTTCCAGGCAATGCAATGTTGAAGCTAGGTATTCCAAAAGCCAGCTCTGGGCCCAGTAGTGACATTGCTGCACCTTGACTAGCCAAGTTCGTCAGTTTTTTCGTTGCCTGGGATACCACAATGCCCTGGCATCCATATGAGCATTACCTCATTCTGGTTTGCCAGCACAGAGAGAGCATCCCAGCTCCTCATCATCACGGTCTTCATTGTCCCCAAACATATGCTTCTCTGCCCGACTTGCACTGCTAGCTCTAGACTTCTTCCACTTCACAGCCCCATCAGATTTGTACTATATGCTGAGCACAGAACAAGCAACTGGGGTTGTGCCTGTCCTGAGCAGCTACTTCTGTTTGCAACTTGGCACCCTGATGTTGTTGCTACAGGTGGAGGCTGTGAACAGGAAGATTCTAAGCTTTGCAATTCCACAACTTCATTCTGGTAGAACTTCCTGCTTATGTTGTGTCCACTGGCATCCTCTAGCACACAGTCTGTTTCATCCGATGTTTCTTCCAATCAAGTAAGTAGCTGGCCTCCACAGAACCTGCCTGACACACATTTAGGTATCCCAATGTCCATGTTTGTGTGGTCTCACTTGTTACTGTACTGTCAGTCAGATGGCAATTACATTGACAAGTTCAATATAATGAAAGCAAAGTTGTCCCTGTCCATGTCATGAGGCATATAGAGTGAGTAGAGGTTTAGCTCCACTCAGTCTTAACCTTGCACTGGATGGAGATAAGTGGTTAGTTTCACACCCTAGTTCTTTTACCCTGGGGAAAAAAGCACCAGTACCAAATGAATAGGAGGCAATATGGGCCCCAAAGTGGGTATGGGCATTTAGGAAAAAAGAAAAATGTCTCGTATTTGTCTGTAGCTATATTTTAGAGACCCTATAGGTCTTCATACTCAGGAATTGCTCTGTTATTGTGTACGTTAACACTATCTTGTACCTGACTTGGAACAAATGACTGTTTTGTTTTCCATATATGTTTATTATTAAATTTTAACAATTTTATTTGTTATGCTATTTTCTAAGTATGTTTGTTGATAGTGTGTACATGTTTCTGTTGACATGTTCTGTATCCAACATATGACATTTCATGGATTTATGGAATGTTATAATAAATGAAAAAAATTAATGGATGAAATGATGTAGCAACACGGAAGACAAAAGATTCTGGACTGAATGATAGCAGGCACTCCATGCATTTAGTCTGCTCTTAAATTCTGGGAGTGCCTGCTACCATTCATTTCTTCAAGGCTACAGTCTTTGTTATGTGACCAGCAATTCTGCAGTCCATGTAATCCATTCATGTAAGCAAACAAACATGTTTTTGTCATTCTTTCCTCTGCAAAAAACCGTGAACACGTGCATGCAATAATTAAGCTTATTTTCTTAGCAGCTTTAATTCCTTTTACTTTTAATTGTGGCCAATAATCTGTTACCTTTTCATTCATGACCACCTGCAGTAGACTCAGTAATTTACAAAATAATCAACAAATGTGAACACAGATGGTGCTACAGAGAATTGTGTCTTCTTTTCAAAGTGCAGTAAATAGGCATGAAGGCCATGCCATGTCTCAAGAAGTAATTTGCCTGCCTCTCACTTAGAGGTCTGGGTTTGATCCCAGACCAATCCATGTGGGATTTGTGGTTGACAATGTGACTGTGTTCTCCAAGTACTTTGGGTTTTCCCTATATCATTTCACCAAGCTCCATGATCATTTGTTCATTCGTCACTGACACAACAATATCTTCACAAATAACAGTGTTGTTAAATAATACACATAAAAGCAAAGAGACGTGACATGAAAGTTGAAGAACATGACACTCTTCCACTTCCCATTCATATTAGCCTGACTGAATGTATCAGATAACAGTACAATGAATACGGTTGCACTTCTTCATTCAGAAAGTCAGGAAAGTGGACAGTATACCACAGAGGACCTCTGCTCACTCCCCTGTATGCTCCAACAATGGCCCAGAGCACTGCCAATGGCCTGCTACTGGCATTATTTTTACTGTCTCTCCCTAGAGTAATACTGAGCCATTTTCCACACAGCTTATTCTTCTTGAATTAAGCAAAAGATAGGGGTAGCAATCTACCCCAAAACAGTGGTAGCATTGTACATGGAGCCACATCCCAGAAGACAACAATCTGTGTGGGATGCAGTGGAGAGAATGGGCAGTTTCAGTTATTTGAGAATCAAAATACTGGATACTAGGAAGGTACAAAACACAATAATTAGGGTGTGATACACAGGGCATGAGGCATGTAATGGAAGAGAAATGTATGTAGTATTTTGGTGGGGAAACTTGAAATTACCACTTGGAAAAACTAGCCATTGATGAGAATGTAACATTAAAACTTTTCTTTAAGAAATACGTTAGGGACGGGGGATGGGCTGCATTCATCTGGCTCAGCTACCGACTGCGATACAGGAGTTGCCTGGAGTGTGAGGGTTTTTTTTTATTGCTTTTGTCCATTCAGTACACTTCCATCAGCACCCACTTGTTCCATTTTTACTCCCGTGAAATGTTACCAGCACTGTTGTTTGTAACTTAATCCACGAATATGCCAACATATGAAATCTGAAAATTGGTCACGAAGATTATATGTAAAAGTGGAAGCAGAATGGCCGTGCTTTAGAATATGGTACAGTCGTTTCTTCTCTCCACCGTATGTAGCGCTGGTATTTCTGTACGATACTTTCTCGTGACTGTCGTGTGTAGTGCTGCAGGAGCAACTGTCCGTTTCTCCCACCTACTTATCATAACTGCATATTGCCATGAGGTTGGCTATCCCTGGAGCACAGAATATCAAGTATCCTTGGAGTGACAGGTTGGGAATGGTACAAAAAATGTTGGGAGGAGCAGTACAATGCTATTTGCACAATTAGTGTATGTGCAGTTGCAATCGGTATGCCGTCCTATTCGTCTGTGAAATGTAAGGGATCCGTTTGATTAGGCCGTATAAATTATGTCTGGCATTCAGGACACGCCGAAGTTGGATAATACGGACGGACCAGAAACTGGTAATGATGGAGGGGAACCTTCCGGCGAAAGTCAACAGACAGAAGGAACAAAATCAGATAAGCAGAAGAGTAAGATACTAAAGTATACATTTCTGCTTTCCATAATGTCGACTTGTATTTCACTCAGGAGTATAAAAAAAACGTCAGTTTCTTAAAACATGTAATCTAACCTACATTCCATTCATCTTTGTTTTGTTTGTGTATTTTGGTATGCAGTAGTACCAACTTTCCACAAATCGGACATATTCATCTTGGCTTCCCTTACACGTGACACATCCTCAACATCTCCTAATGACATGATTCTGGTGTGCCTTATTATAATCAGAAAGGCTATTTTGGCATGTTGATGTTGGTGTAAGAGGTGGCAGTAGGTAACCTTTGTTATCTGTTAGTACCACTTCCCTTAGTACCCATGAAACAATGCAAAAATATGGAATTTATAGATAGAGTGAGAATTTTGTTACAGTTCATACACAAATTGGACAGAAAACCCAAAGAGACAAGTTTAATGACTAGTAACAGATGGGGTAACATTAAAATGGATCTTAAAGATGGGGTGGTGTGGACTGAATGTGTCAGGATAGGGACCAGCTACAGGTTCATGTGAGCATCATTATGAACCTTTAGGTTACGTGAAAGTGTGGAATTTCTTGACTAGTTGACCATAATGTTGTCATGGGGTTATCGTAAACAAACCATGTCAGCTTCCCAAATCTATTGGCCAGTGCAACTTGTGACTGAATTTCAGCTTTTATTCTTAATGTATTCAAGTGGTGATTATGACATTAAGTTCAACACAGGTCATTCTAATTTATGTACATTAGCTAATGTGTTATTGAACTCAGGGTTTAGTTAGCCACAAACCTAAAACCACAACATACTTCAAAGCATAGGACACTTGCTTCATGTTTGGAAGGTCCAAGGATGAAGGCCCTACCCGGAGGCTGGCAATTCTCATGGAATTTTTTGTGATGCTCCTCATTTATTGCAAATAAATCATGGGATACCTTAGGCAGGCCATGACCACTTCACCCGACATCATTTACTGTTAAGTTATCCTACCATTCAGTGCTGTTTAACAGATTTGGGGAACTAGTCTGTAGTTGTACTGTTTATGTGCTAATACCATGCCATTTACAATCCAACATTGACAGATACATTAAGGGACATTTATATGTGTAATGGAAACAAAATTTCAGTGTGAACATGCCAGTACCTTTAAAATGTACACAAAAATTTTGTGAACCTTAGCATGTAAGGGAATCCATTGTGAAGAGTTAGTTACAGTAAGTGGTGTGATGGCTGCCAACATTCACACGCAAACTAAAAGCCAGACAGTGACTACAGTGGATTACTTTTGTGTTGGAGACCCTGACTTTGATTTCTCTAAACATGATTTCATATGGGAAGAATAGTATAAGACATGGGACAGAAGTAATGTAGGTGTGATTACTCTTCCATGTTCACTTAATAGATGTGGCTTTCATTAATCCTTTAAAGACAAAACATACTCTGTTTTACATAAGGACTCAGTCCGTACCGCGCAGTAAACACACTCTGTCTTGGTTATACAAACCAGTCAGTTAATGCTGTACAGTGAAATAATCGCTGTTTGTTCTGAGATCCACACAAAACACATAAATACAGTCCGTACCGCGCAGTAAACACACTCCGTCTCAGTTATACAAACCAGTCGGTTAATGCTGTACAGCGAAATAATCGCTGTTTGTTCTGAGATCCACACAAAACACATAAATACAGTCCGTACCGCGCAGTAAACACACTCCGTCTCAGTTATACAAACCAGTCAGTTAATGCTGTACAGTGAAATAATCGCTGTTTGTTCTGAGATCCACACAAAACACATAAATACACTGTGTGGGCAGAACGTAGAATTTGTGAATGTTAAACGTGGCGGTACATATAGTAACCACTGGGCTTTAGGTGTGTACATATAAAGGCTCAGCTCGTACCGCGCAGTAAACACACTCCGTCTCAGTTATACAAACCAGTCAGTTAATGTTGTACAGTTAAATAATCGCTGTTTGTTCTGAGATCCACACAAAACACATAAATACACTGTGTGGGCAGAATGTAGAATTGTTGAATGTTAAACTGGTGGTACGTATAGTAACCACTGGGCTTTAGGTGTGTACATATAAAGGCTCAGCTCGTACCGCGCAGTAAACACACTCCGTCTCAGTTATACAAACCAGTCAGTTAATGCTGTACAGTGAAATAATCGCTGTTTGTTCTGAGATCCACACAAAACACATAAATACACTGTGTGGGCAGAACGTAGTATTGTTGAATGTTAAACATGGCGGTACATATAGTAACCACTGGGCTTTAGGTGTGTACATATAAAACTCAGCTCGTACCGCGCAGTAAACACACTCCGTCTCAGTTATACAAACCAATCAGTTAATGCTGTACAGTGAAATAATCGCTGTTTGTTCTGAGATCCACACAAAACACATAAATACAGTCCGTACCGCGCAGTAAACACACTCTGTCTCAGTTACACAAACCAGTCAGTTAATGTTGTACAGTGAAATAATTGCTGTTTGTTCTGAAATCCACACAAAACACATAACTACAGTCCGTACCGCGCAGTAAACACACTCCGTCTCAGTTACACAAACCAGTCAGTTAATGTTGTACAGTGAAATAATCGCTGTTTGTTCTGAGATCCACACAAAACACATAAATTCAGTCCGTACCGCGCAGTAAACACACTCCGTCTCAGTTATACAAACCAGTCAGTTAATGCTGTACAGTGAAATAATCGCTGTTTGTTCTGAGATCCACACAAAACACATAAATACAGTCAGTACCGCGCCAGTAAACACACTCCGTCTCAGTTATACAAACCAGTCAGTTAATGTTGTACAGTGAAATAATCGCTGTTTGTTCTGAGATCCACACAAAACACATAAATACAGTCAGTACCCGCGCAGTAAACACACTCCGTCTCAGTTATACAAACCAGTCAGTTAATGTTGTATAGTGAAATAATCGCTGTTTGTTCTGAGATCCACACAAAACACATAACTACACTGTATGGGCAGAACGAAGAATTTGTGAGTGTTAAACCTGGTGGTACATATAGTAACCACTGGGTTAAAGGAACATTAGTGTCTTGAATGATCAGTGAATGAAGACCTGCAAACAGTTAAGTATTAGACCAGAAGTGAACTATGACACACTAGTGTGTTAAAAAATGATGATTCTAAAAAGTGTCATTATATGAACCAAGAATCTATGGATTCAGCCACTTACAAGGCCTCATGTACATCATATTAATTTACAAGCACTGTGTAATGTCAATAATTCAGTTTTTGTTGTCTTTGTGAATGTTGCCTCATTTTAAGAGATAGCTCAACTGGCATAAGTTCTATTTGGAAAACGGCTGGTTTGTGTCTCAGCTAGGATAATGAGTCAGTCCCTTCAGGGAGATCCCAGGACGGTACCGCAAAGTAGGCCACAACCAATTCCTTCCGCATCCTTCGTGATTCTTTACTCACTGTTCGCGCTGTCATTTGATACTACGAGCAACTGAGAGTGTCATTAAATTACCATCGATTTTTGTTTTCAGTTGACATACTCCTGAAAGCAACGGGGAATGCACCAATCATGAAGAAGAAAAAATGGTCTGTAGAGCCAGACAAAACGATTGGGTGGATAATGGAGTTCATGAAAAAATACCTCAAGCTGGAACGCTCTGAACAGTTGGTAAGATTTAAGATACAAAATAAAACTTCGAAAGGAATGAGAAACATACCTTTTAGGACCCAGCTGTCTTGTGCATGTTAATTTTGTTACAACACCCTAAATTCCATTTAAGCCCAAGTTAAAGGAAATACACTTGACTCCAGAAAGTTTTGCTTATTCTTTGACCTGGTTCCAAACTTCTGTAAACATTGTAAGATGCTCGTCTTCGTTTAGAAACCAGCCAAATTTATAAAGTGAACAGTTGATCATCATGCATAATTTACATTGTAGAGCCCGATTAGTATGAGACGGCACATGGCAATGCATGGGAGGGGAAGTGAAGGGGAAACAGGATAATGGAGTATCCAACAAGTGTCAAAGGACCATGGAACATAGCCATCCAGCATTACTGCCCATACGCACACCTCGCCTGCCAGTAGTTGACTGAACCGTTACCCCAGCAGAGTTACATGGACTCGTCCATTTCACCAAAAGACAAAATATAAATGCTGTGTTGACTGATGGCAAAAATTCATTTGCAAAATTTGGTTTCTGTACGTTTGCTATCTCATTCTAACTGCAGTATACTAAATTTCGTGGATGGCGGAGACCATGATACTCCAGAGTTCTGACTTTCTATAATGCTAATGAAGAATGCCATGTGGCTGTAACTAGCAACATGATTCAGAGAAGAACAGCAAGACAGCTGGAGGGGAAGCTCAACAGCTTGAGGGTGTTAGTGTATGTGACTTCTTTCTGTGGTCTGTACACATTATAAGATTCCAGTACCACAACTTTGCAAAAGTTACTCAAAATCTCTTTGTAAAACAAGTA
Organism: Reticulitermes speratus; assembly: GCA_021186555.1. Taxonomy (NCBI): domain Eukaryota; kingdom Metazoa; phylum Arthropoda; class Insecta; order Blattodea; family Rhinotermitidae; genus Reticulitermes; species Reticulitermes speratus. Next base: position 26,752,490 of record JAJKFL010000427.1, read on the forward strand.
TAGCTGTCTGTGTGCACACAGTGAAGGCCTGTGGGGGAGTGGAGGTATAGCTACACTCATTCTTAACCTTAGCACTAGATCGAGGTGATGAGTGGTCAGTTTCACGCCCCAACTGCTTTAACACCCGGAGAAAGATCTCGCAGTACCCATTGATTAGCGGGCAGGGTGGGCCCCAGAGCTGGTCTGGATGTTTTGGAGAATGGAATAATCTATTGTCCCTGCTACAAATCAAACCCTGGTTCACCCAGATAGTAACCTAATCACTGTACCAACTCAGCTGTCCCAGCTCCATCAAAAGATGTTTGTAGTAGACCATTTTTTCTATCATATACATCCTACATACTGATGTGTCAAGTTCGGTTGGGGATATTTAATGTTACCATGTTATGCAGAGCAAATAAGTTATTTTGTACTAAATTGTATGTAAAAAACAAAGCTTGGTAAAGGTAAAGCAATCCCATTACAGGCCCTTAGCGTTCCAAGAGGTTGAGGCTCACAGATTCCTAGACAATCGGCACATGAAGGTGGTAAGGTTGTCAGCCCTACCCACCGGTCGCCTTTACCCCCCCCCCCCCCCCCCCAAAGTAAATATTCCTGGTACTCATTTCTGTTAGAGGCTGATTTGACTCCAGGCCCATAGTGTGGCTGAAAGGATTATGTCAATGAAAAATTCCAACACCATTGGGAATCGAACCCGCAACCTTCTAGCTTGTAGTGCAATGCCTCAACCGCTTGGTACAAGCAGTAAATTTCTGTCATAATTAGTTATTAATATTTAATATGACATCCGCATATATGTTCCGGATTTCAGCACATTTGGGGAAGATCAGATATGTGATTCATGTATTAGTGCCAGTTCTTCACCTGGAGCATGGTTGCTTACATTGTCAGGGTCACAACACATCGTAACTAAAACTTTCAACAAAAAACTTAACACTAAAGATTAAGAAGTTAAAGTTTACACATGCAATTTAAAGTAAAGACTGAACACACCTTTCTTTTAAGAGAATACATTTCTCACATGCACAGACTTCTCACTCTGTGTGATCCGTAACTTGCGTTCCAGTGCTTATAAGATGAAGATGGCTAACTGGCCTTTGCAAGGCAAGCCCATATTTCCCGGTGCTCGGGGATGTGACTAAATGGCCTCTCTGTATCTTTTGTGCTGTCCATGAGGTCTGCAGTAGCAAACAGGCAAGTTGTGCATATATACGCTGTGAAAGAAACAAGTGGTATAGCATGGTCCAGGCTGGGAATCTGGAAATTATGTGGAGTGGGGGTTGTGAGAGGGGCAGACACCTCCTGTGTGCAAAGGAGAGCGAATCCCATCTGTTGATGAAATGCACAGAAACGCAGAGGTGGAGAGAGGAGCTCCTGAACAGCAAATGGCTGCATATCAATGAGAAAATGGCAGTCAGGAAGATACTCTAAAAAATGCCACTGAACAGAGAAATTTAGGTACCCTCAGATAGGTAAAGGTAAAGCAATCCCATTACAGGCCTGGACAGGCCCAGAGGGTTCCAGGAGGTTGAGGCTCCCAGATTTCTAGACAATCGGCACATGAAGGTGGTAAGGTTGTCAGTCCTACGCACCGGCTGCCTTTACCCCCCAGGAAATATTCATGGTACTCATTTCTGTTAGAGGCTGAGTTGACCCCAGGGCCATAGTGCGACAGAAAGGATTATGTCAATGAAAAATTCCAACGACACCATCGGGAATCGAACCTGCGACCTTCTGGCTTGTAGCGCAGTGCCTCAAGCAACTGCGCCACCGTGTGCCCGGTACCCTCAGATACAAGATCAAATGTAAATGTGAAAACCAGGTGAAGAAAGGAGAACTGAGGTTGTGGGGAGAGGGAGAACTAAATTGTACGTAGGATCAATAGCTATAAATACTTTGCACGAGAGAAGAACCTTTCAAATCACAATAAGCAGTACAGATAAACTGTAGTCATTAGCAGCATTGTGGATAGCACTAGCAAAAACCTGGTGTTACCAGTCACAGCCAGAAAAATGTTCTTCAAACTGAACTGTGCCTAATAAACATTTCAGTTTCAATATATATGAAATTATGAGGGCAGTAACCGTTTCTGTTGCAGTTTCTGTATGTCAACCAGTCATTTGCCCCGGCACCAGACCGCATCGTCAAGAACCTGTATGAATGCTACGGGTCAGACGGCAAGCTTGTTCTTCACTACTGCAAGAGCCAAGCCTGGGGCTGAATCTGCCCACACACACACGATGCCTACTTCTTAAATTAAGTGCAAAACATGTTCTTAAGTTCACATTTTTATCCGTCGCACATATTACGCTTTTTAAATTCCACTTTTAATTATGTTAAGTTGAATTTCTGAACATAAAACATGGCCAACGTTTCTTTGAACATACATGTATATTATGGGACATCTATAATGATATTGTGATATACTGTAATTGTGATTATATATTGTTCATACTGAACGTTAATTTAGTCTGCATTTAAATGTTTCAAAATGTCAAGGTGTGAGGAGCTGCTAACCAGTGTCTCAGAGGCGTACCTAGGTTTTTTGATGCCTGGGGCAAGCAATCACAATGGCCACCCCCGAAAAAAATTATGAGCTTTAAAAATAACCATAACCATTTATTAAATTTCCTTTTATTTTTCTCAATAGTTTAAAATTTGTTGAGGACAGAAAATCAAATTCTGTCATGTAAAATCATTCATTTTGCTGCCTGGGGTGGCCACATACTTACCCCACCCTAGCTATGCCCCTGGGTGTACTATTGCAACATTAAACTCCAGACATTTTAGGAATATATTGTATGAATATACTGAAACATGTTGATAAGTGTACAAGTGTATATAATTTCGTAGCCTGAAATAAATATGATTCCTTGGTTATAGTCCTTTCTTCAATAAGATGAAGAAATACATGCCTTAGCTCCATATTATCTAATTATTATGATGTAGATCGAACTCCAGAGGTATCATACCTTCTATATATTGACGGTGAATGTTCCATAATTGATCTGCATGCTCACAGTATTTGGAGATGGCAGCTGGCAGTTCGGACACATGATCCACCGTTTCGCGTTCTGTCTAATGCGCTACGTATTCATGTTGCATTGTGGAGTCTGTGTTCCACTCTTAGCAGGTGACACATTATTTCCATGTATGCAATTATGTTTTGGAATACACCGAACTTAGGGAATATTTTTCTGTTTTTTCACACTTTCTTATTTGATCTGTTACTGACATTTTGCATGCCACCAATCTGTGTTGCACCAGTATGTCTTTTAATGCCTCCATCTTTTGGTGTAACATTACTTTTTAGCATACTACCACTATTTGGAGAAATACTGCTATTTGATGTGCGACTGCTTTTTCGTGTGCCAAGACTCTTTAACATACCATTATGTCCTGGTGTGCCACCACTCTTTAGTCTAACATTATGTTCTGGTGTGTCACCACGTTTTGGCGTTCCATTACATTCTGGTGTGCTAACACTTTTTGATGTCCCGCCACTTTTTGGTGTGCCATTACGTTCTGGTGTACCACCACTCTTTGGTGTTAAATTACATTCTGGTGTGCCAACACTTTTTGATGTCCCGCCACTTTTTGGTGTGCCACTGTGTTCTGGTGTGCCTTTCCTGTCTTTAGTAATTAAATTCTTTACTCTCTTACCATTTTCCTCTTCAAAAATGCAAATTCCCTGTGTGTCTCCATTACCACCATCTTTGCTGCCTTGTTCACTTCTTGCACTGGCCATTGCAGCCACCTGCTCAATGTTTTCTTCAACCTCTTCCTCTGGTGCAAATTCCCTCTGTTCTTCCATTCCCTCACGAGTGCTTCTGGAGGAGCGTCTTGTAGGTGGCTGACTCTCTTGCAAGGGCTGTGTAATGTACGGGGTTTTCCATCGGAATATTCCTCCATCAGAGCTGACACTGACAATATGACGATTGTCTGGTGAAAGTCGTACTGCAGTGACAGCACCAGCATGGCCAGTACCAACATGAGTTGCATTACCGTTACGATAGTTCCAAACCTGAAGGAGAAAAAGTACTTAAATACCAGAATTCTGGTTTTCTGGGATGTGACGCTGTGTCACTAGATAAGTGGTTCCCATCGTTCTAAAGAAAAATCTCACCCTACCCTGTTCAAGGGTTCAAAGTCCATTCTGCATGAACCTGTAACCACTGAGGACAAAGGAGACATTCTGCAAAATGTCAGGAACCGTGTACCCAGTGACATCACAAAATACTGTAACCCTTTATTACACTGCTGTGAGTACCTCATAACTTGCATGTGCATTATATTTACAGACTCAGTCCGTACCGCGCAGTAAACACACCCCCATCTCTGTTATAAAAACCAGTCAGTTAATGTTGTACAGTGAAATAATCGCTGTTTGTTCTGAGATCCACACAAAACACATAAATACAGTCCGTACCGCGCAGTAAACACACCCCGTCTCAGTTATACAAACCAGTCAGTTAATGTTGTACAGTGAAATAATCGCTGTTTGTTCTGAGATCCACACAAAACACATAAATACAGTCCGTACCGTGCAGTAAACACACCCCGTCTCAGTTATACAAACCAGTCAGTTAATGCTGTACAGTGAAATAATCGCTGTTTGTTCTGAGATCCACACAAAACACATAAATACAGTTCGTACCGCGCAGTAAACACACTCCATCTCAGTTATACAAACCAGTCAGTTAATGTTGTACAGTGAAATAATCGCTGTTTGTTCTGAGATCCACACAAAACACATAAATGCAGTCCGTACCGCGCAGTAAACACACCCCATCTCTGTTATAAAAACAGATTGTTTAATGCTGTATAGGGAAATAATCGCTGTTTGTTCTCAAAACCATATACAACATAAATACACTGTGTGGGCAGAATGTAGAATTTGTGAATGTCAAAGCTGGTGGTACATATAGTGACAACTAGGCTTTAGGTGGTTAATAACTGTTTACACAAGTCTCTATAGCATGTAATTTTAATGCCTGACATACAACAGACAATTATATGATGTCTTTGATGCTTCATCCTTGGTGCTGGTTCCAGTACAAACAGATGGGCTTTCCCAACAAGTCAGATATAATACTTGAAATAAACATAAAGACAACCATATCCGCATGGTTCGTATGGACAGCGACAATTTTACCTTCACTCTTTCCTATCCTCTTACAAGGCTACCAACACTGCTATTTTTCCATACAGGTCCAGTGCCACAAGCGTTCCACCACCAAATCAATTAAATTACCACTATGGTGTGACTGCATGCCAAAAGTTATATTTTCTTAACCCTTTTGGGACAGGCGCAAGAAAACACTTGGGGCATTTGCTGGCCAGTGTCAGGAAATATCAGTTGTGTGTAGTAACATATATTGAAACAACAGGTTACATATTTCATATTTATAGTGTTTTTTGTGTTATTAAAAGCAATTAAAAAACAAAAATGCTGAACATGTAGAAATATGTAATGCTGTTATCAGTATCGCATTACACTTGCATGTAAGATATACAATGTAACACACTGGTACAGCGCCCAGCATGCAAGTTAGGAAGTCTCAATGTGCTGGTACGGCATTCAGAGGTTTACACGTTGAGAAAGTAGCGTACATATACGATATGTCACAGAAATATGTAACAAAATATTAACATGACTGGCACACAGCCAGACCAGTCACAACAGAAACTGAATTTGGGCAGCACTCAGCTGTGAACAGCACCTGTTGTGAGACAAACATATATATCACTACCGGAATATCAAAGAAAAACTTCACAAAACAAACATGTCCATTTGGTTTAACAAAATCTGTAAAATAGAGCAACTTTCACCAAATTATATACATATTACAGTAAACGGTAACAATAAAAGAAAGTGCATTCGTTGGTTAAAACACTGAAAATTAATGTCAAGATGCACGGTGAACACAACGTGAAATATATATATATGGCAACAGCCCTGAAGGGGTTAAATGTGAGCCTGCTCCAGCTAGTAGGACTGGAATTTTAAATGAAACGGACGGAAGAGAGTTAGCCATATAACACTGCTGTTTCCTAAAGCTACGCTGTGTACAAAATACAGCTGACATAGATCATGTCTTACCTTCACATACTTATCATCTGCCCCTGTTAAGACACGCTCGCCGTCTCTGCTGATGTCAATGGCATTTAGTACACTGGACCTAGAACCATCTATTTCCCTGACAAGTGAACCATCATACACCTCCCAGTACCCAATCTTGCAATCAGTTCCCGTGGTGACGATCTGAACGCCACTGGGATGATAGCAAATGGCCGTGAAATGGGTGTTGGCAAAGAGACTCTGTTTGCGTGTCAGCTTGCTAGAAAAGGGAAGGATATAACACAACACAACAATGAAGACGAAATGGAGGTAAAATCGACTGCATCCGAAGGAAACACATGGCAAGATAAAAGATACTCAGACTGGAGGTTCCCATGTTGATGAACAGTATTCTAGTAAAGTGCATGCCAACTTCAATACAGAATTACACATCTTCGGCCTTACCCTTTGAAGAAGTTCTCATAACTAATGAGCCTGACATATTAACGTTTCTTTAAGGCCTTAAGAAGGTTTCACTATACTAACATTACAGCAGCGACATAACTATACTTTACCCTGCTGTATTATGTAGTAATGGATAGGAACATATACAGAGCTATGCACAAAAAGAAAAAGGTTTAAATGAGGCTGAAGGGGGGGGGGGGGACCTTTCTGGTGTATCCAGTTCTGGGAGAGTTAACAGCACAGTGAGGACACTTACACTCTACGCCATATTATATATAAAACACTTACACTCTATGCCATATTATATATAAAACACTTACACTATGTCCCATATTACACATGTTCCATCTGAACTTGCACTCACAGCTTCTGTGTTCAAACTGGATATCCGGATACAGGACACAGGACCTCTGTGTCCTTGCAGGATACCTTCCAGCTTCTGGTATGTGGGTTTAATCTGCCAAACACGCACCTGAATACAAGTACAAAGAAGGAACAAGTTGAGTTTGTATCTTATTTTAAATAACATTTTATCAGCTATGTATGTTACGCCTTTGGTACTTGGCGAAGACTTACTTAAATAAGAACTCAATAAGAAGGGTGTACTTTGACTAAAAGGCCTTCATATCAATCAGATTTCATTATTTCTAACATAGAACCCAGTCATACTGCTTGTAATTTTCATGGTATAAGGACTAAAAAAACTTTACTGCAGCCTGAAAGAAAAACAAGTGGGGTAATGTAGGCATTTTTTTTTATGGCTCGACAGCCCCTTGGGGGCCTAGGCTGCCTCTTTTTTCGAGGCTTCACGATCACACGTTTTAGACACACCACATTTGGTAGGACTCCTCTGGACGAGGGACCAGCTCGTCGCAGAGACCTCTACCTGACAACACTCACAAGAGACAGACATCCATGCCCCCGGTGGGATTCGAACCCACAATCCCAGTAAGCGAGCGGCCGTAGACCCACGCCTTAGACTGCACGGCCACTGGGATCAGCTTAGTCTAACTATTATGGTGTGTTCACCCCTTCACAAAACTGGTGCTCTAGACACTTTGTATTTTGTGAGATTTAAGGTTTCCACAATGGTGGCGCTAACATCCAAGTCTTCTGAAACGTGACAGTGTGTCGCCGGACTAGTGTTTCCCAGTGCCTCGAAGCAACATAGAGCCTTTATCATCAAGGGTTGAGGGGTCCAGCAAAAATGACAAATGCAGGAAATGGGTGGATATATATACATATATATATATATATGGTCTGTTGATGTGAAAGTTGAAGGCCTTGCCCACACATCCTCCAACTTGCTTGACATTCCTTCCTAGCCTTCACCATCTGGACCAACAGAACATACATATACTGTATCTCCACTTGTTCCCCGCATTTTGCATTCCCCCTAAACTTCTAAATCCTTGAAGATGAAAGGAGCATGTTCCTTCCGAATATCAGGAAACACTAACTGAGTGACACAGCATTACATTCCAAAAGGTCTGGATCCTCAGTTTGTGTATGCAGCATACCCTAGCAACAGCATTACAATCTCAAGTCATGTGAATTGTGTGTGCATTTTTCTTCAATTCCTCAGTGTCAAATGTCACAAAAATCTGTTCAAAAGCTCTCAGTTCTTGTATGCATACAGACAGACAAACTGCAAGGTTCAGAATGCAAGTAGAAAGGAATATGTGCTCTTGGCATAAGTCAAGACTGAAAAAATCTGACTCCAGTCTTTCTTGCCAAGTGTAGTAGAGTGTAGACTTGGGATGGAAGACTACTGACACTGACTGTGATATCAATTGACAAAGATGATTATGGGTTTTGTCCCTAATAATATGTGGGGTCACTTTCTAACTCAGTACTCCACCAAGACTTAATTAATTTTGCAAGACACAGTTTTGCTGTTAATTAGCACAACCACACCAAATAATGAAAAGTAGCGTACCACAGCGGGAGACGGCTACATAGCATACCATAGAGGAAAACAGGACGTAGCGTACCATAGAGGGAGATGGCCACAAATAAACACACCATTGTGTTGTTCCATCTATTATTTTGAACAGTGAAATACATAAGTCAAAATTTAAGAGGCTGTATCACAAGTGAAATGAATGTAGAATGAGTCAATCTCAAAACCAGACACAAACTAATAGGTGAAGAGATGTCTAATAAAGGTGCGGCAGCAGGAGCTGATACTTCACTGAAGCCACCAGCAACGGGGGACAGCCAAGATTCGTTTTTTTAGGAAGGACCTTTGAACGTAGATCTGGTACCAGACAGCAAAAAGGAAGGCTGCACTTATTGCGCAACACAAAAAAAGGGGGGGGACTACTACATTAGATTACTTCCCGATTACTTAACAACACTACAGTGAAACAACACACGCTGGAATGAAGTAAATACAGCACTGCATGTGAAATGTATTAAACACAACACCTTTTTACCACCTCTAAACCTGTCTGTATAAACAAAATTAGAAAAGTAAATTCACTTCTTGGTACACACATTTTCTGAATGTATTCACTGTCATTTTCCATGCTGCATTGCAGTGATCATTTATGCAGTAAAAACCTACTCACAAGCAATCACTAAATATCGCGCTGCACCAACCCGTCACACAGCTAATCACACTACAGATATCGCGCTGCACAGATTGAGAAATTATTTGTCTATTTCATTAAATATTTGCTACACTGTAAGCCTTAATGAATGTACATTTGAATGTATCTAGCAATATTTTGCACAATAAGTAATTTCTGAGACAAATGATGCTACTATAGAGGTTCACGTAAAGTAGGGGCTGCACCAGTCAACACAGACCCAAATTAATTATCCGGTATGTGTGAGCTCCAGCACCAAGTATCATCACAAATTCATTAGGTAGTCGTAGGGCCAAAACATCTGACATGATAGACACACCCTTCTCTATATCGTACTGTACGACACTGCTGTATAGTCAGAGAAACACGAGACCACCAGGAATACGATCTCCAGGAATTTACTCGTTCTTGCTATACTTTTTATTCCTGTTAACCATACATCATTAATCACTATCTACTTATAGTTAGCCAGAACAATCGACCATCCGCCAAACTCAGGACAACTGACCATCTCTTCAACCAAAGACAAAAAAAAACAAGATGACTCCTAAGGATAGAGCCCAACTCCAGAACCTGTTCCCCCATCCACATCCAGTTACAGCTAACGACCTGTCACACATAACTACAGCTTGAAAGTCTCTTCCAATTCGTCCGACGGTACAGTACCTCTGCGAGAAAAGTGACACAGTCAATTGCGATATTTACAGGAACTGAAGAAGCAATATTATAGAGATATCAGCATCAACATTATCTGTAAGGCAGCTGGTCTGGATATGCACATTTGTCTGAGATTGACACTACATAGCTGGAAACTTTGCATCATGGCATCTTCTCTACAGACGACTGGTGAAATGGACAATGAAAGCTTTTGAAATGTGCCACTTTTCTATAAAAGGCACACACATACTCATTTTATTCACTTTGTGAAAGGAAAATCTTTCAAGACAGACACATGAAAGATTCAAGCGCAATACCACAAAGCTAAGTGCGGTGCATCGAAAAATCCCGAGGCCAAGAAAGAAGAAGAAACTGCAATACACCTGTCATAGCAGACGTGTTAACATGCCATACAGGAATCAGAAGGGTGATGAAATTCAATTTAGTTTTAATAAATACAATTTTTAGCCGCAATCAGTTCCATTCAACAGCACACCTCTGCTATGCTTGGGTCAGGGGAAAATGAACACAGCTGGTATGCATTCAAGTTTGCTGCCTGATCCTCCCACCCCACTCACAATGCACATGTCGCCTCCAACAACACCTGTATCAAACTATGAGCGATGGTAGGTGAAATAAAAACTATAATATAGGTCACAACTGGTGGGACTGGGGGGAAGACACACAGAGGGGAAGGGCAGGTGGAAATCAGTGTTCATGCTTTCTCTGGCCTGACTTTAGTGACACTTGTTAACATGACTACTTAAATCACTTACTTGTCCTTCGCCCCCACCACTGACAATATGTTCGCCAGAGGCCGTAACGGCTATAGCTGTGACACCTTTACTGTGCGCGTTGTGAATCTCGTAGATGAGACGCCCAGTCTGTGGCGTGAAGGCCCTGATCTCTCCATCATTCCAGCCTAAACACACAAAGAATTGCTTCAGTCAGCATGTCCCATGCAAATAAATGTATTAAATGTATACGTCACTTGTGTCAAAACAAATTAAATCTTGCCTTCATAAGAGTGCCACACGCCATGATTCGAACTTAATGGACACGACGACACAAGAAAAGACTGTATCACGTGTATGAGCTATGAGGTTCTCATGACAGTGACTACGAAGGCAACTGTCTTCTGGAATGTGATGCTGTAAGCCTAAAAGTACTAACATTTCAGAGAAGCATGTTGCTTCCATCATCCATGTAGATGGTGCATACATACCAGACTACATGGCGTCATGCAGCACAAGACACTAGTCTTTAGATATCATATACTTCAGCCCATCTGCAGATAAGAAATTCTCAAAACACATTAAAATATATAGTTACAAAACCCTGCTTGGTACTCAAAACAAGTTCCAAATTATGATTGATGGATGATTTTTTCTGCTCATGTATGATTCCCAGCAGGCACATGAGATTTCTCTCTTGTCCAAAACATCCACCCAGCCTCCTATTCAATGGGTACCAGGGCCTCCTTTCCCGCAGTTCAGCAGCTGGGCCATGCGGCTGACCACACACACCCGTCTAGTGCCAAAGTTAAAAAAGAGTGTAGCTACAACTCCACTCTCACTGTACGCCTTCATGACTAATACAGTGACAACCAAAGGCACAGATAAAGACCCACAAACCCTGCAGCATGGGGCCCTGTGGGTCCCCAAAGGTACACAATACTAAACTTTGTTTGGGGTTCTTCTGGACTGAATTCCATCCTTCCGACAGAATGCAGTAATCTGAGAGATGGGGGAGTAAGTTTGTTGACCCTTGGATTACTGCCTGGGCACAAAATGTAAACAGGCTTGGCCTTTTCTTCAGCAGTTCTCGGTGGCATAGAGTAACAGTCTATAATTTTTCTATTTGTTCTTTGAAGTCCCCTTGACACAAAAGTATCATTATGCAGCGAGTATATTGTCTTTTAGTATGCTTTATTTTTTTAAATCCGACTGGACCATTTTGTACCCATGTTAGTTCTATTTGTCCAAGAGCCAAGGACAGAAAAACAGACAGGAAACGTTGCCAGTGCTCAGAATGGGTGTGCAAGGACCACTCTATCAAGACAATTCAAATAACATGCGACAACTGCAAGGAACAATCATAATACAGACAAATTTCATTCAAATTTCCGTTCGAAACTATATTTTCTCGTTCTCAAAACTTTTAGGCATTTCATTCCATATAGTTGCATGATAAATGAAAAACTTAAAGAAAAGCAATTTTTTGTCTTTTATTGAAAAAAAAAAACATGCTCAGAAAATAATTAAAAAATATCGAGTACAAAATGTACCCAGTATAGCATAATTTGGAAGTTTTACTGCTCCATAATCCAAGGGTTAATGACCACAGGGGGCCGTGTGGGGCTCCCAACTTGTTATCCATACCACTGGCAACAACTTTACTCTTGAAAAAATTAAACCAATATAAGCTTTATAGTAAATGACATACATCATGGAATATCCAATACAAAACTTACCACTTATGATGGACTTCCCATCACAAGAAAATTGTATGCCAGTGCAGGTGAAGTTAGGGACAGTAATACGTAGCAGTTCCAGTGACGTCTCGGTGTTCCAGACTCTAATATCATGCTTACTGCAGGTGGCAAACACCTCTGAATATTCACTGTCAACAGAAAACAAGATCCTAGCAAAGAAACTTTCCATTGAAACATACATACAATATTGCTTATTTCTTATGTGGCTCAGCAGCAGTCTGGTACATTCACCTCCAAAATATTTCCTACATAAACTACCACAAGTACACACAGTTTGTAAGTACCTTTAAACCTTTAACTAATGAGTGATTAATGTCGAGCCAGACCCTTCATGCTAAGTTACTGTTGCAGGTTTTATTAACCTTTAAAAGACCTGCTTCACGCGTGCAAAAGCAGCCCCAAAAATTAATTTTATATATTTACGCAACAAGAAAAGTTACTGCCTTTTTAAGACATGCTGCATAATCTCTGTCTCATTTTCCACAAAATGACGGTTATTTCACAATTTTATCTTTTTCTGTCCAAATAATACATGCGCTTTTCATAAAACATGTGTTAAAATTTAAATACTAACCTGGTCAGATAACGCTCAACTATAGAAATCAGTCTGAGTCGAGTGCAAATTGAAGTAACGTATACTTGCCTTACATACGATCATTATTATATCTGACAACTATCTGTTGCCACTTCCTGCCAGCTGAATTACTGTATCAACGTAGCCCATTCAACCAACTGCCCATACGTGCAGTGCAGTAGCAGAGCCAGGATAGCTCAGTCAGCACTGTGGCTAGGCTATGGGCTGGAAGACGGAGGAATTGAGGTTCAATTCTCAACAAGGGCAAGGATGTTTCACTGCTCTAGAGCACCCAGATTTGCTCCGGGGCCCATCCAGTCACCTATTCAATACATACCAGGGGTTCTTTTCAGGAGAGTAAAGCAACCCTGGTGTGAAGCTGAGCATTCACCTCCATTTAATTCTGAGATTAAGAATTAATAAAGCTACACCTCCAATCCCCCATACACCTTAGAGGCGTGCACAGGGACAATTTTACATTATGAAGATGGTTTGTTAACCATTATCCAACTGGGTTCATATTTAAAGTTTAACATATGGTTTATGAAAACTGTATTATGTGAACAGAGAAAGGTAAAATTATGAAATAAATGGCACTTTGTGGAAAATAAAAGGCAGTAAATTTTCTTGTTGCCTAAATATACAAAATTAATTTTTAGGGGTGCTTTTTACCTGTGTTCACATCCTTATAATGGGTAAGGTCAAGTGACATATGGTGTGGGTATTCCCACTGCCTGATATAGTTCTTTCTAACTCCTGCAGAAAAGAAGACATGTTTTATATAATGATGCTGCCAACTGCTAACATCATACAGCATCACTAGTAGTAGATGAATGGAATTAGTATCGAATATTGGTAGAATGACAATGACACAGACAAACCGAAGTACTCGAAGAAAAACCTGTTCAAGTGGCGGTTTGCCCACCAGAAGTCACACATGGACCGACGTGAGATGACTCCTCAGTGCAAGGCTACTGAGTACTGGCACACAAAACAGCAGAAAGGTCAAACTTGAAGTTCATAGTCAGACCACAACCCGTCAAAGCATAATATATACCTGTTACGTTTAAACACATTCATGAGTTCAGTTTGGGATTTATGTTTCTAAGTATCAGACATGTAATAATATTGGTGCAACAATTACACCATATTGCTGGGCACATAACATTACGGACTGGGCGAAGCCAGAGCTAAACAGCAGACACTGACAGTGATTCGGCACATCACAAACAAATAACCGGTGCCTCCCACCACATCCAGTGCCCTTGCTATAACAGAACATTTTCCAGTTCTTCCATGAATTTTTTATGGAACCTGAAAGTTCATTTCAATATTCACATTAGCCCACTACCAAACCCTCTCCTGAAGCCGATAAATCCAGTCTGAAAATTCTGACCCTATTTCTTTAAGCTCAATTTTATATTACCCACCCAGCAATACATAAATATTTTAAGAGGCCACTTACCATCATGTCTTCCAACCAAAAATTTTTTTTTATACATTTCTAATCATTACCACATCTCATATTCCCTGTCTATGTTATCTTTTGGCATTTCAGTTCCCAGTAACTGGCACTCTTGGTGAACAGTACAAATTATGAAGCTTCGAACTACGCAGTTTTCTGCAGCCTCTGTTACGTCATTCCTACTAGTTTATATAATTTATCTCTTTAATCGCTCAGCCTGAGGTAATGCAAGTTTCTAATTGACATGCAGCGGAACACGGGAGGAAATGTCTGCAACGTCCGTACTTACTGTGGGAATGCGATATCACAGATGGCATGCCTGTGACATGTTATATGCAGCTTCACTTCAAATGTTTCTAGATCAATAGTGAAGATTTCACTCAGGATGGTGCCCACAAACACTGTTGTATTCTGCAGTTGCAGCGACGTGGCTGTACAATCCACACTCGTAGACTTCAACTGTGTAATAAACAAGGAACACGCCTGACTAGATGACACACTTCTTATTAACTTGTATCATCCTGCAATAGGGGGGGGGGGGGGGGGGCGCAGATTGCAATCTTCTGCTATTACAACACTTGCAGCCAGATTGTAACTTGACGGCAATAGTATACGTATTACAGAAATGTAATCCCACACCAGCTGGACTCATGCACGAGAACTCAGAGTAAAGGTAAAGGTAAAGTTCTTCCTAGAACAGGCCACGAAGGCCCAGAGGGGGAGTAGAGGTATGACTCTACTCTTTCTTTGATCCTGGCACTAGATGGCGGTGGATGGTCAACTCCACGCCCCGGCCGCTTTACCCCCAGGAAAGACACCCGGTACCCATTGTATAGGAGACTGGGTGGGCCCCAGGGCTGGTCTGGACGGCTGCGAAAAATCTCGCCCCCACCGGGATTCGATCCCCGGACCGTCCAGCCCATAGCGACTCGCTATACTGACTACGCTATCCCGGCCCACATGAGAACTCAGAGTATCATCATTAAATGTTACTTCTGTCCCCAGTAATTAAATATTTCATTATACATGCCACCTTCAGGTGAATCAAGCACATTTGACATTAATTATAGGCCTTCTTTTAATATTTATGGTAAATTATTGTTTGTCTTCTATTCAATGACAGAGTACAGTAAATAAAGGCTTAATGGTTCTTTTGTGTTCATATATGTACAGTGCAAGTTATCTCAGGTTCTGGTCCTGGACCTGTAATACACATCTAACAGTTGTACAAGTAAAACTGCTGATGCATCATCATCACAGTAATTAACAGAAGTGTTACACAACAATGATCAACACTAATTATCCATACGATATATTGACGAAATGAACAGCCATGAGTAACTTAAGAAATTTCCAACTGCTGTGTGTAATCATCTGCTTTATGGATTTTGTCCATCATCTCACGTTCAAAGACAATAAAGGACTAACAGAACAGTGTATCTTGGAGACAAGATCGGTCCCCAACCTCAGAATAAAGATAACATTAACACCTTTTCAATTGGGACAGATAGGCAAAGGTGCAGCGGTCACTTTGCCTTTTCGCCCTAAACGAGTTGGTGTTAACCATATTTTTTAGCCTGGGGACAGAAACCTGACACACAGTGTGTTATTAATTACTTTATTGCCTTCTAACATGAGATGATGGACAAATCCTGTGAACTAAGGTTCAAAGTGTGATACACCATCATCACAGTCTTATGGAATCACACTACATCTGCTGGTATGTGAAGATACATTGTTATAATTTGCTTGACAACAGTAACATCACAGACTGCATTATGAGTGTAACTTTATCGCTGTTTCGAAGCACTATGCCAGAAAACATATAGGAATAGAGGAGGTGAAGCTCCACATATTCTTAACCTCTGCAGCAGCTCATCAACTTGAAGATGCAGCTACAGCCCACGATCTTCTAGATCAGAGGTGAGTAGCTCCAAAACCAGTCTGCATGTGACGGCAAAGTAAAAAGTTGCCAAAGCTCTAGGGAGGCTGTGGAACCACTGTAGTTTATTGTTTGAGAGAAACATCTGGCTGAAGAGTGCTGTGTGTTTTGGAAGTGCTGTCAAGTCGATAAAACCAGCTGTGTTCCTGAGAAGGTTCTGGTCACTTCTTTTGAACTGCTTTTCGTAGATGCCATAGAATGGTCAGGTAGAACTCTTGACTAATGTTTTACTTGACAACATTTTTAAAAAATTGCTGATGCACATTTCCATTAAATAAAACAACTGTGTTTATGCCACACTAAAACACATTAGGACTGAACGGAAAACAGCGACAGGATCCACACAGTCTACTAAACCTCGCGCAATGATCATGCAGATGTCATACGATGTTAACGGAACGTAGCACACACAGTCTGCGAACTCTCTAAACCTCGATGTGTCCGCTACATACCTTCATGGCACGATACTTCAGAAAGCAACTCCAATCTATGGACTGTCTAATGAAAACTTGACAAGTCCTGAAAAGACATATTCTCACAAACAATATTCAGATAATAACGCTCAGTTACTCACAACTAGTAACCGTGGGATACACGGCATCCTGATCTTACGGGCAGCAGCAGACTCCGGCAGTGTCACACTGTCTACTTCCCTCACCAGTTCAACAGTTCCGTCCCCAGCGCCAACAATAATTCTGCACTCTGTTGCACAGGGCCACAGACAGAGGGCAGTTACACCTAGAACAAGAACTCAGACATATCAGTGGTCATAATGAAGATAACAGTAACATTCAACATACACAGAAACTTGAATTTTATATTCCTTGAATCTACACTTCCCTTGACTCTAGACATATTTTATTGTTCCCACTAGAACTTCCGTAAGAACAATGCCAACTTTTCCTTGACTATACATTTTTGTTTCCTAACCAAATCCTCGATAGTATTATTATTATTATTATTATTATTTACTGCAATTGGGTTTTCACCCGGTGGCAGTAGTCCTTACACTAGTACACACAATACAAATGGAAATACAATATACATAAAAGTAACAATACAAAACAAACTATACACAATTACAAAACAAAATACATACAGTAAATACAAGTACATACATTAGAACATCGTACACACATTGCAAAAACATCCACACCTTAAAAAAAACATCCATACCTTACAAAAACATCCACAACCTTACTAATACATCCACACCTTACAGAAAACACCCATACACATACAAAAAAAATACATACTGAAATACAAGTACACACAATTACAAAAACATGTTCAACTTGTTAAAAATGGTATATTACTGTCGTTTTAAATACTTTCAATTGTGAATAAAAAAATCAATTATAACTTCCAGGGAGTGCAGAAGACTACATATCTAGGAGCTTTATGATCAGTGCTCCTCACCAAATATTGAGTGATTCAATCACGAAAAATAAGATGCGCGGGGCACGTAGCACGTGGTGGAGAGGAGAGGAACACACAGGGTTTTGGTCGGGAAACCTGAGGGAAAGACCACATGGAAGATATAGGCGTAGATGGGAAGATAATATTAAAACAGATCTTCAAGAAGTGGGATGGGGGCATGACTGGGTTGATAAGGCTCAGGAGAGGTGCAAGTGGCTGTCTCTTGTGAATGCACTTACAAACTTCTGGGTTCCGTAACATGCGGGGAATTTTCTGACTAGCTGAGGACCTGCTAACTTCTCAGGAAGGACTCTGCTCCATGGAGTTAGTATGGGGTTATAATTTCCTTCCTTCCTGCCCCATGTCATACACTGCATAAAGCAGTAACCCGGCCAAGTTATGAACACAGGTTCACTGTTACAACACGGCAATGCAGTGTGGACAAGTGTTGGTAGCTCAGCTGGGTTACTCCCTTCTACACAAAGTATGACAAGGTAAAATGTCCACTATATGCACAGAATAAATACAAGATGACTTCCCTCAGCAGTATTGAGAACAATGCATACAGCGTTCAGCAGAATGTGAAGATGCAGCAACTTTAATAGGCATGTGGGAGAAGTGAACTAATTACATTTTGAATGCAATACACTGACCCAGACTAAACTTTAAACGTAAAGCAGTACTGACTTCATGTATTTAATTTCAACAGGTATTTAAATTTTAATTTCCTTCATTTTAGATTCATTTTAAATTGTCCCTTCAGAAACGTAACAACCAGGCTTCACTGGATTTCAAATCATTTTCACATTATTATGAGCTGTGTAAGACACAACATATAACACAGAGCTTCCATTTCCTACCACACATATCACAGAGAAACCCAAAACCTTAATGAAGTATACTCTGGTACACCTGACAATACGCATTGTAAACATGGCTATTAACTATTCAAAGCAAAATTGCACCACTAAGTCCAACATGCTGCAGCATAAGAAACGTTGCATTTTGCCCACAGAGTGTGCTGTGTGTTTTATATGATTCTCATAAACAACTACAAATTTGGGGCTGTGCCATGGCTCAGGTGGTTAGTCGCAGGCCTCTCACCGTGGAGGCCCAAGTTCGATCCTGGTTCAGTCCATGTGGGATTTGTGGTGGACAAAGTGGCACTGGGACAGGCTTTTCCCCGAGTAATTTGGTTTTCCCATCAATTTCATTCCACCAGTGCTCCATTACTTGGAAAAAACGAAAAAACACTAACCATCTTCATCACACGGTTGCACAAGAAGCCTTAAGGCTGCGGTGTGTCCGTAGCATCTGCTGCGGGGCCCTTAAAAAAACTGTTGTCTATAATAGACACACACTGTGTTCCCTCTGAGGTACAAACCAAAGTTCTATATACAGTTCAGATAAATGTCAGTGTTCGCAGGGTTCACCAACACACAAATACTGTGGTAAGTTTCTGGGTGCAATATGAATAACCATCCTCAATCCTTTTAAATTACAAGAGTAAATTTTCAGTTGAGTGTTATTACTCATTTAGTTTTAATTGCTATAAGGTATGATATAGCCTTGGTAGCTGTGTGGTCTAAGGTGTAGATCTGTGGCCACTGGATTGCTGGGATCGCGGGTTCGAATCACACTGAGGGCATGGATCTTCATCTTTTGCATTTGTTGTGTGTTTGTGTAGGTGGCAGTCTCTGCGATGGGCTGATCACTTGTTCAGAGGAGTACTACCAGTGTGTGTGTCTAATTGTGTGTGTTCTAGAAACCTCAACAATGAGATGCCTAGGCCCGAGTTGGGCTGTTGGACCAAAGAAAATAAAAGTGTGATATTGACAAGAAAATCAACCATACTGTCAGCAAAGAACTGGTACTTCTACTCATAATTTATAACTACAGGTGACCCCATGTCTGTGACCTGACTTATGATGGACAATGGTAGCAAAATGAGATGTCATATGTTAAGATCTTATTTCCCATAAGAGCAATGTTATAAACTGGGGTTTCATTTCTGGAAACTCATTTCATACCATAAAAATACCAACTGTTCATGAGAGAAAAAAGTTTTTGCAATCAAATGCATAAACTTGACTCAAACTTTGATGCTTCATTTCCAAACTGACTGCTTTTACAGTCTGTTTGTTGGTTTAACGTACTGTGCATCAAATTTCCTCTCAGATATAGTGAAAGGCAGAAAAATTTAAAATTTTAAGAAAACTGACTAAGCAGTGAAGAGCATTGTGCAAGAGACTCACTCACTCTGGGCACAGCTGCAGACTGAGTCAGATGAGGCACTGCCGGAAACATGTTCGCCCAGCGTCACCGACTGACTCGACATCAATCGCAATCATTATGAAGTTGTAAACACAAATTTTCATCTCTATGATGGGGGTCTTATATACTATGAGAAATGTCACAAGTTGAGCCCTCATAAGTCAGGGGTTCCACTGTAGTCACTACTACTGTATGTGGCAAGTACAGAATTAACAAACAGATATACCTGTTTTTTAAAGGAAAAACTCAATGCTACAGAATCATTCAGTTCATCAAGAAATACCCTGCCCTTACATAATTGCGTTCACCATAGCCAGCCAGTGGCTCCCCACCTCAGCCAATTAACACTTCCCGGCACACCTGCTGCCGCACAGTCATCGTCTCTCCTTTCATAACGACACCTGAGCTCAACAATTTACCTTGCCCTAATGCTTTTAGCTTCCACCCCCTCTCATGCAAGCCAGATTACCCTCACAACATAACAGGACTGTATACGATTTCAATTAAATTAACTTAGAATACTTTATGAGATTTGAGACTCTCCCAGTGTTGAATATGAAGATTACGGTCACCTGGCACATTTACCAACGTTTCGTCTTCTTCTCTTGCACTACAGCCCTTGGTGGGCTTTGGCATCCCGTTACCAACGTTTCAGACGAACATAATTCCTTCATATTTTCAGTAGAACATGAGCCCAGTACATTACTCTGAAATGGTGGTAAATTTCTAGTGGAGTACGCAGAATGACATCCCAGAAGACGGTAATCGTCAAGAGTACTGTAAGTTGGAGCGTACTACTCCAAATTAATATAGCCGGTTAATCGTGTGTCTGTTAGAACAACGGGGCAAACTCACCCTGATGGTACCTAGCAGGCTCCTCTCCTGCTGCCCATCTCTTCGTTTTAAACACACTTTCCAAAACAGCCAAGAAGAACTGGATTTGTAATTGGATCCAAGATATCAATGTCAGAATCATAGTTCAACTTAATCTTCACAATATCCCCTGTTGACGTCCCGCAAAAAGCAAACATATCCACTTCATCAATCTGAAAGTCAGCCACATTATGTTACATCACCAAAAATCTCATATTTCATTCCTTTCATTCACTCCAGATTTCATCACGTATGGACACAATGAAGGATGTACAGAGCATTCCCGACTTAACCTTCCACTGCTACATGCTTCTATTGTAACACTGAACCATGAATGGAGGTCTTGTTAGATGCCATTACAGCAGCCCTCATTCACTGGCTTCCTTATCAGTTGATTTTAGAGACAGAAGGGTGTCAGCATATAAAGTACCATAACACCTAACGATGGAACGGGAGGACTCCTGGTATCATAAATAAAACAAGCAACTTTAATCCTACAAAATCTATCAAAACAGAAGAAAACTCCAGCCTAACCTAGCATGTAAAAAACACAGTACATGATGGGTTAACAGACACATGTATATGTGTGTGCAGATACACGGAGTCTTCTCACCAAAGATAACAGACACATGTATATGTGTGTGCAGATACATGGAGTCTTCTCACCAAAGATAACAGACACATGTATATGTGTGTGCAGATACACGGAGTCTTCTCACCAAAGATAACAGACACATGTATATGTGTGTGCAGATACATGGAGTCTTCTCACCAAAGATAACAGACACATGTATATGTGTGTGCAGATACATGGAGTCTTCTCACCAAAGATAACAGACACATGTATATGTGTGTGCAGATACATGGAGTCTTCTCACCAAAGATAACAGACACATGTATATGTGTGTTCATATACACGGAGTCTTCTCACCCAAGGGAAGTTGATTTTTGTGAAATCATGAGTATAAATTCATAACAGTCACTTATGTTCATCGAATCTGTCCCAGTTTTTCTCAAATTATTAAAATTTATTGCTGCTGGAAGTACTTTCTTGGCTGTTGTACCTTGCCTAGACTGTAAGAAGTCAGATGAAGGAAATTGTAAATGCTTCAAATACAGAACTACAGCCAAACAAACCAGTCATAGCATCTTTTAATAATGGAATTTTGATACTACAGTATGTTGTAATGTATAGATAGTTTTTAGGTGGAGGGCTAATTTCAGATGATCCCAACACAATGCATAAAATTATCTACATTTTTCTCAGGATCAACAGGTTAGACATTATGAAAACAGCTTCTTAACAACAACAACAACAACAACAAAACAACAACGATGACAACAACAACAAAACAACAACACTAATAATTAAGAGGTAACTTCCAAAACATTCTGGACTGTGAGTAAACTTTAATTTGGCAAGTAGAGATTGGTAAACTTCGTAAGTCACGTGTCTCTGAACATATGCTATCCAGAGTTGCGTATGTTTTTACCGAAGGTCATCGCTACATGATGGCTTGCTTCATCTTCACAAAGAGATAAGCCCAGGGTCCCACATGGAGACCCGGTAGCTGCAGCAGCGATAAACAATGACTTTATCAAACGTGACAGACGTAAAAATGCAGAAAACCTGTACCGGATAAAGCAAGACATGAATCTATGGGATTCCAGCACCTTTCTAATACATAAAAAATCTGTTATAAAAACTAAGGGACTGCAATGGAAGTTACACTTCTATTGTACTTCACACATCCATCTGCTTTCATCAAAACGGACAACACTTCAGCAGCTCGCACTGTTTTCATCATCAGCAAAAACACAAAAACTATGTGTTGGGGCCAATGAGCTGGCAAGAGACTAGATCCCTCCAGCTGAACCAACAGAACACATTTGATACATTTTGTATGATGCCTGATGAAGGAAGCACAGCCACCCTCTGAAACAGTGAGTGTTTTTAACAAAAACATAACATTGGAAAAGGTCAAATGCATGTGTTGCCTCAAATTTTGTTCTTCAGTCTGGTCTCATATGGATACGTTACCGCCATGCTGACAATATTCCTCTTAATGAGTCCAAATTTAATGTCCACTGCTTCGGCCTGCTTCTTGTCTGGAATTATTTTCCAAACTCTTGAAGTGCCATCTCCACCAGTGACAAAACACTGGCCTCGGAGGTTTGTGCGGCAAAGTAACGCTGGTTTGCCTGATGCCCCGCCGACTTGCCATGGCACCTGAAAAAAACCGAGGTACAAAACTGAGTCCAGCAAGTTTTGCTTAAATCTTATTTTACACAAACAAACACACAAACACACACACACATGACATAAAACAGACAGTGAACTGACACTTATTCTTATTCTTATGGTGCAGTGAGACCCGGTCTCTTGGTACCGCAGCCTGTTGTACCAGACGCAGCAGTGAGGTCAGAATCAGTCCCTTGGTACTGAGGTTTGCTGTACCAGCCCCTGATGACAGATGAGTATGCAGTACTGATAGAATGACAAGTGACACGGGAAAAACAAAGTGTTCTGAGAAATCTGCCCCATTGCTACTCTGTCCACACAATCTGTACATGGACAATCCTTTGATGGAACCTAGGATTTAACTATTTGAAGCTGATGGCTAAGTGCATAAGCACAGGCACCAAATGACACTGAAAGTGACATGTACAAAACCTACAATGGTAACAACATAAAGGAACAAACCATGTTGGACATCTTACATTATCTTGTTTTGGTTAAAAGACATGATTTTTCAAAACTGACTCAACAGGTTCACACTTTTACCTAAGGATGGAAGCAAAGCAACTTTTTATCCAAAATGAGACGACATAAATGTGTGTCACTTTAATGATACAGTTTAACAACAAACCCTTAGACAAGTGTTTCCGAACCTTTCAACCGTGGAGGAACCCCAAAAATAATTTTTTATAACCCGAGAAACCCATGTTGATAGCAGCGGCCTTTGCGTCGCCACCAGTAAGGTGGCTCTGTAAAAATATAAAACACACATAGACACAATACAAGTAAATACAGTAAAACCCCTGTTTGATGAATTGTTGGGGGATTAGAATATATTTCACTAAGTCGAGGTTTTCATTAAATGGAGGTTACATTATTTATACGGAGCTATTGTCGGGACATGAAAAAATCATCACCAAAGCCGGGATTTCACTAAATGCGGGAACATTAAATCGGGGTCTTACTGTATAAGGTTCAATACGAACAGACCAAAAAAAACAAGAAGGCAGCTGATGGTGAACTGGCATTACTCCAGTATTGCCAACTGCCAGACAAAAATTACTATGATCTTTCATAGTATATACGGAGTTTTTGGTGATATTTTACAGCTTTTATTTATTTATTTATTTATTTCATAATTTTGCATCATCATCATCATCATCTGTGGTGCTACAGCCCTTGAAGGGCCTGGACCTCTGCAATAGCCTGCCTCCATCCCTCTCTATCCTCCGCCATCCTTCTCCATTCTCTTATTCCTATTTTCTTCAGATCTTCTATCTTCTGATTCCGAGGCTGCATTGCAGTTTCTTTAACGTTTGGATTTTTTTATGGGGTGAGGTTGTTAGCCTTACGCCCAACCCCAACCTGGAGGGCCAGGGTGTCTCTCTTAGTCTGGGCCATCACCTTCGACCTGTCCAGCATGGGTGACCCTACCAGTAGCAATGCTACCGCTGGCCTAGCTCTCGGGATCCCTTGACCACGCAAGCCCCCCCACTACAACAAAGTGGAGACACCTTCGGGGGGGTCATAATTTTGCATGGAATCCTAAAAATGTTCTGTGGAAACCTGGTTGCAAAATGCTGCCCTACATTTATCAGAGTAAGACAGTTCAGCCAGGTACTAGAGAAGAGAGGAAAGAGTTCGAAAGAAATGAAAAAGTAAAGAATGGGGAAGCAAGGAACAAATTTGAGGCTTTACGTCCATCGACCTAAACAAACAGGAACAACACCAGAAGAAGAAACAAACAACACTTACAACACACAGCCTCTCCTTTTTCCACATTCCACACAATGATGTTGCTGTCATCATGACCACCCAGAGATGTAAGATATTTACTGTCACAGCTGAAGGTTATTGACTCAACACGAACCTTGTGAGAATCGTATTTTGACACGAGCTGACTGGTCTCGAAGTTCCACACGATGACAGGTGCCTGGAACATAAAACATTTCAATCCATTCACTGGTGGCCAAAGAATTCCGCTGAGTGAAAATGGATGGAAACGTAGCGTAACGTCATTACAGAAACTTTGTTTACTGAACAAATTGGTGAAGCGACTAGCTCGTCTGCTTCAATGCCCAAAGACAAAAAACCCTGAAGTTTTATTACCTATACATATAATAGGACAGTCTTTTATATATAATTGTGTTCTTTTAAACGAAGTGGCAAGTTTATCTTACATTTCAGCATTGTAGTGAATCTCTCTTTATTACCAAGCGACTGGATTTTTTACCCCTATAACACTGTCAGGCAGACCACCTTTAAAAAACTACACATGCACGCATTCCTCCTGCTCTGTATCCAGAAGATCCCAGATCCAAATCTCAGACAAGACATTAGTTGGTGTTCTTGTTAGTCTCCCCAGCCCATTCATGTAAATGTCTGGACAACACTTCACATTATTCCACAGATGCTTCCTTTCACGTCCAGTACTACGTAATTTTAGGAATTCATCATCATTAAACTAACCTTGCTCTAAGAACACAGTATGACCAAGAAGAAAGCACCTCAAAATATAAAGCAACTCTAAATGAGTAAAATTTTACATTCTCATGATAGTGACTACAAATATCAATCTTTTCTGAGATGTGACAAGTACCAACATTTTGGAGAAACCCACTGCCTCCATCTTCAGAGCACTCGTCTTCCCCTTACGTACTTGGTACACTCTACAACGCACATCCTCACATCCTAGAGGACAGTAACCATCAACCCCTACACACTTCATTGCCACACTGTACAGATATGCTTACACAGCACATCCAGTGCAAAATCTTTTTCGGGTGCTGTCACATGATTTTCTGCACAGTATATCTGTACATGTTTCATGGTGCTCCCAATACGGAACCATAAAAACAATCATTTGTGATTTTTTACAAGTAGGTAAGTCACTCCTGCTTCATATTTAGAATATCATGGGTTCAACTCTCATTTCAAACACCACTTATCCTGACGCAGGACTTCTGTGGGCTTTCTCCGTCCTTCAAAGCAAATTCTGGGATAGCACCTAAAATTATACCACCATCACTTACATTGAAATTAAATATTCCCTGCTCAGTCTATCTTCAAACCCTATGTTGTGTTAAGTCACTGATATGTACAGAATATATTTATTATTCAATGGTACCAGGGGCTCTTTCCCTGGGATAAAGTGGCCAGGGCATGAAGCTGACCACTTACCTCTGTCTAGTGCTGAGATTTAGAATGAGTGGACCTGGAACTCCGCTCTCCCATATGCTGTAATGATATGTATAGGTACAACTTCACATTTAGAATATGTTCATATGTGTAATATATACATTCCATAGCTAGTAAGGTAAATAAAATAACTAATAATGCATTTTGAAAATAAAGAAGTATGCTTTCATATCCCTGTTACATTCCTGCGCAGATCTAAAAACGCTGTCTTTATCAAACGCATAACACACTCAGTCACCCTTGCTCACCTGACTGACCTGTGTCTGTAAACATAATGACCTGACAGCAAGGTAGGCAGGCTATAATCTGCTCTGTTCTGAGGCCGACTGTCTGCTCTACACAGCTCACATATGTCAAGACAAGCACAAATATGTTACACTTCAAATATTTCAGTCTGAGGTCCCACTGTTGTGAATAAAAAAAAAAGACTGAGGCCCTACATAAAAGTCATTTCTCAGTTCAAAAACATAATTATGTATCAGTCTTAATCACACCAATGAAGTATGTTTGTCTATTAAATTCTTTTCAGTTTAGTGTGGTATTTTATTCCTTGTTTTAGGGTTTACTTAGCAACATTATTGGTGGATCAGACCACACATTGCTGAATGGTAGGATGATGAGCAATGAAAAGGAAAGGATGTGAGAGGAAGTGGTCACAACTTAGTCTGACTTACTATCACAGGATTCAGGTGAAGAGACTGAAGAAAACCAAGAAAAATTAGATAGGATGATTGATGTCCAGAGAAACTACAACCGGCCACTTTCTGACCACTGGTTACAGGTGTGACCACTCAAACGTTACCAGTTTTTGTTGTTGCTCATTTTTCCGTGGCTCGCTGAGGTGACGTGCTTTTCTGTATGCATAATAGTGGCCTTCAGCGTCAGTATTGACAGTATGTCAATACTCACCTTAAATCCCATATCAGTGATCTGACCGGATGCAATATATTTGCCATTTGGTGAAATAGCAATGGCTGAGATGGCATTTGTATGTCCAGAAAGAAAAACTTGGTTTTTTGTCTTCCAGTTCTGAACAACCACTTTGCAACCAAGAGGATAAACAATATGGAGTCCATCTGGATGAATGTTTAAGCCCCGTACTGTAGCACCTATGCACAACAAAAGTCAAATATACAGCTTCATAATAATGATTTCAGTTTATACACCTGAAGGATGGGAATAATTTTAACCGTTTGGCACTGGAGCTGGACATCAAATTTTAGGGCACCCTTTATGTAAAATGTGAATATTTTATGAACCAGAAAAGATCACATTATAAAATATATGGCATTTTGTGGAGAAAAAAAAAACAGATTTTGCAGCACGTCTCAAAAAATTCAGTAAATATATCTGTTGACTGAATATATGAAATACGGTCATTGGGTTGTAGCAATGTAGGACAGGTGGTGGCTAAAGGTTATAGTACATAAATAATAAACTTAACATGAATTAAAAATAAGCTAACCTGTCAGATCTATTGAAGTAGTATACAATCAAATTAAAATATATAAAAAAAAAAAAATAGGTGCTTTGACTTGGAAATACAACAATTGCTATCTGTTGACAAATAGTGTAAGTAAATTTAACAGTAAAAAAAAAATTGTATGTTAAAAAACAGAAAATATACAATGCATTGTAACCTCCTTGGTACAACTGTAGACATCTAACAATAAATGGTGTAAAGGTAAAGGTAAAGGTAAAGCAACCCCATTACAGGCCCTGAGGGATCCAGGAGGTTGAGGCTCCCAGATTTGTAGACAATCGGCACATGAAGGTGGTAAGGTTGTCAGCCGTACGCACCGGCCGCCTTTACCCCCCAGGAAATATTCCTGGTACTCATTTCTATTAGAGGCTGAGTCGACCCCAGGGCCATAGTGCGACCGAAACGATT